>JAYGGG010000350.1:0-600000 GCA_036346245.1 Bonia amplexicaulis | reverse complement strand
TGAAACTCTTGTCGGACCAACCGTTGCTTGCCTTCAATTTCAACAGTTCAAGCACAGCTGACAACTTCATGTACTTTGACCTGTAGCACATGAACAAAGGTTTCTCTGAGTCCTCCATCAAGCTTCTGAATATAATATACTCTCTCTCATCCTAGGTCTTTTCTACATCACGAAGCATCTGATCCAGATTGTCATCGTGCAGCCTATCCGAATCCGAACCACGATTATCATCCGCCGACATATGATTGACTTCACCGGCGATGTCATCCGGCGGCATATCATTGACTTCACAGGCGATGTCATCCGGCGGCATATCATTGACTTGCCATGATTGGTTCAACACGTATTGACATGGCCTGTATCATCCTTGGATATCTCTAGCTAGACTTTGCTTATTGATGACTTGACATGCTCACAAATTGCACTACATTTTAGATTGTCATCTCTTTGGTTTAGCTAGCATATACATATCTTGTCATGATCTAGATAGCCTTGTATTGAGTTATGGCTTGGTGTAAACTGATATGATCATTTTGGATAATTCTCATGGCTCTAAATGCTTAGAATAAACAAACTTCAGCCATTTTATCCAAATCATATTATATTCTCCCTTCTTGCATCCTTGATGTGTTTATTGCCAAAAGGGGGAGAATATTGAAAAAAAGATTTTTCTTAGGATCTTTCTAGAGCTTTGGAGAACAAATTGCTCTTTCTTTGTTGCTCTAGTGTTCCCTCTGTCGACATGGTCATTAGCTTCATTTTTCTTCTATGGACCATGTTAGACTCTTGAAACTCAACTTCATGCTTTTTCTGGGTTTGTCAATATACTCATCAAGGGGGAGATTGAGAGACCATGTGGTGGTCATCTAGTGTGTATGATGAGTAATTGACATCGGTTTAGGAAAGTCGAGTTTGAGTTGGTTGGTTCGGAACTTGACGTTGCGTGGTACAACGGGCTCGGTCGGACTTGGTCAAACTTGGTCGTATGGGATTAGGATGCATATTCTGATGATTCGACAGGTTTGGACTCTATTATGCTTACATGTTTCGAGCGGTGCTATTTGATGTGTTTCTTGTCTGTGTTGGCTGCAGGACGTCGAGGCGAGTCGTGGCGAGACACGGGGTGACCGGACTAGACACAGGCGGTGTCGAGGTCAGAACGGTCAGATGTGTCGAAGACGGTGGAGATTCGATGTGGTTACGAGTCGTGGACGACAAGGAGCGCAGAAGCTTCTCGAAAGGTGCAGGAGGGGCGAAATAGTGATTTCGCAAGGCTGCACGAGTGGGAGCGGGCTCCGTTAGGGTTTAGCCGACGTAACGGGTAGGAGACCCATTAGCCAAGGGCTATAAATAGAGGTGAGGGGCTGCATGCCTCCTCAAGGGCTTTGGGAGAGAGTTATGGTTTTAGTGAGTCAAAAGAGTCTTTGGAGAGGTCTTTTGCTTTGGGGCTTTAGTGGTTGGAGAGTGGGTGAGAAACACAGAGTGTGTACATCGTAGCATCTCCTCTGCGTGTTCCTCCCAAGAACATATGAGGTTCTTGGTGCTCTTGACGATGGAGAGGGAGAGGATGGATTGAGAGTCTTGTAATTATTCCTCTTGTTCTAATGTCCATGCGTATCGTGACTCCTTGTAATCTTTATTTTGGAATGAAAATATGAAGTTTTCTCCCGTGCTCTCAGTTTTTCTTCGATGCCCTCCCTGCTTGATTTTTGAGATTTTTGTTTTCTTGTTGTCTCATGCCCATGAGTGGCAAAATGGGTTGCTCAGGGATGGAATTGCATTTCTAGACCCTTTGGTCATCTAGTTCCAAGAGCAATTTGATCAATTTGCAAGAATCACTCTTTTTGGGCTTTCCTTGTTCTTCATGTTCAATTTCTAGGGTTTTGATCCAAATTTTGTTTCCCTCTTTGAGATGGCTTGATTCTTGGCTTGTAGAGTCCAGTGGCTATTGCTAACATATATGCAAAGTCTTTTGGCAAAAGGATCAAAGAATCGTTGGGAATTTAGATTTTGGTTTTTTTCTCGAACTTTCGCCTCAGCTCTCGGTTGTTCGAACAGGGAGCGGTCGACCGCCCTCCATGGCGGTCAGACCGGGATCTTGCCGGCGGTCAGACCGGCCTTTAGGCGGCGGTCAGATCGGCTCTTAGCCGGCGGTCAGACTGGCGTTTTCCGAGCGGTCAGACCGGCCACAGTGGTTAGACCGGCAATTTGCCGGCGGTCTGACCGGCCTTAAAGTAGCGGGTCGACCGGCCGGTCTCATGCGGTCTGATCGGCCGACCGGCAAAGATATCTTTTGCTAAGTTTTAGTTTCTTTTCCGCTGTGCCTCATCTTGGGTGCTCAAGGTTCCAGAGAGGTGTTTTGAACTCCTTCATAACTTTTCGTAGTCATTGTAGAGGAGTTTCATTAAGGGAACCTTTGAGGAGAATTTTTAAAAGGCAACATTCACCCCTCCGCCGCCATTTCGTCCAACACAAACCGAAACTATGATACAAGGACCAATGACTCGAAAAGTAGCACGCCAACTTAACCATCAGGTGAATGCGTTCCTAAGTTTGCATACAAATATTTCAAAGAATGGTATACTACTTAATTCTTGTGATGATTTAATTGTCCTTATGAACCATGGGGAAGAACCACGCGAGCTCAAGTGTAGAAGTGGAACCATCAAGCGCAATCCAAGTCCTGTTCGCGAGTTCGACTCAGATTCGGCCTTCTTAACAACGTCTATTTCAAACGGCCATAACTTATGATCCAGAAGGCTTTTTGGGGCCCATGAGTACTCTTTGGAAAGATATTGGAGTCTACTTTCAGATGGATCTAGTCTCAACTCCAAACTCCATTCGAGTCGATTAGAAACTGCAAAACAAGTCGCGTCACTTTTTTAGTCCGAGTCAAAGTGGGCCTTGGGCCTTGTATCACTACTTAGGCTATTTGGGCCGGCCGTACTGTTCACATAAACAGTAATCTGTGAATAGTACTGAACCCTTTTCCTTAGATAAGTGCGGCTTCCCCCTTCCCTATTTAAGGAGGTCGCACCCCTTTAGTTTTCCTCGGGTTTTTCTTAAGAGATTATTTTGCTTAGCAGTTTCACCGCATTTCGGTTGAGGAATCCCAACTTGTGAACTTAATCTTTATTCACAATACAATTTTAGATTGTATCTTGTGTTGGTGATATGCCCTAGAGGCAACATGGAGATGTTGAATATATCACATACTATGTTTATGATACATTGCTTTGTTCCTTGAAATAGACATTATCATTATTGATCAATGAGTATGTGACTTATTCATGAGACTCTTAATGCCAAAATGTTGCTATTTCTAAATGATCCCGATTATATTTCATATGAGGAACAAATATGATTCAAAGATCAAGATATGTATTGATTGATGATCATGTCTCATGGATCATGGTATGGAGATACCAAATCAATAATATGGACATATGTTAGTGAACATATGTTGGATAGACCCGCCATGAGACACCGCAGATTCCATATGTCATCGCTGGTCTCAAGTAGTGTTTATGTGGAATCCTTAGACTTGAGATCATCATGGTTCCCAAGATGCGTAGTAGCTACTTTGGGACTACTAAACACTACTCCGTGGCGGGTAGTCATAAAAGTAGTCTTTGGGTTTGCCATGAAACATGTAGTGGGATGTGAATGATCAAGATAGAATTTGCCCTCCTTATGGGAGAGATATCTGGGCCCCTCGATGTAATGGATTATGAAAGTGCATGGCCATGCCAAGGTGATTGAGGAGTCAATCACGAGTTTATAATCCATCACGGAATCGAGAGAGTGATTGAGCTATTAAGAGGATGACACGAGTCTCGCCTTGAGCTTAATCTATATCGTGAGGCAAAGGGATTAGTACATGAGAACATTACAGTTCACCGATATGATCTTTACGTATACTTTGGGGTTAATATGTCTTACTAGAGGTCGCTATTAACACGGTGACCGGAAAGGTGTTTCGGGTCACGACCAAGTATACGTGAACCTGCTGTGGTCGCACACTTAACGGGTTGGAACACTAATTCAATGTGATTCGGATATGGGCTCAATTCGATAGAGATCCGGATAGACTCCTATTGGGCCTCGGTCCACGAGGCCCAAGTGAGGAGGTCTATATATGGAGGCGAGGGCCGAGGGAACGCATCTTATAATCCCGAGCTAAACCCCGCCGCCACCTCCGAGCCAAACCCTAGCCGCTCATGAGTGCCGGTACACTCGCGATCGGTGTTCCATCCGGACGTGTGGATACCGTGAGGCGCCGCTCGTTGCGGCGTTGATCGGCATCAACAACCTACTGATTGGATCGCTCGTGGTGTAGTTGATCGCGTGGAGGAGACGATCGGTTCGGACGATCGACTACTTCCACTACTACCTCGACGCCGTGGTTGGATCGGCTTCTCCAACTCTTCTTCATTGCTGTGCTGGCGTCTAGTGGTAACGATCCATGATCCTCCTTAAGCATGATGTTCTTGTGTGCGCGGTAGAAAAGTTTTGTTTTCTGCTATCGTAGCCTTCGCGCAATCCATTAGTGGTATCAGAGCCATCTTGCTTAGTTTGCGATCCGGATCGCGCATATGTTGATATGCGGTTGTAATAGATTGGATCTATTACGGACTAGATCAATCGGTCATAAGGGGTTGGAATATGTATGAGTTGATATCATCATGTGGCCAAAAGATTAGTTCGTGCTCCTTCTTTGATGTATCGCGACTTGCCCCTACCTACCGGTAACACCATCGGGGCTAATCACAAGACAATCGAGATTGAGTACACGATAGATTATTATAGAAACACATTCATGTCGTATGGTAGAATATGTTCTACGCTTAACTTGTTTTTGTAGGAATGATGTGAATGGTATGGCATAGATGCATATGTGATGCATGTGTGTTTTGGCGGCCTATGTGTATTAATCACACCGGGTTGAGGTCGTTCTTTAATTGTATAACGACTGCGTGTCGACTTGTGATGCTTGAGCTCCTCATGTAATTCATTTGCTACCTATTAGTTGTAATAGTTTAGTTCTTTGCTATGGAGGCTTCAAGCATGATGACAAAGAGGACAAAAAAATGTGGCGAAGAATATCACTGTGGAACCATGGCGATGGCGACCACTACGATACAAAATGCCATACCATTCACAGTATAATGTGATTATATGCATGTGATGTTTATTTCTTGTCATACTATTCTTTCATGTCATACCAACTAAGGGTTAGTTTTTCATGATAGAATAGCTTCTCTCAAGAAAAATTAAGAATTTGTTTTGATGCCCTTCCAATTGCTGCGCCTATAAGAATCATGATCATTGTTTGGTAGGTCTGCCAAAGCAGAGTACCATCAACTATCTTGATCTAATAGGGTGGATGTCGGACATCCACATGCATAGTATTGGTTTACTTAACAAGGTTATCAAAACAGTTTTGGACCTTGGGGCATAGGTTGGGGCCGGGACATATTGATGTCACCCAACTAGCAAGAGTCACATAGGGATGTGATTAGCAAGGTGTTGCTTACCCATGTCACTAGTCTTCTAGCCGTGATGCCAAAGCTCACTAGGAACTAATGAAATGAGGATCTTGACCCACTATGTAACTTAGAGGGAGTTTTGTTGCAAAACACATAGTGGGAGTCTTTTGTTAAATAGTTTAATAAAAGATGAACATAAACATAGTGCTAAACTTTGCGTATTCTTTGTTGTAGATCATGTCAACTAATGCCGCATCCAGTTCTTTTAATTTGCGATCTATTCTTGAGAAAGAAAACTCAATGGAACGAACTTTTGGATTGGTATCGCAACTTGAGAATTGTTCTCAAGCAAGAGCGCAAGGAGTATGTCCTTGAGTCTCCTTATCCCGATGACTTGCCCGATAATGCTACCGTGGTCGCACGGAAAGCTTATGAGAAGCAAACGAATGATTACCTTGATGTGAGTCTGTCTCATGCTTGCCACAATGTCCTCTGAGCTTCAGAAGCAATATGAGAACACAGATGCCTACAATATCATTGTGGGGTTGCGTGGTATGTTTGAGAACCAAGCAAGGGTGAGAGGTTCAACACTTCAAAGTCCTTGTTTGCGTGCGAGCTTGCGAAGAGAATCCGTCGACCCTCATGTGATTAAGATGATTGGCTACATTGAGAGTCCGGAAAGCTTGGTTTTCCCTTAGCCAAGAGTTGGCTACCGATGTGATTCTTCACCACTCCCTCGAGCTTTGAGCCATTCATTCGAACTATCACATGAACAACATGGACAAGACCTTGGTCGAGTTGCATGGGATGCTAAAATCAGCCGAGGAAAGCATTAAGAAAGCAGCCATCATGTGATGATGATGCGAGAAAGGCAAGGGCAAGCCCTATGTAAAGAAAGGCGCGGTCAAAGAAAGTTAGCTCCCGATGAGATCGCGGCGGTTCTAAGGCCAAGCAAGTCAAGAAGGGCTCGCTCGATGCGATTGCTACTCATCAGAAGCAATCGTGACATTGGAAAAGGAACGCCCAAAGTACTTGGAGGATCTTGAGAAAAGAAGGAAGTACGACTTCCACCGGTATAAATGTTATAGAAATCAATCTTGCCACTTCTTCTCTCGATTCTTGGGTATTTGATACGGATCGGTTGCTCACATTTGCAAATCGTTGCAGGGCTAAGAAGAAGTAGAAGTTTGAGGAGGAGCGAAGTGGATCTTCGCTGGCAATGGAGCAAAGTTGTCATGCGGTGGTGCTGGCACCATGCCATTGTCTTTACCTTCGTGATTAGTTTTGGAATTGAATAATTGTTATTGTGTTCCATCTCTTTCCAAGAACATTATTTCGCTTCATGTTTACAAGCGAAGGTTATGACTTTAGATCCGTGAACAATGGTTGTTCTCTTTATTTCAAAGATATGTTCTATTGTCATACTCCATTGGTGAATGGGTTATATGTTCTTACTCTTGAAGAGTCATCGGTCTATAACATTAATGCAAAGAGGCAACGATCGAATGATTTGAATCCCACGCTTATTTGGCACCGCCGCTAGGTCACATAAATGAGAAACGCATGGAGAAGCTCCATAGAGATGGTATTCTGCACTCATTTGATTTTGAATCATTTGAGACATGCGAATCTTGTTTACTTGGCAAGATGACAAAAGCACCTTTCACCGGTCAAGGTGAACGGGCAAGTGACTTATTGGCACTCGCGTACATTCGATGTATGTGGACCAATGAGCTCAACACCGAGGTGGTTTTCAAGATTTCATAACTTTTATCGATGACTTTAGTAGATATGGATATATCTACCGATGAAGATAAGTCCGAATCCTTTGAAAAGTTCAAAGAATTCCAAAATGAAGTGCAAAATCATTTAGGCAAGACAATCAAGTTTCTACGATCGATCGTGGAGGCGAGTATTTGAGCCATGAGTTTGGTAATCATCTCAAGGATTGTGGAATTGTTCCACAATTGACTCCGCCCTAACACCTCAATGGAATGGGGTATCGAACGAGAAATCGCACCTTATTAGATATGGTGCGCCCATGATGAGCCACAAGTGATCTTCCGTTGTCTTTTGGGGTACGCCTTGAAACACCGCTTTCACACTAAACAGGGTTCCATCAAAATCGAGAAAAGACACCATATGAGATGTGGACAGACAACGTCCTACCTTGTCTTTTCTTAAGATTTGGGGATGTGAGACTTATGTAAAACGTTTACAACTGGTAAGCTCACCCCAAATCGATAAATGCTTCTTTATCTGCATCCTAAGGAAACAAAAGGATATTACTTCTATAATCAAGAAGAAGGCAAAGTGTTTGTCGCCTAAGCATGGTGTCTTCTTAGAGAAAGAGTTTCTCTCAAGAAGGGATAGTGGGAGCATGGTGCAACTTGAAGAAATTCGAGAAACACCGAAAACGTTTCAGCTCCTCTGTAACCACAACAGATGAACAAAATATTGGAGAACCTGTTGTGGACACACCGCACCACGTAGGTCGAGAGGTCACGTCGTGCACCGAGAGGTACATGTTCTTGACTACTCAACAACGGGACATATTGTTGTTAGACAACGATGAGCCTAAGACCTATGAAGAAGCGATGGTGGGACCAGACTACGAGAAATGGCTTGAAGCCATGAGATCCGAAATTGAATCCATGCACGATAATCAAGTTTGGAACTTGGTTGATCCACCGATGGTGTTAAAACCATTGAGCGCAAATGGGTTTTCAAGAAAAGATAGACATAGATGGAAATGTTCACATCTATAAAGCGCGATTGGTGGCCAAAGGTTTCAAACAAATTCAAGGTGTTGATTATGATGAAACTTTTTCGCCCGTCGCAATGCTAAAGTCTATTCGGATCATTCTAGCGATTCTGCTTATTTCGACTATGAAATATGGCAAATGGATGTCAAAACAACTTTCCTTAATGGAAATCGAGTGAGGATGTGTACATGACACACCCACGTGTTTTGTCGATCCGCAATCACCGAAAGATATGCAAGCTGCAAAGATCCATTTATGGATTAAAGCGAGCATCTCGGAGTTGGAACATTCGCTTTGATGAAGTAATCAAAGGGTTTGGTTTCATCAAGAACGAAGAAGAGCCTTGTGTTTACAAAAGGCTAGTGGGAGCGCACTCGTGTTTCGGTCTTATATGTGGATGACATATTATTGATCGGAAATGACATTCCTATGTTTCGAATCATAAGTCTTCATTGAAAATAGTTTCTCTATGAAAGACTTAGGAGAGGCGGCATATATTCTGGCATCAAGATCTATAGAGATAGATCAAAAGGCTGATTGGATTAAGCCAAGATACGATATTGACAAGGTGTTGAAAAGGTTCAACATGCAGATTCCAAGAAAGGCTTCCTACCTATGTCACATGGTACAAATCTTAGCAAGAATCGGTGTCCTAGTACACCGATGAGCGGATAAAATGAATGCGATTCCATATGCTTCACTATTGGATCCATTATGTATGTCATGCTTTGTACACGTCCCGATGTCTCGTATGCTTTAAGTGCTACGGTAGATACCACGATCCGGTGAAAGTCATCGATTACCGTAAAGAACATCTTGAAGTACTTGAGAAGAACTAAAGATGTGTTCCTCGTCTATGGGGGTGAGGAAGAGCTCGTTGTAAATGGTTACACCGATGCTAGCTTCCAAACCGACAAAGATGATTTTAGATCGCAACTGGATTTGTGTTACTGAATGGCGGTGCGGTGAGTGGAAGAGTTCCAAGCGAGAGACAGTTCTTGATTCTACAATGTAGTTTAGTACATAGCGGCTTCAAGTCGCTAAAGAGGCCGTTTGGATCAAGAAATTTGTTTCGAGCTTGGTGTGATGGCTAGTGCCTCCAAATCCAATGGACCTCATCTGTGACAACAAGTGGAGCCATTCGCAAGCCAAGGAGCCTAGATCGCACCAGAAGTCCAAGCACATTCTACGGCGATTTCATCTCATCCGCGAGATTGTGGAGAGAGGCGATGTTAAGATATGCAAAGTACACACGGATTTGAACATTGCAGATCCGTTGACAAAGCCGCTTCCCCCAAAGCATGAGGCTCACACTAGGGCAATGGGTATTAGATACCTACATGGTTGACTCTAGTGCAAGTGGGAGATCACAGTGATATGCCCTAGAGGCAACATGGAGATGTTGAATATATCACATACTATGTTTATGATACATTGCTTTGTTCCTTGAAATAGACATTATCATTATTGATCAATGAGTATGTGACTTATTCATGAGACTCTTAATGCCAAAATGTTGCTATTTCTAAATGATCCCCGATTATATTTCATATGAGGAACAAATATGATTCAAAGATCAGCATATGTATTGATTGATGATCATGTCTCATGGATCATGGTATGGAGATACCAAATCAATAATATGGACATATGTTAGTGAACATATGTTGGATAGACCCGCCATGAGACACCGCAGATTCCATATGTCATCGCTTGGTCTCAAGTAGTGTTTATGTGGAATCCTTAGACTTGAGATCATCATGGTTCCCAAGATGCGTAGTAGCTACTTTGGGACTACTAAACACTACTCCGTGGCGGGTAGTCATAAAAGTAGTCTTTGGGTTTGCCATGAAACATGTAGTGGGATGTGAATGATCAAGATAGAATTTGCCCCTCCTTATGGGAGAGATATCTCTGGGCCCCTCGATGTAATGGATTATGAAAGTGCATGGCCATGCCAAGGTGATTGAGGAGTCAATCACGAGTTTATAATCCATCACGGAATCGAGAGAGTGATTGAGCTATTAAGAGGATGACACGGTCTCGCCTTGAGCTTAATCTATATCGTGAGGCAAAGGGATTAGTACATGAGAACATTACGTGTTCACCGATATGATCTTTACGTATACTTTGGGGTTAATATGTCTTACTAGAGGCCGCTATTAACACGGTGACCGGAAAGGTGTTTCTGGGTCACGACCAAGTATACGTGAACCTACAGGGTCGCACACTTAACGGGTTGGAACACTAATTCGAATGTGATTTGGATATGGGCTCAATTCGGATAGAGATCCGGATAGACTCCTATTGGGCCTCGGTCCACGAGGCCCAAGTGAGGAGGTCTATATATATGGAGGCGAGGGGCTGAGGGAACGCATCTTATAATCCCGAGCTAAACCCTGGCCGCCACCTCCTGAGCCAAACCCTAGCCGCTCGCGAGTGCTGGTACACTCGCGATCGGCGTTCCAGTCCCGGACGTGTGGATACCGGTGGAGGCGCTGCTCGTTGCGGCGTTGATCGGCATCAACAACCTACAGATTGGATCTGCTCGTGGTGTAGTTGATCGCGTGGAGGAGACGATCGGTTCGGACGATCGACTACTTCCACTACTACCTCGGCGCGTGGTTGGATCGGCTTCTCCAACTCTTCTTCACTGCACTGCTGGCCTAGTGGTAACGATCCATGATCCTCCTTAAGCATGATGTTCTTGTGTGCGCGGTAGAAAAGTTTTGTTTTCTGCTATCGTAGCCTTCGCGCAATCCATTATCTTGAACTCTCTTTCTTGTGTTCTCGATTCGCTTGCAGGAGATAGTCTTCTTGGGGAGGTCAACCGTGTCGTTGGAGCAGTGGTGTAGTGATTGCGAGGGGTTCGATCTGTTTTGGTCGAGCCTTTGGATAATCAACGCCGAGTTCTCCACAATCGACTTATCAATACCTTTCGAAGATTGGGCCATCGTCACATTAAGGACTTCGCTTCACCGATTGCACGTGGGTAGGGTCAGAACGAGCCGGCTCGAGCGAGCTTGGCTTTCGTGCTCGAACTCGGTAGAAGCTCGAGCCGAGCTCAAACCGAGCTCAAGTTGGGGTCCAAGCTTGAACCTGGGCTTGAGCTCGGCTCAGCCTAAGCTCGAGTAGGCTCGAGCTCGGCTCGGTGAAGCTCAATAATAATTAAAATAATTTATTATGTACTATTTTTTAATAATAAGAAAATTTTAAGTTCGAGCTCGGCTCTAATAAGCTCGATAACAGTCAAAATAATTCAAATATACACTAATTTTCAACAATAAGAAAAGCTCGAGCTCGAGTTCGGCTTGAGTAAGGTCGGTAAGAATTAATATGTATTACTATTTAAGCTCGTATCGGAGCTCGCGAACTATTCAAGCACAGCTCGGTGAAGCTTGCGAGCTCGAGATTAACCTCGAGTTTGGCTCATTTAAAGTTCGAACCGAGCTCGAATCGAGCCTAGAACGAACCGAATTCGAGTAGCTCGCGAGCTTCGAGCTTTTTTACAGCCCTACCTGTGGGCATGTCAAATGGCCACTTCGTCTCCGTTGTGTTTTCATATGCTAGTTTTATTAGCCATCTGGCACTTAAAGTGTAAACTCCACCCTAAGATCGCAACTCTGATAATTAATTAATATTTGATTCTTTTTCTTAGTTAACCATGTGTATGGTTAATATTTCATCTATGTTTTTACTATGTATACTAGCATGATCCTTGACTAGTGATCCTTGACTAGTATAGAATACACAGAGATATCTGGATTTACATATTAGGGTCTCGATAGCTACCGTGTATTGAACACGCCCTAAAAGAATTTGACGGACCAAAGACACTTGTCAGCAATTTTAAAAGTAGGAGTACCTGTGTAGTTATTTTCCTTTTTCTTTTCCTGTGTTTTCCTTTAACTTTTTCAATTTAATCGATTCCTACCTGGCTTTCCTACTTTAAAAGTAGGAGCATCTGTGTAGTTATTTTCCTTTTCCTTTTTCTTTGTTTTGCTTTGACTTTTTTGATTTAATAGATTCCTACAGGGCTTTTCCTCTCCTATTTTAATTTGCACAAAGAGAATATTAAAAGGCAAAGAAACAATGCCACTAAAGGTCTTGTACATCAATAAGTCGGGTCCTTACATTATGAAAGACGATAACAAAAATCCAAAGGTTCTAGTGTTTTTGTTCCTATCGAGCTTTTTCATTTGTGGTGAGACGGTGATCCGTGTACTTGTTGTTGCTGTTTTCTTCGATCTAGCTGAAGATGCTCACTGTACTACATCGATTGAAAAACATGTTTATGAGCACCACTTTATGAAAAGCTGTGGTCCATATATATATAGTGTACGCGGACGCCTCATCTTTTCGATCTTATCGGAGACGAAGTCCATAACGTATAGATGCAGATGGCCGCACCTGCACTATATATATGCTGGAATCGCGAACATAAGAAGCCCATAAATATATTGGAGAGCATACGTGGCGAAGATTTTGGAAGCCAGCCAAGCGGTTGTGCACCAATGGAGGGAGGTACGCAACAGAAACCCTTAGCATCCTATGATGCTACATGCACGAGCATCAAAATGAATTCTTGCGAAAATTAAAGATCCGATATCTTTCAGTATTCTTTTTATGATTCTTTTCTGGCTACTGGTGTTTTTTTTATGTCAGTTACTAGGAGTATTTTTTTTCCTGTCATCTTAGCAACTTTTGAGGTGCAGAAAATTGTACTAATATACTTGTAGTGTAGAAGAGAACAATAATTTGTTAGTGTACTCACTCAAGGTCCTGGTTGATGACAGGCCGAGCCAGCGGCTCTCGTGCTGGAGGCATCCGTTCAGTTGGCGAGGAACTGATGGCGGAAATAGCCCGTATAAAATCCTCCTCGGGACACTCGAGCAGCGTGTCCAGTATATGCCGCATCAGCAAGGTCTACGCTCTTGCTCGTAACGTCGTGCCATCCGAGTACGACGCACACTTCATCTCCATCGGCCCGTACCATCGCAGGCCATCCCTTGAGTACCGGAAGCTCAGCTGCCTTGATCAGATCCTGCAGCGTGGCGGCAGCAGGACGGTCGACGATTACCTCCGGGAAATGGTGATGCTGGAGGGTGTTGCCAGGAACTGCTACGACGACAGATTCGACATGACGACCGAGGAGTTTGCGCGCATGCTTCTGCTGGACGGCTGCTTCATACTCGTCACATTCGGCAACGCTGCGCTTGCACCGGGCGGCGGCGGCAGCAAGTTGGAAGATGCCATGGTTGTGCGCGACGTCTTCGACCTTGCCGAAAACCAGATACCGTTCTTCGTCGTCGAAAAGATCCACCAGCTGTCCACGAACGGGAGCGGCCGGCGGGCAAGATTGCGGCGTACGCCCTAGAACTCCTGAAGGAGTACCGGCACGGAGCCATGCCGGAGATGACACCAGCACCAAGCCATCTGCTGCACTTGCTGCACATGCACCTCATGCCTACTCAGTTGCGATCAAGAGCCACGTCACGGCGTACTGCGTCTTCATGTCGCAGATCGCTTGCACCGGCGACGACGTGGCGCACCTCTCGAAGAAGCGAATCGTCGTGCACCTACAGGGGAACCATGGCGAGGCGGCCAAGATGTTTGCCGACCTTTGCAAGGGGATTGTGTTCGATGTGGACGACCCCAACCAGAATTACTTGTTGCCTGTGTGCAAAGAGCTCGAGGAGCGGTTCGGAAGTGTCCCGCGGAACTGGATGGTTCTGTTGAAGCAGAAGTACTTGAGCAATCCGTGGGTCGCCATTGCGCTTCTGGCTGCCGCGATCCAACTTATATGTTCCGTAGTGCAAGCTATCTATTCAGTCCTCTCTGTAACAAAGGGCTAAATTAGTGTGCCCGGGCCCCGGGGGATCTTCTGTTTTCTTTTCATTTTGTAATGCTGTGACAGCTCTTATGCTTGCATCTAAGCCACATTGTTGGCTAACTTACCGCGTTTGCACCATAGTGCCTGGCTGCACTGTGCTTTCCGAAGAAATTGTCATCAGAACCCTAGAGGTTAATTTCAGGCAGGGCAGTCTGTTCGTGGAGATACCTTATCATCCAGGGCCAGTCAGAACCCCTCACAACCATAGGGTCATCATTCGGCGTAAACAAACCTAACATATATTCAAAATACCATAGCATCCAGCCAACTGTCCCAATCACCCATCGGAGTGGTGAAAGGAGTCGGGATCCAAATTGGGTGTGAGGAGAGAGGAAGAGCCAGGAGAAAGAGAGGGGATGAGGGAGTAGGGAAGCCAGCCGGGTAGGAATAGGAAGAGGGAGGAGAAAATAAAGAAAAAAATAAGAAAGAAAAAGAAAAATGGAACACTACTACAGAAAAGGCTAATACTAGACAGCCAATCACAGAAAGTTTGACAAAACCGTCTGTGACCGACACTAACATATACGGTTTTAATTTGGACATCGTCTGTGTTGGCGGTGTCAGAGAAAAGGAGTATCACAGACGGTTCACACCGATGAACCGTCTGTGATAATCCCAGATTATCACAGACGGTTTTTAATTAAAAACCATCTGTGATAATGCCACTAAGCATTTATTGCGCTGCTCAGACCGCATCTATCTTCATTTCGATCCAGATCTAGCCATTGCTACGTACTCTTTCGCTCAGGAGGCAAGCTAGGCGATTCCAGGCCAGTTAATTTGGTGGGAAGAGGCAGAGATTGAGCTTTGAAGATTCATTCATACTTTCCTGGTTGCTCTAGATATGGTTAGTAATGAAATTTATTTTTTGCTTTAATTGTATTACAATTTAGATCTAAGTAATTGGTGAGTGTTATTGAAGATGGTTAATTTGCAAAATTGTTGGTTATATAATAGCTGTTGTGTTTATAATATGAATTGAGCTAGCAAATTAAGCCTCAATATAATACATGTGGCCGGTATATATGTAGTAATAATTAGTTAATCTAATTTTTAATACTAAGTTGTTATATATGTACGTAACGTAGGACCGAAGCTGGATGTATGCCGCGAGCCGTGTGAGTGAAGAGTACATTAATGGTGTGTCTGCTTTTACAAGAGCCGCAGCATGCAGTCTTCTTGGCTTTTCTGCTAAAGATTGTTTACCTATTGTCAGCATTGTTTTCGGCCAGGACTGGCTGCAGTTTGTAGCCTCTTAAATCTTCTAACCATTTCAGTCCTTGCAGTCTGCCTTTTTCTTTTGTCTTCTCAGTTTATAAGCATTGGTTTGCTCCCTGCCTAGTTTCGGTTTTTGCTGCCAACAACCTTCAGTATGCAATCTTCTACTTTCGACAGCAAATTCAGTAATTGTTGTGCTGTTTCAGTCCCTGCATGTTACTCTCGGGCAGCAGCAGCATATGGATACAATTTGTGTTTCCTTGCTCTCAAGCCAAAAAGCATTTCTTTCTTTGCAGTTTACTACAGTTTTTAAGTGTTTCGCAGCATGCGTGTCTTTGCTGTTTGGTCTATTTTCTTTTCTTTCGGTTTGTTCAGTCCAAGTAGTTCAAAGTCCTGTTTCTTTTCTATTCGCCAGCTTCAGTCCAGTGTGGTTCAAAGTCCTGTTTCTTTTTATTCGCCAGCTTTGCACCTTTGATAGTAAAGACTGTGTTTCCAAAGCATGTAGCAAAGAAAAGAGTGCTACCTCTCGGCAATTGCGGTCTTGTGTTCGGTTTCTTCTTTGGCAGCAAAGTCAGAATTTACTTTGCCATGACAAATGAGTTATGCAAAGTTCTTCGCCGTGGCAAGATTTGAGCTGTTTTCTTGCCGATCTGCAGTCTCTTCCGTGATGATTTGAGCCGAGTTTCTTTGCCGTGGCTGTTTCTCTCGATTTCTTGCTTGATTAACTGAATTTTAGTTTCTCGCTTCATAGCTTTTACAAAGCTATCGTAGAAGAAATTCTTGTGGATATTTTAGGGGGCGATTTCAAAACGCACCATTCACCCTCCCTCTGTTGCCGTTTCCGATCCAACAGTTAAATTCCGGGGCTTGATGGAGGACTCGGAGAAACCTTTGTTCATGTGCTGCAAGTACATGAGATTGTCGGCCGTGCTTGAACTGTTGAAATTAAAGGTAAGCAACGATTGGTCCGACAAGAGTTTCACGGCGCTGCTAGGTCTTTTAGCAGACATGCTTCCGGAGGGAAATGAGCTGCCTAAAACTACGTATAAAGCTAAGAAGGTTCTTTGTCCGTTGGGAATGGAAGTAGAAAAAATACATGCATGTCCGAACGACTGTATCTTGTACCGTAAAGAGTATGCAAACATGTATGTATGTCCGGTGTGCGACGCATCCTGATACAAACGTAACAATCAATCAGATGACTGCGAGGGAACAAAGGCGAAGAAAGGACTTCCTGCTAAGGTGGCATGATATTTTCCTATAATTCCCCATTTGAAAAGGTTTCTTGCAAATCCAAAGGAGGCAAAACTGCTGCGTTGGCACTCGGAGGAGCGCAAGAAGGATGGAATGCTAAGACACCTTGCTGATTCCGCCCAGTGAAGAAACATCGATAGGAGTTTCGCAGACTTTGGTGCGTAACCAAGGAATATAAGGTTTGACCGAGTACGATAGAATGAATCCTTTCAAGAGCATGAGCACCGACATAGCACATGGCCCGTGACTCTCAGATCTATAACCTTCCTCCTTGGTGGTGTATGAAGCAAAGTATATTTTTCTGTCGATACTTATCCAAGGGCCAAAGCAACCAGGGAATGATATCGATGTGTACCTATCACCATTGGTGGAAGATCTAAGAGTACTGTGGAACGAAGGGGTACATGTATGGGATGCATACAAACGAAAGAACTTCACTTTGCGATCCTTATTGTTCTACACCATAAATGATTATCCTGCTCTTGCTAACCTATCGGGCCAGAGTACAAAAGGTGCCAAAGCTTGTACCCACTGTTTAGATGATACCGAGAGTGTGTGGTGAGACACTCACGCAAAACGGTCTACATGCGCCACCGCCGGTTCCTTCGAGGGCTCACCCATACAAGAAGATGAAGAAACAATTTGACGGAGAGAAGGAAGACGGTTCAGCTCTAAGGCATTTAAGGGGACACGAGGTTTATGATATGGTTAAGGATTTAGATGTTGTCCTCGGAAAGGGACGTAAATTGAGGGCTCATGAGAAGAACACTTGGAAGAAGAGATCAATATTTGGGACTTACCATATTGGAAGTACCTAGATGTTCGACACTGCATCGACGTCATGCACGTAGAAAAGAATGTATGTGACAACTTGATTGGTCTCTTACTGAACATTCGTGACAAAACAAAGGACGGCGTCAACGCACGGCTTGACTTGGCTGATATGGACATCAGGCCTGAGTTTGCACCGACAATAACAGATAATGGACGAACGTACCTTCCCCTGCGTGTTACACTCGTCCAAGGTCGAGAAAAGAGAATCGTACAAGACTTGCATGGTGTCAAAGTTCTGTCTGGTTACTCTAGCAACGTGAAGAAACTTGTTTCGATGCAAGATTTGAAGTTAAATGGTATGAAGTCTCATGATTGTCATGTGCTGATGACACAGATGCTCCCTATTGCAATTATAAATATTTTGCCGATCAAAATCCGAGAGACAATCATGAGTCTATGTTATTTCTTTAACACAATTGCTCAGAAGGTCATCGATCCCGAAGGACTAGATGCTCTACAGGACGAGGTGGTGATGACTCTATGTCATCTTGAAATGTATTTCCCTCCTTCGTTTTTTGATATAATGGTCCATCTCATTGTTCACATTATGTGGGAGATAAAAATGTGCGGGCCCGTATTCCTACGTATCATGTACCCATTTGAGAGGTTCATGAGAATTCTCAAGTCCTACGTACGGAATCGATATCGGCCGGAGGGCAACATCATCAAAGGTTATGCAAGCGAAGAGGTCATTGAGTTTTGTGTCGATTATATGGCTCAGACTCAACCGATAAGTGTGCCTCAATCTCGTCATGAGGGGAGGCTGAAGGGTATCGGAACTATCGGAAGGAAAGCAATCACTACAGATATGGACACGTATACTCAAGCTCATTTCACGGTCTTGCAACACATGACTGAAGTGGCACCTTATGTCGACCAGCACAAGAATGTGCTTCGGCAACAGAATCCGGAGCGGCCGAATGTTTGGATCATAAGGCAACATAACAGTCAGTTCAACCAATGGTTGAAGGAGCAAATCGCTAGGAGCTCGCCAAGTGAGACGACATGGTTGGCAAAAGGTCAATATTTACGCCAGACATGGCAAGGATATGACATAAATGAGTACACATTCTATACGTAGTCTCAGGATGTAAAGAGCACAAACCAGAACAGCGGTGTCCGCATAGATACGTTCAATACCGATGGGTCGAGAAACTCGTATTATGGGTTCATAGAAGAGATTTGGAAGCTCGACTACGTGGTTTTCAAGATCCCCTTATTTCGCTGCTGTTGGGTGCATCTCCCATAGGTGAAGGTTGACAAGTACGATATCACTACCGTGGACCTCCAACATGTCGGGTATAAATACGAACCATTCGTGCTCGCCAACCAAGTTGTTCAAGTTTTCTATGTAACCGACCTGGCAAATAAGAAATGCCATGTAGTTCTTCATGGAAAAAGGAGAATTGTCGGAGTAGAGAATGTAGTGGACGAGGAAGAATACAATCAATTTGACGAGTTACCTCCTTTTAGAAATGGCATAAGGGTCGACGATGAACAACATAACGAAACTAGTTACGTACGCATTGATCATCACGAAGGGCTCATTTTTAAAGGAAATAAACAAGTACAATGATAATTTGCTTCATATATGTGGCCATTTGCATATATGTATATAACAATGCATTTGTGTGATGTATATGTGAAAATGTGTGATGTAGTCAATTTTGAGAATGAGAAAATATGTAAAGAAATACACTGTGTGAATACAGCTGGTTGGTGTTGTATATGAATGCAGCTGGTTGGTGTTGTATATGAATGCAGCTGTTTGGTGGTTGATCATGAATGCAGCTGGTTGGTGTTTGTCTTAATAACTACAGTCGGGTAAAGGCTTATCACAGACGGTTCTAAACTTAGAACCGTCTGTGATATTTGTTATCACAGACGGTTCTCGGTGTAGAACCGTCTGTGATAGTACAACACCAAGACGCCGTACAACGACAAGCCTTGATAGCGGCGTGCAAAGCATGGAAGAACTTCAAGAGCACGCTTGTCAAGAACTACGTGGAAAAGAATGAAACACCCTTTTATAAATACTCATTCCTGGAATCACAATGGGAAGAGTTCAAGGCGATGAAGACGACCGAAGATTTCAAAAGTGCAAGCGCGGCGTAGAAGGACCTCCAGGCAAAAAATGCACACCCCTACAGACTTGGCACAGCAGGGTATGCGGGTAAAATCCCGCGGTGGAGGAGAGAGGACGAACAGGCAATCCTGTAGGACACCGCCCCGCCATTTGCCAATATCCCGGATGACCGTGCTTGAAATTGGATTAGAGCAAGGTCATCTACAATGATATCGGGGGATGTCTCCTTTCAAAACCCTACAGACTAGCAAGTGTCCTAGCACCTGGTAAGATATTGATCAAACTACGTAGTTTGTAATTAATCCACAACTTCGTAGGAAGTGAAATGACATGTCGTGCTCTTGTAGGAAGCGTTGAGTGTTGAATCTTCCCAGGGATCATTCCAGGGAACAAGGAAGAAAGATATACTCTCCGCGGCCCTGGGAAACAAGGAGCACCTGGGTCATACGAGAGGCTTCGGCTTTACGTTCCTTGGAAATATGGTTTCCAAGATGACTCCGAATTGTATCGGCGTAGGAAGAGAACCAAAGCTGAGCGTGAGGCATGGCTACGAGAAGAGATCATGGCATCTCTTAGAGTGGAGATGGCTGATTATGTCGAGATGAGATGCGGAGATTTACAGACAATCAAGAAAGCCGCCGCCTCCTCAGTTAGCTAGCCCGCCCAACCATCTGAGTAGTTGCGCGTCCAATCCGACCAGAAGCGAGGCTAGATTTCCTTTGGACAACATCCTGGTAATAATTATTATCTCTGGAATGCTCGATCCATTGATAGGCCTATTGGAGTAGCTAATTTTGTATCATTATGTAGTAGCCTATGAAGTGCAGGCTCCAAGTGAGATATGTCTTTGTTCCCTTGTACGCTGCTTGGGGCCAAACATACCCGTTTTCTATCGGGGCCATGGTGCACCGTACACCTATAGCACTAGGCTTCGCAAAAGTTCATGTGGATGGTGTGCATATCAATTTTGAGGTCGTCCCGCTACCGAAGCCCCCAACAACAAGATCGTGACTCTAGGGCAAGCCATTGGAACATTCATTCAGTGGCCCAAAAGTGGCATCTCCCTGGAGGCTTCTTCACCGGTGGCAGCACCACAAGGGCAGTGCGAACCAGAGCTACCTGCATCGGTGCTATCTCCACGGGTACTATTCTCGCCAAAGCAACTTGCACCGGTACTACCTTTATAGTCGACTACCATAAAGTCGACCTACAGTCGAGGCAGTGGTAGGGACAAACCAAAGAAGGATGATGATGATATCCCGTACTTGCCATTGGTCTGCAAATTCGTGCTAGACGAGCCGATGATAATCCTGAAAGAGCACCTCCTAACCATAGGACTTGGTTGCCAAACATTACACACTTGGTATATGGAACAGTCAAATAAGCCACAGGCAGAAAGGCGCTCAGGTATCACTGTCAAATTCAGGTGGGATCATTTCCAGCACGAAATTCAGGATTGTCTTCGCGGTGACCTTTGAGGATATATTTGATCTTTTCACGCTCAACGCTCTTGACGCGTCACTCGTTCGATGCTGGACACTGTAAATCTGTACAATCATAGTCTCTGTTCATGTAATACCGATATATGTCATATATAATTTGTTGCTTTTCTGTGTATATATATAGATTCATGCTGACCCAAGCTAGATCATCGAAATCATCAATTGGTTTCCTGGACCCACGCTTGGTCGCCATTGATACCATCAACGAGGATGCATTCTTCGTTGAGAGCTATATTACATCAACACTGCTGGCTCAGCGCGGTAAGGATTTTGTTCTTATGCCATACAATGAGAACTTCCATTGGATTTTAATTTTACTTATACCAAAATGGAACAAGGTTATATACCTTGATTCTCTAAGTAAGAACAAATCCGAGTACATAGCTATCACCCAATTACTCGATAGGTAAGTACATTTTCTCCATACATAACTACATTGTACTCTTTATTTCCTTCCGAATGACTAATTTAACTTTTTCGAATAACGAAGGTTGTTCGCCACGTACGTTGCACAGACATGTGGCTCGATGAAATGGGCCAAGCCCTTGAAACATGTTCATAATTTTCAGGTATTCGCTAGTACACATTAATTAATCATATACAACACTTAGTAGTAATCTCTCTTGAATTAACACATTCTATTTTTTGCAATGCCACCAGCAGTCACCGAGCAACACGTGTGGATTCTACGTTTGCCACCATATGAGACTACTCCTCGATTCCTCGAAGATAACCAATTCTAAGGTTTGTCAATCTTCCCACATTTATTTCATACTTGTCAGGTTATATATGTACGCACATTGATATTTCTATCGACAGGCTGCGCCCATCTCTACAACTGCATTGAAATAGCCGGACCTTGCATAAATTCGAGGAGAGTGCGCTTTCTTTTTGTGGTCTAAAGTCATATGATCAGATGGAGAGTTCTACTATGCACAATGATTTTTTATTGCTCCTATCACTCCGGAATCGAGGTCTCATGAAAGGAACAGATCCATAATCAACGAACTTGTCAGAATACACAAGCAATACTTGGATGGAAAGTATGCACCATCCAAGTATTGCTTGTACAGTCTGACAAGTTCATTGATTATGAATATGTTCATTTCGCGAGACCTCGATTCCGGAGTGATAGAGCAATAAAAAAAGCAATGTTACCATCTAAGTGCAAATATAATTTAGATCTTTTGTAATTGTGTATTTGTTAATGGATATTTTATTTTATTTCAATTAATTGATTTGCGAAATGGATGTTTTATGTTTGTGAAATGAAGTGCGATGTGAATTGGATGTTTTATGTTTGTGAAATGAATTGAGATGTTAATTGGATGTTTTATGTTTGTGAAATGCATTGAGATGTGAATTGTATGTATACATGTGCATGTTGATCTGCTTATTTCAGAGGGCATGGTTAGCATTTCCAGAGGCTAGCCAATAAATAGAAATAGATTTAGGGGTAGAAATGAATATCACAGATGGTAACTAAAAACCGTTTGTGATTATCACCTATCACATACAGTATTTACTTGCAAACCGTCTGTGACATTTACACCACATACGGTTCGAAAACAGTCTGTGATAACCTTCGATTATCACTGACCCATAAATTCAGACGGTTCAGAAAACCGTCTGTGATATTTACACCACATATGGTTCGAAAACCGTCTGTGATAACCAAAGGAACAATTCCAAGTTCAACATTAATAAGGTGAAACATTCATCAATATGATAACTAAGCAAAGAACTAGAATTCTTTCTACTTTATTTCAGCATTAAGAATATAATGCAAGTGCATCAGTGCGGTGCCACTCTACCCTTCCCAATGCATGCTCAAGGTCCACCTGCAGGGAGGGGGAGCAAGAGTGAGATAAAAATCTCAGCAAGCAAACAGTTTAACAAGTTATTCAAACTATAAACAATTAAGCATCATCATTATAATTCCATACAACCCACAATCACAATTTATGTTCATAATTATTAAACCACCATAAACTTTCATTAATCATACCTCTTAAATTTCAGATTTAATTGGCATATGAATGCAATAATTTTATCCCGTATTAAATGCAAAAGAAACATTTAATCCCCCACAAACCAAAATAGATTAATCATCAACATTTAATCTTTCACAACTAACAACATTTATATTCTCAACCTCAATTCACTATCAATGATGGTAAAGCATTAACAATTAAGTCATGATTGACTACTTTAAAACCTCAACCACTACCACTAGCAAAGGTAATAAAACATATGTATGTCTTACTTCAATACTTTATTACTTCTCATATCCACAATTATTATCAACAATTAAAATAAGAGAAAAGAGTCCCATGCCACCATCACAATCCTTACTATACACAAGGGACGAATCCCGTTCCACAACCACGACCACAATCCACATACCACAAATAACTCACATTAGCCAATTCCACATTACAACTATAGAGTTGTGCATTCCCCAAATAACTTCACCACATTATATTACATATGTATGCAAATGATCATTTCACAATGCAATGCATATGAATGCTCATGCTATGCTCCACATTACTCTTGCCAGGGTAGGAAGTGCAGTGCATCATATTTCGCAATATACGATGCTTTCCGTGGGCGAAGAGGTGCGTCAGACACGGCAATATACGACTTGCACTGCACGATCGCGCGCTATAAGCGGTGACATCCATATACACAAAGGACATGATATGACATGAATGATATGAAAATTCATGAATCACATTACTTCATCCGCGAGGAGCATTATCATGCTCTCAACACAATCACATCCACCACACACTAATTTCATGATCCACATTATAACATTAAGCAAGAATTCCACATGTCTAATAGCAATTTATCAACATATCCATGAATAAGTAATTGCTTCCATCTTCACAATTAATATATCATGAAATAATGGAAATTGTATCAAATTACGATAATAATGTAAACTGAAAGTAGTAGGAACAACAGGTTAAACGGTAGTAACCACCGCTACGTTTACTTGCCTCAATCCGATGAAGCGAAGTACAACAAAAATCAAGAGCGCTCAGGGACAAGACCACCTGTCCATAAGACAACTCTCAGCACACAGCTACAGCATACAAGCATGATATAAATATATAAAACATCGCTAGAAACCTGAACCCGCACAATCTCCTCTCCGCTCAATAATTCAACAAATTACTCCCTGCAGCAGCGCTGCTTCACAATTTCGTATCTTTAAAAATATAGGTCTAACTATAGAAAATGATACCTCTCTGGATTCATGACTTAAAAACCTACAATTTTTATGAGAACACCTATTTTTATTTTAATCACAGCTAGGAGTAATTTAATGCCCAAAACAGAGGAAGAACTGTGTTCTGGCAGATTGGACAGCAGTATTCAAACGCGTGCCAACAAGAGTACCGAGGTCTAAAAATTCTCCAATTTATACAAAAGCTAGATAACTAAATTATCTACAACTTTCTAAACTACGGCCAAGGCCAGAAAATTCGTTTCTATTTTTAAACTCTGGATTACCGTCAGACAGTACCAATCTATCCGCCTGCCGGACAGCGGTAATGCCGACTCCGTATCTCCCAGATCCCTTGGTAGAAAAATTATAAAAAATACAAGAGATGCATATTGAAGTCCTCTACAACTTTCCTTTTGGGAAGTCTCGCAGGAAAATTTGTTTTCTAGATAAAAACCGCCTCCGGACAGCCCAAAATATCCAAATTAATTATTTTAATTTATTGAATTTATTTTACAATATTCTACAATTCATTTTTTCCCTTCCCGCGATTTACCGAAAAACCGGCGACTCCGCGATTATTTCAAAAACTTATGCCGTAACGACGTTCGGGATATTACATTCTCCCCACCTAAAAAGGATTCGTCCTCCAATCTCGCTCCTCAACCCACGAGACAAAAAGAACAAACAAGGAAAGAACAACCAAAGAATAGAGCATCCCAAGGATAGAACATCACAAGGAAACAACAACTACGGGTTCTCACCCGTCTCGAAGAACTCGGGTCCTTCTTCTTGAGAGACCATGTGAGAGGTGCTCCCATGTTTGTGATGAGTAATTAACTCGTGTTCTGGAAAGTTTGAGTTTGATTTGGTTGGTTCGCGCCAAGTCGGTGCATGGCGCAGTCTAGTACGTTTGGACTTGGTTGATCGTGGGCTCGCACCAAGTCGGTGCATAGCGCGTTTCGGTTTCGGTCGGACTTGGTCGAACGTGGTCGAGTATGCTTAGGATGTTTGTTCTTCTTCTCGATCAGTCGTTTCGGTATTTCATGCATGAGTATGTTCCCTTGATGCTAATGTTGATTATGCTATTTCGCGGTATGTTTGCTTGCATGCGGTATCTTTGTTTAGCTTGCGGTGCTATGTGATGGTTTGCTTGTCTGTGTGGTTGCAGGACTTCGGAGCTAGGTCATGGTGAGGCGTGGGAGGACCGGGACTAGACACAAGAGGTGTTGAGGTCCAGACGATCGGAGACGTCGAGGATGATCGAGGCTGCTGAGGTGGTTGCAAGCCGGGAGACGAGGAACTGGAGCTGGAGCTACCGGAGGTGGACAAGTGTAACATCCCGAAATTAGGTTATTTCAAAAATATGGAACTTTAAAATCATTTCTTGCATTTTGTTGGCATTTGAGTTTCTTTTGAATATTTAGTTGAAATCTTTTTGAGATTTGTGGCGTGCAAATTAAATTTCAAAGAGTAACCCCAAATGCAAATAATAGAAAACTAGAGTTTTAAATACGAATATGAAAAGATGATCCAGTGTAAGAAAAGTGGAAAACGATTTAAAATATAAAATCTCATATTTGGGAATAACTAAATGCAATGAATTGCAAATTCTAAACAAATTCTAATCTGCACTCAGATCTAGAAATCGAATTAAATAAAAACCCACCTTAAATCAACTTGACTAGACAAATACTAAAAGCTCGCATCTAGTAAAACAAACTGAGAACTCAAGATTTTGAAAATAGTGAAATGCACAAAACCAATAAATCCTAACGTAGGCTAAAAAGTTTAAATTAAAAAAAATTACAAGTCTCTGCATGAACCTATCATTTTTCTCCCTGCGGGCCCCACCCCTTTTTTTTCTTTTCCCTCTCTCCCTCCTCCTTTCTTCCCCTACCGCTGGGCCCCACCCCCTCTTTCTTCTCCCATCCCCTTGCTTTTCTTTCTTTTGCCCGAGTCTTGTGCCTGCCGCCTGCCTCCCACCACGCCGACCCCCTCTACCACCGCACTGGCCGCCGCTTTCCCTTGGCCCAATTAAATAAATCTAAAATTAATATATATATATATATATATGTATATGTATATGTGTATATGTATATATATATATATATATATATATATATATATATAGCTAAGCTTAGCGATAACTAAAATGTAGACAAAATAAAAAGAGAACTATTAGTGAAATCCTAATGTTAGATTTAAATAAATAATAACATCATACGCAAATGTATATAACCAGCTAGGGCTTGTATAAATGGACCCTAATACAAAGTAAAACTATGCCTAGTGGTAGCTTAGGGTACATAAAATATCGTACCACAACGTGTTATAGACCCATACTATAATATTAGTTCTAGAACGAAAATTGTATACCTTACTTAAATATAACATATGACCTAAATATAGCTCGACAAAATATTGTTCCACTAATCTCGTACACCGAATCATAAGTCTAACCTGACTCATGGAATTTCCTAAATAAATACAAGAATAATAAAAAAAGATTATTAATAAAAAGACCGAGTCGTTATATTCTATCACCAACCTTGTCTCAAACCACCCGAACCAACCATTACCTTATAATAAAACTAAATCAAGATTGTTCGGATTCATTTTTGATCTTTTGAGTTATTTGCTTTTATTTGGATTCAGTCGTTTATCACGTAATTAGAAACGGGAGGTCCGAAGAATCAGTGGGACCAGCAAGGCCAGGATCGAGGTGAAGATAAAGACCACAAGCTCAGGACCTTCGAATAAGAGAGAGTTGAGAGAGCTCAAGACCGCGGTAAACCGCGCCAGGCGAGTCAATACTTTGATCATATTGAACCTACTTTTCTGCAAATTACTTTTGTTTAAATTATCAAATTGCATGCTATTAATTTATATACAAGTACATGTTTAATTTAAGATCCTAGTTATATGACCAAGTTTACCTTGACTAATATTACACCCTCTTTTAAATACTTGATTATGTGAACCTTGTCACCCTAGCAAGTTTATAATAGTAATCTTTCGAAAATAAGTCCGTAACTATAAGCCATGCTTAGTATTGCTTAGATACTCATGGGCGTGAGAACGCCCAAGCATCATTTTTAAACATGAAGAGAATTTGTTTGGGCAAATCATTGTGATGATGACCGCATATGTTGGTATGAATATTTTATGTTCCCAAAAATTCTACTTGCTTGAAAATCTGGGCGGATGGTTCGAGGGTGTGTGTATAATTGAGTGGTGCCGTGATAGCACAAAAGGGATTGTGGTAGAACCGCCCAGATAACCCTAAAGACCGAATCTTGTGATGACCTCCCAAGGTACAACAGTACAACCACATGCTGGCAAAGTGTAGGCAGGGCTAACTAATTTGCATTGACTTAGTAAGAGTTGCGTTGGTGTGAACACGTGCGGGTAGAGGATGGCCACATCCTCCGACGTGATGGCGCAAGAGGGGGCTTCTGGAAGGGTGGTCGCACTGGAGGAAGTGGAAACCTTAGCGGTCGTAACTCGCTAGGAAAATGCATCGTAAAAGCTCGTGATAGTCTACTCAACCGCATGGCTAAGGAATCGTGTGGGGCAATGAGCAGATCTATCTCATGTGGGTAAAGTGTACAAACTCTGCAGAGTAAGAACTATTCGAATAGCCGTGCCCGCGGTCAAGGGCGGACATGGGAACTTAACTAGATATAGTTCTGTTTCAAAAACTTTGAGAATGGAAATGGAAAAGTGGAGGGCAAAGAAAGGCCCTTATTTGAGTTGTCCTGGTGTCGTCCCAAAGGTAAAGTAAGCGGTTATAATCAAGGCATGAGATGAGGAGCGAGACCATGCAATGGTGGATGGTCTCGATTCGATAGAAATAAATGTATATGTCAATGAGCATCATGTTTAAATTCCAACTGGCTAGGTCTTAGGGAACTTTTAAAGTATTGTAGTTTTAAAAGCGCATTTCAGCAAACAAAAGAACCCGAGCCCTCTTGTTAAAAGCCTTGCATACTACCCATCGTGATTCTGTGTTGACTCGCTGAGCATGGTGGTTAGTGTGCTCACTCTCGCAATACCAAAAATCCAGATTCGGGAGCTCAAGATCCGTATGCCTACGAGGAAGTCCCAGCTACAGATGGAGGAGACCACGCTGAGGATTAGGACGAATAAACCGTGCTTAGAACCTTAAGCCTCCAGACTAAGGTGTGGCTTCATCCAAATATTACTAGAGCCCTAGTAATATTTGTATGACCACTTTTGCCCTCAATCTTTGCTTGTGGTTTAAAGGCCTACTTTGTATCACTTCCTCTGTTGGACTTTTTGTAATGTAACTATTTGGCCCGCACGCCCTCATCAGAATAATCGCGCCTGTGTGAGGCCTAACTTCACCTATGCTATGTAATAATATTATGGCTTGTTGTGATTTCAGCGATGTATGAAATGATTCAAGAATGTATCTGTGCATTACCTCTCGATCCGTGGAGTAATGCAAGAAAGCCTGATGAGATTCGGATTGAAAAATCCGGATCTGACAACAATTTCCACTAGAACGACACCCAGGACAATTCCACTGGGACGACACCCAGGACAACTCCAATAAGGGCCTTTCTCTGCCCTCTACTTTTCCATTTCCACCCATAAAGTTTTTGAAATAGAACAATATCTGGTTAAGTTCCCATGTCCGCCCTTGCGAGCCTTGGTAGAGGCCAAGGCAGAGGCGGCTGCTGCCAGCCCAGCACGCAGCAGACACCGCACCGACCCCAGCTCCAAAGACCTCCACCGTGTTCCGGGACTCAAGACTGAGCTCACAAAGACGCAAGAGCGTGCAGCCCCTGTGGCCTCATTCCGCCCACGCCGAGGAGAGACTCGACGCAGCCTGCTCCGCCCCACTCCGACACTGACCCGTCTGAGTTTAGTGGTAGCAGGTCCCGTTCTCGATGTCGGACGGACACACCCTCCAGTCCCAGTGTTGGCGACATGGAGGAGTAGGCGACGAGGGTCGCTTTAGCATGCTTGCTGGGGTTTGGCTAGTGTTAGCAAGCACATGCCCCCGTCTTACTAGTAGTTGCGTGTGTCCGTGTTCTAGTCCCGTGAATGTATAATTATGAACGCTAAGTATGTGTATGTTTGTAAAGCCCAGCATGGCTTGTGAGGCCATGGAAAGCTGGCTATGTGATGTGTTATCTATGCTTAATGAAACCGGCCTTGTGTTTGAAAATTTTCTCGCTATTCGATGATGGGTTTGGTTCTTTTGTATGATGGCCTCGGGATGTTAGTCTTGTGGGGTTAGAACAAAAATTTGACAGAGTACTAAAATACTTGCAGATGGCCAGCCATAGAGTTATCCGCACACAAGCTGGTGCGAACCCGGACATGCAGACGGAAGTAGAGGCCAGCCGAGAGACGCAAAGACGTGGGAAGAGGTAGAGGCCCAAGTCAAGGGGTGAACCTCCCGCCCCCACCAGCTAACCCATCCATGGCGCAAGTAATGGCGCAAAGAAGCGCAAATACTTCAGTTATCTACGCAGCGCCAGACCAACACCAATGTTCACGCCCGACACAGGTGACTTCATCAGACCCCCTTACCTTCGCCGGGCCGATGAGCCCCTAGATGCGTAAGATTGGTGCGGGACACGTAAAGGAAACTTCGTTTGGCCAAATCTGCAGGGATAACCAAGTCCGCTTTGCACCCATCAACTCAAGGGGCCGCGATCGCTGGTGGGAGAATTACCGCCACCAAAGGATATGAGGATACCCCACCGGAGCTAGCACAACAACTATAACCTGGATAGAATTCAAGGCGGCCTTTAAAGCCAATTTCATCCCAACTGGGGTAATGAGAATAAAGAAGAATGAGTTCAGAACTTTGAAGCGTGATGTCGTCACCAATGAATATCTTACCAAGTTTAATCAGCTGGCCCGTTACACCCCCAAGGATGTGGCCGATGAAGAGGAGAAAATTGACCGGTTCTTCGAAGGGATAAATGAAGAACTCCGTGTGCAGCTCATCACGTAGGACTTCCCTGCCACCAACCGGTGAATAAGGCGTTGGTCCCGAAAATGAGAAGAAGAACACGGAGGCTAGTCGCAAATGAAAGCGTGTTGTTCAATGACCGCAGGAAGGTTCATCCGAGGTTCTTCAACAATTCCCCTTCTCGTGGACAACCCGCCTCGAGCCCAAACTCAGCACCTCGTCCAGGTGGTAGCACGTTCTAGACTCCTCGCCCCTCGGGACAGTCTGCAGGAACAAATCCTACGACCTCCTTCAATTGCTTCAACTGTGGGGAGAAGGGCATTACGCCTATCGCGCCCACACAGCGCGCACCACTCGGTGAAGTTCAATTTGGGTGCTACCCTCTCGAGGCCAAGCTTCCGCACCTAGTCGAGGGAATCGTGCCCTCAATCCAATAGGGCGGCATCGACTCCAAATCGAGGAAGGATTAATCATGTCACCGAGAAGAAGTCGAGGAGGTCCGGAGTCTTATCGGAGTGCGTTCTCGGTCAAGACCTTACCAGCACGTGTTCTATTTGATTCTGGAGCATCGCATTCATTTATTTCTAGGGGTTATGTGGATAAACTTAGACTGCCCGTCCACCCGTTGAAGAAAGCATTGGTGCTTAGTTCACCCGCAGGAGTGATTAATGCCACCTTAGTGTGCCCTGGGGTAGAAATCGTCATGGAGAGATTTATATTCCTAACAGATTTAGCCGTGCTGACCTCCCAGACCTTGGATATTATACTAGGGATGGACTGGTTAGCTAGACACCAAGGAATATTAGATTGTGCCTTGAGGCAAGTTAGGCTGACCAAGTGCCCAGGATTGACCATTGTGGTAAAGGTGGACCGACCATATCGATGGGGTCGAGCAATATTCTACTGTGAAGATGTGCCGCTGGAAGGTATGATGGTGGTGCAAGACTATACTGAAGTCTTCCCGGAGGAATTGCCCGGCCTGCCACCAGATAGAGATCTGGAGTTTGTCATCAATTTGAAGCCGGATGCTGCCCCTATCTCCAAGAGACCATACAGAATGACCGTGGAGGAGCTGGGGGAGTTGAAGAAGCAACTCCATGAGCTGCAGGACCAAGGTTTTATCCGGCCAAGTTCCTCACCTTGGGGATCCCCGGTGATCTTTGTGAAGAAGAAGGACGGCACAGCCAGGATATGCGTAGACTATTGGGCCTTAAATGAAGTGACCATCAAGAATAAGTATCCGCTGCCTAGGATCGATGATCTATTTGATCAGCTTGGGGGAGCCACAGTATTCTCCAAGATTGATTTGAGGTCGAGTTATCACCAACTGAAGATTAGGCTGAAAGACATCCTGAAGACTGCCTTCACCACTAGATATGGGCTGTACGAGTTTACAGTTATGTCATTTGGGTTGACCAATGCCCCTGCCTATTTCATGAATCTCATGAACAAGGTCTTCATGGATTACCTGGATAAGTTTGTGGTAGTATTCATCGATGATATTCTCATCTACTCCAAAACCGCAGAAGAACATGCTGAGAATTTGCGATTGGTGTTAGGAAAGCTGAAGGAACACCGGCTCTACGCCAAGTTCAGCAAGTGCGAGTTCTGGCTATCGGACATCAGTTTCCTGGGACATACAGTGTCTGCCAGGGGAGTATCAGTTGATCCCGCCAAAATTGCTGCCGTAACAGAATGGTAGTAGCCCACGTCCGTCACTGAGGTGAGAAGCTTCCTTGGACTGGCAGGATACTACAGATGGTTTATAGAGGGATTCTCCCGGTGCCGTGCCAATGACCCAGCTACTCAAGAAAGAGCAGGCATTTGGGTGGACCAAGGCGTGTGAAGATAGTTTCCAAGAACTGAAGAAGAGGTTGACTACCACCCCGGTGCTGGTTCTACCCGATGTACGCCAAGACTTTGAGGTGTACTGTGATGCTTTGCATCAAGGGCTAGGGTGTGTGCTGATGCAAGGAGGCAAGGTTGTGGCGATGCCTCCGTGCGTCGCCTCACGAAGCCAACTACCCAACCCATGACTTGGAGTTAGCTTCCGCATACATGCCCCAAGATCCGGAGGCACTATCTCATTGGCAATCATTGTGATATCTACATGCACCACAAGAGCCTCAAGTACTTCTTCACCCATCGATCTTAATTTGAGGCGTAGAAGGTGGCTAGAGCTGATTAAAGATTATGACATAAGTGTCCACTACCACCCGGAAAAGCTAACGAGTGGCGGGCGCCCGAGTCGGAAGGCCTCTGCAATAACCTTATGGTTCGGGAACACCACTGAACTATATAAAGAGTCGACACCACGAACACAGGGATCATAGAAGAAGGAGCCCTAACCACCTCGAAGAACAAACGAGTATTGAAGAAATGATAGAAGTCGCATGAGAGGAGACCCAACTGCTTTGAGGTTGAAGAAATCAATGGAAGAAGGAAGGCCCTAAAATGACTCTAGATCATCAAGGAGTTCTAAAGCACGGAAACCGTATTTTCGTACCTCACCATAAGGACCTTAAGGATCGATGCTCGGAAGCCCATAGCTCCGCATATTCCCTTCATCCGAATTATATTATGCCCTCTAGCATTTCTGGAAATTCAAAATCAAAAATGAAATCAAACCCCACCCCGGCCGACGCGTGGGCGGACCGGATCCGCCCATCGCCGCGGATCCGCCCTCCCTTCCCCGCGGGCGGACGTGTTCGGTCCCGATGGCGCCACGTTGCCGCCGCCATCTCGGCCGCCTGTGATCGCCTTCGCCCGCCTCTCTCTCCGACAGGCGGGCCCGCTGTCGTGGCCGCCCCTTTCTTCCTCCTCCCACGCGGCGCGCCGGACCCCCACCTCCGCCACGACTTGACCGCGACCGCTCTGCGAAATCCGGCAGAGGGGCAGCTGCATGGGAAGGACCCCACGCCGCCCACGACCCGCCACACCCCCGCCGCCGTTGTCGCCGCCGCCGCGCCGTCGTCGTGCCGCCCATGCCCAGCACCGGTTCGCTGTATAGCACAGCCCGGCGGCTATAAAACCGGATCCCCTCAAAAGCATCGCCCACCTCCTCATTGTTGTAGCAAACGGAATCGGTGGAGAACCACAAAATCGTCGGCGATTCCTTTCTTCCCATCTCCGTGATCGGCCTCTCGCGGTGATTACATCGATCCTCATTGTTGGAGCTCGATTCCTTGCTCCCACACCATCTCGAGATCGTCACCAAGCTTTTCCCGCATTTCCGAGCTCGCCGACGGCCGTAGCTCGCCGACGCCAGAAGCCTCCCCGAGCCGCCGCTCATTGCCGCCGACCCACCTCCGGTGATCCTGGCCGTCCTCGTCGTCACCACCAGCTTCGCCGCAAGCTCAGCATCGCATTTCACCCTTTCCCCGGACCTCGTCGGACCTGCCTCGCCGGCGACGCCACCGTCTTCCCCGGCTTCGGGCTGCCTCTACCTCACCGCCTCCGACGCATACCTTAAGGGGTATATTTACCCCTATAGGGTAAGCAACACCCGAGCAGCGACATGGCTAGCGCCGCGCACTCTCTCCCCCTGGATCCCTCGGCACGCGTTCGAGCCCCCGCTCACGCAGGTGAGCCATTTCTTTAAAACCGACATCGACGGTGGCTGGTATGAAAAGGGACATTGCTTGAGCACATCGCTTTCTTTGTGATGTCATCAAAGAGTGAAGGTCGAGCACCAAAGGCGGCAGGATCATTCTGACCCGCAAATACCCCAATGGAAATGGGAGGAAGTTGGCATGGACTTCATCACTGGGTTCCCGCGAACGAAGTCAGGCTGTGACTCAGTCTGGGTCATTGTTGATAGATTAACCAAGGTTGCCCACTTCATTTCCGTCAAAACAACGTACAAAGGAGATAAGTTAGCTGAGCTGTACATGTCCCGCATTGTGTGCCTGCACGGCGTACCAAAGCGAATTGTTTCAGATCGAGGTTCCCAATTTACCTCACATTTTTGGGCAAGTCTACATGAAGCCCTAGGTACCCATTTAGATTTCAGCACTGCCTACCATCCTCAGACCGACGGACAAACAGAAAGAGTAAATCAAATATTAGAAGATATGCTCCGGGCATGTGCGTTAGACTTCTCGAAGAATGGGATAAATGTCTGCCCTATGCCGAGTTTGCCTACAACAACAGCTACCAATCCAGCCTGAAGATGTCCCCCTTTGAAGCTTTATACTGCAGAAAATGCCTGACCCCACTCCATTGGTCCGAGGTGGGAGAAAACTATGTGTTTGGTCCCAAACTCGAGGCAAGCGAGAAGAAAAGTTCGTCGATTAGAGATCGATTCTTGTAGCCCATCCGAGCAAAAGAGTTACTGTAAAAGAAGAAGGCCCCTAAGCTTTGAAATTGGAGATCACGTGTACTTAAAGGTGTCGCCCTTGCGTGGAGTCAAGAGATTTAAAGTCAAAGGCAAGGTCACCCGCTATGTTGGGCCATTCCTATTGTAGCCAAGAAGGAGAGGTCGACATCGCCTAACCTTACCCCCAAACCTGTCTGAAGTACACGATGTCTTCCATGTGTGTGTCCCAGCTGAAGAAGTGCTTGCGAGTACCGGAAGACAAAGTCCCGTTAGAAGCCATCGAGCTCGAGAAGGACCTAACCTATAAAAAACGTCCCATCAAAATTCTGGACATAGTGGAAAAGAGAACCAGGACCCAATCCATCCGCTTGTGCAGAGTGCAGTGGAGTCACCATTCAAAGAAAGAAGCCACTTGGGTGTGAAGATCAGCTGCGCAGAGATTACCCTGCTTTGTTTTCTAGCTAAGCCAAATCTCGGGGTCGAGATTCTTTTTAGGGGGGTAGGTTTGTAACATCCTGAAAACTTAGAGGAACTGTAGAGCAAGATATTGTGAAATATTCTGTAATATGTTGTGTGGAGTTGTGCTTCTGAAAAGATTTTTTTGAAAAACTTCGGGAAAGAACCCAAACCATAAAATGCTAAAGAAGGAAAAACCCACCTGTTTAATTAATAGAGAATTCTAAGTTTGAATTCGAATATGAAAAGATGATCCCTAAAGAAAACTTCACCAGTTAACATAAATAGATTTTTCAAAGAACCAAAGACAGATTTAAATTAAGAATTAAAAATGGCATGAATACTTGATGTAAGATTTTAGAAATAAGTAGGAAAAGTTTATATATATATGTATGCATATATATATATATATGTATGCATGCTTTTCACAAAGTAAATATATCTCCAATTATAAAAGAAAAGAGGAGAAAAATAAAAAGGAAAAAGAAAAGGAACCGGTTGTGGGCCCAAGAATTTGAAAGGTAATAACCACCTTGTTGGGAAATAATTTTCTTAAACCCAAAAATCCCATCCGGGATTTTTGTGAAATTTCTAGAATTTTTGGTGGTAATTTAATATTTTTCCGAATTATATTATGCCCTCTAGCATTTAAAATTCAAAATCAAAATGAAATCCAAACCCCACCCCGGCCGACGCTGCGGGGACCGATCCGCCCACGCCGCCCCGGATCCGCCTCCCTTCCCCGCTGCGCAAGCGTGTTCGGTCCCGATGGCGCCATCGTTGCCACCGCCGCCATCTCGGCCGCCGCGCCCGCCGCCCGCCTCTCTCTCGCCGACAGCGGGCCCGCTTGTCGTCGCCGCCCCTTTCTTCCTCCTCCCACGCTGGCGCGCGGACCCCCCACCTCCGCCACGACTTGATCACGACCGCTCTGCGGAATCCCGCAGAGGGGGCAGCAGCATGGGAAGGACCCCGACGCCGCCCACGACCCGCCACACCCCCGCCTGCCGTTGTTGTCGCCCATTGCGTCGTCAGCGAGCGCCCATGCCCATGCCGGGTTCGCCGTGGCTAGCACAGCCCGGTCGGCTATAAAACCCGGGATCCCCCTCAAAAGCATCGCCCCACCTCCCTCATTGTTGTAGCAAACGGAATCGGCTGGAGAACCACAAAATCGTCGGCGATTCCCTTTCTTCCCCATCTCCGGCCGTCGGCCCCTCGCGGTGATTACACTGATCCTCGCTGTTGGAGCTCGATTCCTTGCTCCCACACCATCTCCAGATCGTCACCAAGCTTTTCCCGGCATTTCCCGAGCTCGCCGACGGCCGTAGCTCGCCGACGCCGTAAGCCTCCCCGAGCCGCCGCTTCCGCTCGTCGCCGACCCACCTCCGGTGATCCCTGGCCGTCCTCGTCGTCACCACCGCCGCCGCAAGCTCAAGATCGCATTTCACCCTTTCCCGACCTCGCCGGACCGCCTCGCGGCGACGCCACCGCCTTCCCGGCCGGCCGCCTCTACCTCACCGCCTCGACGCATACCTTAAGGGGTATATTTACCCCTATAGGGTAAGCAACACCGGCGGCAATGACATGGCTAGCGCCACAGCACTCTCTCCCTCGGATCCCTCGGCGCTGTTCGAGCCCCGCCACGCAGTGAGCCATTTCTTTTAAAGCGACACCGGCGGTGGATCCCACTGTCGGCGTCTCGGACCCACGCCCCATCGACGGTCGGGTCCCGCTTGATGCAGATGGGGGCGAGCCATCGCCGGTGGCCCGCTTTGTCGGCGCTCGTGAGAGGTGTGCGCCACTACATCTGGGTCCAGCGTGTCGGCCAAAGACAATCAAGGTCACGACGATCGGCTCCATCTGTCGATTTTATTATTTTTGAGATTTGTTTAAACCGAAGGCATTCAAATATGCATAACTTGCTCATTTTAACTCCAAATTTAGTGAAACCAATTTCTAAATTCATCTAAAATCAAGGGCTACCTAATGGGACCAGAATCAACGTTTTTAAAGCTTGTTGAAATTTTTATTGTGTTATTTGATTGTTGTGATGATTTTTATCTAAATTTTCACGCATATAAAACGTAGCTTTCGAGGCCCAAGAAGAGGAAGTCATCAGAGACCCCAACACCCCGAATCCCGACCTTTGCATCCAAGGCGAGTCAATGCTTTGATCATTTTGAGCCTATGCTTTCAATAAAGTATTTTGGTTTAAGTATTATAAATTGCATGCTTATATTTATGTTACAATGCATGTTAATTTCAGATTTTTAGATATATGCCCATGTTCTCTCGATTTAGTATACCTCATTCACGATATGCTTGATTAAGTGATCCTTGTCACCCTAGTAAAAGTAATAATGCTACAACTCCTTTGAAAATAAGTCTGTAACTATATGCCATGCTTAGTACTGCTTAGACATTCATGGGCGTGAGAACGCCCAAGCATCACTTTCAAACATGTGAGAATTTTGTTGGGCAGTCATTGTGATGATGACTGGTATATGTTGGTATGAATACTTTATGTTCCCAAAAATCCTACATGCTTAATTATCTGAGCGGATGGTTGGAGGGTGTGAGTGTTGAATGGTGCCGTGATAGCACAGATTTATGATAAAGTGGTGCCGTGATAGCACAAGGGGATCGTGGTAGAACCGCCCAGATAACCATTAAGGACTGAATCTCGTGATGACCTCCCACGGTACAACAAGTACAACCACGTGCTGGCAAAGTGTAGGTAGAGCTAACTAATTTGCATTGACTTAGTAAGAGTTGCGTCGGTGTGAACACGGGCGGGTAGAGGATGGCCACATCCTCCGACGTGATGGCGCAAGACGGGGCTTCTGGAAGGGTGGTCGTACCCGGAGGAAGTGGAAACCTTAGCGGTCGTAACTCTGCTAGGAAAATGCATCGTAAAAGCTCTGTGATAGTCTACTCAACCGCATGGCTGAGGAATCGTGTGGGGCAATGAGCAGATCTATCTCATGTGGGTAAAGTGTACAAACTCTGCAGAGTAAGAACTATTCGAATAGCCGTGCCCACGGTTAAGGGCGGACATGGGAACTTAACTAGATATAGTTCTGTTTCAAAAACCTTGAAAATGGAAATGGAAAAGTGGTGGGCAAAGAAAGGCCCTTATTTGAGTTGTCCTGGGTGTCGTCCTAGTGGTAAAGTAAGCAGTTATAACGCTGAAGGCATGGTATGAGGAGCAGAGACCATGTAATGGTGGATGGTCTCTGATTCGATAGAAATAAATGTATATGTCAATGACCATCATGTTTAAATTCCAACTGGCTAGGTCTTAGGGAACTTTTAAAGTATTGTAGTTTTAAAAGCGCATTTCAGCAAACAAAAGAACCTGAGCCCTCTTGTTAAAAGCCTTGCATACTACCTACTGCATTCTGTGTGTTGACTCGCTGAGCACGGTGGTTAGTGTGCTCACTCTCGCAATACCAAAAATCCAGATTCGGGAGCTCAAGATCCGTATGCCTACGAGGAAGCCCCTGCTACAGATGGAGGAGACCACGCTGAGGATTAGGACGAATAATCCGCGCTTAGAACCTTAGGCCTCCAGACTAAGGTGTGGCTTCATCCAAATATTACTAGAGCCCTAGTAATACTTGTATGACCACTTTTGCCCTCAGTCTTTGCTTGTGGTTTAAAGGCCTACTTTGTATCACTTCCGCTGTTGGACTTTTTGTAATGTAACTATTTGGCCCGCTCGCCCCTCTCAGAATAATCTAGCCTGTGAAGGCCTAACTTCACCTATGCTATGTAATAATATTATGGCTTGTTGTGATTTCAGCGATGTATGAAATGATTCAGCAATGTATCTGTGTGCATTACCTACTGATCCAGGGAGTAATGCAGTAAAGCAAAGTAGATTCTGGATTGAAAAATCCGGGTCTGACAACAATTTCCACTAGAACGACACCCAGACAATTCCACCGGGGCGACACCGGGACAACTCCAATAAGGGCCTTTCTCGCCTCTACTTTTCCATTTCCACCCACAAAGTTTTTGAAATAGAACTATATCTGGTTAAGTTCCCATGTCCGCCCTTGATCGTGGGCACGACTATACGAATAGTTCTTACTCTGCATAGTTTGTAAACTTTACCCACAAGAGATAGATCTGCTCATTGCCCCACATGATTCGTTAGCCATGCAGTTGAGTAGACTATCATAGGACTGTTACGATGCATAATCCTACTTGTGGTTATGCCCGCTAAGGTCTATCTTCTGTAGGATGCGACCATCCCTCGAGAAGGGTCCCTCGTGAGCCATCACGAGCAAAGGCGGGGATGAGACCATCCATCCCTTTGCTCGTGTTCACACCTTCACGTAACCACACTAGAGCTATGCAAATTAGTTAGCCCGGCCTACACTTTGCCAGCATGTGGTTGTACTGTTGTACCTTGGGAGGTCATCACAAGATTCGGTCCTTAGGGTTATCTGGGCGGTTCTACCACAATCCCTTTTGTGCTATCACGGCACCACTCAATCATACACACACCTTCGAACCATCCGCCCAGATTTCCAAGCAAGTAGGATTTTTGAGAACATAAAATATTCATACCAACATATGTCAGTCATCATCACAATGACTGCCCAAACAAATTCTCTTCATGTTTAAAAGTGATGCTTGGGCGTTCTCACGCCCATGTGTATCTAAGCAATATTAAGCATGGCTTATAGCTACGGACTTATTTTCGAAAGATTACTATTATAAACTTGCTAGGGTGACAAGGTTCACATAACCAAGTATTCAAAAGAGGGTGTAATATTAGTCAAGGTAAACTTGGTCATATAACTAGGATCTTAAATTAAACATGTATTTGCATATAAAATAATAGCATGCAATTTGATAATTTAAGCAGTAATTTGCGTAAATGTAGGTTCAACAGCGGGGCCACCGGCAATGGCTACCCTCTTTCTCCCTTCCGCCTTTGACAAAGCGCGGCCAGATGGCGTTAACGCACGCATGCGTCTTGGCCGATAGGTGGGGCCCACCGCCACCAGAAAATAAAAGAATGGGCTCAACCTCAACAGCGGCGTGAGCGGGGCTCGAACGCGCAGCTAGGGAGCCCTGGGAAGAGTTTAGCGTTGCTAGCCAGGTGAGCGGTGGAGGCATTGCTCACCCATATACGGGGATTTATTCCCTTAAGGCATCTACCGAGAGGGTGAGCAGAGGAGCTCGTGCCGAGGAAGAGCGGTGGCGTCGCCGGGAGCGGCCGAGGAGGTGCCGACGACCGCTAAAATGGGATGCCCGGGTGGGGAAGCTAGGGTGGCGACGAATTGGCGGGCGGCGACGAGGTGGGCGGGTGGTCTGCTGAAGCGGCGGCGGCGAGGTGGAACGAGAGGCGGCGGGAGCGGGAGAAGGAGGAAAATGGCGGCGACGGGCATGAGGGCGTCACTGTGAACTCGCCCGGTGGTCGATGGGGCCGGGAATGCCGAGGTGGGCCGCGACGAGGCGTGGGTGGTGCGGGCGTGCTCACTGCCCGGGCGAGCTGGAGTGCGGAGTGAGCCTGGCGAGGCTGTGGACCGCTTCACCGTGTTCGAGGAGCCTGGGGCAAAGGAATTTGGCGGTGGAGGCCTCGTGCGATGGCGAGCCCGACGGCCGGCCGCGAGGAAGAAGGGGGTGCCGATGAGCTATGAGGCTCCCGGGGCCGATTCTTGAAGGTGGAAGAATGAGGGCAACTTAGCGGTCCTTTGAGGGTCACCGGGTTTTATAGCCGACCAAGGCGGCGTTAGCCTGGCGGACCCGCGCCGGGCAAGGCGGGCATCGCCACGCTGCCGTCTTGGCAGCTGCATGACCACCGGCGGCCATGGCTCGGTGGGCTCACGCGCCGTCTTACCGGCTTTTTGCTAGAGCGGAGCGAGGAGGACAAGGGGGGGACGCCACGAGGGAAGAGGAGGAAGAAGGGCCGGCGCTGGGAGGGGGGAAAAGAGGGCCCAGCGCCGTGAGGGAGAGAGATAACGGAGGGGGCACGCGTAAGTGAGAGGAAGATTTAGGGAAAAGGGAAAAAGGAGGAGAGGTGCTAGGATTTCTAATTTTCTTGTAGTTTTGCATGCTATCTAAAACTTAAATCTTTATTTAAGCTTTGTATTTAACTTTGGATTTTTAATTCAGGTCTTGGTTCCATTTATCTTGATACAAAATATAATAGTCCTTTATTTTATTAATCTTGAATTTGAGTTCAAAAGGAGATCTTATATTTTGCTTCAATTTCTCCCTCCTTATGATGGATCATCTTTTCAGATTCGAATTTCAAATTTAAGTTTTCTATTATCTACATATTTCCTTGTATGGCTTATTACTATTGTTTTTATTTTTCATAGATGTCCTATTATCAGAATCTCAACCAAAATTCAAAGAAACACCATCAAGATCCAAATTCAAAAAGATTACATGGCAAAATAATTCAAAAAGCTTTACATTTTCTTATTTAAATTTTTGGGATGTTACACTTACTCCAAAAATTTAATGTTAGGAACGCTGACAATGTTCATGAAGATAAGGTGGTCCTATTTCAAACAGGCTATGTAGATGGACCACATTCTCTTTTAGTGTGTCACGAATAGACGTTGTATTGTTGTAAGATTTCACTTTGGCCCCGTGTACTGCCCTCTTGCCCTCGGGCGTCCTATTTCGCAGTCGCGGGAAAAGCTTGCTTTTAAAAATTGGTATAGTTTTGTATCGTCCAATTATTCGGGGCATACTCTTTTAAAACTTGAATGGGTTAGATCACCTTATCCCCACGACTAAATCCCCATCTCATGCTATTCCCTCTCACCCTATTGCTGCAAACCCTGTCAGATCTGCCCAAGCAAAGTGATAGATAGCCAAAGCCAAGGCAATCAAGAACAAGTGAAGCACTCACCGCTTTCCAAGTAAAAGCTTCATCCGGCACCAAGACCAAGACTCTGCTCTGCTAACATTCTCTCCTTTACCCACCTGGAAGACCCGTAGATCAAATCGCCTCCAAGTAAACCCAACGACAAGCAGTACGTCAACGTTGTGAAGAGAGAAGACATTACGCATACCAATACTCTGTGAACTACTCCAACTACAAAGATGACCATCAACATGGAGAATGCCCTGTTAGCAGGGTCATATGTTTTCTCTGTGGAAGACAAGACCCCTAACCCGAAGATCGCTTCCAAACCCTGTTGCCGATCAAGCAGCTGGAGCACCACGGATGAATCTCCAATAGGATCTGTCATGCCGGGAGCTCGAAGAGACGAATAATGACTAGTGGTATCCATTTTAAGGGGGGTAGCACTGCAGGACAAAAATGTCGAGGAGCTACTGCGACGTATGTTTGGAGGTGCAACAACCTGGATTCGAAGTTAGTCAGACCAGTACAAGAAGATTCATAAGGCTAGGAATTTTATGGTAGCACCAACTGCAAGCCACCCTTATAGTTAAACCATCGTGTTTAGCAGAGCTAAAGAATAGGGAGGTGAGTGTAGTAAGGACAAAAGACCACCATATAAATGTCCATCCTCGTACAGTCATCCTTTCGGCCATCCGCTCTCTGGGGCATATGCCAATGATACGAATTCTATGCCCATCACCTGTCCCATAGACGATGCAGTTACTCCGGACTGCGACAATGTGAAGACAACGACATTAAGAGCAAGTAATTGGGAGTCTACGACCCATCTCGAAAAACAAGGTTTCTCCCCTCCCTTTTGACTTCTCCAAGTTCTAACCCTTATCGTGCAGATTTTCACCTCTCCGTGAAGCTAAAGAGTTAAACATCGGATGACACCTGGAAACCTATTGCTAGTCTTACCTAAAATAACCCCGCCTCCTTTCTTTCTATTCTACTGGAATCTCGGGGTCGAGATTCATTTAAGGGGGGTAGATTTGTAACATCCCAAAATTAGGTTATTTCAAAAATATGGAACTTTAAAATCATTTCTTGCATTTTGTTGGCATTTGAGTTTCTTTTGAATATTTAGTTGAAATCTTTTTGAGATTTGTCGCGTGCAAATTAAATTTCAAAGAGTAACCCCAAATGCAAATAATAGAAAACTAGAGTTTTAAATACGAATCTGAAAAGATGGTCCAGTGTAAGAAAAGAGGAAAACAATTTAAAATATAAAATCTCATATTTGGGAATAACTAAATGCAATGAATTGCAAATTCTAAACAAATTCTAATCTGCACTCAGATCTAGAAATCGAATTAAATAAAAACCCACCTTAAATCAACTTGACTAGACAAATACTAAAAGCTCGCATCTAATAAAACAAACTAAGAACTCAAGATTTTGAAAATAGCGAAATGCTCAAAACCAATAAATCCTAACGTAGGCTAAAAAGTTTAAATTAAAAAAAATTACAAGTCTCTGCATGAACCTATCATTTTTCTCTCATGGCCCCACCCTTTTTTCTTTTCCTCTCTCCCTCCTCCTTTCTTCGGGAGCGTTGAGGAAAAATTGTTCTTTCTTTTGCTCCTTCTGTCGACATGGTCATTAGCTTCACTCTTGCTTTTATGGACCATTTAGACTCTTCAAACTCAACTTTGTGCTTTTTCGATGTTTGTCAATATACTCATCAAGGGGGAGATTGAGAGACCATGTGGAGGTCATCCCATTGTGAGTGATGAGTAATTGACATCTGTTTCCAAAAGTCGAGTTTGAGTCGGTTTGTTCGGACCCAGACGTTGCTTGGTGCAACGGGCTCGGTCGGACTTTGGTCAAGCGAAGTCGTATGGGTTAGGATGTATATTCTATTGATGCGACAGGTTTGATTTTGTTTATGCTATTTACACGTTCATGTATCGGCGGTGCTATTTGACGTGTTTTCTTGTCTGTGTCCGCAGACGCGAGGCGAGTCGTGGCGAGACACGGTGGATCGGACTAGGCGCAGTGGCGCCGAGGTCGAACGGTCATGAGGTGTCGAAGACGACGTGGACTCGACGTGTTGCGGGCGTCGAGGAAAGGAGCACGGAAGCTTCCCTAAGGTGCGTAGGGGCGGCACGGGAATTTCGGAAGGCGCACAAGCGGAGACGGCTCCGTTAGGGTTTAGCCGGTGTAACGGGTTGGAGACCCGTTAGCCAAGGGCTATAAATAGAGGTGAGGGGCTGCATACCCCTTAGGACACAATAGAGAGAGTTAGGGTTTCAAGAGTTCATTCCTTGTGTGTTGTGTTCCTCCCAAGAAGCTTGTGAGGCTCTTGGTGATTTTGAGGATTGAGAGGAGAGGATGGATTGAGAGTCTTGTAATCATTTTGTTCTAATGTTCATGTATCGGGACTCCTTATTATTTGAGAAGAATCTTGTTGGGCTAATTCCTTTTCTTGCTCTTTCCGTGATGTTCTGCTTTTGATTAGCTCCATGTTTGTGGCTCTCCTTTGTTCTTGTATTGATTTCTGAGCCAAGACAGGTTCTTGATCTTTGTCGCATTGATTTCTTCCTAAGATTGTTTAGCTTTTTATTTTGAAGTCTTGTTCTAAGATCTCAAGAAGAGCAACAAGGACTTGAAATTTATCTCTGTGTTTTTGTTTTGACAAGTAGTTACTATGGTCGATTGATTTTTCGCAGCCTCGGTCTTGGTTCTTTCTTTCTCGTTTTCCTCGGCCGTCGAAATGTTTCCTCGCCGCTTGATTGTGTTCTCTGTTGTCAAACCTTCTTACCGAACTGCTGCTTTTGGTTGCTCAAATCCTTGTGCCGAATAGCTTTGCCGAATTGCATTCATTTCTCTGTCTTGATCTATTCTAAGATGGAGGATGTTGCTTTTGTTTGTACCATCGCCGAACATTGCCAAGCAGTTCTGCATCGCCGCTTCTCTTTTCGAGGAGAGCCACTGCAGTCTTCGGCAGTCTGTGTCTCTGCTGCTGCTTTCTTTTTTATTGTCGGCAGAGGTACAGTGGTTGCTAGACTGTTTTTCAGCAGGAAGTGCAGCTGCCATTTGCTTTTCATTCTTGTGCCGACAAGGTAGTCTGGAAGACTGATTTCTTCACTACATCCAAGAAGTTGGACAGTGACTTCTTCCCTGTGCCAAATTGATGTTCTTGCTGCACCATTTCACTACATCCCATGCTTGTTTTTGCTGGTTCTTCTTTGCAATATTATTTTCTTTGTCAGCAGCTTTGTCTCCTACTAAGTATTGGCTTTGTCAAAATTGGTAATTCCTGCTTGCAGCATTCCACGGAAGAGTCTCTTTTCTTTTTAGTTCTTTCTTGATCTTTGATGATTTTGCATGCAGATCAAACGGCAATATTTTCACCTGAAATTTTACTTGACTACTCTCTAATTTATGCTGAATTTTTCAAAGGTCACATGCTCCAAATTTCAGCAAGATTAATTTTAATTTTCGTGAGGTGCTTTGATTTGCATCGCTTTGAAAACAATATCGAATTCTCGGGCGATTTTAAAAGAGAGCGACATTCACCCCTCCGCCGCCATTTCGATCCTACAATTGGTATCGAGCCTGGTTAGCTCTTCTTGATAGATCTTTAACCGGGTCTCAAGAGCCATGGCGACAGACAAGTACTCGACCAAGCCCCGATCTTTGATGGGATGGATTTTCCATTCGGAAGAGCCGGATGGAGACCTACATCCGTGCTCGTGGCTACGCCATTTGGCGAAAGGTCAAGGTCCGATTCGTTGTTCCACCGATGAGAACATCAATGCCGGAATATGGCGATGTTGAGGCTAACGCAAGAGCGAGGAACATCATTGTTCGTGGTTTGAGTAGAAGCGAGTTTGATCGCATCTTCACCGACGTCGCTTCTTCGATATTTGGGTGACCCTCAATGCTTACCATGAGGGCACCACCCAAATAAAGACGGTGCGACAAGACCGATTCAAGCGCGACTACAAAGAAATTTGAGATGCTTGCCGGTGAGTCCCTAGACGAGTGCTTTTCTCGCTTTCATAAGATTCTCGAGCAACCTCCGAGCCGTCGGTCTCACATACTCCGACTCGGATAACGCCGGCGATTCTTTCCGCACTCGATCTTAGGGTTTGGGAAATGAAGGTGACCACCATCAAGGACACCACGGACCTCTCGGCCCGACTCTTGATGCGCTTTACTGCGCCTCAAGACTCACGAGATTGACATAGTCTCTCGTCGGTCAAGTCTCGATCGATGGCTTTAGTCACGATCCCGCCGCTTCGGTTCTTCTCACGACTCTCTTGGCGGGTTCTCCCTATCGCGCTACGTGATGTAACCGATGATCGCCAGAGCGGTTAGAGGATGAACAATCGGCCCTTCTTGCTCGTAAGTTCTCCCATGCTTACAAGAGGAGGAGGGACGAAAAGAAAAGAGGACCATGATTTGCTTTGAGTGTGGTGGCCCCAACCATATTCGAGCAAACCGTCCCAAGTTGGGGTAAGGCAAAGTCGACTACGGCGGTTCCGGAAGAACGACTACTCCGACAAGAACCGCAACAAGAAGGCCCCAACTCCGACGCAAGGCAAGAAGCCGCTCCGCGACTTTGGGAAGGCCAAGAAGCTCTTCCACCGTCCTCGCCGCCTTCGACGACCTCGACCTCGACGAGGTGGAGGGATGGAGCAACGACGACGGGACGGTGATCAAGAACCCAAGAGCGGCGACGACTTCTCCCAATGTGCTTCATGGCCCTCGAGGGCTTAGATCGGCGACAACGATCTCTATTCGACTCGACGAGGTATGTCCCTCCTATGACCAACCGAATGCGCTTTTCTTAAGCTAGGAGGTTTTCATGCTAGATCTAGAGCTAGATGTAGCGAGTTGGAGAAGGAAGTAGATCGCTTGTCACGGAGCTTTCTTTACTTATATCCGCTCCCTCCGTGACGATTGTGATACATGCACCGCTTTGTTGGGAGATATGGAGAAGTTAAGGACTTCTCATGATAGTGTGACCTCCGAGCTTGATTTGCTTAAGGTGGAGAATATTAGTCTTCTTCTTTGAGATTGAGATGAGTAGGGTGGTTCCTGCTTCCTCTACTACTATTGAGACTATTTCTTGCACCTCATGTGAGGATAAGGATAATGCTTTTAGAGGTCTTTACACTATGCTTCTCGATCCGCCGAGACATGTGAAAGTTGTAATAACTTAAAGATGAATCTAAACAGGCGGATCATAAAATTGCCGAGTTACAAGCTTTTTACTTGAGCCTATTGCTTCATGTGTGAATTGTCCTAAATCGATCACGAGCTTGAATCATTACCAAACAGCTTCAAGAAATGATTGATCATGATAAGAAGTTGGCTCAGTTTGCTTCTAAGGACCCTGTTAGCTCACCATGCATTAGTTGTAATAAACTAAAATCTAACTTGATTGTATTGGATGAGAAATGTGAAGCTAACTAAGGACCTACTAGAGAAGCCACCTTGTGCTTGTAATGTGGTTGTGGAGAAGGGGAGAAGCCCCTGCAAGGTAGAGACGCCTAGCGATGCGAACCAACCTGCTAGCGAGAGGGCATCGTCCCTTCTCGTCGCCTACCGTGTGCACAAGCCGCCTTCCCTCTGCTTGTCGCTCTCCTGCTCCCTTACCTTCTGTTTCTCCTCCTCCTTGCTCCTCTTGCACCTCTCTCTTCTGGAGTGTCGGTGCCTTATGAACACTCTCGAGAAATTTGTAGGAGGCAAGAAGGATCTCAATCTTATTCTAGACCAATCAAAGATTTGCAAGTTCAAACAGGGTCTAGGATATGATTTCCGTGAGGATGTGAGGAAGCATCCACCTGTAGTGCTCAGACACGTAGCCTCGTGTGTGATTGAGGTCAAGCCCAAGAACAAGAAAGTTCAATTTAAATCGTGGGCTTTGTCCAAGGGATTTCAAGAAGGTAATTTCACTGCAGCTTGGCCTCTCGTATATGGCCATCTCATGCTACTTCACCCCTCGCAGGCGAGTATCATTGCACCTTCGTTAGAAGGATGGGCATTTATTTGACCATTGCTTCAAGCGCCAAGATCGCGTGAGACCGTGTTGCGCTCTTAGGCGTATTCGTGGTCAGCCCGGCACCTTGAGTGCACCTAAGACCAACACGAGGTCTAGGCTTGCTCTTGTTGGTAGCTTTGGGCAGATCGAGGACTTGGTTCTTCCGAGTTTTACTTTTCGTTCTCATGCTCCCTCTTGTCATGACTTCCGCCGTCCTAAGGGTAGATCTCGTTTCCATCGAGATAGCTACCCGCGGCGTGATCGCCGGGCCGGTGCTCAACTCGCTCTCCCGTAGAAAGGGCCGGACCCGAATGCCTTCAGTGCGCTCATAGACCTTCTCGCTTCTGAGCGACGGAGGCGTAGAGTAGTTAGAGGTCACTGTGTGTGACTACTTCTTACGCCGACGTGTGACTCAAGATTGGGTTCCAAAATCTATCTTGATTTATCCCAAGATCGAGACTTTGCTCTCTTGTTGACTCGGGTTCCCGGGCGGGGAAGGGAAAGGTTTGGCTCGTGACTCGGGTGTTCACGACACATGACCGGAGATTCACGTTGGTTTTCTTCCCTAGCCCGAGCTTCGTGTGATGAGACTATCACCTTTGGAGACTCTTAAATGCGGGCGCGTCATTGCCAAAGGTACCGTATGCGTTAATGACTCATTTGTTTTAAAAGATGTTGCCTTGGTGAGTAAGTCTGCATTACAATCGCTTTCGGTTTCTCACCACCGATGACGGTTTCGAGGTAAGTTTTAAGAAAACGCTGCAAAATTGTTGATTCTTCTGTAGTCCGTTTATGGATTTCTCGTTATGGGAGGATCTTCGTGCTGATTTTATTGAGTCTTCTCGTGATCCTCTCCTGTTTGCTTGCTTCCGAGTCCCGCAACCTTTCCTTCGGCATAGGAGACTTGGTCATATTGGATTTGACCATTTGACTCGAGTTAGCGGCCACGATCTCATTCGTGGTCTCCAAACTCAAGATGGTCAAAGATCTTGTTTGCACTCCATGCCGGCATGGCAAGATGGTTGTCGCTTCTCATCCTCCCACACAAGCACTATGACCGATGCACCGGACACCGCCCATATGGATACGGTTGGACCAAATGAGTGCGATCGGCAGGAGGGAAGTGGTATGTTCTTGTCATAGTCGATGACTTCTCGAGGTATTCTTGGGTGTTTTTCTTGGCCTCAAGGATGAGGCGTTTACATTTCGAGGTCTTTCAAGAGGCTTTCGCTGAGCTTCGTGTGCCTTACGAGCGATCCGCGATGGATAATGGCACGGAGTTCAAGAACTCCTACTTTGAGAGGTTACGTGATGAGACCGTGTAGAGCACCGCCTCTTCTCCATACGTCCCTCGGCAGAATGGCGTTGTGGAGAGGAAGAACCGTACCTTGGTCGAGATGGCGGACGATGCTTGATGAGTACTCTACAGCGGAAGTTTTGGGTCGAGGCTATAGCCACCGCGTGCCATGTTTCGAATGAGTTTTCTTGGGCACATTTGCACCGCACTTCTTATGAGTTGAGATACGGCGAAAGCCCAGTGTTTCTCATTTTCGTGTGTTTGGTTGCAAGTGTTTTATTCTGAAGTCCGGGAACCTAGATAAGTTCGAGTCACGTTCTTGTGATGGACTCTTTCTAGGCTACTCGACTTCTTCGCGGGCCTATAGGGTCTGGAACTGCGAGTCTAGCAAAATGGTAGAAACCTGTGAGGTAACTTTCGATGAGGCCAGTCCGGGGACTAGGCCCGATATCTCAGGTTCACTAGAGCAGTCCGAGACCATCTTTGTGGATGATGAGGATGATGGAGATGAGGGTTGTCTACCCGATCCAGGTCCTTCTCCACCCCTTGAGGTGCCTTCTTCCACCGCACCTCGAGGCGATCGACCTTACCTTACGCTTCTTACGGAGCTAGTGGCTCTGTTCCTACCCGTCGTAACGAGGTAGATGCCACTTCTTCATCTCATCCAGACCTCCAAGACATATCCAAAATCTCATCCTTCCGCGAGCGGTATGATTGGAGATCTATTTGAGCGAGTCACACGCTCCAAGTCTGGCGTGTCACTTTTCTGTCTCCACTCTGCCTTCGTAGCTTCCTTTGAGCCCAAGGACGTCTGTCATGCTTTATCTGACGAGTCTTGGGTCAATGCCATGCATGAGGAGCTAGAGAGTTTCGAAAGAAACAAGGTCTGGACGCTTGTTGAACCCCCTCGAGGTCACAATATCATTGGAACCAAGTGGGTGTTCAAGAACAAGCAGAGCGAGGATGGGGTAGTAATCCGAAACAAGGCTAGACTGGTTGCTCAGGGGTACTCCTGTGTTGAGGGTCTAGACTTTCGAGACCTTTGCCCTCGTAGCTCGCCTTGCGGCCATTAGAATTTCGCTTGCCTTTGCGCTTCTAAGGGTTTCAAGCTTTACCAGATGGACGTCAAGAGCGCCTTTCTCAATGGTTTCATTGAGGAAGAAGTCTATGTCAGACAGCCTCCAGGTTTCGAGAACTCCAAATACCCTAGTAATGTCTTCAAACTTTCCAAAGCATTGTATGGACTTAAGCAAGCCCCTAGAGCTTGGTATGAGAGGCTTAAGTCCTATCTATTGAGACATGATTTTGAAATGGGTAAAGTCGATAAGACCTTGTTCACTCGCCGGCTTGGCAGTGACCTTCTGCTTGTCCAAATTTATGTCGATGACATTATCTTTGGCGGCTCTTCCCATGCTCTAGTCTCTCGGTTCTCGGATGTCATGAGCACCGAGTTTGAAATGAGCATGATGGGTGAGTTGACTTTCTTCCTCGGCTTCCAAATCAAGCAGACTCGGGAGGGTACCTTCTTGCATCAAGGCAAGTACACTCGTGACCTCCTAAGACGTTTCGACATGAGTGATGGAAAGCCGGTGTCAACTCCGATGGCTTCTACTACCACACTTGACCCGTATGAGGACGGCGAGCCGCTTGATCAAAAGGAGTTCGAGTATGATTGACTCTCTCTTGTACCTCACGCCTCGAGACCGGACATACACTTTTCCGTGTGTCTTTGTGCTCGGTTTGAGCTTCTCTCACGATCTCACCGCCAAAGGTGAAACGCATCTTCGGTACCTTCGAGCTACCATTGACTATGGTATCGGTACTCTTCCTCCTCTGTCTATCCCTTAGAGCCTTTTGGATGCGAGACTTTCTTGGTCAGTAGGATAGATAGGAAGAGCACTTCGAACACCGCGCTCATTGGCACTTCTCTCGTTTCTTGGTCTTGAGGAAGCCGGTGTTGCACACCCACCGCAGAGGCCGAGTATGTTGTCGCAGACCGATTCTCGTAGTCGTCCTTTGGATGGTCTCGACTGCGGGACTTTGGGTTAGCTATCGGCCGTGTTCGCTCTTTTGCGATAACACGCCTGCGATTAGCATTGCTAAGAACCCAGTGCGGCACTCTCGGACCAAGCACATCGATATCGATATCATTTTCTTCGAGACCATGTAGAGAAGGGTGACATCGTGCTTCGATTTGTGAGAGTGACCACCGGTTGGTCGATATCTTCACCAAGCCTTTGGATAGCACGAGGTTTTCGCCTCTGGGAGAGCTTGGGGTGGTTTGTCCTTATGTCTTGTTGTGAGGGGAGCTTTGGGCTTTATGCTTTATCATATTATTTATGCTTCTGTCTCCTTATTTTTGCACTGCATTTGTGGGTGCATTGGGTTTAGTCCTTCCAGCATAGGTTAGAATGTGTCTCTTGCTGAGTTGCTTAGACTTCTTACTCTTATCTTGTGCTTTTAGGATAGCTATTTCATATCTCACTAGGTTGAGCTCACTCACTTCTTGTAGGTTCTAGCGAGGGTTGGGCCACCCTCGGGTAGACAGGGTACGTGTTTGCTCTCTAGTGTGTGTTTTACTCGACAACTGTTGTCCTGGAGACATATGGGGTAGATAAGAGTTAGTCTGAGTCATTAGTATTCTCTATCTTATCTATGCTTTAAGGACTGCCTGTTTTCGTGATTTATTTGCTAGCTTCTCGTTTTATTGCTTTGGTTCAGGGGGAGTTCATTTGAGAACTTCTAGATATTAATGTTGACATAACTCAACTTGAACTAAAAGTTGTATCTCAAGTTAAGGGGGAGCTGGATGTTCTTCATTTGTATCATAACTTAATGGAGCCTTGATTATTATCCTTTCATGACATATTTTCATTATATTACATCTTGCCATGATTTATGCTCCATTGCTAATTTGATCATGACTTTATATGTGTAGTCAAGTCTTTGCCATGATAGGTTAATTAAAATGCTAAATTTTGACCTAACTCATGTCATGTTCATATTTGAGACTAGTCAGCTTTGTGTTATCTTTTTATGGTTCTGAGAGACCATGTGGAGGTCATCCCGTTGTGTATGATGAGTAATTGACATCGTTTACGAAAAGTCGAGTTTGAGTCGGTTGGTTCGGACCTAGACGTTGCGTGGCGTAACGGGCTCGGTCGGACTTGGTCGAACCTAGTCGTATGAGCTTGGGTTGCATATTCTGATGACTCGACAGGTTTGATCTCTATTTACGCTTTCATGTATCGAGTGGTGCTATTTGACGTGTTTCTTGTCTGTGTGACTGCAGGACGTCGAGATGGAGTCGTGGCGAGACACGGTGGACCGGACTAGGCGCAGGTGGCGCTGAGGTCAGAACGGTCGGGATGTGTCGAAGTCGACGTGAACTCGAGGTGGTTGCGAGTCGGAGACGAGGCACCGAGTCTGAGCTACCTGGGTGATGGACACGACGAGCGGCGACGAGAGAACCGGACTAGACTCGGTGGAGTCGGAGGTCTCGGTCGATGTCGGATGGGCGGCGATTGCTGCAGCGAGAGCGGGGGACGCGGAAGTTTCCGGGAAGGTGCTTGAGGGGCAATTTAGAGAATTGACTCAAGCATGAGTGGAGGGGCTGGTTTTCCCTCCAAAAGGTTGTGTTGACTTCTTGCCTCATGTGTGCATGTGGTCTTGGAGTGGGCTTTGTATGCCACTTCTTGAATTTCCATATGAGGGTGAAGTCTTGCCTTCAAAAGAGGAGATGGAGACAGCATGCAGGGTGGGGATATGTATTCCGAGTGGTGAGTGGTGGCCTCACGTAGCTAGCTCTTCTCATGTGTTCTTGAGGTTTTGCTCATATGTGCTTCTCCTTCCAGTGTGTGAGCCTAGGATGAGATATCTCGATTGAGTTGATTGTTGAGAAACCTCTCTAATCATGTATGGGGACTCCATGTGATCCTTGATATCAATATGAAATGGTTTTGATTGAATTGATGGGGTTTTTCAGTGCTCTGTTCTTCATTTGCATTTCTAGGGTTTGCTTTCCTTTTTGATTCCCTTTATGTTTTGGCTTGAAATTTGGGTTATAGAGTCCTGAGGCTATTGCTAACATACCCTCAAAATTTCATTGCCATGGGATCAAGGATTTGGGAGAAATTTGGTTTTTCGTTTTGTCTCTATAACATTTCAGGTTTTCTCTCAAATCTGAAATTTCTGGTCTCATGTTGATTTCTTTGGTTAAGTGTTGTCTTTAAGCTATTAAGTTTGAAGTAGTGATCTCTGTCCGGACTTTGGCAAAGAAGAAGTCATCAATTTCCTTGCTTCGGATCCGTCAAGATTTTCATTATGTCGAAAATTTTCAGACTTACTTCTCTGCTTTCAGTCACCAGTTTTCCCACTGTGTTCTGAACTTTCAGTCAACAGTTCTCAATTTTCAGCAGCCATCATTTTCAGTTTTCGGTTGATGCTTCTGTTCTTGTTCAGTTTCCAGAGAAGTATTTGAGCCACTGCCTACAGTTTCCTCTGTTCTTTCTGTTCTCTCAGAAGAAAGTCAGTATTCACTGTTCAGGTATTTCTCAGTCGGCAATAGTTTGTTTGTGCAGGCAGCAGTTCGACTAGATGATTCAGGTTTCAGCATTTTTAGCAGTAGATTGCAGTCCACAAGTCCTTTGCTGATTCGGTGCAGATTTGAAGTTCTATCTTTCTGCTTTTTCAGTCTTACAGCTCATAGATTAAGTCTTCAAATCTGAATTTGTTTGTCTCCCTGTTAAACCGGCAGAAAGACTGCATATTAATCTAGTTGTCTACATGCAGTTTTCGGTTGTACTGCTCTCTGTTCGGCTGTAGCTTGTCCCTCTGTTTTCAGCTGCACTGCATGTGTGTGTCTCACAGCAATGTTGCTCCAGCATGAGTGCTTTTCTTTTATTTCTTTTGCTGATCTTTCATGATTTTGCATGCGAGATCAAGCGGCAATATTTTCAGTGAAATTTTCTCGACTACTCTCGATTTATGCTGAATTTTTCGATGTCGCATGTTCCTAAATTCAGCAAGATTAATTTTAATTTTCTGTGAGGTGCTTTGTTTTGCATCTTTTGAAAAGCGATGTACGAATTCTCGAAGCGATTTTAAAGAGAGCGACATTCACCCCCTCCGTCGCCATTTCGGTCCTACAATTGGTATCGAGCAGGTTAGCTCTTTTCTATAGATCTTAACCGGTCTGCGAGCCATGGCTACTGAACAAGTATTCCACCAAGCCGCCCATCTTGATGGCTGGATTACCCTTCGGAAAAGCCGAATGGAAACTTACATCCGTGCTCGGGGGTATGCCATCCGCGAAGGTGAAGATTCAATTTGTTGTTCTAGCCGATGAGAACATCAATGCCGGAATATGGCGATGTTGAGGCAAATGCAAAACAAGGAACATCATCATTCGTGGATTGAGCGAAGCGAATTTGATCGCATCTCTCACACGTCGTCCGCCTCGACATCCGGGTGACCCTCGATGCATACCATGAGGCACCACCGGATCAAGACAGTTCGACAAGACCGGTTCAGCGAGAATACATGAAATTCGAGATGCTTTTTGGTGAGTCCTTGACGAGTGCTTTCTCGCTTTCACAAGATTTTGAGCAACCTCCGAGCCGTCGGTCTCACATACTCCGACTCGGATAACGCCACAAATTCTTTCTGCACTCGATCTTAGGGTTTGGGAGATGAAGGTGACTACCATCAAGGACACCACGGACCTCTCGACCTTGACTCTTGATGCGCTTTACTCGCGCCTCAAGACTCACGAGATTGACATAGTCTCTCGGTCGAAGTCTCGATCGATGGCACTAGTCACCGATCCCGCTTCTGGATCCACTTCTTCTGAGCCATCTTGCGGATTCTCCCTCGCTGCTCTCTGTGACATAACCGATGATCAGATAGAGCAGCTTGCGGATGAGCAGCTAGCCCTCCTCGCACGGAGATTCTCCCATGCTTACAAAGGGAGGAGGGACGGAAGGAAAAGAGGACCCGTGATTTGTTTCGAGTGTGGTGGCCCCAACCACATTCGAGCAAACTGTCCCAAGTTGGGGAAAGGCAAAGTCGACTACGGCGGTTCCGGCAAGAACGACTACTCCGACAAGAACCGCAACAAGAAGGCCCCAACTCCGACGCAAGGCAAGAAGCCGCTCGCAACTTTGGGAAGGCCAAAGCTCTTCCACCGTCCTCGCCGCCTTGACGACCTCGACCTCGGCGAAGTGGAGGGATGGAGCGATGACGACGGACGGGTGATCAAGAACCCAAGAGCGGCGACGACTTCTCCCAATGTGCTTCATGGCCCTCGAGGCGAGATCAGCGACAATGCGATCTCTATTCCGACTCGACGAGGTATGTCCCTCCTATGACCAACTCGAATGCGCTTTTCTTAAGCTAGGAGGTTTTCATGCTAGAGCTAAGACTAGATGTAGTGAGTTGGAGAAGGAAGTAGAGATTATCACGGAGCTTACTTCACTTATATCCGCTCCCTCCGTGATGACCGTGATACATCTTCGTGCTTTGATCGGTGATATGGAGAAGCTAAGGACCTCACATGATAGTCATCCTCTCGAGCTTGATGCAATTAAGGTGGAGAATGTTAGTCCGCTTGCTAATTTAGAATTGAGTAGGATGGTCATACCCTACTTACTACCGATGAGACTATTGCTCCCACCTCATGTGAGGATAAGGACTTTAATGATAGAGGACCTTATGCCATGCTTCGGATCTGCCCGAGTCTTGTGTAAATTGTGATAACTTGAATATGAAACTAAACGGCGGATCATAAAATTGCAATTTCAAACCTTCTTACTTGAGCCTATTGCTTCTTGCGTGAATTGTCCCAAGCTTCTTCAATGAACTTGAATCGTCTCCAAGCAGTTTCAAGAATTTGTTGATGATAATAAGAAAATGGCTCGGTATGCTTCTAAGGATCTGTTAGCTCACCATGCAAAAGTTGTAATAAACTAAAATCTGATTTGATTGCCTTAGATGAAAAGTGTGTGAAGCTAACTAAGGACCTTCTAGAAAAATCACATCCTTCACGTGCTTTACGTCTTTGAAATATTGGAAAAGGATAAGGACATGGTAGAGGCGTTTAGGAAGAGTTACGAGAACCAAATGGCTAGGATTAGGGCTGCCCCTGTGTCTGTGAAGCCCTCAAGGTTGAGGTGGCCGTGCATAAGGAAAAATACGCACGTGCTATTCGCACTTCTTACATTGGTTCTTCTTCCTCTCCTCTGTTGTTCCTTCTTCTTCTCCCCGCTCTTCTTGTGCCTCTCTGTTTCGGGAGTGTCGCATACCTTATGAACACTCTCGAGAGATTTGTCGGAGGCAAGAAGGATCTCAATCTTATTCTAGACCAATCAAAGATTTGCATGTTCAAACAGGGGTCTAGGATATGATTTCCGTGAGGATGTGAGGAAGCATCCACCGTAGTGCTCGCACCCGTGTCAGCAGTGTGATTGAGGTCAAGCCCAAGAACAAGAGTTCAATTTAAATCAGCGGGCTTTGTCCAAGGGATTTCGACGAGAAGGTGATTTCACTGCAGACTTGGACCTCTCGGAAAGGCGGTATCATTGCACCTTCAGCCGGAAGGATGGGCATTTATTTGACCATTGCTTCAAGCGCCCAAGATCGCGCGTGAGATCGTGTTGCGCTCTTAGGCGTGTTCGTGGTCAGCCCGGACCTTGAGTGCACCTAAGACCAACACGAGGTCTAGGCTTACTCTTGTTGGTAGTTTTGGGCGACATCGAGGACTTGGTTCTTAGAGTTTTACGTTTTCGTTCTCATGCTCCCTCTCGGTGGTGACTTCCGCCGTCACGAGGGTAGATCTCGTTCCATCGAGATAGCTACCGCGGCGTGATCGGCGTCTTCTTGGTGCTCAACTCGCTCTCCCGTGGCGCGGACCCGACAATGACTTCAGTGCGCACATAGACCTTCCGCTTCTTTGAGCGACGGAGGCGTGGGTAGTTAGAGGTCGATCGTGTGTGACTACTTCTTACGCTCGACGTGTGACTCGAGATTGGGTTCCAAAATCTATCTTGATTTATCCCAAGATCGAGACTTTGCTCTCTTGTTGACTCAGGTTCCCCGGGCAGGGAAGGGAAAGGTTTGGCTCGTAGACTCCGGGTGTTCACGACACATGACCGGAGATTCACGTTGGTTTTCTTCCCAGCCCGAGCTTCGGTGATGAGACTATCACCTTTGGAGACTCTTAAATGCGGGCGCATCATCGCCAAAGGTACTTGTCGCGTTAATGACTCATTTGTTTTAAAAGATGTTGCCTTGGTGAGTAAAGCGCATTACAATTTGCTTTCGGTTTCTCAACTTACCGATGACGGATTCGAGGTAAGTTTTAAGAAAAACCACGCAAAATTGTTGATTCTTCTGTAGTCCGGTTTATGGATTTCTCGTTATGGGAGGATCTTCGTGCTGATTTTATTGAGTCTTCGGTGATCCTCTCCGGTGTTTGGTTGCTTCTGAGTCCCGCGACCTTTCCTTCTGGCATAGGAGACTTGGTCATATTGGATTTGATCATTTGACTCGAGTTAGCGGCCACGATCTCATTCGTGGTCTCGAAACTCAAGATGGTCAAAGATCTTGTTTGCGCTCCATGCCTAAGACGGCAAGATGGTTGCCGCTTCTCATCCTCCCACCTGATTACTATGACCGATGCAGGACAATGCTCCATATGGATACGGTTGGACCGGCTCGAGTGCGATCGGCGGGAGGAAGTGGTATGTTCTTGTCGTGTCGATGACTTCTCGAGGTATTCTTGGGTGTTTTCTTGGCCTCGAAGGATGAGGCGTTTACACATTTCGAGGTCTTTTCAAGAGGCTTTCATTGAGCTTCCGGTGCCTTCGAGCGATCCGCGATGACAATGGCACGAGTTCAAGAATTCCTACTTTGAGAGTTTCTGGTGAGGCGGTGTAGAGCACCGCCTCTCTTCTCCATCGTCCCTCGGCGAGAATGGCATTGTGGAGAGGAAGAACCGTACCTTGGTCGAGATGGCGGGGCGATGCTTGATGAGTACTCTACACCGGAAGTTTTGGGTGAAGCTATGGCCACCGCGTGCCATGTTTGAACAGAGTTTTCTTGAGCACATTTGCACCGCACTTCTTATGAGTTGAGATACGGCGGCCCGGTGTTTCCATTTTCGTGTGTTTGGTTGCAAGTGTTTTATTAAAGTCCGGAACCTAGATAAGTTCGAGTCACGTTCTTGTGATGGACTCTTTCTAGGCTACTCGACCTCTTGGCGGGCCTATAGGGTGCAGGCTGCGAGTCTAGCAAAATGGTAGAAACACGTGAAGTGACTTTCGATGAGGCCGGTCAGGGACTAGGCCCGACATCTCGAGTTCACTAGAGCGATCGAGACCATCTTCGTGGATGATGAGGATGATGGAGATGAGGTTGTCTACCCAATCCAGTCCCACTTCCATCCCTTGAGGTGCCTTCTTCCACCGCACCTCGGGGTGATCTGCCTACCTTCGCTTCTTCCGGAGCTAGTGGCTCTGTTCCTACCCCGTCGGTGTAACGAGGTAGAGGCCACTTCTTCATCTCATCCGGGACCTCAAGACACATTCAAAAATCTCACCCTTCGAAAGGATGATTGGAGACCTATTGAGCGAGTCACACGCTCCAAGTCTCGGCATGTCACTTTTACTCGTCTCCACTGCGCCAGAGCTTCCTTTGAGCCCAAAGACGTTTGTCATGCTTTATCGGCGAGTCTTGGGTCAATGCCATGCATGAGGAGCTAGAGAGTTTCGAGAGAAACAAGGTGCGGACGCTTGTTGAGCCCCTCAAGATCACAATATCATTGGAACCAAATGGGTGTTCAAGAATAAGCAAAGTGAGGATGGGGTAGTCATTGAAACAAGGCTAGGCTGGTCGCATTGGGGTACTCCTGGTTGAGGGTGCGGATTTCGAGGAGACCTTTGCCCTGTAGCTCGTCTTGAGGCCATTAGAATTTTGCTTGCCTTTGCAGCTTCTAAAGGTTTCAAGCTTTACGGATGGACGTCAAGAGTGCCTTTCTCAATGGCTTCATTGAGGAAGAAGTCTATGTGAGACGACCTCCGGTTTGAAAACCCCAAATACCCAAACCATGTCTACAGGCTTTCCAAAGCTTTGTATGGACTTAAGCAGGCCCCTAGGGCCTGGTATGAGAGGCTTAAGTCCTATCTGTTGAGTCATGGTTTCGAAATGGGTAAAGTCGACAAGACCTTGTTCATCCGCCGGCTAGGCACTGATTTTCTGCTCGTCCAAATCTATGTGGATGACATCATTTTGGTGGCTCTCGCATGCTCTCGTTTCCCGTTTTCGATGTCATGAGCTCGAATTTGAAATGAGCATGATGGGCGAGTTAAGCTTCTTCCTTGGCTTCCAAATTAAGCGAGACTCGGGAGGTACCTTCTTGCATCGTGGCAAGTACACTCGAGACCTCTGAAGCGCTTGATATGAGTGATGGGAAGCCGGTGTCCACTCCTATGGCTACATCAATTCCACTCGAACCAGATGAAGACGGCGAGCGAGTCGATCAGAAGGAGTATCGAAGTATGATTGGCTCTCTCTTGTACCTCAACGCCTCGAGACCGGACATACACTTTTCAGGTGTCTTTGTGCTCGGTTTGAGCTTCTCCTCGCGTATCTCACCGCCAGTGGTGAAGCGCATCTTCGGTACCTTGAGCTACTATTGACTATGGTATCGGTACTCTTCCTCATCCTGCTCTATCCCTTAGAGCCTATTCGGATGCGAGACTTTGCCTACAGTAGGATAGATAGGAAGAGCACCGACACCGCCAGTTCATTGGCACTTCTCTCGTTTCTTGGTCTTGAGGAAGCGATCCGGTGTTGCACATCCACCGCAGAGGCCGAGTATGTTGTTGCAGACCGATTCTTGTAGCTGTGTCCTTTGGATGGTCTCGACTCTGCGGGACTTTGGGTTAGCTATCGACCGTGTTCCGCTCTTTTGCGATAACACGTCTGCGATTAGCATTGCAAAGAACCCAGTGCAGCACTCTCGGACCAAGCACATTGATATCAGATATCACTTTCTTCGAGACCATGTAGAGAAGGGTGACATCGTGCTTCGCCAGGAGAGTGACCACCGGTTGGTGATATTTTCACCAAGCCTTTGGATAGCACGAGGTTTTCAGCTCTGGGTAGAGCTTGGGGTGGTCTGTCCTATGGACTGTTGTGAGGGGAGCTTTGGGCTTTATTGCTTTATCATATTATTTATGCTTCTGTCTCCTTACTGCTGCATTGCATCTGCGGGTGCATTGGGTTTAGTCCTTCTAGCATAGGTTAGAGTGTGTCTCTTACTGAGTTGCTTAGACTCCTTACTCTTATCTTATGCTTTCAGGATAGCTGTTTCTTATCTCATTAGGTTGAGCTCACTCACGTCTTTTAGGTTCTAGCGAGGGTTGGGCCACCCTCGGGTGAGCAGTGCGTGTTTGCTCTCTAGTGTGTGTTTTCTCGACAATTGTTAGTCACAGAGTCATATGGGGTAGATGAGAGTCGATCGAGCCATAGTATCCTCTATATCTTATCTATGCTTTAAGGACTTCCTGTTTTCTTTGCCAGCTTCTCGATTTTATTGCTTTGGTTCAGGGGGAGTTCATTTGGGAGCTTCTGGAATGTAATATTGACTTAACTCAACTTGAACTAAAAGTCGCATCACTTGTTGAGGGGAGTGGATTTTCAGTATGTCATTACGCATTGTAATATAAATACATTGAGCCTTGATTATTATCCGGTTATGACATACTTATGATGATTTACATCTTGCCATGATTTATGCTTAATTGCTAGATCTATCATGACTTCATATGTGTAGACTAGTTTTTGCGATGATGAATTAATAAAACTTGCTCAATTTGAACTAAAAACTTGTCATGATTAGCACTTAAGTTTAGTCTTTCTTGAGCTATCCTTTTATGATTCATGCCATGTCAAATAGGCTGAGTTGAGCGTTGAATCTCTTTTGAGCCTTAGTTTGAGCTGTCTCAAACTCTTCATGTAACATGAGTTAGTACAACTTGTTAAAAAAAATAGAGACAAAAGATCTCTTACGTGCGAAAAACTGATCTCACCAATTCTTTCTCACGAGGCGGCTTGCCATTGCACTAGGCATGAACTTGGGAGAGTTTTGGATGACCTAGACTATCTTCTTAAGCTTCTTGCTTGAAGTAGTCGCAGCATGGCTTGAGATCTAGCACATGATAAAAATATTGGTTGAAAACAACCATAAGCTTTAAAGAAAAATATCATTTGTGCTCAATTTGTTTGAGTTATCAATGTAATCAAGTACTTGAACCATTGTTTCACTCTTGAGTATATAAACACTCTATTTGGGCTCGATATTAGATTCTTGGTTCCGCTTAGCTTGATTGACATGGCTTGCATCATCCTTGGATATCCCTAGCTAAACTTTACTTATTGATGACTTGACATGTTCATGAAATGCACTAAAATTCATATTGTCATCTAGTTGCTTCTAGCTGTCTTATATATATTTTGTCATGATCTAGCTAGCCTTTTATCAAATTATGGCTTGGTGTAATACATTATGGTCATTTGGATAATTCTCATGGCTCTAAATGCTTAAAATAATCAAACTTCACCATTTCATCCATTTTCATGACTTGTTCTCCTCTTTTGCATTCTTGATGCTTTATTGCCAAAAGGGGAGAATAGATTGGAGAAAAGTCTTTTGGGAATCTAGAGCTTGGAGATCAATTTGCACTTTCTTAAGTTGCTCTAGTGATTCCTTCTGTCGACATGGTCATGAGTTTCATTTCTTTCTTTGGACCATGTTAGACTCTTCAAACTCAACTTCATGCTTTTTCTGGATTTGTCAATATACTCATCAAGGGGGAGATTGAGAGACCATGTGGAGGTCATCCCGTTGTGTATGATGAGTAATTGACATCATTTACGAAAAGTCGAGTTTGAGTCGGTTGGTTCGGACCTAGGCGTTGCGTGGCGTACGGGCTTGGTCGGACTTGGTCGAACCTAGTCGTATGAGCTTAGGTTGCATATTCGATGACTCGGCTGTTTTGATCTCTATTTACGCTTTCATGTATCGAGTGGTGCTATTTGACGTGTTTCTTGTCCGTGTGTTGCGGGGACGTCGAGATGGAGTCGTGGCGAGACACGGTGGACGGACTAGGCGCGGTGGCGCCGAGGTCGAACGGTCGGGATGTGTCGAAGACGACGTGAACTCGAGGTGGTTGCGAGTCGGGAGGCGAGGAACCGGGCTGGAGCTACCGGTGATGGACACGACGGCGACGACGAGAGCACCGGACTAGACTCGGGTGGAGTCGGAGGTCTCGGCCGATGTCGGATGGAAGCGACGGGTGCGGCGGAGCGAGCCGGACGCGGAAGTTTCCGGAAGGTGCTTGAGGGCAATTTAGAGAATTGACTCAAGCATGAGTGGAGGGCTGGTTTTCCTCCAAAAGGTTGTGTTGACTTCTTGCCTCATGTGTGCATGTGGTCTTGGAGTGGGCTTTGTATGCCACTTCTTGAATTTCCATATGAGGGTGAAGTCTTGCCTTCAAAAGAGGAGATGGAGACAGCATGCAGGGTGGGGATATGTATTCCGAGTGGTGAGTGGTGGCCTCACGTAGCTAGCTCTTCTCATGTGTTCTTGAGGTTTTGCTCATATGTGCTTCTCCTTCCAGTGTGTGAGCCTAGGATGAGATATCTGGATTGAGTTGATTGTTGAGAAACCCTCTCTAATCATGTATGGGGACTCCATGTGATCCTTGATATCAATATGAAATGGTTTTGATTGAATTGATGGGGTTTTCGATGCTCGTTCTTCATTTGCATTTCTAGGGTTTGCTTTCCTTTTTGATTCCCTTTATGTTTTGGCTTGAAATTTGGGTTATAGAGTCCTGAGGCTATTGCTAACATACCCTCAAAATTTCATTGCCATGGGATCAAGGATTTGGGAGAAATTTGGTTTTTCGTTTTGTCTCTATAACATTTCAGGTTTTCTCTCAAATCTGAAATTTCTGGTCTCATGTTGATTTCTTTGGTTAAGTGTTGTCTTTAAGCTATTAAGTTTGAAGTAGTGATCTCCTGTCCAGACTTTGGCAGCAAGAAGTCATCAATTTCCTTGCTTCTGGATCTGGTCAGTATTTTCATTATGTCGAAAATTTTCAGACTTACTTCTACTTTCACCACCGGTTTCCCATCGTGTTCGAACTTTCGATCAACAGATTCTCAATTTTCAGCAGCCATCATTTTCAGTTTTCGGTTGATGCTTCTGTTCTTGTTCGCCTTCGAGTATTTGAGCCACGCCTACGCTTTCCTCTGTTCTTTCTGTTCTCTCAGAAGAAAGTCAGTATTCACTTTGCTCGTATTTCTCGATCGGCAATAGTTTGTTTGTGCGAGCAGCTTCGACTAGATGATTGAGTTTCACATTTTTAGCGATGATTGCGGTCCACAAGTCCTTTCTTGATTGATGCAGATTTGAAGTTCTATCTTTACGCTTTTCAGTCTTCTGACTCATAGATTAAGTCTTCAAATCTGAATTTGTTTGTCTCCTGTTAAACCGTGAAAAGACGCATATTAATCTAGTTGTCTACATGCAGTTTTCGGTTGTACTGCTCTCTGTTCGGCTGTAGCTTGTCCCTCTGTTTTCAGCTGCACTGCATGTGTGTGTCTCACAAAGAATGTTGCTCGGCATGAGTGCTTTTCTTTTATTTCTTTTCTTGATCTTTCATGATTTTGCATGCGGATCAAGCGGCAATATTTTCGGTGAAATTTTCTTGACTACTCTACGATTTATGCTGAATTTTTCAGTGTCGCATGCGTTCCTAAATTCAGCAAGATTAATTTTAATTTTCGTGAGGTGCTTTGTTTTGCATCTTTTGAAAAGCGATGTACAATTCTCGTGGGCGATTTTAAAAGAGAGCGACATTCACCCCCCTCTGTCGCCATTTCGGTCCTACAGGTTCTTACCATGTCAAATAAGACTGAGTTGAGTCTTGAATCTTAGTTGAGCAATAGATTGAGCTATACAGTTTCTTGATGACACATAAGTTAGTACAACTGTCAAAAACAAAAAAAGATCTCTTCTGTGCGAAAAAACTGATCTCACCAATTCTTTCTCATGAGGCGGCTTGCCATTGCACAAGGCATGAACTCGGGGAGTTTTGGATGACCAAGATCATTTCCTTAAGCTTCTCGCTTGGAATGATCGCATAAGGCTTGAGGTCTAGCACATGGTGAATAAAAGATGGTTGAAAACAACCATGTGATCTCTAAAGAAAATGTCATTTGTGCTCAATTGCAAAATGTCAAAGTACTTAAACAAATGTATCATTCTTGAACAAATAGCACTCTAGTTTGCTCAACACTAGCTTCTTGATTCCATTTAGCTTATTGACATGGTTTGCATCATTTGTGGATATCATTAGCTAGACTAAAATCTTGTTTGACTTGACTTTCTAAGCACTTCAATTAAAATTCAGATTATACCTTATGTTGCTTAGCTTCTCTTTACATACTTAGTCATGATCTTTGTAGCATATTTGTATGTTATGGCTTGATGTAATGCATGATGGTCATTTTGGATAATTCTCATGGCTCTACATACTTAAAAATGATCAAATCAGCCTTTCATCCATTTTCATGACTTTTCTCCTTCCTTCCATCTTGATGGGTTTATTGTCAAAAGGGGAGAATAGTGGTAGAAAAAGTCACCGGGGCGTTGAGGAAAAATTGTTCTTTCTTTTGCTCATACGTCGACATGGTCATTAGCTTCACTCTTGCTTTTATGGACCATTTAGACTCTTCAAACTCAACTTTGTGCTTTTTCGATGTTTGTCAATATACTCATCAAGGGGGAGATTGAGAGACCATGTGGAGGTCATCCCATTGTGAGTGATGAGTAATTGACATCTGTTTCCAAAAGTCGAGTTTGAGTCGGTTTGTTCGGACCCAGACGTTGCTTGGTGCAACGGGCTCGGTCGGACTTTGGTCAAGCGAAGTCGTATGGGTTAGGATGTATATTCTATTGATGCGACAGGTTTGATTTTGTTTATGCTATTTACACGTTCATGTATCGAGCGGTGCTATTTGACGTGTTTTCTTGTCTGTGTCCGCAGGGCAGCGAGGCGAGTCGTGGCGAGACACGGTGGACCGGACTAAGCGCAGTGGCGCCGAGGTCGAACGGTCATGAGGTGTCGAAGGCGGCGTGGACTCGACGTATTGCGGGCGTCGAGGCAAGGAGCGGAAGCTTCCGGAAGGTGCGGAAGGGCGAACGGAATTTCGCAAGGCTGCACAAGCGGGAGACGGCTCCGTTAGGGTTTAGCCGGCGTAACGGGTTGGAGACCCGTTAGCCAAGGGCTATAAATAGAGGTGAGGGGCTGCATACCCCTTAGGACACAATAGAGAGAGTTAGGGTTTCAAGAGTTCATTCCTTGTGTGTTGTGTTCCTCCCAAGAAGCTTGTGAGGCTCTTGGTGATTTTGAGGATTGAGAGGGAGAGGATGGATTGAGAGTCTTGTAATCATTTTGTTCTAATGTTCATGCGTATCGGGACTCCTTGTTATTTGAGAAGAATCTTGTTGGGCTAATTCCTTTTGTTGCTCTTTACGTGATGTTCTGCTTTGATTAGCTCCATGTTTGTGGCTCTCCTTTGTTCTTGTATTGATTTCTGAGCCAAGAACGGGTTCTTGATCTTTGTCGCATTGATTTCTTCCTAAGATTGTTTAGCTTTTATTTTGAAGTCTTGTTCTAAGATCTCAAGAAGAGCAGCAAGGACTTGAAATTTATCTCTGTGTTTCTTGTTTTCGGCAAGTAGTTACTATGGTCAGTTGATTTTTCGGCAGCTCCAGTCTTGGTTCTTTCTTTCTCAGTTTTCCTCTGCCGTCTGAAATGTTTCCTGCTGCCGTTTGATTGTGTTCTCTGCTGTCAAACCTTCTTCTTGAATGTTGCTTTTCTTTGTTCAAATCCTTGTGCCGAATAGCTTTGCCGAATTGCATTCATTTCTCCTGTGCTGATCTATTCTAAGATGGAGGATCTTTGTTTTTGTTTGTACTCTTGCGAACGATTGCCAAGCAGTTCAGCATCTTCTTCTCTTTTCGGTGAGGAGCCACTGCGAGTCTTCGGCGATCGTGTCTCTCAGACTTCTTTCTTTTTATTGTCGGCAGAGGTGCGGTGGTTGCTAGACTGCTTTTCAAATAGAAGTGCAGCTGCCATTTGCTTTTCATTCTTGTCTTGACAAGGTAGTCGGAAGGCCGATTTCTTCACTACATCCAAGAAGTTGGACGGTGACTTCTTCCACGCCAAATTGATGTTCTTGCTGCACCATTTCACTACATCCGACAGTTGTTTTTGCTGGTTCTTCTTTGCAATATTATTTTCTTTGTCAGCAGCTTTGTCTCCTACTAAGTATTGGCTTTGTCAAAATTGGTAATTCCTGCTTGCAGCATTCCACGGAAGAGTCTCTTTTCTTTTTAGTTCTTTCTTGATCTTTGGTGATTTTACTGACTACTCTCTAATTTATGCTGAATTTTTCAGTGTCACATGCGTTCCAAATTTCAGCAAGATTAATTTTAATTTTCTGTGAGGTGCTTTGATTTACATCGTTTTGAAAAACAATATCGAATTCTCAGGGGCGATTTTAAAAAGAGAGCGACATTCACCCCCCTCTGTCGCCATTTCGATCCTACAGGTCCCCTCTGCCTCCCCGTGACCATAAATCCCCCCGGGCCACCCCTTCCTCCCTGCCTTGTCTCCTGCCCTTGCACCACCGAAACCGCCCACGCCGCCTTGGCCGCCCAAGAAAGCTCCACCACTCCATTGCGTCCAGGCCCGACGCTCCACTCCCCACCGACCCTCCATCCGAGTTAATTGGGTCTTCGCGCACCATAGCTCATCGCGCGACCTTCTCCCCAAGTTCCGGCCACCGCCGTCATTACTACCGCCAACACCGCCTCAGTGGATCTCTCGCCGATTCCTCCTGGTGGGAGCATCACCGCGGCGCCCTGAGGCTTCCCCAACCGTTGGCCGACCCTCTTCCCCACTGGCGTGACCCCTCCGCGGAAGCCTCCCTGTGCCGCCGCCTGCGCTCGTCGTTGGCTCCCCTCCGCCACTCTCCGGCCAGCTCGGCTGCTCAGGTGAGCTCCTGGTACTGCACTCAAGCTCACGTGCGCCCTACTTCCTTTCCTCTCTCACTCGACCGCCGGCGCCTCGTTTCTCCCTCACCTCCGACCGCCTCAAGCTGCCGCCCACCCGCCTCGCCGCCACTTCGGCCAACTCGCTGCCTCCTCCAGGTTCCCAACCCCTAGAGCAACCCATTTTGGGGGTCCCCAACTTCCCACCGGCCGCCGCTCGCCGTCGGCAAGACTGCCCTCCTCCGGCGCCGAGTTACTCTGTTTTGAACCCAGCCCTGACCCAGCATAAATATTTTGCTACGCCTTCTCAGTCAGCCCAGGCACTGCGCCCACTTGGCTAGCAACGCACGGTTAACATGCACATAGCCGTGAGGTCCCGGGTTCGATTTCGGTCGGCTGCACATTTTTCCCCACTTTTTATTTTATTTTGTTTCGCTCATTTTAATTAATAAAAATCATGGAAAATTAGGGAATAATGTAGAGAATCTAATAAATTTAATTATAATGTGAAAGATATTGTTTAAGATTTAAATTTAGATTAGTTCATGTGAGATTAATTAATGCGATTTGAATTGCTTTCCAAAGGACTAAATATTAGTTAAAAACGTTAATAAAGAAAGATGACTTCTATCAAAACATTCAAGATTAGTAAGGGTTGCCCTGGATCAAAATTAAGCTATAGGCCCAATGTTTAATATGCCGCTATGAAATAAATCTTAGTGGTAAATTTTGCTAAAAGGCAAATAATGAAATATGACCCTAAATAGTAAGCTCGGCCCAATTAAATAAATCTAAAATTAAAAAAAATATATATATATGTATATGTATATGTATATGTATATATATATATATATATATATATATATATATATATATATATATATATATATATATATATATATATATAGCTAAGCTTAGCGATAACTAAAATGTAGACAAAATAAAAAGAGAACTATTAGTGAAATCCTAATGTTAGATTTAAATAAATAATAACATCATACACAAATGTATATAACCAGCTAGGGCTTGTATAAATGGACCCTAATAAAAAAGTAAAACTATGCCTAGTGCTAGCTTAGGGTACATAAAATATCGTACCACAACGTGTTATAGACCCATACTATAATATTAGTTCGGTAAACTGAAAATTGTATACCTTACTTAAATATAGCATATGCCCTAAATATAGCTCGACAAAATATTGTTCACTAATCTCGTACACCGAATCATAAGTCTAACCTGACTCATGGAATTTCCTAAATAAATACAAGAATAATAAAAAAAGATTATTAATAAAAAGACCGAGTCGTTATATTCTATCACCAACCTTGTCTCAAACCACCCGAACCAACCATTACCTTATAATAAAACTAAATCAAGATTGTTCGGATTTATTTTTGATCTTTTGAGTTATTTGCTTTTATTTGGATTCAGTCGTTTATCACGTAATTAGAAACGGGAGGTCCGAAGAATCAGTGGGACCAGCAAGGCCTGGATTGAGGTGAAGATAAAGACCAGAAGCTCAGGACCTTCGAATAAGAGAGCGTTGAGCGAGCTCAAGACCGCGATAAACCGCGCCAGGCGAGTCAATACTTTGATCATATTGAACCTACTTTTCTGCAAATTACTTTTGTTTAAATTATCAAATTGCATGCTATTAATTTATATACAAGTACATGTTAATTTAAGATCCTAGTTATATGACCAAGTTTACCTTGACTAATATTACACCCTCTTTTGAATACTTGATTATGTGAACCTTGTCACCCTAGCAAGTTTATAATAGTAATCTTTCGAAAATAAGTCCGTAACTATAAGCCATGCTTAGTATTGCTTCGATACTCATGGGCGTGAGAACGCCCAAGCATCATTTTTAAACATGAAGAGAATTTGTTTGGGCAGTCATTGTGATGATGACTGGCATATGTTGGTATGAATATTTTATGTTCCCAAAAATCCTACTTGCTTGAAAATCTGGGCGGATGGTTCGAGGGTGTGTGTATGTTGAGTGGTGCCGTGATAGCACAAAAGGGATTGTGGTAGAACTGCCCAGATAACCCTAAGGACCGAATCTTGTGATGACCTCCCAAGGTACAACAGTACAACCACATGCTGGCAAAGTGTAGGCATGGCTAACTAATTTGCATAGCTCTAGTGTGGTTACGTGAAGGTGTGAACACGAGCAAAGGGATGGATGGTCTCATCCCCGCCTTTGCCCGTGATGGCTCACGAGGGACCCTTCTCGAGGGATGGTCGCATCCTACAGAAGATAGACCTTAGCGGGCGTAACCACAAGTAGGATTATGCATCCTAACAGTCCTGTGATAGTCTACTCAACTACATGGCTAAGGAATCATGTGGGGCAACGAGCAGATCTATCTCTTGTGGGTAAAGTGTACAAACTCTGCAGACTAAGAACTATTCGAATAGCCGTGCCCACGGTCAAGGGCGGACATGGGAACTTAACCAGATATAGTTCTATTTCAAAAACTTTGTGGGTGGAAATGGAAAAGTGGAGGGCAGAGAAAGGCCCTTATTTGAGTTGTCCTGGGTGTCGTCCCAGTGGAATTGTCCTGGGTGTCGTCCCATTGGAATTGTCCTGGGTGTCGTCCCAGTGGAAATTGTCCTGGGTGTCGTCCCAGTGGTAATGTAAGCGGTTATAATGCTAAAGGTTAAGCATACGGTGTAGAGACTATGAAATGGTGGATAGAATCTGGACCCCTATTACTATTGTATTCTGTCACATTATGTTTTGTTTAAATGGCTAAGTCTCAGGAAGTTTGTATGTATTATATTTCAAAAGCAAATATTGGCAATACTTCTCCTAAAATAAAATGCCAAAAAGAATAAATAGGGTCATAAGGAAAGAAGGTGATTGTTGTGGCAAATACTTAACAATGCTTGGTGGATTCGTGTCGATTATAAATAAGGGAATGGTAGAAAGGAGTCTAGGCGAAATAAATTGGTGGAGTCTAAATAAATAGATAGATTGGATAGATGATTTAAATGATTTTGGAGAATTAGAAGAGTGTAAAGGTAATTGCTGGATTTAATGAGATTAGTAGGATTTGATCTAGTTGGATGAATTGAATTTGAGGAAATTTGGAGAATATGACAATTGGAGTATAAACTTGATCGACGATATTTTTGGTGGAGAAATATTGATGAATTAGTTAGAGATAAATAATGGGAAAATAAGGATGATTATGGAAAAAGCAATTTGTGGTTTTAGATCATTAGCAGAAAGGATTGATGTGTTAGAAAGTTCTAATATGAATGATTTCGGTGGATTAAAAAATAATCTTGTTAGAGAATCATTTGAGTTCAGAAGTGAGGAGTTGGTGAATAGTGATTACAAGATTGGATTATTAGGAATTCGGAATACAAAAGATATTGGTGGATTCAAAATGAATATATAGAAAGTGTATGTTCAGTGGATTAAATAAATGGTGTCACTATGTTCGGTGGATTAATTAAATGATGTCACCCGCTGTTTGGAGTCTTAGACAGCAATCAGTAAAGAAAATATATCTTTGGTGGATTAAGTCAATTATGGCAATCGCCGTGTGGAGTCCTAGGTTGCAACTATAACACTAGGGTTTGATAATGCTACTAAAGAGAAGTTGCTGGCAAATAAAACAACCGAGTCTTTCCTTTGATAAGCCATGCATACTATTTATTTGCATCCTGTGTATTGGCTCGCGGAGCACGGTGGTTAGTGTGCTCACACTCGCTCTCACAACAAATCCAGAATCAAGAATCAGAGCACTGCGACTCAGCAACACTATTCGCGAGGACAACGAAGATGAAGATGTCAAGGGCTAGGTCGCGAACCTCCAGGTTGGTATCGCCTGGGCACGTCCCGAGGGTTCCCCACATGCTTCGTTCTTCCGCTGCTACAATTTTTTGATTTCGGCCTAACCGGCCCATGTGTAAGTTTACTATATTATTTATGCTTCCGCTTGATATGTATTTGATATTCATTTTTGTATCTGTGAGCACTATCTACTGATCCAGGGAATAGTGCAATAAATCACAAAGGATTCCGGATGTAAAATCTGGGGTCCGACAACAAGATGGGCAGCGGCGAGGTGGACCGGGACTAGACTCAGGGAGGAGTCGAGGTCCAGACGGTCAGGATGCCGGATGTAATCGTATGCAGTGGAGCGGACTGGGACTAGACTCAGGGAGGAGTCAAGGTCCAATCGGTCGGAGTCAGGTGCGGTCATGCGTGGACGACAAGAGATGCGGAAGCTTCCCGGAAGGTGTAGGAGGGGCGTTTCGGTAAAAGTGCAAAGCTGCACAAGTGGGAGTGGTTTCGGTTCGAGAGTAGCGGGCAAAACAGGTTGGAAACCCGGTAACCAAGGCCTATATAAGGAGGGTATGTCTCCTGGTTGAATGTAGGCGGGCGAGATGGTTTAGGGTTTTGCTTTTAGGCAAATGCCTTTTGGAGAGTAGTTAGGGTTTTTATCTTAGTCTTCTTCCTTTCTGTTGTGAGTTGGTAGGAAAAGCTGTGAGTTAGTTTTACTTTGTGCTTTATCTGTGAGGAGAGTTGGTGGGAGAGAGGGCAGACCTCTGATTGCCTCCTTCCCTGCATGAGTGTGTTGTGTTCTTCCTCTCGTGGGTGTGTTCTTCTCTGTGTGAAGCATTTAGTGAGATGGCAGACACTTGTACTTAAGTGCGTATGGGGACGCAGTTTGGTGTCTCTCTTGTAATCTTTCATGGATATGAATTTATCTAAGAATTTCACTCTTGTTTCTTCTTTACTGTGATGAATCCCTTTTCAGTTTTCTCCTTGTTCTTCTTTGCTGGGACTGATTTTGTGGTGTTTTACAAGTTTGTGTGATTGTTTCTTGTGAACTCTGTGAAGGAAGAAGATTTGTGGACATATGATCAATCCATTTCCTAGAGCTTTTGGTAGATTAAGAGTCTCCTGAGAAATCTGCATCTTTCGCCAAATCTTCCCCTGTTACTAGTTTTCTAGGGTTTCTTGCCAGAGGATGCTTGGATTTCTTGATTCCCTTCATAGCTTGGCATGAGATTTGGTTTCGGAAGTCCTGAGTTCTTTGCTAATAGATTGCAAAAGATCATAAGCAAAGACTGGACAAATAGTGAGAAATCAGGAAATCTGGATTTCATCTCATGTCTTTTTCAGTTTTTTGGGCAAAATCTTTGTTTCCAGTTCTGTTGATGAATTCTCTTGATTCCTGAGGTCTCAATGTTGTTTAGCTTATGTTCCTAATGTTTCAATCTAAAAGGAGCAGCAAATTCCCTTCATCTTCTCTAATTTTCGGTTCCTGCAGTAATTCCCTGTTATTCAGTTGGGTGCAGTTTCTCTTTTCGGTTTTTGGTCAGTCTACTGTTCAGCTGAACTGCTCCCTGTTCTTTCCTGATATCTTTTGTTTTGAATGGAGTTCTTGCTTAAGAAGTTGCTGTTACAAATGTGGGCAATATTTTAATTCCAAGTTTTAGTAGGAGACAAATACAATAAACTAATGATGCAATACTCACAACTAACAGCAGGCTACTCATCATACTTCAAAATATATTTAATAATAATATAGTAACTAAGTCGACCGTGCGCACGAACGATTTGTTAGCCTAAAGAAGAACAGGAAGCCGCGCAGGCTTGACGCAGTGCAGAACGTAGATGTCGCAGTGCAGTGAGCGGTCGCGCAGATGCGCTGCCCAGAAACCTTATTGTCGCCCCGTGCAGGTACTCTCTGCGGCAACGGTTCGGAGATACCCGCTCTCCCTCCTTCCAGGTGCACGACGGGGAGAAAGGTCGACGAGGTTCAGACGACACAGTACTCGAGCACAGAAACACAGAGAAGAAGGAAATGGAGGCCGTGTGTTTCTCGCACATACTCTGGACGTCTCCAGGCATATAAATAGACAGACTGATAACTGACATGATTAAAGCAGCCATTTACCCACTGGTAACTGACGCATTCAACCAGTCATTTATCCACTGGTAACTGCCTGTCATCAAAACCCAATAAAGCCTCAAATTCAAACGTTTGAATCTCATTCAAACACAGTGAAAGTGGTGCAGAGTTTAGCAAAAATAGAGATGGACTTGGTCTGCCAAGTGGCGCGCCACATCACAAGTCACGCGATTTTCACGCGAAAATCTGCAGATATCTGCTGCCACGTGAGTGCGCGCGTGTGACTACTACGTAACCCTCCACATACCATCTCTATCCATATTCAAGGAGTGGAGGACTCCACCTTATAAATTGGTCTTCCTCTCCTTTCCTTAGCAATATGGTACCAAAACAAAGCATGCTTTGGAATTAAGGAAGTGGGCCATAAAATAGGCCACATTCTAACAGTTGCAAGATCATTTTCTTTGAACTGGGATAGATTCTCCAGGCCAACTTGGTCAGTTGTCCTTAGAGAAAAGATTTATATCGCAAGTTTCCTTCTCAAGTGACTCTCTGATCAAATCCTCTGTTTTAACGATTTCTAGGGTTTACTGTTACAATGAGCAGAGGATTCGTGATTTTCGGTTGTCTTAATGAAAAGATGAATTAGTTTGTGGTCCTCTTAATCTGAGACTTTTTTCTTTTGTGTTCTTAAGTCTCATGATCTAAAGACTTGTGGTTCTCAAGCTTCTTGGCTTTTGAGTTCTTCCTCTGTTCTGTAGTTCAGTCCAAGACTGTGTCTGGTCATTTGTCCGAATCATGGTCTCTCTGCTCTTTCTTCAGAGATTCAGTCCTTGCAGTCAAATGGATTTTCCCTGACAGTCTTCAGCCGAACTGGTTCCTCGATCTGAATTTCCTCTTCTCTGATGTCGTCGGTCTACTGCAGTACTTACTAGTTTTCTACTGCAGTTTCATTCCTTCCTTTGGTCAGTTTTTCCCTGCTGTTTCAGAGCTTCAGTTCTTGCTGTCGCAACTGTTTTCAGACTGCACTGCCGACAATATTCAGTCTACAACATACAGTTTATGCTTTCTTGTTCAGTTCAGTCTGCTGTTTTTGGTAGTTTCCGGCTGTGTCTCTCGGCTACAGTTTGGTTTTCAAAGCTTCAATGTGTGTAGCCACTTTTGGCTCAGTTTCCAGTCCATATGTTGCTTAGTATTTAGTCTGTACAACTTGTGTTTTGATCCGGTAATTAATTTGACTGATTGAACCTGCTTTGCAGTTTTCAGTTTTCGGCAACGTAACCTGAGACCCTCAGTTTTCTTTTTCCTGCAGCATCTGCACTTTTAGGTCTTCATTTGCTTGCCGACTGCACTCTGCATTTTCAGTTTTTTTTTTTTGCTTTCTTCTCCTTTTGCCTTTTCTTTTGCCTTCAGTTAGGCTCCTCTGAAGACTTTGCTTTTGGCTCACATTTTCTTGGAAGTTCAGTTTTCAGTTGACTGTAGTATTTCAGCATCCTCAATTCAGTTTTCGCCAACAAGTATTTTCTGCAGTCTCTGTTTTATAATTTCAGTCTTTTACTTGATGCTTACGGCCAGGAGTAGGCTGCAGTCTGTGTTTGATGCATCCTTGAGTTTTTAGTTCGGCTAGCTGTTTTTACTGAACAAGTTTCAGCAGCCTGCAGCATGCAGCCAGCAGCAGCTTGTTTTCATTTTGAGTATTTTCGGCCTTGTGTTATCTGCAGATTGCAGTCTCATGTTCTTGACCAAAGCTCAGACCTTTCTACTGGTTCTTGCCAAGCTTCTTCATCTCTATTTCAAACTTCCTTTTTAGCTTAAAACCTCTTTGCTGCTAGTTTCTTTTGTTAGCCGTTTCTTCTCTAGATGTCAGTAAGCATGAACATTTCTTCTTCGTAACTTTTATAGCTATCGGAGAAGAGATGTTGTGTGAATACTTTGAGGGCGAATTTTAAAGGCACCATTCACCACCCTCTGTTGCCGTTTCCGATCCTACACTTCTACATTTGAACTTCAAGCTCCCACGTCACCTCCTGCTCGGACTGATTCATCAAGAGGGCCTCCGCATACCTGGTGGCTCTCTTCCTCATGTCCAACTCCTGACGAGTCCACGACACACGCTGGTCAACGCCGAGCACTCGCAACTCTTTTGTCGGCTCTGAGCGGCCAACTGATCCTGCTGTTCTCACAAAGATTCTCCGCCACAACTAACAAACCACTAACTAATACCATCCTTCTTATTAAAAAATTTTCCTTTATTTATTATAATCAGGATAATACATTGTACCCCTTTAAGGAATCGACCACAGATTCCACTCATAGCATTACTCGAAGCACAAACAATAACTTTGCAAAAGGAACCCAACCAAAAGAGGAATAAATGATTCTCAAGCAACACACTATCAAACAATCTTCTTTCAGAGGACCACGATTCAAAACAAAGGATTCACAACAAAACCATTCACAGTCTTCAAATAGACATTTGGAGGATCCACTCTGCACAAGCCAAGAGTGAAAATCATTCACCAAACCAAAACAATCATTTTCTTTTCCTAACGGAAAAGAATACACCACAACATATAACAACTCAATTTGCGATGTCCTCTACCACAAACACACAATTTAGACAAGAATCAAGAGAGAATATTATTGCTCGAGATATTATTAATTTCCCAATCCATCCACTTCGAAATTTTAACTTACTTAAACCAAGGATTTCCAAATCATCGCCCAACACATCCACTAGATGCCATACACCCCTTAAAAGACTTTGCAACCCAAATTAATTACCCCTTTCTTAGAGAGGCAAAAGAAATAAATTCCAGCACAAAGGAAGATGTTACCATCCGCAATAAACACAAGACCAGAAGAAATAGCAATAAATCTTGGACAACAAAAGATAAGATCACAACTGAAGGCACATGCCTCCTCAAGAAGAAGAAAAAAAACCAAATCTCCACAAATAAGAATGCAGTATTGCCATTCTAGCTCAAGTAACTCTTATGCGGCGATATATTGCCATTTGAACTCAAGTAACTCTTATGCGGCGAGAATAAGAAGTCAAACACACCTCAAAAAGAAATGCACAACTTGACTTCAACATCCAATACTTTTACCAAACTTTTCTTTTAACAAAGAGAACAACCTTATTTGATTACGGTATTATCTTGACAATTCCAACAAAGAATTGAAGACCACAACACATTAATCCCTTAACAACTAATAAAAGCTCTTGCTCAAAACAATTTCAGCTGCCACATAAGTCATGTGATCCAAAAGATCGCATACACAAAAATCAAAACTTTTGATTTAAATAGTATCATGAAGTTATCAAATTCTTTTATTTAACTAACATTCAACATTATCATCACAACCACATACTGACCAACATGCTAACATCAGAATAATACATTCTTAACAGGCATCATCATATCCACAAATCCCATCATAAACTATTCTAAAAGAAACACATGAATTCAATTCATCATGTTTCTATTATCTAAATAAGATTGCGACTATTTAATCTAGGAAATCCTTATGCATAAGCCACCATATTAAAACAAAGCTCTTAAACAAGATGATGCTAGAACATGGTAATCTCACAAAATATGCTAGTATAAATCTCTTATTAGATCTCATATATTCAATTCATATTGATGCTCAACTTAATTTAGCACAATTTGATTGTACTCTAATCATTACTGGCAATAATTGATTATTATTCTATCATAACAACATTCATGATCCTAACTCTGTTTACAATCATAAAACAATTATGAGCATAGTTTCAGTATCCCACCTTACGCTCAGAAATTTAAACGAAAAAACTTTAAACTTCAATAATAACAGCTTTGCAAGACAAGATTCTACAAGTTAATACATCAACCTTCATCTATTTCTTTATACATAATTCAACAATTTAGCATTGTGAAAGATAGATGAATCTAGCAATTGTACATGCTCATAAAGTATCTGAATAAATAACAAATTAAAGGTTACTATTACCAAAGCAATATTCCAACACATCCTTATTTAATAAATTCCAAATGGTCAAATTAATTACTAAAGACAAAAATAATTCAATTTATCCAACATGATAGAAATTTAAACAATCATAATAATCATTCCAATACTTTTTGCACACTCCTCAATAACTACATGAGTTCCAATCATGAATAGACATATTCTTAATCATAGTTCTTCTAGAAACTATTACAAGGTGATATCAAATTAATCAACTATATTTCCGAGGATGCTAATTAAATTAATCATGCACCATACTAACATCTTAACTTGATAATTCAAACCTTATGAATTTATTTATACGATTACCACTTTCCACTTAAGCATAGCAAAACACCATAAAGGGTTTTAACACTCCCTTTCAAAAAGGAGAGAGAATAAACTTCAACACTCAAAATAATCTAAAAGAAATAAATAGATCTAAGGCTTTCACATAATAATGAGTTTGCAACATAAAACTTTCATTAATAAAAAAAATACGAAGCAAACCAATGAGTCATGATTCACAACAAGACAATACTCTCATGAAGGGACAAGTCCGAAAAGAAACAATAATTGCTTCAAAGAATAGGTAGAGACCAAAAGCAAACTAACAACTGCAACGAACCACAATTTCAAGACAAAATTCATTAATCGCAATAGGCCGTGAATTGGCCAACATCAACTCAAGGAAGATAACAATGTTTATAAAGAAACTCACTCACAACATCTCGCAATTAAGTTACCCGAGGCAACTACATTACGTATCCCCATGATACAAACAAGGGTATAATCCGGCAAATGCCAAGGCAAAGAAAACAATCTCTACATATTAACTTTGACAATTCTCACTCATAACATCACAGGAGCAAAACATAAACATACGAGATTATCTCATAATGTAAATCATCAATATAACATGTCAAAAGCATAAATGAAATGCTTGACCCAACCCATCCTACTGTGCACCAGTGTGTCAATTTAATAGTTTAATTACCACGGACCTAAAGCCCGCTCGATACCAATCAGAACACCCGGGACCCGCAATGCCCGGGATGCTACTATTGCTACTCTACAACTAGCCAATTTATAAAATAAACTAAACTAGCAACAATTACTAAACAATATAGTATAAGCGGAAGCGTAAACAACTATAGAGTTGTGCATTCCCCAAATAACTTCACCACATTATATTGCATATGTATGCAAATGATCATTCCACAATGCAATGAATATGAATGCATATGAATGCTCATGCTATGCTCCACATTACTCTTGCTAGGGCAGGAAGTGCAGTGCATCGTATTTCGGCAATATAGGATGCTTTCCGCGGGCGAAGAGGTGCGTCGTATCACGGCCATATACGACGTTGTACCGGTACGGTCGCGGCTATAAGCGGCGACATCCACATACACAAAGGACATGATATGACATGAATGATATGAATGATATAAAAATTCATGAATCACATTACTTCATCCGCGAGGAGCATTATCATGATCTCAACATAATCAAATACACCACATACTAATTTCATGATCCACATTATAACATTAAGCAAGAATTCCACATGTCTATTAGCAATTTATCAACATATCCATGAATAAGTAATTGCTTCCATCTTCACAATTAATATATCATGCAATCATGGAAATTGTATCAAATTACGATAATAATGTAAACTGAAAATAGTAGGAACAACAGGTTAAACGGTAGCAACCACCACTACGTTTACTTGCCTTAATCCGACGAAAGGTCGACGAGGTTCAGACGACACAGTACTCGAGCACAGAAACACAGAGAAGAAGGAAATGGAGGCCGTGTGTTTCTCGCACATACTCTGGACGTCTCCAGGCATATAAATAGACAGATCGATAATCGACATGATTAAAGCAGCCATTTACCCACTGGTAATCGACGATTCAACCGATCATTTATCCACCGGTAACCGTCATCATCAAAACCCAATAAAGCCTCAAATTCAAACGTTTGAATCTCATTCAAACACAGTGAAAGTGGTGCAGAGTTTAGCAAAAATAGAGATGGACTTGGTCTGCCAAGTGGCGCGCCACATCACAAGTCACGCGATTTTCACGCGAAAATACGCGTATACGCGCGCGCGCGTGAGTGCGCGTGTGTGACTACACAGAACCCTCCACATACCATCTCTATCCATATTCAAGGAGTGGAGAGGACTCCACCTTATAAATTGGTCTTCCTCTCCTTTCCTTAGCAATATGGTACCAAAACAAAGCATGCTTTGGAATTAAGGAAGTGGGCCATAAAATAGGCCACATTCTAACAGTTGCAAGATCATTTTCTTTGAACTGGGATAGATTCTCCAGGCCAACTTGGTCAGTTGTCCTTAGAGAAAAGATTTATATCGCAAGTTTCCTTCTCAAGTGACTCTCTGATCAAATCCTCTGTTTTAACGATTTCTAGGGTTTACTGTTACAATGAGCAGAGGATTCGTGATTTTCGGTTGTCTTAATGAAAAGATGAATTAGTTTGTGGTCCTCTTAATCTGAGACTTTTTTCTTTTGTGTTCTTAAGTCTCATGATCTAAAGACTTGTGGTTCTCAAGCTTCTTGGCTTTTGAGTTCTTCCTCTGTTCTGTAGTTCAGTCCAAGACTGTGTCTGGTCATTTGTCCGAATCATGGTCTCTCTGCTCTTTCTTCAGAGATTCAGTCCTTGCAGTCAAATGGATTTTCCCTGACAGTCTTCAGCCGAACTGGTTCCTCGATCTGAATTTCCTCTTCTCTCTGATGTCGTCGGTCTACTGCAGTACTTACTAGTTTTCTACTGCAGTTTCATTCCTTCCTTTGGTCAGTTTTTCCCTGCTGTTTCAGAGCTTCAGTTCTTGCTGTCGCAACTGTTTTCAGACTGCACTGCCGACAATATTCAGTCTACAACATACAGTTTATGCTTTCTTGTTCAGTTCAGTCTGCTGTTTTTGGTAGTTTCCGGCTGTGTCTCTCGGCTACAGTTTGGTTTTCAAAGCTTCAATGTGTGTAGCCACTTTTGGCTCAGTTTCCAGTCCATATGTTGCTTAGTATTTAGTCTGTACAACTTGTGTTTTGATCCGGTAATTAATTTGACTGATTGAACCTGCTTTGCAGTTTTCAGTTTTCGGCAACGTAACCTGAGACCCTCAGTTTTCTTTTCCTGCAGCATCTGCACTTTTAGGTCTTCATTTGCTTGCCGACTGCACTCTGCATTTTCAGTTTTTTTTTTTTTGCTTTCTTCTCCTTTGCCTTTTCTTTTGCCTTCAGTTAGGCTCCTCTGAAGACTTTGCTTTTGGCTCACATTTTCTTGGAAGTTCAGTTTTCGGTTGACTATAGTATTTCAGCTTCCTCAATTCAGTTTTCCCCAGCAAGTATTTCTGCAGTCTTTGTTTTATAATTTCAGTCTTTTTACTTGATGCTTACGGCCAGGAGTAGGCTGCAGTCTGTGTTTGATGCATCCTTGAGTTTTTAGTTCGGCTAGTTGTTTTACTGAACAAGTTTCAGCAGCCTGCAGCATGCAGCCAGCAGCAGCTTGTTTTCATTTTGAGTATTTTCGGCCTTGTGTTATCTGCAGATTGCAGTCTCATGTTCTTGACCAAAGCTCAGACCTTTCTACTGGTTCTTGCCAAGCTTCTTCATCTCTATTTCAAACTTCCTTTTTAGCTTAAAACCTCTTTGCTGCTAGTTTCTTTTGTTAGCCGTTTCTTCTCTAGATGTCAGTAAGCATGAACATTTCTTCTTCGTAACTTTTATAGCTATCGGAGAAGAGATGTTGTGTGAATGCTTTGAGGGCGAATTTAAAGGCACCATTCACCACCCTCTGCTGCCGCTTCCGATCCTACACTTCTACATTTGAACTTCAAGCTCCCACGCCACCTCCTCGCTCGGACTGATTCATCAAGAGGGCCTCCGACACCGGTGGCTCTCTTCCTCATGTCCAACTCTGACGAGTCCACGACACACGCTGGTCAACGCCGAGCACTCTAACTCTTTTATCGGCTCTGAGCGGCCAACTGATCCTGCTGTTCTCACAAAGATTCTCCGCCACAACTAACAAACCACTAACTAATACCATCCTTCTTATTAAAAAATTTTCCTTTATTTATTATAATCAGGATAATACATTGTACCCCTTTAAGGAATCGACCACAGATTCCACTCATAGCATTACTCGAAGCACAAACAATAACTTTGCAAAAGGAACCCAACCAAAAGAGGAATAAATGATTCTCAAGCAACACACTATCAAACAATCTTCTTTCAGAGGACCACGATTCAAAACAAAGGATTCACAACAAAACCATTCACAGTCTTCAAATAGACATTTGGAGGATCCACTCTGCACAAGCCAAGAGTGAAAATCATTCACCAAACCAAAACAATCATTTTCTTTTCCTAACTGGAAAAGAATACACCACAACATATAACAACTCAATTTGCAGATGTCCTCTACCACAAACACACAATTTAGACAAGAATCAAGAGAGAATATTATTGCTCGAGATATTATTAATTTCCCAATCCATCCACTTCGAAATTTTAACTTACTTAAACCAAGGATTTCCAAATCATCGCCCAACACATCCACTAGATGCCATACACCCCTTAAAAGACTTTGCAACCCAAATTAATTACCCCTTTCTTAGAGAGGCAAAAGAAATAAATTCCAGCACAAAGGAAGATGTTACCATCCGCAATAAACACAAGACCAGAAGAAATAGCAATAAATCTTGGACAACAAAAGATAAGATCACAACTGAAGGCACATGCCTCCTCAAGAAGAAGAAAAAAAACCAAATCTCCACAAATAAGAATGCAGTATTGCCATTCTAGCTCAAGTAACTCTTATGCGGCGATATATTGCCATTTGAACTCAAGTAACTCTTATGCGGCGAGAATAAGAAGTCAAACACACCTCAAAAGAAATGCACAACTTGACTTCAACATCCAATACTTTTACCAAACTTTTCTTTTAACAAAGAGAACAACCTTATTTGATTACGGTATTATCTTGACAATTCCAACAAAGAATTGAAGACCACAACACATTAATCCCTTAACAACTAATAAAAGCTCTTGCTCAAAACAATTTCAGTGCCACATAAGTCATGTGATCCAAAAGATCGATACACAAAAATCAAAACTTTTGATTTAAATAGTATCATGAAGTTATCAAATTCTTTTATTTAACTAACATTCAACATTATCATCACAACCACATACTGACCAACATGCTAACATCGAATAATACATTCTTAATGTGCATCATCATATCCACAAATCCCATCATAAACTATTCTAAAAGAAACACATGAATTCAATTCATCATGTTTCTATTATCTAAATAAGATTGCGACTATTTAATCTAGGAAATCCTTATGCATAAGCCACCATATTAAAACAAAGCTCTTAAACAAGATGATGCTAGAACATGGTAATCTCACAAAATATGCTAGTATAAATCTCTTATTAGATCTCATATATTCAATTCATATTGATGCTCAACTTAATTTAGCACAATTTGATTGTACTCTAATCATTCTTGCAATAATTGATTATTATTCTATCATAACAACATTCATGATCCTAACTCGTTTACAATCATAAAACAATTATGAGCATAGTTTCATATCCCACCTTACGCCGTAAATTTAAACGAAAAACTTTAAACTTCAATAATAACAACTTTGCAAGACAAGATTCTACAAGTTAATACATCAACCTTCATCTATTTCTTTATACATAATTCAACAATTTAGCATTGTGAAAGATAGATGAATCTAGCAATTGTACATGCTCATAAAGTATCTGAATAAATAACAAATTAAAGGTTACTATTACCAAAGCAATATTCCAACACATCCTTATTTAATAAATTCCAAATGGTCAAATTAATTACTAAAGACAAAAATAATTCAATTTATCCAACATGATAGAAATTTAAACAATCATAATAATCATTCCAATACTTTTTGCACACTCCTCAATAACTACATGAGTTCCAATCATGAATAGACATATTCTTAATCATAGTTCTTCTAGAAACTATTACAAGGTGATATCAAATTAATCAACTATATTTCCGAGGATGCTAATTAAATTAATCATGCACCATACTAACATCTTAACTTGATAATTCAAACCTTATGAATTTATTTATACGATTACCACTTTCCACTTAAGCATAGCAAAACACCATAAAGGGTTTTAACACTCCCTTTCAAAAAGGAGAGAGAATAAACTTCAACACTCAAAATAATCTAAAAGAAATAAATAGATCTAAGGCTTTCACATAATAATGAGTTTGCAACATAAAACTTTCATTAATAAAAAAAATACGAAGCAAACCAATGAGTCATGATTCACAACAAGACAATACTCTCATGAAGGGACAAGTCCGAAAAGAAACAATAATTGCTTCAAAGAATAGGTAGAGACCAAAAGCAAACTAACAACTGCAACGAACCACAATTTCAAGACAAAATTCATTAACTGCAATAGGCCAGGAATTGGCCAACATCAACTCAAGGAAGATAACAATGTTTATAAAGAAACTCACTCACAACATCTGCAATTAAGTTACCTGAGGCAACTACATTACGTATCCCCATGATACAAACAGTGGTATAATTTGGCAAATGCCAAGGCAGCAAAAACAATCTCTACATATTAACTTTGACAATTCTCACTCATAACAGTCACAGGAGCAAAACATAAACATACGAGATTATCTCATAATGTAAATCATCAATATAACATGTCAAAAGCATAAATGAAATGCTTGACCCAACCCATCCTATCACACCAAAGGTGTCAATTTAATAGTTTAATTACCACGGACCTAAAGCCCGCTCGATATTAATCTGTAACACCCGACCCGCAATGCCATGGGATGCTACTATTGCTACTCTACAACTAGCCAATTTATAAAATAAACTAAACTAGCAACAATTACTAAACAATATAGTATAAGCGGAAGCGTAAACAACTATAGAGTTGTGCATTCCCCAAATAACTTCACCACATTATATTGCATATGTATGCAAATGATCATTCCACAATGCAATGAATATGAATGCATATGAATGCTCATGCTATGCTCCACATTACTCTTGCTAGGGCAGGAAGTGCAGTGCATCGTATTTCGCAATATAGGATGCTTTCCATGGGCGAAGAGGTGCGTCGTATCACGGCCATATACGACGTTAGTGCAGTGCGGTCGCGGCTATAAGCGCGACATCCACATACACAAAGGACATGATATGACATGAATGATATGAATGATATAAAAATTCATGAATCACATTACTTCATCCGCGAGGAGCATTATCATGCTCTCAACATAATCAAATACACCACATACTAATTTCATGATCCACATTATAACATTAAGCAAGAATTCCACATGTCTATTAGCAATTTATCAACATATCCATGAATAAGTAATTGCTTCCATCTTCACAATTAATATATCATGCAATCATGGAAATTGTATCAAAATACGATAATAATGTAAACTGAAAATAGTAGGAACAACAGGTTAAACGGTAGCAACCACCACTACGTTTACTTGCCTTAATCCGACGAAACGAAGTACAACAAAAATCAAGAGCGCTCAGGGACAAGACCACCTGTCCATAAGACAACTCTCAGCACATAGCTACAGCATACAAGCACGACATAAATATATAAAACATCGCTAGAAACCCGAACACGCACAATCTCCTCTCCGCTCAACAATTCAACAAATTACTCTCTGCAGCAGCACTGCTTCACAATTTCGTATCTTTAAAAATATAGGCCGAAATACAGCAAATGATACTCTCTGGATTCATGACTTAAAAACCTACTATTTTCATGAAGAACACCTATTTTTATTTTAATCACAGCTAGGAGTAATTTAATGCCCAAAACAGAGGAAGAACTCTGTTCTGGCAGATTAGACAGCAGTATTCAAACGCGTGCCAACAACAGCACCGAGGTCTAAAAATTCTCAAATATTTACAGAATCTAGATAACTAAATTACCTACAACTTTATAAACTACATCCAAGGCTAGAAAAGTATTTTACTATTTTTAAACTCTGGATTACCATCGGACTGTACCAATCTGTCCGCCTGCCGGACAGCGGTAATGCCGACTCCGTATCTCCCAAATCCCACGGTAGAAAAATTTTAACAAAATACAAGAGATGCATCTGGAAGTCCTCTACAAGTTTCCTTTTGGGAAATCCTGCAGGAAAATTCGTTTTCTAGATCAAAACCGCGAGACAAGCCGCGTTGCGCGAATCGATCTAAAATCAGCCCGCGACTAAACTCTAATCTTGCAATTAATCTATTATCTACCATCAAATTCTATGCCAAGAACCCTAATTATTCCATAAAACAGAATATTTGGGATGGGGAAAAATGACCTAGATGAAGATTTTTCCCAATTTTTCCTCCTCTTCTTCTTCTTCTTCTTCTTCTTCTCCTTCTCCTTCTTCTCCTTCTCCAAAGGCAGCAATGGGGATCACCTTGGGGCACCAATGGCAGCAATAGGGGAGGGGAAGGCGCCAAGGGGGTGGGGGCGGCCAAGGGTGGGGGTGGAGGGCCAAGGATCAATTTGATCATCTAGTTCCAAGAGCAATTTGATCAATTTGCAAGAATCACTCTTTTTGGGCTTTCTTTGTTCTTCATGTTCATTTTCTAGGGTTTTGATCCAAATCTTGTTTCCCTCTTTGAGATGGCTTAATTCTTGGCTTGTAGAGTCCAGTGGCTATTGCTAACATATCTGCAAAGTCTTTTGGCCAAAGGATCAAAGAATCGTTGGGAATTTGGATTTTGGTTTTTGCTGTCTGAACATTCAATTCAGCTCTCGGGTTGCCTGGAACAGGGGAGCGGTCAGACCAGCCCCTCCATGGCGGTCAGACCGGGCTTTTGTCGGTGGTCAGACTGGCGTTTGGGCAGCGGTCAGACCGGCTTTTAGCCGGCGGTCGATCAGCGTTCTGCGCGGTCGAGACCGCTCTAGCGGTCAGACCGGCAATTTGCCGACGGTCTGACCGGCCTTAAGACAGCGGTCTGACCGGCCTGGTCTCATGCAGGCCCCGACCACTCGACCGGCAAAGATGCTTTTGCTAAGTTTTAGTTTCTTTTCTGCTGTGCATTTTTTTGAGTGCTCAAGGTTGTCGAGAAGGTTCTCGTAGCTGTTGTAGAGAAGGTTCATTAAGTGGAACCTCTTCATAGCTCCTCGTAGCTGTTGTAGAGAAGGTTCATTAAGTGGAACCCTTGAGGGGGAATTTTTAAAGACGACATTCACCCCCCTCTGTCGCCATTTCGGTCCAACAATTGGTATCAGAGCCGGTTAGCTCTTCTTCATAGATCTTAACCAGTCTCAAGAGCCATGGAGACGGACAAGTACTCGACCAAGCCCCCGATCTTCGATGGGATGGACTATCCCTTCTGAAAGAGTCGGATGGAGACCTACATACAGGCTCAGGGCTACGCCATCTGGCGAAAGGTCAAGGTTCGGTTTGCTTTTCCTGCCGATGAGGACGTCAAAGCCGGAAAGATGGCTGACGTTGAGGCAAACGCTAAGGCAAGGAACATCATAACCCAGGGCCTGAGTCGTAGCGAGTTTGATCGTATATCTTATCTTTCGTCGACTTTCGACATCTGGGTGACCCTCGATGCTTACCATGAGGGCACCACCCAGATCAAGACAGTTCGACAGGACCAGTTCAAGAGAGATTACAACAAGTTTGAAATGCTCGCTGGCGAGTCCCTCGATGAGTGCTTTGCACATTTTCACAAGATCTTGAGCAACCTCCGAGCGGTCGGTCTCACATACTCCGACTCGGATAACGCTCGACACATGCTTGCTGCACTCGATCTTCGTGTGTGGGAGATGAAGGTGACTACCATCATGGACACCACGGACTTCTCGACCTTGACTCTTGACGCGTTATATTCACGCCTCAAGACTCATGAGATTGACATAGTCTCTCGTAGGTCGAAGTCGCAGTCGATGACCCTACTCACCGATCCCACTTCTGGATCCTCTTCTGAGTCGCCTTGCGGATTCTCCCTTGCTGCTCTCTGTGACATAACTGATGATCAGTTAGAGCAGCTTGCGGATGAGCAATTAGCCCTCCTAGTTCGAAGATTCTGTGACATAACTGAGTTGGAGAAGAAAGTAGCTAGACTATCACGGGAGCTTACTTCACTTGCATCTGCTCCCTCCCGTGATGATTGTGATACATGTTGTGCTCTGTTGGGTGACATGGAGAAATTAAATACCTCGCATGATAGTCTGTCCTCTGAGCTTGACATCATTAAGGTGGAGAACATTAGTCTCTTGGCTGAACTAGAGATGAGTAGGGTTGCTTCTATTTCATCTACTGCTGTTGAGACTCTTGCTTGCATCTCATGTGAGGATAAGGACATTGCTGTTAGAGGTCTTTATACCATGCTTCTGGATCTGCCCGAGTCTTGTGAAAATTGCAATAATCTGAAGATGAATCTAAAACGGGCAGATCATAAAATTACTGAATTACAAGCCTTTCTACTTGAGCCTATTGCTTCATGTGTAAATTGTCCTAAATAACAAGTTAGCTCAATTTACTTCTAAGGACCCTGTTAGCTCATCATGCATTAGTTGTAACAAACTAAAATCTGAATTGGTTGCATTGGATGAAAAATGTGTGAAGCTAACTAAGGATCTTCTAGAGAAGCCACCTTCAGCTTGTAATGTGATTGCTGGGAAGGGGGAGGAGCCCCAGGGTAAGGTGGAGACGCTTAGAGACGTGAACCAAATGGCTAGTAGTAGGACTGTCCCCTCAGAGTTGGCTGTGCGTGCACAAGCCAATCTTTCCTCTACGATTGGTTCTTCTTCTGCTCCCTTACCTTCTGCTGTTCCTTCTTCCCCTTGCTCTTCTTGCACATCTCTCTTTCGAGAGTGTCAGTATCTTATGAACACTCTCGAGAGATTTGGAGGAGGCAAGAAGAAACTCAATCTTATTCTAGACCAATCTAAAATCTATAGATTTAATCAGGGTCTAGAATATGAGGATAGAAGGAAGCATCCACCTGTCGTGCTCAGACCCATAGCACCAGGTGTGATCGAGACTGAGCCCAGGACCGAGAAGGTCAAATTCAAATCTGCGGACTTTGTCCAAGGGATTTCTGACAGTAAGGTGATTTCACCGCAGCACGCCTCTCGGGCGGCCTCATCGTGCTACTTCTACCTCTCAAAAGGTGAAGTATCATTGCACCTTCTGTCAGAAGGATAGACACCTGATCAACCGATGCTTCAGACGCGCCAAGATTGCGCGTAGAGATCGTGTTGCAGCTCTTAGGCGTATTCAGGGTCACCCCCATACCTTGAGTGCACCTAAGACCAACACGAGATCTGGATTTGCCTCAGTTGCTTCTGTTGGGTTTGGACAGCATCGAGGACTTGGTTTTTCTGAGTCTTCTGGTTTTCATCCTAGTGCTGCTCCTGGTTGTGACTTCCGCTGTCCTGAGGGTATATCTTATTTCCCCCATCGAGATAGCTACCCGCGGCGTGATCAGCGTGTTGCCGGTACTCCGGTTCGCTCTCCGTAGCGCCGATCCAAAGAATGCCTTCAGTGCCGCACACGCACCTTCCGCTTTGGGTGACAAAGAGCGTAGTGTAGATAGAGTTCAGTCGTGCTTGACTACTTCATCTCGCCGACGTGTTACTCAAGATTGGGTGCCAAAATCACTCTTGATTTACCCCAAGATCGAGACTTTACTCTGCTTGACTCAGTTCGCCTGTAGGGAAGGAAAGGTTTGGCTCGTAGACTACGGTGTTCACGACACATGACCGGAGACTCTCGTTGGTTTTCTTCCCTTGCCCGTGCTCCAGGTGATGAGATGATCGCCTTCGGAGACGCTTCATCTGGGCGCATCATCGCCAAAGGTACAATGCGCATTAATGATTCTTTCATTTTAAAAGATATTGCCTTGGTTAGTAAGCTGCAGTACAATTTGCTTTCTGTTTCTCAGCTTACCGATGACGACTTTGAGGTGAGCTTTAAGAAAAACAATTGCAAAATTCTTGATTCTTTGGGTAGTCTGGTTTGCGGTATTTCTTGTTTTGGGAGGATCTTTCGTGCTGATTTTTCTAAGTCTTCTGGTGATCCTCTCCGGTATTTGGTTGCTTCTGAGTGTTGTGATCTTTCTTTCTGGCATAGGAGACTTGGTCATATTGGTTTTGATCATTTGACCCGAGTTAGCGGTCATGATCTCATTCGTGGTCTGCCGAAACTCAAGATGGTTAAAGATCTAGTTTGTGCTCCTTGCCGGCGTGGCAAGATGGTTGCCGCTTCCCATCCTCCGGTCACAGTTACCATGACCGATGCTCCAGGACATCTGCTCCACATGGACACAGTTGGACCAGCTCGAGTGCAGTCTGCAGGAGGGAAGTGGTATGTCTTTGTCATGGTCGATGACTTCTCGAGGTACTCTTGGGTGTTTTTCTTAGCCTCGAAGGATGAGATGTTTACATATTTCTGAGATCTTTTTAGTAGGCTTTTTGTTGAGCTTCCGGGTGCCTTACGAGCGATCCGAAGTGACAATGGCACGGAGTTCAAGAATTCCTACTTCGAGAGTTTCTGTGGTGAGACAGGTGTAGAGCACCAGTTCTCTTCTCTGTACGTCCCACAACAGAATGGGGTTGTGGAGAGGAAGAACCGTACCTTGGTCGAGATGGTTAGGACGATGCTTGATGAGTACTCTACACTGCGGAAGTTTTGGGCTGAGGCTATAGCTACCGCGTGCCATGTCTCAAATCGAGTTTTTCTCAGGGCACACTTGCATCGCACCTCTTATGAGTTGAGATATCGGCGGAAGCCCAGTGTATCTCATTTTCGTGTGTTTGGATGCAAGTGCTTTATCTTGAAGTTCGGGAACCTAGATAAGTTCGAGTCACGTTCTTGTGATGGCATCTTTCTAGGCTACTCGACTTCTTCGTGGGCTTATAGGGTCTAGAACTGCGAGTCTAGTAAAATGGTAGAGACCTGTGAGGTGACCTTCGACGAGGCCAGTCCGGGGACTAGGGCCGATATCTCAGGTTCTTTAAAGCAGTCCGAGACCATCTTCGTGGATGATGAGGAGGATGGAGATGAGGGTTGTTTATCCGATCCAGTCCTTCATCCACCCCTTGAGGTGCCGTCTTCCACCGTACCTCGAGGTGATCGCCTTGCCTTCCGCTTCCTCCGAGCTAGTGGCTCTGCTCCTACCTCGTCGACCACGAGGTAGAGGCCACTTCTTCATCTCATCCTGGACCTCCTAGACACATTCAAAAAGACCATCCTTCCGAGCAAATTATTGGAGACCTTTTTGAGCGAGTCACTCGTTCAAAATCTGGCACGTCAATTTTCTGTCTCCATTCTGCCTTTGTTGCCTCATTCGAGCCCAAGGATGTGTGTCATGCTCTTTCTGACGAGTCATGGGTTAATACCATGCATGAGGAGCTAGAGAATTTCGAAATAAATAAGGTCTGGTCGCTTGTTGAGCCCCCACGAGGTCACAATGTCATTGGGACCAAGTGGGTATTCAAGAACAAGCAAAGTGAGGATAGGGTAGTCATTCGAAGCAAGGCTAGACTGGTAGCTCAGGGCTTTTCCCAGGTTGAGGGTCTCGATTTTGAGGAAACCTTTGCCCCTGTAGCTAGACTTGAGGCCATTAAAATCCTGCTTGCCTTTGCAGCTTCTAAGGGTTTCAAGCTTTACCAGATGGACGTCAAGAGTGCCTTCCTCAATGGCTTTATTGAGGAAGAAGTCTATGTGAGACAGCCTCCTGGTTTCGAAAACCCCAAATACCCAAACCATGTCAACAAGCTTTCCAAAGCATTGTATGGACTTAAGCAGGCCCCTAGAGTTTGGTATGAGACGCTTAAGTCCTATCTGTTGAGTCATGGTTTTGAGATGGGTAGAGTAGACAAGACCTTGTTGATCTGCCGGCATGGCAATGATTTTCTGCTCGTCCAAATTTATGTGGATGACATCATCTTTGGTGGCTCCTCGCATGCTCTCGTTTCCCAGTTTTCTGATGTCATGAGGTCGGAGTTTGAAATGAGCATGATGGGCGAGTTGAGCTTCTTCCTTGGCTTCCAAATCAAGCAGACCCAGGAGGGTACTTTCTTGCATCAGGGCAAGTATACTCGAGGCTTCCTGAGGCGCTTCGATATGAGTGATGGGAAGCCGGTGACCACTCCTATGGCTACAACAGCTCCACTAGACCCAGATGAGGACGGTGAGCCAGTTGATCAGAAGGAGTATCGTAGTATGATCGGCTCCCTCTTGTACCTCACTGCCTCGAGACCAGACATACACCTCTCCGTGTGTCTCTATGCTCGGTTCGAGCTTCTCTCACAGATCTCACCGCCAGCGGTTAAGCGCATTCTTCGGTACCTTCGAGCTACCATTGACTATGGTATCTGGTACTCTTCCTCTTCTTATCTTTCCTTGAGAGCCTACTCGGATGCGCACTTTCTTGGTCAGAGGATAGATAGGAAGAGCACTTCTGGCACCTGTCAATTTATTGGCACTTCTCTCGTTTCCTGGTCTTCGAGGAAGCAGTCCGGTGTTGCACAGTCCACCGCGGAGGCCGAGTACGTTGTCAGCAGCCGATTCTCGTAGCTGTGCTTGATGGTCTCGACCTGCGGGACTTTGGGTTAGTTATCGATGTGTTCCATTCTTTTGTGATAACACTTCTGTGATTAACATTGCTAAGAACCTAGTACAGCACTCTCGGACTAAGCACATTGATATCAGATTCCATTTTCTTAGAGACCATGTGGAGAAGGGTGACATAGTGCTCTAGTTCGTGGAGAGTGACCACCAGTTGGCCGATATCTTTACCAAGTCCTTGGATAGCTCTAGGTTTTCAGCTCTATGGGGAGAGCTTGGGGTGGTTTGTCCTTATGGACTGTTGTTAGGGGGGAGCTTGTGCTTTACTGCTTTATTATATTAATTATGCTCTTCCTCCTGTCTGATTGCATTGCATATGGGTTCATTGGGTTTAGTCCTTCTAGCATAGGTTAGAGTGGTTCTCTTGCCAAGTTGCTTAGACTTCTTACTCTTATCTTGTAATTCTAGGATGCTGCTTATTACCTGGTTCTCTTCTTACTAGGTCGAGCTTACCCACTACTTATAGGTTCTAGCAAGGGTTGGGCCACTCTCGGGTGGACATGGTACGTGTTTGCTCCTTAGTCTGTTAGATATCCAGTTGATAATCCTGGAGTCATATGGGGTAGATGAGAGTCAGTCTGAGCCATAGATTTCTCTCTATCTTATCTATGCCTTAAGGATTGCCTGTTTATTTTTCTTTGCCAGCTTCTCAACTTTATTGCTTTGGTTCAGGGGGAGTTCATTTGGGAGCTTCTGGAGCTTAATATTGACATAACTCAACTTGAACTAAAAGTTGCATCACATGTTGAGGGGAGCTGGATTTTCTGCCTATCATTCTGCATTGTAATATAACTACATTTGAGTTTTGATTATTATCCTGTTATGACATGCTTACAATATTTTACATCTTGCCATGACTTATGCTCATTTGCTACATTTATCATGACCTCATATGTGTAGACTAGCTTTTGCCATGATAAGTTAATTAAATTTGCTCAATTTGAATTAAAACTTGTCATGTTAGCACTCGAGAATAGTCTTTCTTGAGCTATCATTTTATGATTCATGCCATGTCAAATAGGCTGAGTTGAGCGTTGAATCCCTATTTGAGCCTTAGATTGAGCTGTTTTTAGTATCTTGATGATGCATAAGTTAGTACAACCTGTTAAAAAGCAAAAAAGGTCTCTTTTGTGTGAAAAAACTGATCTCACCAATTCTTTCTCATGAGACAGCTTGCCATTGCACTAGGCATAAACTCAGGGGGAGTTTTGCATGACCTAGACTATCTTCTCACCAATGAATATTGTTGGAGTGAGGACCAAAAATGGAAAAACTAAACAAACTCGGAAGAAGAGATGCAGAGCAAAGAGGAAAGAAAAGACAGAAGAAAAAACAATCAAAGAAAAGAGAGGCACAACCGAAAGAGAGAACTGAAGTGAAAAAGAAAGCAGTAAACATAGAAGAAAGCAAACCAGAAAGAGAGTAGACTGAACCAACAAGAACCGAAAAGGACAAATCGATGTAAGAACCTTCGGACAGAAAATACAGAAGAACCGAGAGGCAGAGAAATTTCTGAGTCAAGAAAAATCAGGAACAACCAAACACCAGAAAGGAAAACTGATTACCATAACATCTCAACACAAGAGACTTCCCATAAAGATTAGAAGAGATGAATGATTACTAAGGGTTTTCTACGGCCAATCCATTACAAGAACTCAAACAAAAGAGAACACACACAACAGAGAGAAGCACTACTGCTGCCTACTCTCCTCACAACAAGAAAAACACACACAACATGGAGAGCAAAAGCATAAAAACTCCCACCTGCTCTCAAGCCTACCCCTCTCCTTTTATAGTCTCCACTAACGGGTTCACAACACACTTTACCCGTTAGCTCCAACAACTCATGCGCTTTATCCATTAACTCAAAACCGAATCCGCTTCCTCTTTTGCAACTTTGCATTTTTACCAAAACGCCACTCCTGCATCTTCCTGGAAGCATCCTCCTTTCTTCCTGTCCAAGTCTCGCAGCCATCAGGGGGAGTTTTAGATGACCTAGACTATCTTCTTAAGTTCATTGCTTGGAGTAGTCGCATAAGGCTTGAGATCTAGCACATGATAAAAATATTGGTTGGAAATGACCATAAGTTTAAAAGTAAATATGTCATTCGTGCTCAATTTGCTTAAGTTACAAAAGAACCAAGTGCTTGAACTAATATTTCATTCTTGAGCGTATAGCACTCTATTTGGACTCAATTTTAGCTTCTTGGTTCCGCTTAGCTTATTGACATGGCCTGCATCATCCTTGGATATCTCTAGCTAGACTTTGCTTATTGATGACTTGACATGCTCACAAAATGCACTATATTTCAGATTGTCATCTCTTTGGTTTAGCTAGCATATACATATCTCGTCATAATCTAGATAGCCTGTTATTGAGTCATGGCTTGGTGTAAACTAATATGGTCATTTTGTATAATTCTCATGGCTCTAAATGATTAGAATAAACAAACTTCAGCCATTTTATCCAAATCATGTTTTATTCTCTCTTTTGCATCCTTGATGTGTTTATTGCCAAAAGGGGGAGAACATTGGAGAAAAATATTTTTCTTGGGATCTTTCTAGAGCTTTGAAAAATAATTTGCTCTTTCTTTGTTGCTCTAGTGCTCCTTCTGTCGACATGGTCGTTAGCTTCATTTTTCTTCTATGGACCATGTTGGACTCTTCAAACTCAACTTCATGCTTTTTTTGGGTTTGTCAATATACTCATCAAGGGGGAGATTGAGAGACCATGTGGTGGTCATCCCGTGTGTATGATGAGTAATTAACATCGGCTTAGGGAAGTCGAGTTTGAGCTGGCTGGTTCGGACCATGTCTTTGCAACGGGCTCGATCGGACTTGGTCAAACTTGCTCGTATTGGATTAGGATGCATATTCTGATGATTCGACAGGTTTGGACTCTATTATGCTTACATGTATCGAGCGGTGCTATTTGATGTGTTTCTTGTCTGTGTTGGCTGCAGGACGTCGAGGCGAGTCGTGGCGAGACACGGGGTGACTGGACTAGACACAGGCGGTGTCGAGGTCAGAACGGTCGGATGTGTCGAAGACGGTGGAGATTCGATGTGGTTGCGAGTCGTGGATGACAAGGAGCGTGGAAGCTTCCCAGAAGGTGTAGGAGGGGCGAAATGGTGATTTCGCAAGGCTGCACAAGTGGGAGCGGGCTCTGTTAGGGTTTAGCCGGCGTAACGGGTAGGAGACCCGTTAGCTAAGGGCTATAAATAGAGGTGAGGGGCTACATGCCTCTCAAGGGTTTTGGGAGAGAGCTAGGGTTGCTAGAGTCAAAAGAAGCTTTGGGAGTTTGTTTTCGCTTTAGGCTTTAGTAGTTGAGAGTTGGTGGAGATGGACAGAGTGTTGTCTCCTTCGTAGCTCCCTTCTCTGTGTATTCCTCCCAAGAACATGTGAGGTTCTTGGTGATCTTGAGGATGGAGAGGGAGAGGATGGATTGAGAGTCTTGTAATCATTCCTCTTGTTCTAATGTCCATGCGTATCGTGACTCCTTGTAGTCCTTATTTTGGAACGAAAATCTGAAGTTTTCTCCCGTGCTCTCAGTTTTCCTTCGATGCCCTCTCTGCTTGATTCTTGAGATTTTTGTATTCTTGTTGTTTCTTGCCCGTGAGTGGCAAAATGAGTTGCTCAGGGATGGAATTGTATTTCTAGACCCTTTGGTCATCTAGTTCCAAGAGCAATTTGATCAATTTGTAAGAATCACTCTTTTTGGGCTTTCTTTGTGCTTCATGTTCATTTTCTAGGGTTTTGATCCAAATCTTGTTTCCCTCTTTGAGATGGCTTGATTCTTGGCTTGTAGAGTCCAGTGGCTATTGCTAACATATATGCAAAGTCTTTTGGCCAAAGGATCAAAGAATCGTTGGGAATTTGGATTTTGGTTTTTGCTGTCTGAACTTTCAATTCAGCTCTCGGGTTGCCTGGAACAGGGGAGCGGTCAGACCGGCCCCTCCATGGCGGTCAGACCGGGCTTTTGCCGGCAGTCAAACTGGCGTTTGGGCAGCGGTCAGACCGGCTTTCAGCCGGCGGTCAGACCGGCGTTTGCCGAGCGGTCAGACCGGCCCCAGCGGTCAGATCGGCAATTTGCTGGCGGTCTGACCGGCCTTAAGACAGCGGTCTGACCGGTCTGGTTTGTGCGGTCTGATCGGCCCTGACCTGGCAGCATGCTTTTTGCTAAGTTTTAGTTTCTTTTCTGCTGTGCATTTTCTTTGAGTGCTCAAGGTTGTACAGAAGGTTCTCGTAGCTGTTGTAGAGAAGGTTCATTAAGTGGAACCCTTGAGGGGGAATTTTTAAAGACGACATTCACCCCCTCTGTCGCCATTTCGGTCCAACAATTGGTATCAGAGCCGGTTAGCTCTTCTTCATAGATCTTAACCGGTCTCAAGAGCCATGGCGACGGACAAGTACTCGACCAAGCCCCCGATCTTCGATGGGATGGACTATCCCTTCTGAAAGAGTCGGATGGAGACCTACATCCAGGCTCAGGGCTACGCCATCTGGCGAAAGGTCAAGGTTCGGTTTGTCGTTCTCGCCGATGAGGACGCCAATGCCGGAAACATGGTCGACGTTGAGGCAAACGCTAAGGCAAGGAACATCATAACCCAGGGCTTGAGACGTAGCGAGTTTGACCGCATATCTCATCTTTCGTCGGCTTTCGACATCTGGGTGACCCTCGATGCTTACCATGAGGGCACCACCCGATCAAGACAGCTCGACAGACCGCCTGCGACACAACAAGTTTGAAATGCTCACCGGCGAGTCCCTTGATGAGTGCTTTATGTTTCACAAGATCTTGAGCAACCTCCGAGCGGTCGGTCTCACATACTCCGACTCGGATAACGCCGACGATGCTTGCGACTCGATCTTCGTGTGGGAGATAAAGGTGACTACCATCAAGGACATCACGGACCTCTCGACCTTGACTCTTGACGCGTTATATTCACGCCTCAAGACTCACAAGATTGACATAGTCTCTCGTAGGTCAAAGTCGCAGTCCATGGCCCTAGTCACCGATCCCACTTCTGGATCCTCTTCCGAGTCGCCTTGCGGATTCTCCCTTGCTGCTCTTGTGACATAACTGATGATCAGTTAGAGCAGCTTGCATATGAGCAATTAGCCCTCCTAGCTCGGAGATTCTCCTATTCTTACAAGAGGAGGGACGGAAAGAGAGGAGGACCTCTTTTCTGCTGTGCATTTTCTTTGAGTGCTCAAGGTTTCAGAGAGGTGTTTTGAACCTCTTCATAGCTCCTCGTAGCTGTTGTAGAGAAGGTTCATTAAGTGGAATCATTAAGTGGAACCCTTGAGGGGGAATTTTTTAAAGACGACATTCACCCCCCTCTGTCGCCATTTCGGTCCAACACCTAGCAAATAAGAAGCGCCATATAGTTCTTCAGGGAAAAAGAAGGATTATCGGAGTTGAAAATATTGTGGATGAGGAAGAGTATAATCAATTTGATGAGTTGCGTCCATTTCGAGATGACATCAGGCTCGAGGAAGAACAAGGCGATGAAGCAAACTGTACGCGTGTCGATCATCGTGAAGGGCTTTATTCAAAAGGAAGTAGCCAAGTATAATAAATGATCCCACACAGCCAGCACCTTTTTGGAAATTGTTACAATGTAATCATAATTAGAAAACTCGGCATGTAATTGTGGAACTATATTCCATTGTAATTGTAATTGACTCAGTAACTAAGAAATAGTTATATTTATCATTATGCTTGTGTTTTTCATAATATTACGTGGCCATCATAATTTTTTTGTGGCTAGATGGAGGGAACTATCACAGGCGGTTTATCAGAAGTGTAGGATCGGAAATGGCAACAGAGGGGGGCGAATGGTGCCTCTTTAAAAATTGTCTCCTAGAATCCACATTATCTTCTTCGGTAGCTATAGAAGCTATGAAGTCGAAAGAGATTGCTCATTGGTCATCTAAAGCATTTTTGGTGAATGGCTGAAAAGAGGCTCACAGGAGAAGCAAATAAAGACCAATGACTATCTGCACTAAATCTTGACCGAAAAGAGTTGGCAGAGGACAAGTTGATCACCAGCTTAAGAACTGTATTTGGCCGACCAAGAAAAGAGATTTCTGCTGCAGGCTGTAGATGAAAACATGAGTTCTGAACTGAAGGAACAGCCGAGAGCTATCTACCAGAAAACAGATTAATAGTAACCGTTTTTGCTACCGAAAACTAAAAGCAAAGAACTATAAAAACTGCAGCAGTAACAAACCAAAAACCGAAGAAGTGAGAGCTTTCTGACGGAAATGAAAAAGACCGACAAAAGTGAAAAGAAGCTAAAAAGAAAACTGAAGAAACAACCCAAACAAAAAAGGGAAAACTGGAAAGCAAACAGAAACTTAAAGCAAAGAGGAAAAGCAAAAAGAAAAGAAGGCAAAACCGAAAGTGAAATAGAGACTGGAGATGGCAGTGACTCCCTGAGATTTATCTGCACAGAGACTACTGCAAACTGGAAACAACCAGATAGAAATCAAGTAGCAGCAGAGAACAAACTTGAAAGCCGAAAGAAAGACAGAACTACAGAGTAATTGCTGATCTTTCACTTTTCATCTTATGCCAGTAGATTCAAGCTAAATAGATGATCAATTTCAGGAAGAATGCATACTGAGTAGTTCGGCAGAGACATTGACAGAGCAGAGAATGCATTTAACTGAAGAGCCAATATTTGAAAAGTCAATCAGCTGCCGAAAAACAGATGAAACAGAGATGCTTGCCGAAAATAACTTGAGTAGTTCTGGCAGGATGCTGAACTGCAAGGTTAGCCGAAATCTTACAACCAAAAAAGATGATTGCAGCCAAGATACAGGAAAGAGACCAAATCCCTGCTGCGCTTTTTCAGATCAAAAGATTGGCACTTCAAATCAAATAGCAAGTTGAGCTTAGGGGGAAGAGAATGCATGCAAGAACCCAGTCACACATGAAAATCTGTTTTTGCCAAAAGAAACAGCAGGAAAGGATAAAAGCCAAATTGCTCATCAAACTCAAATCCTTTGCTCAAGAATCTTTGAAATCAGTAGGGAGATGATCTCACAACTAGAAATCACAAATCTAGAGTTACCCTTTCACTAAGACACAAGAGAATCAAAGGTGCTCTGGCATCAAAACCCTAGAAACAGTTAAAAGCAGAGGAGATTTAGCGAAGCACAGAGAGATGAAATAAATCATTGAATCCTCCACTTGCTCTTGGGAATGGAATGGCCAAATGGTCTAGAGTATTTTCCCATCATGGAGCATCTCAGTTTGCAACTTCTCAACAAGAGTAAATCAAGAGGCTCAAGAACAAAAGAGGTCAACAGAGAAACACAAAGAACCAGAATTCAATCCATCTCAAAATAGAGAGCATCTCAGATTGCTACAAAGAGAGGAATGATTACAAGAAGAGTTTTCCTATAGCCAAATCAAGCCATCTCTTTCACATCCTGAGAAGAACACAGCCAAGAACACACGCACACCCCTAACAACTCTCTGCCCACAGAAACATGGGAACAAAGCACTCCTGCTCTGCCCAACCAAAGGAAAGATTGTAACCACAGCAACTATTGAAAAGAAAGGTAAAACAGAACGATCATTCAACGACTGCTGTGCTTCTCAGGGCAAAACATTAAGATTACAACCAAAACAGCAAACAAACCTGTGGAGACAAAATCAGATTGTAAGAGCATTACTGCAGAAGGTGCAGATTGACTGAGATGCAGACATGAAAGCTTACGTAAGGAAAATGTTTACATTTGTTTCATGCCATCTACTACAATTCTTTTCTTGAGAGCTCACACTCCAGGAGATGAACTCACGCTAGAGAGAAAGGAGAGGCTCACAAACCCATCTAAAATCTCTCACTGCTCTCTCCACTAACTTCTAAACAAAAGAGAAAGAGGGAGCTAACTCCAACAAAAAGAAGAAGGAAGACACAACACATGAAGAGAAAAAGAAAACCCTAACTCTCTCCTAAAGCCATGAATTCATCCAAAGAAAAACAACGAAGAACAGAAAAACTTTAGATTTTATTTCAACCAAAAATACAAAGGAGTCCCCATACGTATAGACATTAGAACAAGAGGAGTAATTACAAGTCTCTCAACCCATCCTCTCCCTCTCAATCCTCAAGAACACCAAGAGCCTCACATGCTTCTTGGGAGGAACACACACACACAAAGGGATGAATAAGATTTAAAACCATGAAGGGGTATGCAGCCCCCAACACCTATTTATAGCCCTTGGCTAACGGGTCTCCAATCCATTACGCCGGCTAAACCCGAACGGAGCCGTCTTCCACTTGTGCAGCCTCGCGAAATTACCGATTCGCCCCTCCTGCACCTTCCCGAACCCAGAAAAAGCATGAAGTAGAGTTTGAAGAGTCCAACATGGTCCATAGAAGAAAAATAAAGCTAATGACCATGTCGACAGAAGGAGCGAAAGAAATAACAAGTTTTCCTCAAAGCTCTCAAAATAGCTTTTTCTACCACTATTCTCCCCCTTTTGGCAATAAACGCATCAAGGATGCAAGAAGGAGAACAAGTCATGTAAATGGATGAAATGGCTGGAATGTATGCAATCTAAGCAATTAGAGCCATGAAGATTATCCAAAATGACCTTCAAGAATTACACCAAGCCATAACAACATAGAATGCTATCTAGATCATGACAATGTATGTATAGAGAAGTTAAGTCAAATAAGTCATAATCTGAAATTTATCGAATTTCTTAGCATGTCAAGTTATCCAAGATCATAGTCTAGCTAGAGGTATCCAATGATGATGCAAACCATGTCAATAATCTAAGTGGAACCGAGAAGCTAGAATTGAGCCAATTTAGAGTGCTAGAAGTCCTAAAATAAATCATTTGTTCAAGCACTTTGATCATTTTGTAATTAAGCAAATTTTCCACAATTGACTTGTTTTTCCTTTTATAAACTCATAGTTGTTTCCAACCGATTTTGTTAAGTCATGTGCTAGATCTCAAGCCTTATGTGATCATTCCAAGCTAGAAGCTTAAGGAAATGATCTTGGTCATCCAAAACTCCCCCTGAGTTCATGCCGAGTGCAATGGCAAGCAGTCTCATGAGAAAGAATTGGTGAGATCGCTTTTTCAAGACAAAAAGATCTTTTGCTTATGCTGATTTTAGTTCAAGAATAACGAGTTAAAAACTAACTCATGCTTCATAAAAGAACTAACATAGCTCAATCTAAGGCTCAATAATGATTCAAGACTCAACTCAGCCTATTTGACATGGCATGAATCATAAAAGGATAACTAAAGACAGACTAGTCTCAAGTGTTATCATGACATGAATTAATTCAAGTTGTGCATGTTAATTAACTTATCATGGCAAAGACTAGTCTACACATATAAAGTCATGATAAATCTAGCAATTAAGCACATATCATGGCAAGATGTAATGTATTATAAACATATCATAATAGGATAATAATCAAGGCTCCATGTAGTTATATTACAATGCAGAATGACTGTGCAAGAAAATCCAGCTCCCCCTCAATATGTGAAACACTTTTAGTTCAAATAGAGTTATGTCAACATTAAGATCCAGAAATTCCCAAATGAACTCCCCCTGAACCAAAGCAATAAGACGAGAAGCTAGCAAGAAATCAAAAGGCAGTCCTTAAAGTATAGATAAGACGTAGAGATGACTATGGCTCAGACTGGCTCTCATCTACCCACATATGAATCTAGGACTAAAAGCTGGTCTACTAACACACTAGGGAGTAAACACGTCCCCTGTCTACCCAAGGGTGGCCCGACCCTCGCTAGATCACAAGAAGTGAGTGAACTCAACCTAGTGAGAAGAGAAGCAACTAGAAGTAGCAACCTAGAGACACAAGATGAGAAGAAGCAATCTAGGCATTTATGCACGAGAACCACTCTAGTCTATGCCAGAAGGACTAGCCCGAATGCACCCATATGCAATGTTGTAAAAGGAAAACAGGAGCATAAAAGATAATCACGAAGTACGAAGCTCCTCCTCACAATAGTCCATAAGGACAGACCACCTCAAGCTCTCCTTGAAACATAGCCCGAACAGACAGAAAGACTCCGACTCCCTCTAGAGAAGGCAAATTGAAAAGAACCAGAAAATTTGGCACAAAGTCCAGAAGGGGAAGGTTCTAACTCAAGGAGGTGATTCTCAAACACACTCTATCCTCATGATCTCTAGCATATACCCTCATACCACGGAGCAAAGGCACACTATGTCACTCAAAGACTCTAGTGCCCAAGAAAAAGTTCAAGCTAGGCAGAAGAAAAACCTAGAGAACCAAAGCCCAGACTAGGTAGTAAATAATCCTAGAGAACCATTTGGATGAGAGGTGTGACTGAGATAATATCACCTAGAGTGGCTCTCATCTATCCAATCGGACCCTTCCTACCACTAGAATAAATAACCAATGCAAAGCCAAGTGAAGGGAAGCAAAATACTAAAGATCACAAGAGAGCAAACCTCTCTCACGGTCGCTCGGTGGGGAGTCGTGATCGCAGACCTGATTGAGTATGAGTGTTGCCTTGGCCGAGGTCGAATACGAGTCCAGGACGTGGTCGTAGGTGAGTCCTGACCTCGGTCGAGTGGTTGAAGTCGTGTCCAGGTCGTGGTCGGAGTCGAGACCGTAATGTAGTCACATCGAATTCGCCCGAGAGTCCAGACCGCGCTCGTAGTTGCTATGACGTAGCCGTAAAGACCAAGGAGCGGTCAGAAGGCCGTACTCAGCCTCCCCTTATTCATAGCCTGCAGGTTAAACACAGAGACGACTGGTGTCCTAGTACTGGGGTAAATGATATGCAACATGGAACCAGTACTGAGACAAATGACAACAACAGTAACATCACTAATACTAATGACATAGAACACGTGAGAACAACACCCTCACAAGCTCAATCTAGCCCTCATCAAAAGCATCTAGAACAGCAAGCCTAGAGCCACCCAATACTAGAAGAAGCTTGTGACCTAACCACAGATCTCATGATATCTAAGCATAAGCACAAACTAACGCTACCAAGATATCATACAGTTTATTTCATGCCATAACTGAAATGAATAAGATCAAGGTATACATGCATCACAATAAATCACAACTATACACATAGCAAGTGACAAGAAAAAGTCGCAGAAGTATATGCTAGCTTGGATATATGCATGTACATAAGTAAAGATAAGAAGACATGAATAAACATAGCATCATGACATAGACATCTATCCGAAATATAATCAACCTCATACTGTCCGTACACAAGCATACATCATGTAGGCATATATCGTGTCAAACCAAAATCACGGAAAAGTATGCTAACATGTATAAATAATGGTGAATGGACATAAAGAGCAAGATGTGAACATTAAACCATGATAGATACTACAAAGCACAAGGTCATGACGATACTTGACTTCTAAAACATACATTCTACTTATGCTCATGAAGTCAAGTCAAAGCTTAAGCATCCGATTAACCAACATATATAACATAATATAAGGACACCTAAGCAACATACACATAAAGGCATGACAAGAATGTATCGAAAGAAAATCATGCCAATATGGTACAAGTGAGCACAAAGACACGCGCAACATGCTAATTAAGACAATCATGAATATTGGAGCATGAGGGTATAGAATCACTCACAAAGTAGGTGGAGACGTCAAATGTGAAAGCATATGTCTCATGGAGGCCATGTAGTGGAGAACCAACAAATGTTCTAATCAGTGATCAAGGAAAAGATTAGAACCCAATCAAATCCATGTTCTTCATCTTGCGTCTTGACACCTACAAGAATAATGTGCTCGAGTCTTGGTTCTCGAAGGGTTAGTAAGCATGTACTTGGGAACCCAAGACTTGACACATTCACACTAGAAGTATGCAAGTTAACATGATGCAATGGATGGTTCATGCAAGAAAATCGATCTTAGAGGCACACCGCAAGTGGACAACTCGACAAGTGAAACGAGTCCCAACTCCGAAGAAGCGGTGAATACCTAACTTGAAAGCACCAAGAAGAGAACCAACAAAAGCACCAAAGAAACTCACAACTTCTCCTTGCCGTAGATGCGCACCTCGTTTGGGCAAACGAAGTCCATCATTTGAGAAACGGCGAAAATTCCTCCTCGAGATAGCACGTGGACAAAAACAAGAAAACACATGAAATAAGTCTATGATGCCAATGAGCCAATGAGGTCCATCCTTCTTACAAAAATGAGCAATGGTGCAAGCGTCTACTACGAGACAAGATCCAAAAGGACAAATCACCATTCTTACTCAAAGAGAAGTCCCTTGGACCTCACGAGAAGAGCCAACAAGAAATGTACTAGCCAAAGTAGGAGCAAAGGATATGAAACAGAAATATTTATCCTCACTACAAACGGCTCCTAATCCAAAAGAACAGAGGAGACTAAGTCGCAAGATGCAGCACTCATATCATCGTGCTCTCTCCTCAAAGCATTTACAGCATCCCTTACAGAATCACAATATAAACTAGGGAAGAAAATGCAGACAAATTGGATTAACAAGAGCAATATGGCTAGTACAAACATAAACCAAGAGAAGCTAGAACAGAAAAATATAGCCTTCTAATCTCAGCCCTAGCAAACTCAAGCTTCTCTACACATGTGCAGTGAGTCAATTTTAATTTCTCGAATTTCAGATTTGAACAAGCAAGTAGAGAAATTAATTTTACGCCATTTACAGAACTAGATTCACAACCTACACATGATAAATGAGATTTCCACCTAGCAAAATCAGTCTAGCAATTTATCATCTAGACATCTCACATTCTCCATAAGAGTAAGTATATTCATCTTGGACAAGGCCAAGGTCACAATGAGGTTTTACCTTGCTCATGATGAGTCGTCGTACGTCCTTCTTATCATCATCCGTGTGTTCTCCAAGACTTTCTCCTTCCTGACACTTGAACAATCAAAAGTAAAGAATGTACCACAATGTTCATACTTGTGGTTTCTTGCAAATAAAATCACCCTCTTGCCGAAATCAAGCCTATTGTCGCAAAGGACATCATTGGCAAAAACAACCCAACAAGATACACAGAAAAACTCACAAGCGTACCTACTAGTTGCCAAGCTCAAGATCGGTTAAGATCAAATACAGAGCCAACCTTGGCTCTGATACCAATTGTAGGATCGGAAATGGCAACAGAGGGGGGTGAATGGTGCCTCTTTAAAAATTGTCTCCTAGAATCCACATTATCTTCTTCGGTAGCTATAGAAGCTATGAAATCGAAAAAGATTGCTCATTGGTCATCTAAAGCATTTTTGGTGAATGGCTGAAAAGAGGCTCACAGGAGAAGCAAATAAAGACCAATGACTATCTGCACTAAAATCTTGACCGAAAAGAGTTGGTAGAGGACAAATTGATCACAAGCTAAAGAACTGTATTTGGCCGACCAAGAAAAGAGATTTCTGCTGCTGGCTGTAGATGAAAACATGAGTTCTGCACTGAAGAAACAGCCGAGAGCTGTCTACCAGAAAACAGATTAATAGTAACCATTTTTGCTACCGAAAACTAAAAGCAAAGAACTGGAAAAACTGCAGCAGTAACAAACCAAAAACCAAAGAAGTGAGGGCTTTCTGACGGAAATGAAAAAGACCGACAAAAGTGAAAAGAAGCTAAAAAGAAAACTGAAGAAACAGCCCAAACAAAAAAGGGAAAACTGGAAAGCAAACAGAAACTTAAAGCAAAGAGGAAAAGCAAAAAGAAAAGAAGGCAAAACCAAAAGTGAAATAGAGACTGGAGATGGCAGTGACTCCCTGAGATTTATCTGCACAGAGACTACTGCAAACTGGAAACAACCAGATAGAAATCAAGTAGCAGCAGAGAACAAACTTGAAAGCCGAAAGAAAGACAGAACTACAGAGTAATTGCTGATCTTTCACTGTTCATCTTATGCCAGTAGATTCAAGCTAAATAGATGATCAATTTCAGGAAGAATGCATACTGAGTAGTTCGGCAGAGACATTGACAGAGCAGAGAATGCATTTAACTGAAGAGCCAATATTCTGAAAAGTCAATCAGCTGCCGAAAAACAGATGAAACAGAGATGCTTGCCGAAAATAACTTGAGTAGTTCTGGAAGGATGCTGAACTGCATGGTTAGTGTAACACCACAGCCAAACAATAGCCTAGAATGCTACTAAACTAAAAACATAAAAAAAGAACTAAGCTAAAGCATTCTATAAAATTTCGGCAGAGCCTCCTTTGTTTATTGATAAAAATGAAGTTCCAACAGATGTATTCAAAGATATAATTTAACAATAAGATATTTAATCAATGCAAAGCCAATATTTACGAAACTTAATTAAAACGCAGAAGCAAACTAGAGAGTTCTAATTCATTATTACATTATAATATGAATGGCCATAGATCAAATACCATGTAAACTAACCAACAAACAGTAATTAAAGTTCTTTGTTTCATCCAAGGTGAATAACTTGTGCAAGTGCAACAACACTAATCCCTCTTTATTCCCATGCATGCTGATCTCGCGAAGGTACCTAAAACAAACAACAACAACAACAACAAGAAAAACAAGAGTGAGTCCAACGACTCAGCAAGTATTAAAAGATAGAAACATAACAACCATGAACATCATTGTATCATATCAACAACTATGCTGTGCATTATGATCAAAAATCTCTTTTCCTTTTCTCTTTCGCATTTTACCGGTAATGCGGAGTGAGCATCCGTCAATGCTCACCCATGCCTGTACTATCTGGTACAGGGACCAATTGCCCATACTCCACAAGTATGGGGACCTTTAGCCTGTCATAAAATCAACATGACGGGGACCTCGGCGCTTGATCATCTCGTGACCAAGACTTCAATAATCAGCATTATGCATGTATGTGAATATCTCGATAAATAAAACTTGCATTCACACCAACTATGCATCATAAATTCTCATGAACATAGTAACTGCAATTGACCATAAGCAATAACAGCAAATCATTAACATATTCATGAGCATACACAACCATAACATTATAACAATCATCATCGAGCATCAATCACACACAAACTGCACTATCATTTTAAAACCACACATGTACTTGCCGTAACCACAAGAAAACGGAGGATGAGTAGAAGGTGCAGCCCCTGGAATCCATCCTCCTCCTGAACATTAATTACAATATTGTCTAAGACAACAGTAGGGGTCTTTGGATAATATAACAACACCCTTAAACCAACCCAACATATTTAACTTAACCCAAAACCCAATTTCTCTCGGCCAACCTCTGCCTTCTACAGACAGTCGCATTCAAAAATTCATAACTTTTAATACAGAGGTCCAACTAGGGCGTTCTTAGATTCTATGGAAATATAATTAAATTATATAGATAAACCTATTTGGTGAGCCTCCCAGATTCGGCCATCTTCTATCCGCACCATCCAATTTTCTAAAACATCAGCAAACTGAATGGGCTCTCTGGACAGCGCACTAAAATGGTCATATATTTTGCTACACAATTCGGAATCTAGATTTCTTGACCATTCTGGAAAGCTAAGAAAATTATCTACAACTTTCCTAATATGAAGATCCTCTGATTCTCCCGTTTTCTAATTAATAAAATCCATTTACCGAAACCCGTCGGGAAACCCTCCGAGAATCAGAACAGTTATCTTAGAAAAATCATAACTTTTGCTACAGAAGTTCGAATGATGCGTTCTAGGACTTCATGGAAAGATAATTTCGTCCTCTACAATTCTCTAGCAGAGGTCCAGATCTGAATCCCCTCGGATCTATCCCAAAACAGCCACCTAACCCGATCTGTTCTAAAGGTCCAGATTTACGATATTGCTACCTTGATAAAAAAATATTATTCTAAAAGGGGGAACAAGGATTACTCTTGATGAATTGAAAATGAACACGAAGAACTCCTCCCGAATTCCTCCTCTTCTCCTTCTCCTCCTTTTCTTCTCTTGTTCTTCCCTTCCTCCGGATCCGAAGGCCTTGCGAGAACGATCTCCTTCCTCCGCTTGATTGGGCAGCAACCGGGGCCTTCCTCGCCAACAATGGAGGGGAGGAGCTGCTTGGGAGGAGGTGGCGCAAGGGGCAGGGAGGGAGGGGAGGCGCGCAAGGGAGGAAGTGGGATGGGGTGGCAGCTGCTAGAGGGAGATGGGGTGCGGCCGCCTAGGAGGAAGTGGGAGGGGCGGCTAGGGTTGGGAGGGAGGTGGCGCCTCCCCTCCCCCCTTGGGCCAACTTTCCACCTGGGCCAAAGCCCGGGCCCAGGTTGTCCTATTTTTTCAGAAAACCCCTCAACAAAATACTATTTCATTCTTTTTCTTGAGGGTCCTTCTCCCCGACTAAACGATTAATTGCAAAATCTTTTCGGGGATATTACAGTTAGCCGAAATCTTACAACCGAAAAGGATGACTGCAGCCAAGATACAGGAAAGAGACCAAATCCCTGCTACGCTTTTTCAGATCAACAGATTGGCACTTCAAATCAAATAGCAAGTTGAGCTTAGGGGAAGAGAATGCATGCAAGAACCCAACACACATGAAAATCTGTTTTGCCAAAAGAAACAAGAGAAAGGATAAAAGCCAAATTGCTCATCAAACTCAAATCCTTTGCTCAAGAATCTTTGAAGTCAGTAGGAGATGATCTCACAACTAGAAATCACAAATCTAGAGTTACCCTTTCACTAAGACACAAGAGAATCAAAGGTGCTCCGCATCAAAACCCTAGAAACAGTTAAAAGCAAAGGAGATTTAGCGAAGCACGTAGAGATGAAATAAATCATTGAATCCTCCACTTGCTCTTGGGAATGGAATGGCCAAATGGTCTAGAGTATTTTCCCATCATGGAGCATCTCGTTTGCAACTTCTCAACAAGAGTAAATCAAGAGGCTCAAGAACAAAAGAGGTCAACAGAGAAACACAAAGAACCGAATTCAATCCATCTCAAAATAGAGAGCATCTCAGATTGCTACAAAGAGAGGAATGATTACAAGAAGAGTTTTCCTATAGCCAAATCAAGCCATCTCTTTCACATCCCGAGAAGAACACGCCAAGAACACACGCACACCCCTAACAACTCTCTCGCCTACGTAAACATGGGAACAAAGCACTCCGCGCTCGCCCAACCAAAGGAAAGATTGTAACCACAAGAACTATTGAAAAGAAAGGTATAATGTAATCGATCATTCAACGATCGCTGTGCTTCTCGTGGCAAAACATTAAGATTACAACCAAAACAGCAAACAAACTCTAGGAGACAAAAATCGATTGTAAGAGCATTATCTGCAGAAGGTGCAGATTGACCGAGATGCGATATGAAAGCTACATAAAGAAAATGTTTACATTTGTTTCATGCCATCTACTACAATTCTTTTCTTGAGAGCTCACACTCCAGGAGATGAACTCACGCTAGAGAGAAAGGAGAGGCTCACAAACCCATCTAAAATCTCTCACTGCTCTCTCCACTAACTTCTAAACAAAGAGAAAGAGGGAGCTAACTCCAACAAAAGAAGAAGGAAGACACAACACATGGAGAGAAAAGGAAAACCCTAACTCTCTCCTAAAGCCATGAATTCATCCAAAGAAGAACAACGAAGAATAGAAAAACTTTAGATTTTATTTCAACCAAAAATACAAAGGAGTCCCCATACGCATAGACATTAGAACAAGAGGAGTAATTACAAGTCTCTCAACCCATCCTCTCCCTCTCAATCCTCAAGAACATCAAGAGCCTCACATGCTTCTTGGGAGGAACACACACACACAAAGGGATGAATAAGCTTTAAAACCATGAAGGGGTATGCATCCCTCAACACCTATTTATAGCCCTTGGCTAACGAGTCTCCAACTGCACACCGGCTAAACCTGAACGGAGCTGCCTCCGCTTGTGCACCGCGAAATTACCGATTCCGCCTCCCGCACCTTCCGGAAGCTTCCGCCCTTGTCATTCACGCATGACCGCACCTGACTCCGACCGAGTGGACCTCCGACTCCTCCTGAGTGTAGTCCCGGCCTGTCTGTCGCACACCACCGCAACTAGTATCCGATCGTTCAACCTCGACCCTCCCCGAGTCTAGTCCCGATCCATTCGCCGCCGCCTGTCGTGTCCACCTCCCAGAGCTCCAGCTCCCTCGCCTCGCCTCCGATGCAACCACCTCAGCCCTCGATCATCCTTGACTTCTCTGACCATCTGGGCCTCAACACCTCCTGTGCCTAGTCCTGGTCCTCCCACGTCTCACCACGACCTAGCTCCAAAGTCCTGCAACCACACAGACAAGCAAACCGTCACATAGCACCGCACGAAACAACATAATCAACATTAGCATCAAAGAAATATACTCATGCATGAAATACCCAAACGACCGATCGAGAATAAGAACAGCCATCCTAAGCACACCGATCGCAATCGACTGTTTGACCAAGTCCGACCGAGCCTGTTACACCATGTAACGTCAAGGTCCGAACCAACCAACTCAAACTCGACTTTCCTAAGCTGATGTCAATTACTCATCATACACACGTGATGACCTCCACATGGTCTCTCAAGAAGAAACCGTCTGTGACAATACTATCACAGACGGTTCTTTTATAGAGCCATCCGTTATATGTAAAATATCATAGATGGTTCTTTTATAGAATCGTCTATGATATGTTGAATATCATAGACGGTTCTTTCATAGAACTGCCTACGATAGTATTATTACAGATGGTTCCATAAATGAACCATCTCTGATATTTTTCCTATAAATATACCCCAAGGATAGGTTTTGCTCGCACAGTCCTCACTCACTCACTCCGTCTCCACCGCCCCTGCTATGTTTTGCAAGATTTGACTACTCACTTGCGCATGACACCGCCTCTCTCTCTCTCGACGCCGCCTCTCCCACCCATCACCATCCGCCTCTCCCTCCCGATGCCGACCGCCTCTCCCTCACAACACCACCTCTCCCTCCCAATGCCGCCTCTCCCTCCCGTCGCTATCCGCCTCTTTCTCCCGTTGCCGTTCACCTCTCCCTCCCGACGCCAGCCGCCTTTCCCTCACGACGCAGGCTGCCTCTCCATCCCGACGCCATTCGCCTCTCCCTCATTTGTCTATCTTGTGATCTATCTCAATAGTTGGCTAATTTGTTTTGTGATCTTCAGTAGTTTGCTAAATTGTTTTATGACATTTAGTACTTCATGATATATGCTTCACTTGTTAGATACAAGATCTAATACTAAAATTGGATATTCATGCTTGAGCTCTAAATTTTTACTATCACTATCATTTGTCAATCTTGTGGTCGGTCTCAATAGTTGGCTAATTTTTTTGTGATCTTCAGTAGTTGGTTAATTTGTTTTATGACCTTTAGTATTTCATGATATAAGCTTCACATGTTAGCTACAAGATCTAATACTAAAATTGGATATTCAAGCTTGAGCTCTAAATTTTTACTATTACTGTCATTTATCAATTTGTGGTCTGTCTCAATAGTTGGCTAATTTGTTTTGTGATCTTCACCAATTGGCTAATTTCTTTTATGACCTTTAATACTTCATGATATATGCTTTACTTGTTAGCTACACGATCTATTTGGAATGGCATGCTCACTACAGTTAGTTTTTTCTTACAAGAGAGATGGCATCCACACAGTCATCGTCATCGCCATCTGGGTCTCACGCTCCCAAGATTGAGATAACTAAGCGTTGCCGAGGAGTATCGAAAAGGCCAGAGTGTCAAATGACCATCACAGTAGCCTCTCCGGATGGGGTCCCTCTGCAACCCAAGAAAGCAGCAGCATCATTTTGGACTACCTGCGGGATAATTAGAAGGCAATGGGTCTCCATCACCATAGCAAGCTGGAAAGATTTTGCAAAGGATCATAAAAATCAGCTATGGGAGGAAATTACAAATTCATTCGAGACCCCAACAGAAGTAGAGGGACTTGTACAACACCAGGCGCTCCTCGCTATAGGAAAAGCATGGAAGAACTTTAAGATCCATCTTGTCACATAATACGTGGCCAAGGATCTCACGCCCTTCACGAGATATCCTTTCGTGTCGTTGGAAACACCCTTTCACGATGAAGACAACGACTGAATTTGAACAACAAAGTGCGGTACACAAGGCTCTCCAGTCACAAAACACTCACCCTCACAGACTCGGCACCGCTGGGTACGCGGGTAAAATCCCGTAGTGGATGATGCAGGACGAGGTCACAATACGATCGGAGATCTCCCCGTCATTTACCAGGATCGCAAACGAGCGCGGCCATAAGTGGTTAAGAGCGAGGTCATCAACCACGTCTTCAGGTGTCTCTTTCAAAAACCCCGTAGACGAGGAAGTGTCCCATGCCTGGTAAGACATGTTAAACTACATAGTTGTTAATATCACTTGAATTTCATGGGTTGGAAAATAACATGATTGCCTCTTGCAGCAATCATTGACTACCAAATCTTCTCGAGGCTCCTTTCAAGAATACAGGGACAGAGATATACTATCACAGGCCTTGGGAAACAAGGAGTACCCAGGTCGCACACGAGGCCTAGGAGTTTACGTATCTTGGATACATGGATTCCCAAATGATTCCGAGACATATAGGAGTAGGAAGAGATCCAAGGCCTATCGCAACGAACAAATAAAACAAGAGTTTCATGCACAACTTGAGGAATAGCTATCTACCTCACTTCAAGAGCATACTACCTCACTTCAAGGAGAGATAGATTCATTGAGGGAAGAACTGAGACAAGTCCATAACCAATCACAACTCACCCCCGTTAATGCAGTACCCAGTCCCCCTTACTGTCGGAGTAGCTGCGCGTCCATGCCAATTACTGAACATAGCGATGCCCACTTACCTATCGACGACATCTAGGTAATGTATATCTTTAGAATGCTGCATAATTCTCTCTGGTGGACATTTTAACTCATCTTGTATCGTTATGTAGGAGCCCATGCCTTGCATCCTCAGAGTCAAGCTTGTTGGCTCCATTCCCATTGACACTGGGCGGGGCATGGTGTATCCATAGTTGTCAGGGACACTAGTGCATGGTGTAAAAGTAGAGACCAGTTTCATGAAGGTTCATGTGGACATGATTAATGATGTTTTCAAGACTGTCTCTCTTGAGAAGCCCCCAAACGAAGAGATTATGACATTAGGAGATGTCGTCCACACATTCATCTAGTGGCCAAAGAGGTACATCGCCCTGGACCTATCACATCGGCTCTAGTGGGTCCACCTCTAGCTCCGGTTCTGAAGCCTGTTGCATTGGCTCCTGTGGAGACGTCGCCAAAAATGTAGCATAAGCGAGGCTCTAAGACCCAACCGAAGAAAATAAAGGTGTGTCCCGACTTATGGAAGTTTATTCTCGGAGTGTCGTTAGTTCCCGAGTCACAATTACCCCAGCTTGGTCTGGTTTGCAATACATTGCATACTTAGTACATGCAGAGGTCCAACATGAAGCCAAACTGGCACAGTGGATTCACTGTGATATAGATAGAGGTGCATTTCCTCCACGACTTGGGCTACTTCGTCCTGACATTCGAAGACTTATTCTTACTATTCAACCTCGACGAACTCGACATCTCATTTCTACGTTGATGGACACTGTAAGTGTACTATACAATGAAGTTCTACATTCACGTCATACCGATAAATGTCATTACTCTTTCCTTATGTATAGATACATGATCCAACAAGTCCGGTGATGGCAACAACTGGTTTGTTTCCTCGACTCACACTTGTTCTCTGAGTAATCCATCAACGCAAATGCATCCTTCGTCCAAGATTACATAACGAGCAGATTGATTGCTTATAGTGACAAGGAGTACAACATGGTACCCTTCAACCAAGGGTAAGTGCTTCACTAGTTGCCACACAAGTTTTATTTGTACTTTATATGCAATATGAACTTAGGATTAATCAATATGGCGACACACATGACTAGGTCTCACTGGGTTCTGATTGTGATTGTACCAAATTGGAGCAAGATAATATACCTTGATTCCCTACTTAGGAGCAACCACGACTTCACTCGTGTGTAAGAAGCAATTGATAGGTAAACTCATTTCCTGCATACATAACTCTATTGTAATCTTTCCTTCGTTTGCAATGGACGATGCTAACTTTTTTGGAATCACGTAGGTCGTTTACTGCTTATGTTGCCCTGGGAGGGAGACACAAGGAATCTAGTGACACGTCAGGACACAGATGTGATTTGCACCGCTACAACACAATAATCCTATATCACACTTTGTTATAATGCCTCTACAATTGACAATACCTATGTATGTAATTCTATTTTTGCAGTGCCACTAGCAGCTACAGGGTAACGTATGTGGATTCTTCGTTTGTCGTAATATGAAGGAAATCATGGAGACTAAGATGAATGATCCAGAGGTTTGTCAACCTTCCAATAATTATTATATTCTCATTATATATATATGTATATATATGCATAGACATGCTAATTAATGACTTAACATTGCTCCTAGGGATAGCGGGTGGACTTCGACGAAATTGCATTTGATCTTGACAAACTCGTCGAAATTCATGGAAACCTCTCCCAATTCTTGCTAGCAGGGGTCATAAACAAGACTAGAGAGTTTCACCCCGGCAATGGTGATTAGATGCTGAAACATTGGATTCAATTGTAATCACTCAATTGTGCTTAATCAAACAATTCATTCAATTTAATTCATTTGTAAGATCTATGTAATGATTGTCATGCTATATATATATATATGTGATCTGCTTGTGTTATTTCATCCATTTATGTTATTTATGTAATGATTGTCCTACGCTATATATACGTGATCTTACTTGTTTTCAGAGGGCATTGCTAGCATATTCTGAGGCTACCAAAAAAAGCAAATAAAATCATTGTTGAAATAGCTATCCCAGATAGTTCGGTGTTATAAACTGTCTGTGACATATATCCCAGACGGTTTCAAACACCGAACCATCTGTAATATGAACGATATCACAGACGGTTTTTGTTATTAACCGTCTATGATATGGTGTATATCACAGACGGTTCGGAACACCGAACCGTCTATGATATGAACCATATCACAGACGGTTAATAACAAAAACCGTCTGTGATATCGTTCATATCACTAATGTTTTTTATTAAAAACCGTCTATGATAGTTGAGTATCACAGATGGGTTTTTTTTAAAAAGCATCTATATTGTAAGTTATTATAGACGATGTGGGAGCCGTCTGTGATAACCAGCTATTACCACCGACACATAAACGTAGATGGTTGAGGAACCGTCTGTGATGATAGTTTTGAACCGTCTGTGATAACAATGTTTGTAGTGTGAGTGCTCCTTGTTTCTTAGGATCGTGGATAGTATAGTCCTCTCCCTAACTACTTTGAAGGAACCTTTCAAATACTCGGTAGTCAATGTTTACTGCAGGAGGCAATTATGTTATTTTAGACCCCATGATGTTATGGACCTATTAACAACTAGGTAATTTAACATATCTTATTAAGTGTTGGGACACTTCCTCATCTATGGGGTTTTTGAAAGAGGTGACGCCCGAAGACGTGGTTGATGACCTCACTCTTAACAGTTTCAGGTGCGCTCGTCCCGGCAAATGGTGGGAAGGACTTCGATCGGATTGCAACCTCGTCATCCATCCTTCATTACAGGATTTTACCCGTATACCTAGTGGTGCGGAGTTTGCGGGGGTGAGTATTTTGTGCCTAGAAAGCCTTGTGCGCCACACTTTCCTATTGAAATTCGGTCGTCATCTTCATGCGCACAAAATCCTCCCATATTTTCGGTGACACAAAAGGATACCTCATGAACATCGTGCGATCTTTGGTCATGTATTGCATGACAAGCATGCTCTTGATGGTCTTCCATGCTTTTCCCATCGCGAGGAGGGCCTGCATTGCACGAGCCCCTAGACTTATCCTGGGATCTCGAACGAGTCTAAAATTTCCATCCACAGCTGATTTTTCTCATCTTTTGTCAAAGCTTTTCAGTTTGTTGCAGTGATGAGGACCCGTTGCCTTCCAAGTATCCTACAGGTAGTCCAAAATGTTGTTGTTGCTTTCTTCGGATGCAACAGGACCCCATCTAGAGAGATCACTGTGATGGTCATTCGGCTCTTTGGCCTTTCGATACTCCTCTGCCACACTTAGTTACCCTGGTCTTCGGAGCATCAAACCCATTCAGTGATGTTGTTGGTGATGACGATGACATCATCTCTCTTACAAGAAAAACTAATTATAGTGAGCTATGAGTGTAAACTTTGGCACATGGTTGATCTTACAAGAAATAAGAACATTCGGCGACATGTATTATTGCTACAAGGTCTCTTTGTTTCTCTCTCAACTACAATTTTGAGTGATGTGACATGTATTTCTCAACTACAAGACAAACATTAAAGCATCGTACACTTGGCCTTCAAAAGACATGAAGCAAATTAATTTGTTTCATGCCTTTTCAAGCCCAAGTGTATAGTGTTGTAATGTTCTTCTTATACAATTATTACTCCGACTCATAGTGTTTCATGCCCTTATTTACTTAAACCCGCAACTCACACATAGAAGAATAGAAGAGTCGGAGAAGGGGAGACAAGAACGCAGTGGAAGCTGAAGGAGAGTGTGGACCACCAGGGACTCAAAAGGCCGACCTTGAGGACCACATGAAGGTGACGTTTTTGACAACGACATGGGACCACCATCCACGTCTTCATCCACATGAGGACCACACTGAGACCACCCCCAATAACCTTAATACTTCTAGCCTGACACAAGTAAGCCCACTTTTCCTCCCACATCTATTTCCCCCATTACTTTTTGGTCTCCACATAAAAAAGAGACTAACAGATATGGATGGATATAACACACATGAGGTAAAAAGTGGGATTTGGGATCTATACCTTCCGGCGGAGAGGCAACAGTGAGGAGAGAACTCATGAACACACATTAATAGATATGAACAGATCTATCACACAAGAGGTAAAGAAGTGAGATTTGGGATCCATACCTTCTGGAGGGGAGGCGATAGGGAGGGCAGGCAGTGTCGGGACAAGAGATGACAGGAAGGAGAGGTGGCGCTGAGAGGAGAGACAGCATCGGGAGGAGAGGTGACGGGGCCACCACGTAGGGTGATGATAGGAACGGGGTCCCAATCTTCCAATAGGTTCTGGATATGCTCGATTTGGTAGAGGCGCGACACAAATCGATCCGGCTTCCGAACAACACGCTCAACCCCGCAATCGCAGCACCACGCCTCCTCAGTTATCAACCGCGCAGCCCGGTTGACCTAGCCAAGAAGGCTAATCTTCGCCTACGAATCGAAGAACACAAGCAAGAACAAGGAAGAACACAACTGAATTTGCAGATGTATTGATTTAGCACTCGAAAGTTGGGGTCTCACAAACCGATGAACGGCGAAACTGTTCAAAGACAGAATTAATCTAAGCAAAACCCAACCCTAATGGTGGGGGTGGCAGCTGAATATAAAGGAGTGAGGGGCGTGCAAACCCCTGGACACGCCCTAATGGGCTCCAACACGATACAAAGCCGAACGGCCCAAAAGACGGTGGTGCAGCACCCTGACAGATTCTGAACGCCCAATTATTTTGACGATTTCCGTTGACTCAGAAGGAATTTTGACATGGGACCAGATCCATTGGAAAGGTCGTCTTCTCAGCTTTCCATACATATGTAGAATGTCCAAAACGGAGTCCGGATGCGATCTAGGTGTCCGTTTTAGTGTGGCCTGGTTCTGGACTCCGAATTGGATTCGAAGTCGGCTTGAGTTGGGCATCCAACATGATTCGACCGCCCTTGCTGGACTTGTGCGCCTTGTAGCCCTTCTCCAAGTATTTCCTAGTCTTCTCCATGGTTCCTATTCATAATTAAATCATTAGGTAGCAATCGATTCTCAAATGAACAAAAAGAAGTACTTAGGAACAAGCTCACCTGTAAATTCAATTATCGGGCGCGAGCTCTAGTGATTGGTCCTTGAATGTCAAGTGGAGGAGTATTGTGTGTATCCAAAGAAGTGATGTCCTCACCAGGTGAGGAAGGAGAGGATGGAGACATCAAGTTCTCTAGTGGCGGCGGTGGTGGTGGAGGCACAAGGAGACAGAGGGGTGCACGAGTGAGGAGTAGGAGCGCAAAACCTAGTAGTGGCCCTACTTATAGAAGAACTATCATAGACGGTTCTATTAAATAACCATCTATGATGTATACATACCTCAGATGGTTCTATTATGGAACTGTCTATGATGTTTTAGCATATCGTAGATGGTTCTATTATGGAACCGTCTATGATGTTTTAGCATATCATGGATGGTTCTATTATGGAACCATCTATAATATATATGTTATATATGATTTGTGCCACTAAACTATCTGTGATAGTTTCTTCTATATACAACATATCAGGTTTTTGAGCTAGCCTTAGGAAATGCTAGCTATGCCTTTTGAAAATAAGAAAGCAGATACAATCGCAAATGTAATTATTTCTAAATTACTGAGTCAATTACAATGGAATGATTCCTTAATTACATGTCGAGTTTCTTAATTACATTGGAATAATATCTAGATAGGTGTTCGCCATGTGGGATCATTCCACTTGGCTATTTTCCTTTTAAATAAAGTCCTTCACAATGATCGATACACATATATCTTACTTCATCACTTGATTCTTTCTCGAGCCTGATGCCGTCTCCAAATGGAGGCAACTCTTCAAATTAATTGTACTCTTCCTCATCCACGATATTCTCAACTCTGTCAATCCTTTTTTCCATGAAGAACTACGTGGTGCTTCATATTTGTCGCGTCTATTACATAAAAAACTTAAACAACTTGCCTTGCAAGTACGAATGGTTCATCTTTGTATCCTACACATTCTAGGTCCACAGTAGTGACACCGTACTTATCGACCTTTACACCCTGTGGGAGTTGGACCCACGGTACTGAAAGAGAGGGATCTTGAAAATTACGTATCAGAGCTCCCAAATCTCCTCTACAAGCCCATAGTAGGAGCTTGGGCCAGCGATACTGAACTGCTCAAGAATGCATCTATGTGGACACCTGAGTTGTGGACTGTGCTCTTTCTATCCTGATCTATTGTATAAAATGTGTACCCATTAATGTCGTATCCTTATCATGTCAAAATTGTAAATTTTGGCCTTTTTGCCAACTATTGCAGCATTTCACTTCATGACCTCTGAGTGAATCACACATTTAACCATTCATTGAACTAACGGTTATGTTGTTGTAATATCCTGATCGTCGATTCAGCGTAGGTTCCTAAAATAATCGCGGAGTTTTCTGATTTTTCGGTAAATCACGGGAGGTGAAAATTAAATTGCATAATTGTCCAAACTTAAAAAATAAATCAAAACAACTAATTTGGATATTTTGGGCTGTCCGAGGTGGGCCAACCGCTTTGGGCCACCACCCAAATGGGGCCTGCACCCCCTCCCAAACCCTAGCACCCTTTATAAACCCTCCCTTGGCCCCTCACCCTGTTTTTGCACCCCTGGCCGCACCGTTTCCCCCGTCCATCACCCCACAAGTTGCTGTCCATTGGAGCAAAGGAGAAAAAGAAAGGGAAGAGAAGAAAGGGAAGAGAAGAAAGGGAAGAGAAGGAAGAAGAAGGGAAGGAGGAGAAGAAGAGGAGGGAAGAAGAGGGATGATCCCAAGGGATCCTCTAGGTAATTTTTCCTAATCCCAAACCCTCTGTTTTATAGAGTAATTAGGGTTCTTGGCACGGAATTTTAAGGGGATTAGTAGATTGATTGCCCGATTAGAGATTACCTGCTGTCTACCTGTAGATTGATTCGCCCAGCGCGTCGTTTATGTGGAGGAGTTTTCCTATAGATCTTCCCAAAATGAAAATTGTAGAGGACTTCGAAACACATCTCCTGTATTTTTTTCAGAATTTTTGGCCGTGGGATCTGGGCGTAGGAGGGTCAGGAATACCGCTGTCTGTCAGGAGAGCAGATTGGGAAGATTGCTGTTCAACTGTGATTTAGGGGTAGTAAATGATTTTTATGATTATGGTCGCAATTGAGAAAATTGTAGGGAATTCAGTAATCTAGCTTCTGTATAAAAATTATATTTGTTGGACCCCTGTACTGTTGTTGGCACACGTTTTAATCTTACTGTCCAGTCTGCCAGAATAGAGAACTTCCTATGTTTTGTGTATTAAGTTACGCCTAACTATGTTCAAAATAAAAATATGTGATCTACATGAAAAATATAGGCATTCAAGTGATCAATCCATAGATATATCGTTTGCTGTAAATGGATTGATATTTTTAAAGATACACAAATATTAAGCAGCGCTGCTGCAGTGGGTAGTTTGTTGAATCATTGAGCGGAGAGGTGAATGTGTGGGGATCGGGGTTCTAGCGACATCTTTAATTATTAAGTCGCGCTTTGTATACTGTAGCATTGTGCTGAGAGATACCTTGTAGACAGGTGATTTTGCTCCTAAGCGCACGTGACTGCTTCACTCCAACGGTTGAGGCAAGTAAACGTAGTGGTTGTGCTACTGTTTAACTCGTTAATTATTCTACCTTCACTTTAATTAATGGTATTAATTGGTGATGCTATGTCTTTGTTACATGCTTCCTTAGCGTGGTCCAGATGGTAGTATTTTTATAAATTCAATTGCTTATGATCTTGATGGATTAATTGCGGATATGCGGGATTGTTCTTGATGAATCTATATAGTTGTGGGGTAGAAACCTTTACAAGTATATTGTGGTCTAAGTGGTAGTATTCTTAGTGAATACTTGTGGTTGTGGTGGTAGAAATTATTGATCAATTGATATGTTTGGATAAATTGCTCGTAATCATGTGGAATTTTGTTTAATGAGCTAAAGTGGAATATGAAAATAATTATGTGGTGGATGTGGATATGTTGTGAGCATGTTAATGCTCATTTGTGGATGTAATTCATGTGGTTTATGATTATCATATCATTCATATCATATCATGACATTTGTATATGTGGATGTCGTCGCACCTAGCCGCGACCGTACCGGTACAACATCGTATATTGCCGTAATACGATGCACCTCTTATCCCGCTGGGAAAGAGTGATGTGGATCATAGCATGAAAGCATTCATATGCATTGCATTGTGGAAAGATCATTTGCATACATATGCAATATATTGTGGTGAAGTTATTTTGTGAAATTTTCAACTTCATAGTTGCAATGTGGAATATACAACTTCATAGTTGTAATGTGAAATTGGCTCATGTGAGCTACTTGTGGTATGAGGAATGTGGATGTGGTCGTAGAATGGGGTTCGTCCCTTGTGTATGGTAAGGGTTGTGATTGTGGCATGAGATTCTTTTCTCTTGTAGTAATTATTGATAGCAGTTATGGATGTGAGAAATAATAAAGTAGTGAAGTAAAATATACATATGTTTTATTGTCTTTGGTGGTGGAAGTGGTAGAGGTTTTAAAATAGTCAAATAAGATTTATTTGCTAATGCTTTACCGTCGTTGATGTGATTTGAGGTTAAGGATATAAACATTGTTAATTGTGGAAGATTAAATGTTGATGATTAAACAATTGTAGTTTAATTAGCCTATTAAACAGTTTGATTGCTGAGATTTTATCTCACCCTTGTTTCCCCCTCCCTACAGGTGGACTTTGAGCATGCATGGAAGGGTAGAGCGGCACCACAATCGATGCACGTGAATCATATTTTTATGTCTGTAATAAAGTTGAAAGGATTCTAGACCTTTGCATAGCTTTGTTTACATTAACTTAATAATGCTAAATTTGTGAACTATGTTTTAGATCAAAATGTTGGAGGATGTTTTAAATATTGAATTGTTATCGCTATCCTGTTATTCCTTAGTTGTTTATGCTTCCGCTTATACTATCTTGTTTAGTAATTGTTGCCAATTTAATTTATCTTGTAAATTGGCTAGTTGTGGAGTGGTTTTAGTAACATCCCAAGGTAATATGGGTCCTGGGGTGTTACAGTTGTCTCATGATCTAAACTTCCAACTGGCCTGTATTCTCTTGGTGTAGCATGTTCATATGCTCTTCAACATGCGGGGACACTTCAGTCATGTGTTGCATGACCATGAAATGGGCTTGAGTGTATGTATCTAGATCGGGAGTTATTGCTTTCCTTCCAATGGTCCCAATACCCTCTAGCATCCCCTTGTGATGAGATAGAGGTACATCAATCGGTTTGACCTAAGACATGTAATCGATGCAGAACTCAATGACCACTTCGGTTGTATAACCTTCGATGATGCTGCCTTCTAGCCAAGATCGATTCCATACAAAGGACTTGAGAATTCCCATGTAATTCTCGAATGTGTACATATGATGTAGAAACATGGGGCCATATATCTTTATCTCTTTCATAACGTGGACATTGAGATGGACCACTGTAACACCCCAGTCAAATAAAGACCTGGAATGCTACCAAACTAGTAGTCTGACAACAACAAACTAAATATGCTACACAAAATTTCGACAGAACCTCCTTTGTTTACTGTCTAAATCAGAGGTTTCAACAAGCATAATTTAAAGAAATGAATAACATTAAGTAATATAATCAGGTCTAAGCAAGATTGGCTTAAATCAGCTAGAGCATCCAGATTGGCTTAAATCAGCTAGATCAAACATCGACATTCCACACTATCAATTTTAAACCATCATTATACTTGCCTTTACCGCAAGAGCGAAGGGGTCCAGCACGATCAAGAGCGAAGCCACCTATTCACAAGGCACCACTCAGCATAAAACCATAATACAATATTCATAACTGAGAAGTAAACGCCTCAACGCCCAAAACCCGCAACTCCCTCTTCGCTTAACGGTTATACACTCTGCCCGCTGCAACAACGCTGCTTAATTTTTTTGTATCTTTAATAATATTAAGTCATTCATAACAAATGATATATTTATGGATTTCTCATTTAAATACCTTCACTTTTCATGTAGATCATATATTTTTATTTTGATCCTAGCAAGGTGTAACTTAATAGGCAAAACAGAGGACGTTCTCTGTTCTAGCAATCTAGGCAGCCAGATTCTAACGCGTCCCAACCACAGTGTAAGGCTCTAAAAATTATGATTTTTATACAGTAGTTAGATTACTGAATTCCCTACATTTTTCTCAATTGTGACCAAAAATATAAAAATCATCTACTACCCCTAAATCACACTTGAACAGCAATTTGTTCCAATCTGCACCCCTGACAGACAGCGATGTTCCCGACTCTGCTGCGCTCAAATCCCACAGCCTAAAATTCTGAAATAATTACAGAAAATATATCTCGTCGTCCTATACAATTTTTCTTTTGTTCATACCTGCAGGAAAAATCGTTTTGTGGGTCTAAAACTGCACAAACAGTCGCGCTGCGCGGATTGATCTACAGGCAGACAACAGGAAATCTCTAATCGGGTAATCAATCTGCTAATCCCCTTCTAATCCCATGCCAAGAACCCTAATTACTCTAAAAATAGAAGGATTTGAGATGATAGAGAGTTACCTAGAGGATCTCCTTGGAATCACCCATCTTCTTCCCCTTCTTCCTCCTTCCTTTCTTCTCCTTCCCTCCCTTCTTCTTCCTTCCTTCTCGCTTTCTCCTAATACAAAGGGACAACAATGGGGGGAGAGGTGTGCTGGATATGGTGGAGGTGCAGGGGCAGGGAGGGAAGGGGTGCGGCCAAGGGGAGAGAGGAGGGGCAAGGGGGGCGGCTAGGGTTGGGGAGGCGCCCCCTTGACCGGTCTCCACATGGGCCAAGGCCCAGCCCATGTTGCCGGATTTTCAGAAATCCCTCTAGAAATTCTTGTTTAATTATTTTCTATATGGTCCTTCTCTCTAATTAATCGATTAACTCTCGAATCGCTTTTGGGGTATTACAACCACGATACTGAAAAATGACGAAGAGAAATACACCTCAAGATAATATAGAGTTCTCATCACCTCGACCTATAGAGTATCTAATGTTGTAAGTCAGGGGCATATTTGGAATTTCCCAAATTGAGAAAAGGAAAACAAGAAAAGGAGGTCTTACAAAGGGGCCCACTGGGCGGTGACTGTGTGCGAAGAGATAAGGGAGGAGACGAAGTCTCCTCCCGTGCTTGTCCGTCGGCGCTGCTCCCGAGCGGGTCTCGAGCGGCCGTTGCCTCCTCGCCGATCTGGCGATTTGGCATGACATCGGAGAGAGGACGAGCGAGGGGCGGCGCGAGGCGTGGGTTGGCCGGGTTCTTCGGAGCCGGCCGCTCGCGCCACCCCGCAGCCAACTCTTGTCTTCTCTATTTAAGGCCGCACGGCTCCACGGTAGGTATATCTCTTCTTCGATCCGATCTTGTTCCTCTGAGTTGCACCTCCTTCCTGTTCTTCGGTTGGCGGAGACTTGAAGCTTCGGCGCTATCTCCGATTGGGCTTTGGTTTCGGTTTTTCTGAGTGAACCCTATTTTGGGTGTGGGAAACCAAACACAAAGGCTAATTTGAGGAGGCGAGGTGGCATCGGCTCCCTGCAGTGTTTGATTGCTCTGGCCGTGAGCAATCGTGTGGTCTTGTGCGGCACACCCGTACCTCGATTTTCCTTCTTGGCTTCGGCTGAAAAGGGAAAAGCGGCATTGTATCTCCGTGAATCATCTCCCTGCTTGCAATAGCGGGTTGATAGATTTTCTGGGTCAGCGATCTTCATCGTGCCTTGCCTTTTTCCGGTTTCTTCACGGTGGTTTCGAATACCATCGCCTTGTGAGTATTCAGATCCTTTCTGTGCCTCATCTGGTATCTCTGTGATATGCTGTAAATGAATGCACAAAGGAAAGGATTAATTGCTCTGTGATGAATTGGTCTCATACTGTGTATGTTCTTGATAAGAGAATTAGATTTGAGCTCTAATAGACATTCTCACTGACTGATCCATAGCTTGTTGAACTATTGAAGATATGTTCTTGTGCAAATGATTTTGCAAAAGTTTGCTATAGCTTTAATTTGTTCGGTTCAGATTAAAATATAACTCGGTATCTCATATCGCTACGATGTATGATCTGAAATCTGGTAGCATCTTGTGCTATTCACCTTTGCATAAAGAACATATAAAGCGATAGTGTGGATAGAGCTTTTCGGGCTAGGTTACACAAGAGAGAAAATTTGGAGCTCAAGTCTTGATTTTGCTATCAGATCACATATAGAAAGTATGGACAATTGCATGAGAAGGCCAAAATCTTTGATTTTGTGCGACTCTGTTCTGAGAGCTCTAAAATTAAATAAATCTGATTGTTACATGCTGTTTTTAGTCTATAGTACTAGACTTATCTTGATGGCAGCATGCTATAAATCAGATTTCTTCATGTATTCATCATATATGTTAATTTTTCAATAAGAGTAGCATGCAAATATATTAATGTTATGAATGCCATGCTAATGTTGAATTCATATATGATGTTCATGTTGAGTTTTCACTCATTTTGCAATGATTTAAATGATGCATATGTCAATATGTTGTTTAAGTCATTCTTATGCCATGTTTGGGTGATTACTATTATTATAATTATTGGAATTAAAATAGAAAATATGCTTATACCGCAATATTTACAACAATCCAGAAAATCTATACTTGAAAGAATGGCTTCCTCATCGACGTCAGAAGCCCAAGTCTTTGACGTGTAAACTTCAAACGCTATGGCGAGGAGGGCCAAGCTTTGGTCGACCGACCTTAGGCTCTTCGGGTCATTTCAAGTCCTCCGGCTTTTTCGCTAGAGATACCGAAACGATGCGTTGGGAAGAGGCCAATAATGCGCCTTAGCCCGCTTACTAGCCATCCTGTCTAACCGTTTGTTTGACGTCTACGTCAACTTCACGAATGCCAAGCAACTGTGGGACGAGCTTGATGAGAAGTACTCCGAAGGGGATAATGGGAACGAGTCCTTTGTAACGGCAAACTACTTGAACTATAAGATGGTGGAAGGACGGTCGGTGATGGAGCAGCTCCACGAGCTTCAACTCCACGTACGTGACTTAAGTCAGTACGACTGTACCCTACCAGAGAAGTTCCAAGTAAACGTCATCTGGCGGTTACCGCCTCGTGGCGTGACTTTGTGACCGTCGAGACATATAAAGGAGCGCTTAACGCCAATGAGCCGTCACCGCTATCAATGTCGAAGAGCGTGCGGATCGTGTGACGGTATGGGAAAGGCTCAAGTCCAAGCTCATCAAGTGGAAGTCAAAAGAACTGGAGGCCCTGGGAAACCCAAATTCAAGAGTCAGCCCCAATACAAGCTCCAACCAAAGAAAATGAAGAAGAAAAAGGAAGACATTGTCTGTTTTGTTTATGAGAGGTCGGCCATAAGGCCAATCATTGTCGCAATCGAAAGGGCAAGGGTCCAGCTCCTGGTCAGCACAAAGGCCATAAGGCCGAAGCAAATGTCGTGCTGGCAAGCTCCGACTGGAAGAGTATGTACCTCGAGCCTTTATGGCAAATCCATCTATTGATTGGTGGATTGATACAGGTGCTACTAGACATATATGTGCCGATCGATCTTGTTTCTCTTCATTTCGTGGTGAAGGTGGTGGATCCGTCCTAATGGGCAACGGAGCCGCCGCTACAGTACGTGGGATTGGACAGGTTTGCCTGAAGCTCACTTCGGGCAAAACACTCATCCTGAGAGACGTGCTGTATGTGCCTGCGATGACTCGCAACCTCCTTAGCGGGTCAATGCTATGTAGGCAAGGAATAAAGCTTGTATTTGAGTCCAATAAGGTCATTTTGACCAAGTTTGGTAATTTTGTGGGCAAAGGCTATGATAGCGGAGGCATGTTCCGCTTATCAACTCTTGGTTTGAATAATGTAAACATCTTTAATGTTTCCCATTGCAATAAAGTTCATGATATTTGGCATTCAAGGTTGTGTCATGTAAATTTTGAAGCCATTATGCGGTTAAGTAAAATGAGTTTAATTCCTAGCTATAATTATGAGAAGGGTTCAAAATGTGAAGTGTGTGTGCAAGCTAAGCAGCCCCGAAAACCTTTTCATAGCGTCGAAGGGCGAAGCACTTCTCCACTTGAACTAATCCATTCTGATATTTGTGAGATGAATGAAATATTAACTAAAGGGGGCAAACGATACTTCTTAACTCTCATAGATGATGCAACTAAGTATTGTTATATCTATCTACTTAAAACGAAAGATGAAGCACTTGAACACTTTAAAATCTATAAAGCTGAAGTTGAAAATCAACTAGAAAAGAAAATCAAAGCAGTTAAGGTCGGACCGAGGAGGTGAATATGTTTCACATGAGTTCTCCCAATTACGTGAAGAAAGTGGAATAATTCATGAAGTTACTCCACCATACTCACCCCAATCAAATGGAATAGCCGAAAGGAAGAACCGAACTCCATGTGACTTGGTTAACGCCATGCTTGAGTTCGTGCTTGGGACTATTGGTGGGGTGAGGCGCTCTCACACTAACTATATCACGAATAGGGTTCCACCGCAATCAGGAGGAAACACCCTATGAAGGATGGAAGGGGAGAAAACCTAACCTATCATTTCTTCGGACTTGGGGATGCCTTGCTAAGGTTCATGTACCATTACCGAAGAAAAGGAAGATTGGTCCTAAGACCGTTGATTGTGTCTTTCTAGGATATGCTTTTCATAGCACCGCTTATAGATTCTTAGTGGTCAAATCCGAGGTGGTTGACATCACTACTAATATAGTGATGGAATCTCGTGATGCGACATTCTTTGAGCAAGTGTTTCCTATGAGACCAAAGGAAGTTAGTGACCATTCTGGTTTAGATGATCTCTCTATTCTTCCTAATGTGGATAACACTAATTCAGATTTGGAGTTGAGGAGGAGTAAGAGAGAGAACCGAAAAGTCACTTGGTGAAGACTTTGTCACTTATGTCGTGGATGATGAACCACGAACACTTTCAGAGGCATACGCATCTCCGGATGTGGATTACTGGAAGGAAGCAGTCCGTAGCGAGATGAATTCCATCATAGCTAACGGCACTTGGGAAATTTCAGATCTCCCGCCTGGTTGTAAGCCAGTAGACTGCAAATGGATCTTTAAAAGAAAGCGTAGACCTGATGGTACTATTGAAAAGTACAAGGCCCGTTTAGTGGCTAAAGGTTTCACGCAAAAAGAAGGAGAAGACTATTTCGACACATACTCTCCTCGTGGCTCGTTTACCCACAATCCGAGTGCTTTTAGCAATAGTCGCATACAAGCTCCTAGTACATCAAATGGATGTAAATACCGCTTTCCTAAATGGAGAGTTGGATGAGGAGATTTATATGCAACAGCCTGAAGGATTTGTGGTTGAAGGGCAAGAAAAGAAAGTATGTCGATTGATCAAATCCTGTATGGTCTAAAGCAAGCTCCTAAGCAATGGCATGAGAAATTTGATAGTACGATGACGTCGGTCGGCTTTTGTGTAAACGGTTTATAAATGTGTCTACTATCGGTTCATGAGAGGAGAAGGTGTCATTCTATGTCTTTATGTAGATGACATATTGCTTTTGGGACCAACATGGATGTGATTAATAATACAAAGTCTTTCCTTTCCCGAACTTTGATATGAAAGACACAGGTGAAGGCGATGTTATTCTAAACATCAAGCTTATAAAGGGTGAGAATGGGATTACTCTTTCACAATCCCATTATGTGGATAAAGTCCTAACGATTTGGGTTTATGGATCAGAAGCAAGATCCACACCCTATGATCCAAATGCAAAGCTGCATAAGAACACTGGGCATGGGAAAGATCAACTTAGATATTCTCAAATTATAGGATCCCTGATGTACTTAACTAGTGCAACGAGGCCAGACATCTCATATGTCGCTTTGCGATTGAGTCGTTATCGTCCAATCCAGGAGATGATCATTGGACAGACACTAGAAAGAGTACTCGAGATATTTGAAGGAACCTCTAAATTGGGAATACATTATTCTGGTCATCCGGCAGTCTTGGAAGGATTCAGTGATTCTAACTGGATCAGTGACTCGGACGACATGAAGGCTACGAGTGGCTATGTATTCACTCTAGCAGGTGGGGCCGTTTCATGGAAGTCTTCAAAACAGACTATCATTACACGGTCCACAATGGAGGCTGAGCTAGTTGCACTAGATTCAGCGGCTGTAGAGGCAGAATGGATTCGAGAACTCCTTTCTGACCTGCCTGTGCTGGAAAAACCGATTCCAGCTATATTGATCTACTGCGATAACCAAACCGTTCTGGTTAAGGCGAAGAGTAGAAAGGACAATATGAAGTCCTCAAAACACATAAAGAGACGACTTAAGTCGGTACGGCATGCCAGAGAGACGGGTGTTATTTCTGTCGAATACATCCAGTCTGAAAGGAACTTGGCAGATCCTTTCACTAAAGGATTGGCTCAAAAGGTCATCCTAGCAGCATCTCAGGGAATGGGGCTTATACCCGTATGAAGGTTCACATCGGTAGTAACCTATCCTAGGAGATCGAAGATCCCGTGAACTAGGCTCTAGGACAACAAACTGTGTGAAATTAGAGAGCACATCTAACGGGTCCCATTAGCTGCAGTGCTCTTTCTGTATGGAAGGTTGAGCAAAAGCTCTTAATGAACTCGAGGTCTATATATGACTTACGGAGTCGTCCTACAGGACTCCTAGAAGAGTTCACCTACGTGAGTATGATTGTGAGGTCGCAATCAAAGGAAGATAAGGGTATACTTCTTTAAGTACTCATGAGCTAGATACGGGGACATGACCGGAACGTCCCAACCCGAGAGGGAAAGGGCAAGCCGCCCAGTACAGAATGTGACTTGGGCGAAAGCTCTCACACCAAGGCATTGGATCAAGGCGCAGTCCTCCTTTGTCTGTGCAGAGTCGTAGTCTTTGACGCTAGACTTTGGGTTCAAACCCGCAAGGTACCCATCGCCGAACAGCTGTATATTAAACAAGATATTAAGAATCCTTTATCAATTGGTAAATTGGTGGGGATTGTTGTAAGTCAGGGGCATATTTGGAATTTCCCAAATTGAGAAAAGGAAAACAAGAAAAGGAGGTCTTACAAAGGGGGCCCACTGGGCGGTGACTGTATGAAGAGATAAGGGAGGAGACAAAGTCTCCTCCCAGCGTGTCCGTCTTGCGTGCTCCGAGCGGGTCTCGGCGCCGTTGTCTCCTCGCCGATCTGGCGATTTGACATGATGCGGAGAGGACGAGCGAGAGGCGGCGGCGGCGTGGGTTGGCCTGGTTCTTGGAGCCGGCCGTCGCGCCACCCCGCACCAACTCTTGTCTTCTATTTAAGGCCGCACGGCTCCACGGTAGGTATATCTCTTCTTCGATCCGATCTTGTTCCTCTGAGTTGCACCTCCTTCCTGTTCTTGATTGGCGGAGACTTGAAGCTTGCGCTATCTCGATTGGGCTTTGGTTTCGGTTTTCGAGTGAACCCTATTTTGGGTGTGGGGAAATCCGAAACACAAAGGCTAATTTGAGGGGAGGCAGAGGTGGCATCGGCTCCCTGCTGTGTTTGATTGCTCTGGCCGTGAGCAATCGTGTGGTCTTGTGCGGCACACCCGTACCTCGATTTTCCTTCTTGGCTTCGGCTGAAAAGGGAAAAGCGGCATTGTATCTCCGTGAATCATCTCCCTGCTTGCAATAGCGGGTTGATAGATTTTCTGGGTCAGCGATCTTCATCGTGCCTTGCCTTTTTCCGGTTTCTTCACGGTGGTTTCGAATACCATCGCCTTGTGAGTATTCAGATCCTTTCTGTGCCTCATCTGGTATCTCTGTGATATGCTGTAAATGAATGCACAAAGGAAAGGATTAATTGCTCGTGATGAATTGGTCTCATCTGTATGTTCTTGATAAGAGAATTAGATTTGAGCTCTAATAGACATTCTCACCGATGATCCATAGCTTGTTGAACTATTGAAGATATGTTCTTGTGCAAATGATTTTGCAAAAGTTTGCTATAGCTTTAATTTGTTCGGTTCGATTAAAATATAACTCGGTATCTCATTCATCGCTACGGTGTATGATCTGAAATCTGGTAGCATACTGTGCTATTCACCTTTGCATAAAGAACATATAAAACTGATAGTGTGGATAGAGCTTTTCTGGGCTAGGTTCTGTCAGTAGAGAAAATTTGGAGCTCAAGTCTTGATTTTGCTATCAGATCACATATAGAAAGTATGGACAATTGCATGAGAAGGCCAAAATCTTTGATTTTGTGCGACTGCTCGAGAGCTCTAAAATTAAATAAATCGATTGTTACATGTTGTTTTTAGTCTATAGTACTAGACTTATCTTGATGGCGCATGCTATAAATCAGATTTTCTTCATGTATTCATCATATATGTTAATTTTTCAATAAGAGTAGCATGCAAATATATTAATGTTATGAATGCCATGCTAATGTTGAATTCATATATGATGTTCATGTTGAGTTTTCACTCATTTTGCAATGATTTAAATGATGCATATGTCAATATGTTGTTTAAGTCATTCTTATGCCATGTTTGGGTGATTACTATTATTATAATTATTGGAATTAAAATAGAAAATATGCTTATACCGCAATATTTACAACAATCCGCAATATTTTCAATTATTTGAAATCATGATCGATGACCTTCGGAGCAATTGCGTAAAAGAAATAATACAGCCTTATGATTGTCACTCGAGCCTTGTTTTGTAAAATACTTCTAATTGCAATGGGAAACAATTATGTCATTAGCACATGATAGTCATGAGACTTCACGCTAATTAATTCGAATCTTCCATGGAAACAAGTTTCTTCGTACTGGCAGGGTGACCAGATGGAACTTTCACACCACGTAAGCACTAGCACAGTTCAGTTTTCTCAGACTTAGACAGAGTGTAGTAAACTGGGGGAAGGTACGTCTGGCCTTTATCCATCTCTCTTGGTGCTAACTTGGTCTTGATGTTCATAGCAACCAAGTCATGTTGTGCGTTGACATCATCTTTTTTTGTCACGAATGTTCAGTAAAAGACCAAACAAGCTATCACATACATTATTCTCTACGTGTATGACATCGATGCAATTGAAAACTTCTAAGTGCTCCCAGTAAAGCAAGTCCTAAAATATTGACCTCTTCTTCCACATGTTCTTCTGACGGGTTCTCAACTTACGTCCCTTTCCAAGCACAACATCGATATCCTTGACCATATCATAGACATCTTTCCTGCTAAAAGGCCTTATAGGCGATTCATCCTTTTTTCATTAAATTATTTTTTCATCTTGCGGTATGGGTGATACCTTGTAAGGAACTTACGGTGACGCATATATACAGTTTTGCGTGAGTTGTTCAGCCACACACTCTCGATATAATCTAAGTAGTGCGAATAAGCTTTGGCTCCTTTTGTACTTATCCCTGACAGGTTACCAAGGGCAGGAAAATCATTCATGGTGTAGAACAACATGGCGTGCAGAGTGACATCAAAATATACTTCCGCTTCACACACAGCCAAGGAGAAAGGTTGTAATGCATATATTCATAGGCTAGCTGCTATGTCGGCTACTCATATTACCGAAAGGATTCATACCATCCATACTCAACCTAAGCCTTATATTCCTAGGTTCCGCACCGAAGTCTATAAACATCCTATCAATGTTCCTCCGCTGGGTAGAATTAGTAGCGTATCTTATAATTCCATCTTTCTTATGATCCTTCAAATGCCAACATAGCAATCTTGCATCCTTATGGTTTGCAAATAAATACTTTAAATGGGGAATTATAGGCACATACCAAACCATCTTAGTAGGAGGTCTTTGCTTTACTTCGATGCCCTCGCTCTCATCGGAGTTATTTTTACGCTTGTATCAGGATGCTTTACACACTAGACAAACATGTAAGTTTATATACTCTTTACTGTACAGGATACAATCATTTGGAGATGCATGTATTCTTTCTACTTCCATTCTCAATGGACAAAGAACCTTCTTGACTTCATAGGTGGTTCTTAGCAACACATTTTTCTCTGAAAGGATGTTCGCTAGAAGACCTAACAACACCATGAAACTCTTGTCGGACCAACCATTGCTTGCCTTCAATTCCAGTATTTCAAGATTAGATGACAACCTTGTGTATTATTGCTTGCAGCCTGGGAACAAAGGTTTCTCCGATGCATCCATCAAACCCTCAAATTTATCAAACTCTCTCTTACCATAGTTCTCTTCTAAATCGTGTAGCATCTGATCTAGATTATCCTCATGTGACCTATTCTCATTGAAAGCACAATCCCCTTCCAATATAATATTCTCTTCACTATGATAGGTCAAACATCTATACCCCTTTTTGAAACCCATTCGAATCAAGTGAGCTCTAATCCGCGTTGAGTTGGTAAACATCTTCAGATTATCATAATCAATGCATGGACAATACATATATTCCATCACCTTCTTCAACATTTCTTACTCAACCGCTCTTCTAAAAGCAGACATACCATTAATGTACTCTTCACTCACACGGTTCTCAACGTACATCCAGCTTCAATCCATCGATCTACGCTACGCATGTAATAAATTAGTGTCAAATTGGATTATTAATGCTATTATAGCTAGCTAGCCTAACACTTACACATAATTATTATTCACCTTAATAAATTGTTCATATCTAAATTAGGTCGATAGCTATATACGTACGTCCTATTAATGAATATATATCAAGCAAGAATACATTGAAGTAAACTAGGAGTACTGGTCCATTCTTAAATTAGAACAAACTACCAAGCTAGATCTAAACCTTACTATCATCTCTCTTTATTACAAAGCATATAATTAGAAGAAAATACTAACCTCAAATCACCAAGAATAAATCGATCTACAAGATACAGATCTACAAGCGAAATGCTTTCAACAAACTCCTCAAAGCTAGCTGCCTCCTTCAAAGCAGTGCAATGAAAACATATCTGTCGGGATGGGTCTGGCTAGTTATTAATTAATAACACGGCGTATCTCAAACATGTCCAACCATGAACCATGTGTAATACATAATTATTACATACAGTTATCATTAAGAACCATCTGTGATAATGGTAGAATTCATAGACGGTTATTATTATGAACCGTCTATGATAATTATTTATCATAGATGGTTTATAGTAATAACCATCTGTGAATGCATATCACAAACGTTTCTAAAGTAGAACCATCTGTGATAATATATACATAAATACAAATTCAGTAATGCATCAGGAGTAAATATGTATTACTTTGTCGTTTTTACTGGTCAGTAATATCGTCGATCATAGCATTATAGCGAGACCGTTTACATATATAGAAGATAGTAAATATAAATTCAACTACTTTTATTTACATATGGCCAAACAACATGGCTAGTCGCTACTTACAAAAGATAAAAAAGTAGATACCTTACTGCTTTGAAGTTTTTCTAGCGGCAGAGGTAGCATGGTATCTCTGTCTTCAAAACTTCATAGGCGACGGTATAAGGTGGCCTTCAACTGCTTTGGCAAAACCTCAAACATAGAAGGCACAGTGTCCTTTTGTAGCATCTACCAGCGTATGATTAATGAGGTGCTTGTACAGTATGGTTAGGTTGGCCATAAATGCCAGTGATGAGAAAAAGTAGGGAGCCATTTATTTGTTCTTGAGGGACAAGGAAGATAGGTGGTTGTACAGTATGGTTAGGTTGGCCATAAATGCCAGTGATGAGAAAGAGTAGGGAGCCATTTATTTGTTCTTGAGGGACAAGGAAGATAGGTGGGTGGCTGACAAGGTGCTCGTACAGGATCAGAGATGTGGGGATTAATCTCCAGTGGCGGCAATTATTTTTATATAATACGGAATACATCCGGCACGTGAGAAGAAGAGATGCATCAGGGAGCCGAAACAATCGAAGATGCACGTATCAGGGGGACGAAGCGCCATAAATTCGTACAAATATATATCACATATGGTTCATATTAACAACCATATGTGAACTATCACATACGGTTCTAATTAAAAAACTGTCTATGATGTCTACAATTATCACAGATGGTTCGTATTAATAACCATATATGAACTATCATATAACAAGAACTATCTGCGATTGTTTTGTATCACAGACGATACACGGTCATACTTGTAAAACCGTCTATGATAATTACAGCACAGTCGGTTTCCCATGAATCGTCTGTGATGAGGCATCTTGTATAGCTTGTTTTGTAGTGGTGCAAAATGACGTAGAAGGAAAATGGAAAAACTCACTGGAGATGGGGTGACATGAAGGCTTTATCACCGACACCATAGAAGAAGCCTTGGGTTCCTGACGAACCACTGTGGAAGGTGCCTCGTGTTCTCGGTGGACCAAAGGATGAATTGCTAGGATTCATGTAACAATGAGTAGCAAGCTAGGAGGACTATGACACAATTGGACAACTTAAGTACCAATGAGAAGAATGACGGCCATGACAAGTTTCTCACAGCGGGCTCTCACTCTCTGCCCAAACAGACAAGCAAAGATGACAAAACAGCATCGGGAGGGAGCTACGATAATGGGACTAGGCGAGGCAGAGTTGACAGCTATGACAGGCATCCAAATCCATGGGTGGCACTGTTGGATTATGGGCAGGTGTGGTCAATGACATGGGCTGCACGCGGTGGATAGCGTACAGGCATGAGCGGCGAGCCAGAGGTGGTAAGGTGGTGAGCGAAGCCTGTAGTGATGGTCTTAGCCCCAACACTGAGTGGGAGAAGGAGAGAAAGTGGCAGACATGGTGGCGGTGGAGGGTGACACAAGGTTGAAGAAGCCACACTACTACAAAAAATGCTATACTGGCAGTTCTAGGGAACCGTAAGTATTGCAATTATCATAGATAGTTTTACAAGCATGACCGTCTATGTTACTAGCAATGGCTAGAACCGTCCATGACACATAATTTTCGTAGATAGTTTTTAACTAGAGCCGTCTGTGATAGTTCACAAACGATTCTTAACAAGAACCGTCTGTGATAATTGGAGACATCCCAGATGGTTTTTAACTAGAACCATCTGTGATAGTTACAGATGGTTCTTAACAATAACCGTATGTGATTATTACGTATCACAGACGTTTTGTGGTTGGAACCATCTATGATAGTATTGACACTTTGGCTTTGTGATGCTTCTGTTTGTTTCATCTCCCCAATGATTATTTATTCCTTGTTTTATAAAGACGGTCATCCGCCATCAAAGATGAATCCCCACATTGTTGTACAAGAACCTCACTGGCCGTATGTTGGTAGATGCTATGGAAGGACACTATGCCAACAGTATCCTCCCTGCTACATCTGAGGATTTGCTATAGCAGGTGATGACCACCTTGCACCGTCTTGACATCCTCCTTCACCACATCTTCTGTTTGGTCTTCCACTTTCGAGGAGCTAACCACACTATCGACATGGTCCTCCACAATGATATTGCGCATCTCCAGGAGGCTTGTTGTCGCTTGGACTGCTTAGTCGAGGTGGCGGACGACTGAGTCAACCTTGTCGAGACCCCTCAAGCAAGGGAAGAGAGCCTATGGGCTTAGTTCTACTTGATTTATCAGTTAGAGGGTCTTTGGGAGACACTTGTACAAGCGCGTCAACGGGTGGACGTATTTTGGGCTTCGTTCGTTGATGATCCTGAACCGTTCGATGCCAATGACGTTGCTTACGAAGTTTTGAAGAAGGAGAAACATACAACCTCTGCCACTAGAAACACTTTGAATATTTAGGTATTTATATTTTTTTAATCTTTGTAAGAAGCGACTGGCCACGTTGTTTGGCCATATGTAAATATAAATGACCTTTTTGTAGACTACTTCACCTTGGCTCAACTTTTTTTTAAATCTTTGTAAGAAACAACTAAGCACTAGGACTCTGTGCGCACCTACTTTATGTTTAGGAGAACTGTGGAAATCCTATAGTTTACATCACTGAAAACGGTGAGTTCCAAACAATAATACTAAGTTCTCAAATTTCTCAGTGGGATTGCAATTATGGATCCCTCTATTTTTAAAATACAGTCGTATATCACAAACGGTTGAACCATCTGTGATACTTATCACAGATGGTTTCTAATACTAACCGTCTGTGATATGGTATGTTTATCATAACTGTCTATGATATCTTGTCCTATTTATATTCGGACTCTAGGGTATGTGTAATACCCCGAACGTCGTTACGGCGAAAGATTTTAAAACAATCGCAAAATCACCGGTTTTTCGGTAAATCGCGAGAAGGGAAAAATAAAATTTGTAGAACATTAAAATAGAATAAAATATATATTAAAAATAATTTAAAATTCAGAAGTGGGCTGCCAGGAGGTGGGCTGACCACCCTTGGGCCAAGGCCCAAGGGTGCGCCACACCCCCCAAGCCGCACCCTCCCTCCACCCCTCTCTTTAACCCTAGCCCTCCCTCCTCCTCCCCACACAACAGCCGCCCCCTTGCTCCTGTGGCTGCACCTCCCCCTCTTCCCCAAGGTGATTCCCCATTGCTACGCTTGGAGAAGGAGAAGAAGGAGTAGAAGAAGAAGGAGAAGGAAGGAGAAGGAAGAAGAAGAAGAGGAAAAGATTGGGGAATTCCTTTATCTAGGTAATTTTTCCCCATCCCAAATCCTCTGTTTTATGGATTAATTAGGGTTCTTGGCACGAAATTTGATGGTAGATAATAGATCAATTGCCCGATTAGAGTTTAGTCGCGGGCTGATTTTAGATCTATTCGCGCAGCACGTCTTGTCACACGGTTTCGATCTAGAAAACGAATTTTTCTGCGGGTCTTCCCAAACAAAAAATTGTAGAGGACTTCCAGATTTATCTCTTGTATTTTTTTCAAATTTGTCTACCATGGGATCTGGGAGATACGGAGTCGGCAATACCACTGTCCGCAGGCGGACAGATTGGTACAGTTCGACGGTAATCCAGGGTTTAAAAATAGTAAACGAATTTTCTGGCCTTGGACGTAGTTGGGAAAGTTGTAGATAATTTATAATTGTAGCTTTTTTATAAATTTGGGAATTTTTAGGCCTCTATGCTGTTGTGGGCACGCGTTTGAACGTGGCTGTCCAATCTGCCAGAGCAGAGTTCTTCTGTTTTGGGCATTAATTTACTCCTAGCTGTGATTAAAATAAAAATAGGTGTTCTGCATGAAAATTGTAGGTTTTTAAGTCATGAATCCAGAGAGGTATTATTTTCTATTTTTCAATCTTTATTTTTAAAGATACAAAATTATGAAGCAGCGCTGCTGCAGAGAATGTAGTGTTTGTATGCTGTGGTTAAGTGCTGAGAGGTGTCTTATGGACAAGTGGTCTTGTCCCTGAGCGCTCTTGACTTTTGTTGTTCATCGCCTCGTCGGATTGAGGCAAGTGAATGTAGCGGTGGTAGCTACTGTTTAACTTGTTATTCCTTCTACTTGCAATTTACATTATGATCTTAATGATACATTACGCCATGATTACATGATATTTTAATTGTGGAGATGGTAGCAATTATGGACTAGTTGATATGTTGATAATTTTACTAGTAGGCATGTGGAATCCTTGTTTAATGTTATATTGTGGAACATGAAATTAATATGTGGTGGATGTAGAGAGGTTGAGAGCATGATAATGCTCCTTGTGGATGAATTAATGTGATTTATGATTTATCATATCATTCATATCATATCATGTCATTTGCATGTATGTATGTCGTCGCACATGCCGCGACCGTACCGGTACAACCTCTTCTCCCACGGGAAGCAATTCCCTGCCCTGGAAAGAGTGAAGGAAGGAAGATAGCATGAGCATTCATATGCATTTGTTTATTGTTAAAAGATTGTATTCATATGCCTTTTAAATCTGAAAATTGAGAAGGGATGATTCCCGAAGTTTATGTTGGTTTAATAATTGTGCTCACGATATGCGGTTGTGTATGTACGTAACTAATGATGATGTTTATTTGTTCGTAGTTGAAATAACTTGTTAAACTGTTTGCTTGCTGAGATTTTATCTCACTCTTGCTTCCCCCTCCCTACAGGTGGACTTTGAGCATGCATCGGGAAGGGTAGAGCGTCACCACATTGTTGCACACGGAATTCACTTTAATGCTGAAATAAAGTCGAAAGAACTCTAGTTTTGCTTAGCTATCTTGTGGATTATTGATTCATCTTATTAATGTCAATTTGGAATCGTTCCTTTGGTTATGATGTTCTAATTGATTATGAATATTAATTTGTTCTTATTATTCTGTTATTTCTTAGTAGTTTACGCTTCCGCTTATACTATCTTGCTTAGTATTGTTGCTAGTTTATTTTATTTTTTTTTCCAAATTGGCTAGCTGTAGAGTAGCATTAGTAGCATCCCAGGGCATTGTGGGTCCTGGGGTGTTACAGTATGCCCATGCCATCCACTCAAACTCCCCCAAGCATGAGCTGCTGCCTCCCCAAACCCGGTGCTTCACCTCCCCTAAGCCTAGTTCGCCTCATCCGTGAGCCCGCCGCCTCATCGAGCCCGACGCACCTCCTTCCCGAGTTCGACGCGCCTCCTCCCCAAGTCCGCCGCCGCCTCCCCGGGCTACTATAGTGCTATGTAAGTTATTCCGACTTCCAAGACACTAGCAGTCTAGCATGATAGTATGAGTTTTATCTACCTAGGTACTATGGTGAAGAACCAAGATAGAGGCATTAGTCTAAACTTTGAACTCGACAGTGCCCTTTGTTGCTATCTTTCCAATGGACCCAATCTTGCTGTTGAGCTTTGTCTTGAGCCTTGTAATCCTAAGTTACTTCTCTAGTAGGTTTGCTTTAAAATTTTTCCTTGCTGTGTCATGTATTAAGGAATATAGATGTAGGGTGCCCAATCTTCACGACTAGGATCAATGATGATAATTTGGATCCGTGCAACCTGACAAAATGATAGTGCCAACAATATATTTGCAAATGAATGTTCTCAAAACATGATTCATGAATCGCATAAATGTACTAGATGCATTAGTTAAACAAAATAGCATTACTAACCACTCATACAATCCAAATTTTGTTTTAAAAGCAGTTTTTCATTCATCACCATGTTTCATTCTAATCCGATAGTATGCACTTCTCAAATCAATTTTAATGAATATGGCAGCACCACTAAGCTCATCTAGCATATCATCTAACCTAGGGATAGGATGATGACATCTAACAGTGATGTTGTTAATCGCCCGACAATCAACCATATTCTTCAAGTACCATCTTTCTTAGAAACAAGAATTACAGAAACAACGCAAGGACTAAGATTTTCGCGTACATACCCTTTCCGAAGTTGTATTTGCACTTGGCGTTGAATTTCTTTAGTCTCTTCCAGGTTGGTACGGTATGGTAGATGGTTTGAAAGTGATGCACCAGGAACTAAATTAATTCGATGCTCTATTCCATGCAATGGTGGAAGTCCTGCTAGGATTTCCTTCAGAAACACATCCTCAAAGCCTACAAAAGAGATGAAACACCACTAGGAAGAGAGGTCAAGTCATTAGTAGAAAGCAACACAGTTACATCTTTGTACACAAGCTCAAAGTGCATCTTTGATGGGTCATTGCCCACATCTCTCAATTGTGATTTTGTGGATAACAGAACCTTCCCTCCCTCACTTTTACTTTTCCCTGTCATATTTCGCTTGTAGCTCTCACTCACCGATGTGTGGTAGTTTCTGTTCTCCTTCTTTTTACCCTCAATTTCAGCAAGCTTCTTTTGTTGTATTTCAACATGTATCTGACTAGGAGTCATTGGATTAACCTCTTTTGTCTTTTCCTTCCACTTAAAAGCATATCGGTTGGAACGGCCATCATATTGCACACTTCTAACATATTGCTATGGCCTTCCTAATAGCAAATGGCACACGGTTATAGGCACCACATCATACTCAACAGTATCATCAAAATCACCAATCTTGAAGGTAACATGCACCACAAACTGAACCTTCACATTTCCACATTCGCTAAATCATTGCACATGATATGGACATAGATGTTTCATCATTTTTAAGCCAAGTTTGTCACATAATTCAATACTAGCCAAGTTATGACAACTGCCACCATCAATAATAAGTTTGATTACTTTGTTATTTACCTTGGTTTGTGTTTGAAACAAGTTAAATCGTTGCGGATGTGCATCTCCTTCTTGTGCAAGCATAATTAAATTTTTGGTGACTACTAGTGCCTCTCCTGTTTCATAATTCAGCACATCAACCTCTTCATTTTCATCTGATGCATCTTCATATCTCTCCTTTTCACGCTGAGGCCAATCTCATCATCACTTATTGATTCATATTCTACCTCTTCCGTCACAAGCATAATTCGGTTGTTGGGACATTCTCTACAAATATGACCACGCCCCAATCACTTAAAGCATTGAATTTCCCTACTCTTTATTGTAACACCAATTGATGATGTAGGGACTGGAGTGGCCTTCTTCTCACTTGGTGTAGGTGCTATTTTTGCAATTGACAAAGGGTGAGCGTTAGTGTTGGAAGTAGTACTAGCTGCAAATATACCTCGTCCCAAATTGAATCATGCTTTGGTAGCATTGGCTGAGGATGATGACACCTTCAAGTTAAATGAAGCTGTCCTTGGTGTTGGTTTTCCATCCTCTAGTAGCTGTTTTTCTGCCTTTGTCGCTTGATGTAACAACTTGACGACAGTATTGTCAGGTTGATATTGCACAATACACTTGATATTTTTATTCATACCAAACAGGAAACGTGCGAGTGTTTGCTCTTCATCCTCATGCACACGTGCCCTAATCATAGCTTGCAACATATCTTTGTAGTATTCCTCCACCGAATGGCTTCCCTGCCTCAAATTCTGTTATTTATCAAAAAGATCACGTTTATAAATGTTAGGGACAAAACTTGCTCTTAGCTCTTGCTTCATTTCAGCCCATGTCGCAACTGGGGGTTCCCCATTATGTTCTCATTGGTTTAGCACTTGCTCCCACCAAATCAACGCATACCCATCAAACTCAAGTGATGCCATGTGTAGCTTCTTTTCCTCTGAATAACTGTGCATCTAGAAGATCTTATCTACTTTAAGATCCTATGTGTGATACGCATCTGGAATGGAAGCACCTTCAAATTTGGGAATAGTGAATTTAAGTTTCCCAAACTTCTCCACGTGCGGGTCAATGTGACAACAACTATGACGTTGATAATTGTCGTTGCGGTGTAGCCACAAAGTATTTCACACGCAAAATTTTCTTCTCCGATAACTATAGTAGCTATGAAGTCAGAAAAGTTTGCTCACTGAAAAGACAAATTTATCAACTGACTGATGAGACTTATGATATGCCGAATTACTGAAGTCCAGGGAACAAAATGAAAACAAAGCTTATAACCGTCTCTGTGTTGTTCAAGCAGTGTAGACCATAGGCTGCAGGCTCAATCGATTTAAAGCACACCTATTTAACTACTGCTCACACAGAAACAAAGATCAACCAGACTGCACTTAAAACTCAACCTGCCGTCACTGAGCTCAAAAAGGACCAACCGAAAGCAGCAAAGTGCTCACTGTAATGAGAGAGAGCAATAGTAAGAAAAAGAGGCTGCTGCCGAACTGAAAACGGCAGAGTACTGCAGATTTGAAAAGAAACTGAGAAAGCCAAATGCTGCAATCTCTCAAGACGAAAGATATATAACAGACCAATGCAGAGACTACCAGCCGAACATTTGAGGCTTTTACTAGCTGCTGAAAACAGGAAAGAGCAAGCTGAACATCAGAACAAAAAAAGTTGTGGACTGCACAGGAGATAAACCAATCTATTGAGACACTGAAAACTGCAGCCGAGAGGACAATCAAACAGCAGCCGAACAGAAGAGCAAAGAAATGCAGCCGAACTCAGTCAGAAAAAATCTTCAAACTTGCCCAGCCGAACACAGCAGTTCTGAAGACAACCCATTTACCGAAAACTGAAGCAGGAGATAAGCAGTTTCACAAATACTGTTTTGCCGCAATGAGTACAGGAAACAGCGGCTGTTCTTTTGTAGGTACAGTAAGTATACCAGCCGAGTTAAAGACTGTGATTAACATTCATTGATTGCAGCTCTTTTTCAAGTAGAAAGATTACAACTATAATCCAAATAACATGGTGAACTGAGAAGAGAAAATTCAGATCAATAAACTGATTCGGCAGTAAACTGAAGAAAGCAGTTGCAAACTGAAACCTAATAGCTTGACCAATATTCAGAGTAGACCGGCTGAGATTTTGACAAAACAAGGAGCATGCAGTTTCTGAAAATCAGACTTTAAAATAGAGAGCAGTAGCTATTGCAGTCAGCCGTAAAACTGAACACAAGCTGATTGGTTGCTGTTCTTTTCGGTCAAAATGGCCAGCACTCAAAGCATAACATCACGGCTGCAAACAGCAGTAGCAATAGGTGGATTAAAAACAGAAATTCAGAGCAGTTCGCAGAGCATCAATTGGTCTGAAAACTGAGGCTAAAACAGAAGACTGAAATTCAGAACAAGAACCCGAAAGAACAAAATGATGAGCACCAAAATCTCAAAAGCTTGGAATTCTCATGTCTCTATTTCCGTAGAGAGACATATCGGAAGAGAACTCCACAAGGCTAGAATATCATTTTGAACAGATTAGTCCCAAAAGCAAAGTTTCTCTATCAAGCTTGAGCCAAGAGACCAATCGAGAGGGAAACCAACAGAAAAGCAAATACTTAGAATAATTCCAAAGGCAACTTGATACAAAGAGAGCTGATTACAGCTGAAATACACAGCGCTCACTCAGTCCCCATATGCAATTGAGAATAATAAGGAACTATACATCCTCAACAGAACATTCAAAGAAAACAAGAACTCAAAAACCAGCCAACCCACTTTCCAACAACTCACGCAGGAGAAGAGAGGAAAGCACACACTAGCTCTGCCATCTCTTCCTACTCTTCAACAGAAAAAGAAAAAGGTCCAAAGCAACCCCTAACTCTCTCCTAAAGCCATTGAATGGGTGAGGGGGTATGCAGCCCCCAACTCCTATTTATAGGCCTTGGCTAACGGGTCTCCAACCCGTTACGCCGACTAAACCCTAACGGAGCCCGCTCTCGCTTGTGCAAGCTTGCGAAATCACCATTTCGCCCCTCCTGCACCTTCCGAGAAGCTTCCGCGCTCCTTGTCGTCCCAGCCTCGCAACCACCTCGAGTCTCCGCTGTCTTCGACACATCCCGACCGCTCTGACCTCGACACCGCCCGTGTCTAGTCCAGTCACCTCGTGTCTCGCCACGACTCCGCCTCGACGTCCTGCAGCCAACACAGACAAGAAACACATCAAATAGCACCGCTCGATACATGAAAGCATAAATAGCATTAATGAAACCACATTAAGCCAAAACCTATCAAATCAACAGCATGTGCATCCTAATTCCCATTTGACCAGGTTTGACCAAGTCCGACCAAGCCCGTTGCCCCATGCAACGACATGGTCCAAACCAACCAGCTCAAACTCGACTTCCCTAAGCCGATGTCAATTACTCATCATACACACGGGATGACCACCACATGGTCTCTCAAAGAGGTATGATTCATGAAAGTTTATGGTGGTTTAATATTTATGAACATAAATTGTAATTGTGGTTGTATGGAATTATAATAATGATGTTTAAATTGCTTGTAGTTTGAATAACTTGTTAAATTGTTTGCTTACTGAGATTTTTATCTCACTCTTGCTTGCCCCTCCCTACAGGTGGACTTTGAGCATGCATTGGAAAGAGTAGAGTGGCACCGTACTGATGCAATTGGATTATAATCTTAATGCTGAAATAAAGTTGAAATAATTCTAGTCTTTTGCTTAGTTATCATGTTGATGAATGTTTCATCTTAATAATGTTGAACTTGGTCATCCGGCGGCATATAATCATTCACTTCGCCATGACTGGTCCAACACGTATGACCCTTTTTGAAACCCCTCCGAATCAAGTGCGCTTCAATTTCCCCTCGGTTCTTAAACATCTTTAAATTCTCGCAGTTAGTGCACGGACAGTACATATATTCCACCCCCTTATTCAACATATCCTCCTCTTCCCACCAAATTAACTGGCCTGAAATCATCTAACTTGCCTCCTGAGCGAAAGAGTGCGCAGCAGTGGCTAGATCTGGATCGAAATAAAGACAGATACGGTCTGAGCAGCGCAATACATGCTAAGTGACATTATCACAGACGGTTTCTTATTAAAAACCGTCTATGATAATCTGGGATTATCACAGATGGTTCTTAATACAGACCGTCTGTGATACTAAAGTATCTCAGATGGTTCATCGGTATGAACCGTCTGTGATAGTCCTTTTCTCCGACGCCGCCAACACAGACGATGTCCAAATTAAAACCGTCTGTGTTAGTGTCGGTCATAGACGGTTTTGTCAAACCGTCTGTAATTGAGGAAATTTTAAATATAGTACATGAGCTTTTTCAATTATGAAAACTTTTATTTAGGCTCCTGATCTTATCTTATTTTTTATTATAATTAACCCAACTATTTTTATCAGCCTTTTGTTCTTCTAATAAAATTATTTTTACTACATATTTCTATTAAATTGAGTAGTGCATATTCCTCAATCGTGATTAAATACGAGCTAAATTGCCGTGTTCTCCACTGCAGGTTTTATCAAATCAACTCCCTCGTTTTCGCGTCATTGATCGGTCATGAATGATGATGAGGACATCACTTCTTCGGATATACACAACACTCCTCCACTTGATATTCAAGGACCAATCACTAGAGCTCGCGCCCGACAATTGAATTTACAAGTGAGCTCGTTCCTAAGTACTTCTTTTTGTTCATTTGAGAATCGATTACTACCTAATGATTTAATTATGATTAGAAACCATGGAGAGTATCAGGAAGTACTTGGAGAAGGGCTACGAGGCACACAAGTCCAGCAAGGGTGGTCGAATCATGTTGGAAGTCCAACTCAAGCCGACTTCGAGTCCAATTCGGAGTCCAAGACCAGGCCGCACAAAAATGGACGTCCAGATCGCATCCGGACTCCGTTTTGGACGTTCCACATATGTATGGAAAGCTGAGAAGACAACCTTTCCAATGGCTCTGGTCCCATGTCAAAATTCTTTATGAGTCAACGGGAATCATCGAAACAAGTGGACGTTCAGAATCTGTCAAGGTGCTGCGACACCGTCTTTTGGGCCGTTCGGCTTTGTATCGTGTTGGAGTCCATTAAGGACACGTCCAGGGGTTTTGCATGCCCCATAATCATTTATATACAACCGCCACCCCCACCATTAGGGTTGGATTTTGCTTAGATTAATTCTGTCTTTGAACAGTTTCGCCGTTCATCGGTTTGTGAGACCCCAACTTTCGAGTGCTAAATCAATACATCTGCAATTCAGTTGTGATCTTCCTTGTTCTTGCTTGTGTTCTTCGATTCGTAGGCGAGGATTAGCCTTCTTGGCGAGGTCAACCGGGCTGCGCACGGTTGATAACCTGAGGAGACGTGGTGCTGCGATTGCGGAGTTCGGAACGTGTTGTTCGGAAGCCAGATCGATTTGTGTCGCGCCTCCACCAAATCGAACATATCCAGAACCTGTTGGAAGATCGGGACCCTGTTCCTATCAAGTGGTATTCAGAGCTTCAGGTGTTCCTTCAGGTTCGAATTTACCCCACCTTGTTGTTTTCGTTTTCATCCTAGAGTCCAAGAAAAAGCCCTACAAAAATTGTAGTCATAGGTTATTTCCTGTGCTAGATCTCGTTTAGCCTTTTGCACAATTTGATTCCAGAGTCCGTAGTGTTGAGTTTGTGTCCTTAGTCGAGTTGTGTTGCTGGTTTAGATCATGTTTTGTTTCGGGTAGTTTTGCTTCCGCTACCTTTCATACAAACCCTAGTCCGATTGTCTTGCTTCCGCTACCTCTCATACAAACCCTAGCCGTCAATTTTTGTTTTCCCACCCATATCCCACTCTCTGTTTGAGTCATCCATCGTGTCTCGTGATCATCCAGCACCATCCCCCACCTTTCCCCGAGCTTCCGCCCCCAATTCCCACCAATTGCTTCTACCCGATTGTAGTTTCGGCCTCTACAAAAACCATAACTCGGAGGTCCTACTTCAAACGGCCATAACTTTCGCATACGGACTCGAAATCAGGCGATTTTTTTTTGAAGTTGGGTGAAATTAAATTTTACATCCGAATCTTCCCCACTTTGTCAGGATAGGCGAATTTATTTTGCCCAAATTCGGCCTGGAAAGTTGAGTACTCGAGCTCCGAAATTTCATTACCGAATTATTAGCACATTCATCATTTTCTGTAGGCCACACCTTACATCAGATTGATGTGAAACTTTGTGTGGTTCCTATTCCTGTGCTCTGCTTTGCGAAAAAAATACAAAAAATAAAAAGAAAAAAAGAAATTTTCGGCACCTAGGATAGTGCTGCGAGTGCTATCCGTGGCAAAAAAAACGTAACAGAGCACAGTTTTAGGTGACAGAGCTTCATTTGTTTTGTGCTTGTGCTGAATTAAGTTTCTCAGTGCCTGGCCATCTTTGTTGCTGTCGTTGCTTCATTATTCTGTTCTTGACTCCTTGTTCATCATGTCATACCTGTTATAGGACACATTTATACCAGCAACTAGGACCAGTGCTTTGGACGTTTATTCAGCATTACTATCTGTTATTGCTTTGTGTTCCACTAATATATTTGGCCTTCCAAGCTCCATATACCTACTTCCGGATAGCACAGTTTTGACCCTTGCAATCGCCGGATCACACTCTCTAGGTATCCTTTGCCTTGCTTTGGTAAGAACACTTGTAAGAGCTTGGTAAGCTACTTCCTTCTGGATTCCCAACGCCCTTCCTTTGTAGTTGATAGGATAATCCTTTTGCTTTCCCGTGTTTCCACTAACCATGGCGGAGAGCGAAGGGACGGGACACCGGTCGATTTCAACGAGTGTGTTAGTCGCGCCGCCACAAGCTGCGCCGACACACAAACGCTTCACTCACCGATCTCGGCGAGATTGGACACCATCGTCGCCGCCATTGCCCAGTTGAACACCACGGAAGGCATTGAGCGGGTGGAGCGACGGATAGCTGACCTCACTGGTCGGATGGACACATTGGAGGCACGCCTGCCACCTGTCAATGACGGTCATCATCCTGATGATGACACAGTGCATGATACAGATGGCAACATTGATCGTCGGGCGACACAAGTTGCACGACTCCGTCGGCGTCTTCAGCAAAATCGACATGGTATGGGAGGTAATAACCAGAACCGTCATGGTAACGACGACCCTTTTGCTAAAGTCAAGTTTTCCATTCCATCTTTTTCTGGTCTTTATGATGCTGAAATATATCTTGATTGGGAGATGATGGTAGAGCAGAAGTTTAATTCTCACTTAGTTCCTGAACAACATAGAGTTAGACAAGCTACTAGTGAGTTTAATGACTTTGCTATTATTTGGTGGAATGAACTAAGTACCATGCGCTTACAACCTGATACATGGGAGCGGTTAAAAGAGGCTATGCGTAATCGTTTTGTTCCTCCCTCATATAAACTTGAATTGAGAAAAAAATTGCAGCGCTTATAACAAGGTGATAGTTCTATTCAAGACTATTATGCTGAGCTTCAAAAAGGTATGGTGCGTCGTGGGGTTGTTGAGGACACGGAGGATAAGATTTGTCGTTTCTACGGGGGGTTACGGCGTGAAATTCAAGACATTGTTGATTATAAAGAATTTACTATCACAACCGCTTGTTCCACCTTGCTATGCTTGCGTAAAAAGAATTGCGGGGCGCACGTAATCAACTAAGGCACGCACCGGACGACCCTTCTACACGCCGCGAACGACTACATCGACGGGACTGCCCAAGTCTTCTTCGCGTTTTCGTTCTCCTCCACCACCTTTGAACAAGATGGCAGCAGCGCCACAGAAGCCACCTTCCACGACACGCCTTGCAGATTCTACAAAAAATTCTTTGTAGGGCCCAGCCAAGAGTTCTTCTTCCGTGGCTTCAACGGGCCGCTCCTCCGGCATTCAGTGCCACCGCTGCCATGGGCTTGGTCATGTGCAGAAGAATTGCCCTAGCCAACGGGCATACATCGCCACGTAAGATGGAGGCTACATCGATTGCCGGATGTCGAGGAGGATGATGATGTTGTTCCGCCTCGGGACGACAATGGCGGTGGTGATGATGACCTCGTCCTGGTGGGCGTCCACAATGACGCTACGGAGCATCATTGTGCAGCGAGTCCTCAGCACGCAGGTACAACAACCCGATAAACTTCAACGCCATAATTTGTTTCAGACCTTCTTTGCAATCAAGAACCGGCGTGCACGTGTCATCATTGATGGAGGAAGTTGCAACAACTTGGTGAGTTCTGATTTGGTCAAGAAGCTTGGCTTGACCACGCGACCGCATCCACATCCATACCATATTCAATGGTTAAATGACTCGAAAAGCTAAGGTAACGCAAACATGCCGAGTCTATTTTTCCATTGGTGCTTATGTTGATCATGTTGATTGTGATGTGGTTCCCATGCAAGCATGCTCTCTTTATTGGGTCGACCTTGAGAATTTGATAATGATGCTTTACACCATGGTAGTAGTAACACATACACTTTTATGCATAAGGGAAAGAAAGTTACTTTGCTGCCTTTGACCCCAGCTGAGATTATAGAGGCCGATAGGGCGAGAGCTGCTGCTGCTAATGATCCAAAGGAACATGATAAATCTGAAAAACAGCAAGTACTCCATTTGAAAAATTCTGTTATGCTTGCCACAAAATCAGACCTTGCTGCAATTGATGATGTTAATGATACATGCTATGCTTTTGTGTGTAAAGATGCTTTATTTTCTCTTGATAATATGCCTTGCACTTTGCCTGCTCCTCACTAACCTTTGCAAGAGTTTAGAGATGTTTTCCCGATGAGATACCTCCGAACTTCCACCCATTCGAGGGATTGAGCACCGATTGATTTGATCCTCGAGCGAGCTTGCCAAACCGTGCGGCGTACAGGACCAATCCCGAAGAGACTAAAGAGATTCAGCGCCAAGTCCAAGACCTTTTGGACCGTGGATACGTACATGAGAGCCTTAGTCCTTGTGTTGTTCCTGTTCTTTTGGTTCCCAAAAAAGATGGTTCTTGGCGTATGTGTGTAGATTGTAGAGCCATTAACAACATTACTATACGGTATCATCATCCTATTCCTAGGCTAGACGACATGCTTGATGAGTTGTGTGGTGCTATAATTTTCACAAAGATTGACTTATAGTGGATACCACCAAATAAGAATGAAACTTGGCGATGAATGGAAAACGCTTTTAAAACTAAGTTCGGCTTGTATGAGTGGTTAGTCATACCTTTTGGTTTAACTAATGCACCTAGCACTTTCATGAGATTAATGAACGAGGTTTTACGTTCTTTCATTGGCAAATTTGTGGTCGTTTACTTTGATGATATCTTGATTTATAGCAAGTCCATGGATGAACATTTGACTCACTTACGTGCTGTTTTTAATGCTTTGAGAGATGCACGTTTGTTTGGTAACCTTGTGAAGTGCACCTTTTGCACGGATCGAGTCTCTTTTCTTGGCTATGTTGTAACTCCACATGGAATTGAGGTTGATAGAGCTAAGGTGGAGGCGATATGGAGTTGGCCCACGCCCACCAGGTCTCCCAAGTCGGAGTTTTCTTGGCCTTGCAGGATTTTATCGCCGCTTTATCAAAGAATTCAGCACCATTGCGACACTGTTGATTGAGTTGACAAAGAAGGGAGTAGTGTTCCATTGGGGGCCATCACAGGAGGAGTCCTTTAATCTTTTGAAGGACAAGCTTACGCACGCACCATTGCTCCAACTTCTGGATTTTGGTAAGACTTTTGAACTCGAATGTGATGCTAGCGGAATTGGTATTGGTGGTGTTTTGATGCAAGAAGGCAAACCTGTTGCCTACTTTAGCGAAAAATTAAATGGTCCTATTCTTAATTATTCCACATATGATAAATAATTGTATGCTCTTGTTCGTTCTTTAGAGACGTGGCAACACTATTTATGGCCTAAAGAATTTGTCATTCATTCCGATCATGAATCACTTAAGCATATTCGTAGTCAACCCAATTTGAATCGTAGAAATGCTAAGTGGGTTGAATTTATTGAATCTTTTCCTTATGTCATTAAAAACAAGAAAGGGAAGGATAATGTGATTCTTGATGCTTTGTCTCGACGCTATACCATGTCGTCTCAACTTGATTGTCGCATTTTGGTCTTGAAACTATTAAAGAACAATATGCTTTTGATGCTGATTTTAAGGATGTATTGTTGCATTGTAAAGAGGGTCAAGCATGGAATAAATTCGTGATCAATGATGGTTTTTTGTTTAGAGCTAACCGCCTATGCATTCCAGTTGGATCCGTTCGTCTTTTGTTGTTGCAGGAGGCGTATGGAGGCGGTTTGATGGGACATTTTGGTGCTAAGAAGACGGAGGACGTTCTGGCCACACACTTCTTTTGACCAAAGATGAGGCGAGATGTTGAGCGGTTTGTGGCTCGCTGCACTACATGTCAAAAAGCTAAGTCTCGCTTGAGTCCACATGGGTTATATATGCCACTTCATGTTCCATCTATTCCGTGGGCAGATATTTCTATGGACTTTGTTTTAGGATTGCCCAGGACTAAGAGGGGGAGGGATAGCATTTTTGTTGTTGTGGATCGTTTTTCTAAGATGGCTCACTTTATACCATGTCATAAAACCGATGATGCCGTTCATATTGCTGACCTCTTTTTCAAAGAGATAATTCGTTTGCATGGTATGCCTTCTACTATTATTTCAGATCGTGATGCCAAGTTCTTGAGTCACTTTTGGCGTACTCTATGGAATAAGTTGGGTACAAAGTTGTTGTTCTCTACCACATGTCACCCACAAACTGATGGCCAAACCGAGGTGGTGAACCGCACATTGTCTACCATGTGGAGAGCTATTTTGAAGAACAATTTGAAGCTGTGGGAAGAGTGTTTGCCGCATGTTGAGTTCGCATATAATCGAGCGGAACACTCCACCACCAAGGTAAGTCCTTTTCAGGTAGTGTATGGATTCAATCCCCGTGCCCCTATTGATATTTTACCTTTGCCTACTAGTGAGAGAGTTCATAATGATGCTAAGGAGCGTGCTGATTTTATTATCAAAATGCATGAGACTACTAAAGCAAACATTGAAAAGATGAATGCAAAATATAGGATTACTGGTAGTAAAGGTAGAAAGAAAGTTAAACTTGAACCGGGTGATTTTGTTTGGTTGCACTTGCGAAAGGATAGATTTCCTGAGTTAAGAAAGTCAAAATTGATGCCTAGAGCTGCTGGTCCTTTTAAGATAGTTGAGAAGATAAATGATAATGCATATAAACTTGAGTTGCCTCCCGAGTTTGGGGTTAGTCCCACCTTTAACATTTCAGATTTGAAGCCATACTTGGGAGAAGAAGATGAGGCTGAGTTGAGGACAACTCCGCTTCAAGAGGGGGAGGATGATGAGGACATCACTTCTTCGGATATGCACAACACTCCTCCACTTGATATTCAAGGACCAATCACTAGAGCTCGCGCCAGACAATTGAATTTACAAGTGAGCTCGTTCCTAAGTACTTCTTTTTGTTCATTTGAGAATCGATTACTACCTAATGATTTAATTATGATTAGAAACCATGGAGAGGATCAGGAAGTACATGGAGAAGAGCTACGAGGCGCACAAGTCCAGCAAGGGTGGTCGAATCATGTTGGAAGTCCAACTCAAGCCGACTTCGAGTCTAATTCGGAGTCCAGGACCAGGCCGCACTAAAACGGACGGCCAGATCGCATCCGGACTCCGTTTTGGACGTTCCACATATGTATGGAAAGCTGAGAAGACAACCTTTCCAATGGATCTGATCCCATGTCAAAATTCCTTCTGAGTCAACGGGAATCGTCGAAACAAGTGGACATTCAGAATCTGTCAGGGTGCTGCGACACCGTCTTTTGGGCCGTTCGGCTTTGTATCGTGTTGGAGATCATTAAGGACGCGTCCAGGGGTTTTGCACGCCCCTTAACCTTTATATACAGCCGCCACCCCCACCATTAGGGTTGGGTTTTGCTTAGATTAATTCTGTCTTTGAACAGTTTCGCGTTCATCGGTTTGTGAGACCCCAACTTTCGAAAAGCTAAATCAATACATCTGCAATTCAGTTGTGATCTTCCTTGTTCTTGCTTGTGTTCTTCGATTCGCAGGCGAGGATTAGCCTTCTTGGCGAGGTCAACCGGGCTGCGCACGGTTGATAACCTGAGGAGACGTGGTGCTGCGATTGCGGGGTTCGGAACGTGTTGTTCGGAAGCCGAATCAATTTGTGTCGCGCCTTCACCAAATCGAACATATCCAGAACCTATTGAAAGATCGAGACCCCATTCCTATCAAATGAGAATTATGTACGAGTTGTTTTCAACGTAGACGAAGCTGAAGTTTACTACAAGGGAGAAATCACATATTGTGAGCAGCGTCGACGGTAGGAAATTATACTAGAAAGCCTTCCATTCACGCGTCAAGTAAATTTCCGTAAATATTTTTTCCCAAAAGTATGATACAAATGACAATTTCTTGGTAAACAGTCTTCGTCAACTATGGACAGATGTTATTTACAGAATTTTAATCTATAAGCCTAGTACTCCCCCTATCCCGTAATATAAGTCCAAAATCCACTACGTGTACAGATCAAGAAGACATCAAATTTAAGAAAAAGTTAATACTATTTTACCATACCTTATTAAATGGCATATTACAACTGCTCAATCATTTTTTCAGCATTAAAATAGAGGTATTTGATGAAAATATTATAATAATTACATATTTAATCTTCACAATGGTTTTATATTGTGAGATGATGTTTTTAAAAAATGAACACTTGTATTGCGAGATTACGGAGTATACGTAGCTTAACATTTTTCTAGACCACGTACATCATATATATGAGAGGTACGTATTATCGTGTTCCCCACTGTTAAGTTGCATCCCTCCAGTTCCCTCGATCTTTGTATGCATGAGAATTGACAATGGGTTCTGAACGTAGACGGTACACGGATTGAAATGGAAGTTTATTCTGTCGTAGTAAAGCCCCTGTTTGTTTCCACTTAAGATTATTATAATCTAGCTTATAAATCATAAGTGAAAACAAACAGTCCAAATTATAAGATAGCTTATTATAATCTAATAGCCCAGATTATTGTAATCTAATAAGCTCAAAAAAGGAGCTTATTTCAGCTTATAGATCACCTTTTATCTAAATGACCATAAAACTTCAGAAAAATTACCCACATTTGCCATTCATTAACTCCCCAATCTTTAAACATTATAAGCTCAAGGGCATTGTAGTCTTTAAACATTCGAATACAACAATTCATAACTCTGATAATCCAGGCTGCCAAACACCTGACAGCTTATTTCCCACCAGCTTATTATAAGCTAGCTTATATAATCTGCACCTATAAGCTAGATTATAATAATCTTAAGTGGAAACAAACAGGGCCTAAATTACTACGTAAACGACGTACAGTTAAGTCAGATGTAAGAAAACCGTGGCGACCAGGAGAGCAAAAGTCGGATTTGGTACTGTTTCGTACGGTATTTACAAAATTAGCTATATGTATATCTGAGAGACCATATGAGAGGTGCTTCCATGTTTGTGATGATAAATTGACACGTGTTCTGGAAAGTTTGAGTTTGATTTGATCGGTTCGCGACAAGTCGGTGTATGGCGCATTTTGGTTCAGTTGGACCTGGTCGAACACGGTCGAAGGTGTTTCGGACGGTTGTTCTTTTTCTCGATCGGTCGTTTGGGCTTGTTCGTGTTTGAGTGTATCGACTAATGCATATGTTGATTCCATTATCTCGAGCGGTGTTATGTGATGTGTTTTCTTATCTGTGATGGCTGTATGACATCGAGGGGGAGTCGTGGCGAGGCACGGAATGACCGGACTAGGCACAAGCGGTGCTAAGGTCAGAACGGTCGGGATGTGTCGAAGACGGCGAGACTCGAAGTGGTTGCGAGACGTGCACAGCAAGAAAAGAGGAAGCTTCCGGGAAGGAGCGTGAGGGGCAATTCGGGAAAATTGACTCAGGCTCACGGAAGCGGATTCGGTTGACGCTAATGGATAAAGCGCAGAGTTGGTGAGGGCTAAATAGATAAAGCCTATTCCCTGTAGTAATCAAAAGGCTTATGATCAAAAGGATTTGAGTATCCTATGCCATTCGAAACCTGGGCACATTCTCTGATTCTCAGAAGTACAGGTTATCTGTTTTCACACTGAAAATAGTTAATGTTTGTATCTATTTTCGGTTGCATTACATACTGCACTCGACCGAGCCTTCCTGATCTTTCTCGAGTTGGAAATTGAGCTTCCAGTTTCAAATTGTTATGTCTCACAAATGGACTAGTTCTCTAGAGGGGATTTCCAACCGTTTCACATGACCTTTGGTTGCTTTCGGGTTTCAGTCTTTATCTTCAGTTTTCGTTTTCTTTTTTGTTCATCTTCAGCTTTCTGTTCTCACTGGTTTCCACTGCCTTCATTTCTGATTTGTGTTTGGCTGTAGCACCCTGTGTGGTGAGCTTTTGTCGGCTACTGTCATTTTCTTCAGGATTACCTGTTGCCATCTTTTGCCTCCTGCTATCTTTTCTTTTGTCTTTGTTTTCGTTTCCCTTTTTTGCTTTAGTCTGTTTTCTTTTGTCTTTGTTTTCGTTTCCCTTTTTTGTCGGCTACTGTCATTCTCAGAAGCATTTCATTTCTTTCAATATTACTCTGTCTTTTGTACCTGCCGAACAAAGCTCTGTTAACTTGTTTCTTCCTGTTCGGCAAAAGACAGCAAAGGTTGTGCTGTTTTGTTTTTCCTTGCTGTAGTTTGTAGTTTCAATTTTTATCAATTCCTTGCTGCAGTCTGTGATTTCAGTTTTGGTCATTTGCTTGCTGCAGTTGGTCCTTCGGCCAAAGAATAAAATCTTTTGTCCTCTGTTTTACTTTCATTCTCTGTTGTCGGCAGTGGCCTCAGTTTTCATCTTTATCAGTCTGCCTTCAGTTCTCCGGTTTTGATTCTTCTTCAGTTTTTCAGAGCCGACAGTCTTCAGTCTTGAGTCAAGCATGTTCGGCAGCAGCTTCTTTTTTTGTCTTTGGTGGAACTAGTTTGCAGCAGTTGTTCCTTTGGTTTTTGGAGAGGTCTGTTTTGTTTATGTGTCAGTAGACTGGACTCGGCTAAGTCATCACTACTTCGGCCTGTTTCTTTTGCTTCTTCAGAGAAGATTTCATCAGTCTAGACTTGGTTCTCCAGTGAGCATTTGTGGTCTTTGGTCAAATCTATTTTATGTCATACAGTCCTTATGTTTTTCGGCAAAAATCATTTTCGACTTCCAGTGAGCAAATTTACTCTTTCTTCATAGTTGTTGTAGCTATCAGAGAAAAAAATTTGTGAGAATACTTAGGGACGATTTTGAAGGCACCATTTACCCCCTCCCTCTGTTGCCATTTCGGTCCTACAATTGGTATCAGAGCTGGTTAGCTCTTTTCGATAGATCTTAACCGGTCTCTAGAGCCATGACAACAGAAAAATACTCGACCAAGTCCCCAATTTTCGATGGGATCGACTATCTCTTCTGGAAGAGTCGGATGGAGACCTACATCCAGACTCAGGGCTACGCCATCTGGCAGAAGGTCATGGTCCGGTATGCTGTTCCTGCCGATGAGAACATCAATGCCGGAAACATGGCTGATGTGAGGCGAATGCGAAGACAAGGAACATCATAATCCAGGGCTTGAGCACAAGCAAGTTCGATCGCATCTCTCATCTGACGTCGACTTTCGACATCTGGGTGACCCTCGACGCATACCATGAGGGCACCACCCAGATCAAGATAGTTCGACAGGACCAGTTCAAGCGAGATTACAACAAGTTTGAAATGCTTGCTGGTGAGTCCCTCGATGAGTGCTTTGCGCATTTTCACAAGATTCTGAGCAACCTCCGAGCGGTCGGTCTCATATGCCCTGACTCGGACAATGCTCGACAAATGCTCGCAGCTCTTGATTTGCGTGTTTGGGAGATGAAGGTGACCACGATTAAAGACACGACTGACCTCTCGACCCTGACTCTTGACGTGTTGTATTCACGCCTCAAGACTCACGAGATTGACATAGTCTCTCGTCGGTCGAAGTTGCAGTTGATGGCCTTAGTCACCAATCCCAGTTCAGCTTCTGGCTCTTCTTCTTCTGATTTGATTGGTGGGTTCTCCCTAGCTACTCTCTATGACATAACTGATGATCAGTTAGAGCAGCTTTCAGAAAACCAACTTGCTCTCTTAGCCAGAAAGTTTTCCCACGCATACAAGAGAGTGAGAGATCAAAAAAGGAGTGGCCCAATCATTTGCTTCGAGTGTGGTGGCCCAACCACATTCGGGCAAATTGCCCCAAGCTGGAGAAGGGCAAGAGCGACTTCGGCGGCGTGAACAAGAATGACTACATCGACAGGAACCGCAACAAGAAGCCTCCAGTTCATGCACAAGGCAAGAATAAATTCCGCAACCTTGGTTAAGCCAAGAAGCTCTTCCACCGCATCCTCACCGCCTTCGACGACCTCGACCTCAGCGAGGTGGAGGGATGGAGCGATGACAACGAGACGGGTGATCAAGAACCCAAGGATGACGATGACTTCTCTGGCATGTGCTTCATGGCCCTTGAGGGCGAGATCAGCGACAGCGAGCTGTATTCCGACTTCGACGAGGTATACCCTTCTTACGACCAGCTTAATGATGCTTTTCTTAAGTTAGAAAAATTCCATGCTAGATCTAGAGCTAGGGTTAGTGAGTTGGAGAAGGAAGTAGAGAGCTTGTCACGGGAGCTTACTTCACTTAAATCTGCTCCCTCCCGTGACGATTGTGGTGTTTGTACTGCTCTGCTTGGTGACATGAAGTAACTAAAGACCTTGCATGATAATGTGTCCTCTGAGCTAGACATGATTAAGGTGGAGAATGTTAGTTTTCTTGCTGAGCTAGAGATGAGTAGGGTACCGCCTCTTTCACCTACTACTGTTGAGGCTATTTCTTGCACCTTATGTGAGGATAAGGACAATGCGTTTAGAGGTCTTTATACCATGTTGCTTGATCTGCTCGAGACTTGTGAAAGTTGTAATAATTTGAAGATGAACCTAAAACGGGTAGATCATAAATTGCTGAATTACAAGCTTTTCTACTTAAGCATATTGCTTCATGTGTGAATTGTCCCAAGCTTGTGCTGAACTTGAATCTGTCTCCAAACCGTTTCAAGAATTAGTTGATGATAATAACATATTGGCTCAATGTGCTTCTAAGGACCCTGTTAGCTCACCATGCATTAATTATAATAAACTAAAATCTGACATGATTGCATTAGATCACTTCTAGAGAAGCCACCTTCTGCTTGTAATGTGTGTGCTGCTGTGGGGAGAAGCCCAAGGGTAAGGTAGAGACGCCTAGCGACGTGAACCAATTGGCTAGCGTAGGGATCGTCCCTTCGAGTCGGTTGTGCGTGCACAAGCCATTCACTCTTCTCTCTCGGTTCTTCATCTACTCCCTTACCTTCCTGCCTCTTCTTCCCCGCTTCTTGCACCTCTCTTTCGGGAGTGTCAGTACCTTATGAACACTCTCGAGAGATTTGTAGGAGGCAAGGAGAAGCTAAATCTTATTCTAGACCAATCTAAGATTTGCAAAATTAATCAGGATCTAGGATATGATTTTTATGAGGACGTGAGGAAGCATCCACCTGCTTTGCTTAGACCCATTGCAGCAGGTGTGATCGAGATTGAGCCCAACACTGAGAGAGTTCAATTCAAGTTAGCGGGTTTTGTCCAAGGGATTTCTGACAGCAAGGTGATTCCACCTACCGCTTCGGCCTCTCAGAAGGCGAAGCTTCATCGTGCTACTTCTACCTTTCAGAAAGTGAAGTATCATTGCACCTTTTGTCAGAAGGATGGACACTCGATCGTGAGATACTTCAAGCGCGCCAAGATCGCGCAGAGAGACCGTGTTGCAGCTCTTAGGCATATTCAGGGTCAGCCCCAGACCTTGAGTGCACCTAAGACCAACACGAGGTCTAAGTTTGCTTCAAGTGTTTCTGATGGGTTTGGGCAGCATCGAGAACTTGGTTTTTCCGAGTACATGCTCCTAAAGTATCTATATAAAGGACAGATTAAAGGTTAATATTACCAAGGCAATATTTCAACACCTCCTTACTTAATCATTCCAAACGGTCAGATTAATTACTAAAGACAAAAATAATTCAATTTATCCAACAGGATAGAAATTTAAATAATCATAATAATAATTGCAATTCTTTTGCACACTCCTCAATAACTTCATGAGTTCCAATCATGTATAGACAAATTCTAAATCATAGTTCTTCCAGAAAATATTACAAGGTGATAACAAATTAATAAACTACACTTCCGAGGATGCTAATTAAAATTAATTATGCACCACGCTAACATCTCAACATGATAATTCATACCTTATGAATTAGTTTATATGATTACCACCTTCCACTTAAGCATAGCAAAACACAACAAAGGGTTCTAACACTCTTTTTCAGAAAGGAGTGAAAATAAACTTCAGCACTCAAAATAATCTAAATGAAATACATAGATCTCAGGATTTCACATATTAATGAGTTTTGAGATTGCAACACAAAACTTTCATTAATAAAAAATACCAAGCGAACCAATGAGTCATGATTCACAGCAAGACAAAACTCCCCGAAGGGAACATCCTTACAAATCAACAATATTCACAAGACACAAAAGTGTCTCAATAGTCCGAAAAGAAACAATAATTGCTTCAAAGAACAGGTAGAGACCAATTGCAAACCAACAACTGCAATGAACCACAATCTCAAAAGAAATTCATTAACTGCAATAGGCCAAGAATTGGCCAAAATCAACTCAAGGAAGATTACAACTTTTCTAAAGAAACTGACTCCCAACATCTACAATTAAGTTACCTGAGGTAACTACATTGCTAATCCACATGCTACAAACAGCGGTATAACCTAGCAATGCCAAGGCAGCAAATACAACCTCTACATCTTATCATTGACAATTCTCACTCATAAGAGTCATAGGAGCAAATCATAGTCATACAAGATTATCTCATAACGTAAATCATCAACACAACATGTCAAAAGCATAAATGCAATGCTTGACCCATCCCATCCTACTGTGCACCAGTGTGTCAATTTAATAATTTAATTACCACGGACCTAAAGCCAGCTCTGATACTAACTGTAACACCCCAGGATCTACATTACCTTGGGATGCTACTAAAACCACTCCACAACTAGCCAATTTGTAAGATAAATTAAACTGACAACAATTACTAAACAAGATAGTATAAGCGGAAGCATAAACAACTAAGGAATAACAGGATAGTGATAACAATTCACTATTTAAAACATCCTCCAACATTTTAATCTAAAACATAGTTCACAAATTTAACATTATTAAGATAATGTAAAGAAAGCTATGCAAAGGTCTAGAATCCTTTCAACTTTATTACAGCATAAAAATATGATTCACGTGCATCAGTGTGGTGCCGTTCTACCCTTTCCATGCATGCTCAAATTCCACCTGTAGAGAGGGGAAAACAAGGGTGAGATAAAATCTCAGCAAGCAAACTGTTTAACAGGCTATTCAAGCTACAACCAATTATACATCATCATTTATAATTCCATACAACTACAACCACAATTCAAGTCCATAATTATTAAACCACCACAAACTTTCCATGAATCATACCTCTTCAATTTCAGATTTAATTGGCATATGAATGTTGTCATTTTATTCACAATTAAATGCAAATGAAACATTTTATCTCCCACAAACCACAATAGATTAATCATCAACATTTAATCTTTCACAATTAACAATGTTTATATCCTCAACTTCAAATCACCATCAATGACGGTAAAGCATTAACAAATAAATCTTGTTTGACTGCTTTAAAACCTCAACCACTATCACCACCAAGACAAATAAACATATGTATGTTTTACTTCAATACTTTTCTATTTCTCACATCCACAACTGCTATCAACAGTTAATACAAGAGAAAAGAACATCATGACACAATCACAACTCTTACCATACACAAGGGATGAACCCCATCCCACGACCACAACCACAATCCTCATACCACAAATATCTCACATGAGCCAATTCCACATTACAACTATGAAGTTGTATATTCCACATTGCAACTATGAGTTGAATATTCCACAAAATATCTTCACCACAATATACTGCATATGTATGAAAATGATCTTTTCACAATGCAATGCATATGAATGCTTTCATGCTATGCCCCACATTACTCTTTCCAGTGGGATTTGAGGTGCATCGTATTACGGCAATATACGATCTTTGTCAGATCTGCATCGCGCGACATCCACATATACAAATGACATGATATGATATGAATTATATGATAATCATAAATCAAATTAATCCATCCTCAAGAAGCATTATCATGCTCACAACATAACCACATCCACCTCATAATAATTTCATATTTCGCAATATCACATTAAGCAAGAACTCCACATGTCTACTAGCAGAATATCATCATATCAACTGATCAATACTTGCTACCATCTCCACAATTAAAATATCATGCAATTATGGCATAATGTATCAAATTACGATAATAATGTAAATTGCAACCATCGCTACGTTTACTTGCCTCAACCGACAAAGCGATGCAAATCAAGAGCGCTCAGGGACAAAATCACTTGTCCAAAAGGCAACTCTCAGCACAAAGATACAGCATACAAACACGACTAAAAATAATTAAAGGCCTCGCTAGAAACCCGAACCCGCACAAACTCCTCTCCGCTCAACAATTCAACAAACTATCCACTGCAGCAGCGCTTCTTAACTTTTTCGTATCTTTAAAAATATTGATCCAATTACAGCAAACGATACCTCTTTGGATTCATTACTTAAAAGCCTACATTGTTCATGTAGAACACATATTTTTATTTTGATCACAGCTAGGTGTAATTTAATACCCAAAACAAAGGAAGATCTCTGTTCTGTCAGACTAGACAACAAGATTAAAATGCATCCCAACATCAGTACAGGGGTCTAACAATTCTGAATTTTATACAGCAACTGGATTTCTGAATTACCTACAACTTTCTCAATTACGGCCATGATTATAAAAATAATTTACTACCTCTAAATCACAGATTAATATCAGTCTATCCAATCCGCTTGCCTGACGAACAGCGGTATTCCCAACCCCGTAACTCCCATATCCCACGGCCAAAAATTCCGAAACAAATACAGGAGACGCGTTTTGAAGTCCTCTACAACTTATCTTTTGGGAGGGTCCGCAGGAACAATCGTTTACGCGTTCAAGAATTTCTACTTTGAGAGGTTCTGTGATGAGACAGGTGTAAAGCACTAGTTCTCGTCTCCGCACGTCCCACAGCAGAGTGGCGTCGTGGCGAGGAAGAACCATACCTTAGTCGAGATGGTCAGGACGATGCTTGATGAGTATTCTACACCTAGGAGGTTTTGGGCTGAGGCTATTATGACCGCGTGCCATGTTTCGAACAAAGTCTTTCTACGGGCACACTTGCATCGCACTTCCTATGAGTTGAGATACGGGCGAAAGCCCAGTGTCTCTCATTTTTGTGTGTTTGGTTGCAAGGGTTTCATTCTGAAATCCGGGAACCTAGACAAGTTCGATTCACAATCTTGTGATGGTATCTTTCTAGGTTACTCGACTTCTTCGCGGGCGTATAGGGTCTGGAACTGCGAGTCTCGTAAAATGGTAGAGACTTGTGAAGTGACTTTCAACGAGGCCAGTCCGTGGACTAGGCCTGATATCTCAGGTTCTTTAGAGCAGTCCGAGACCATCTTTGTGGATGATGAGGAGGATGGAGATGAGGGTTGTCTACCCGATACAGTTCCTTCTCCTCCTCTTGAGGCGCCTTCTTCCACCGCACCTCGAGGAGATCAGCCCATGCCTTCGGCTTCCTTTGGAGCTAGTGGCTCTGTTCCTACCTCGTCAGCTCATGAGGTAGAGGCCACTTCTTCTTCTCATCCAGGACCTCCTCGACATATCTTGAAAGATCATCCTTCCGAGCAGATGATGGGAGATCTCTTTGAGTGCGTCACATGCTCAAAGTCTGACATGTCATATTTCTGTCTCCACTCTACCTTTGTTGCCACCTTTGAGCCCAAAGATGTTTGTCATGCTCTTTCTGATGAGTCTTGGGTTAATGCCATGTATGAGGAATTAGAGAATTTCAAGAGAAACAAGGTCTGGTCGCTTGTTGAGGCCCCTCAAGGTCACAATGTCATTGGGACCAAGTGGGTGTCAACTCCGATGGCTTCTACAGCTTCTCTTGACCCAGATGAGGATGGCGAGCCAGTTGATCAGAAGGAGTATCGCAGCATGATTGGCTCCCTCTTGTACCTCACTACCTCGAGACCGGACATACACTTCTCTATGTGTGTTTGTGCTTGGTTTCAGGCTTCTCCTCGCGTGTCTCACCGCTAGGCGGTGTAGCGCATCTTTCGGTACCTTCGATCTACCATAGACTGTGGTATCTGGTACTCTTCATCTTCCTATCTTTCCCTTAGAGCCTACTCTGATGCAGACTTTGCTGGCTGTAGGATAGATAGGAAAAGCACTTCTGGCACTAGCCAATTCATTGGCACTTCTCTTGTTTCTTGGTCCTCTAGGAAGCAGTCTGGTGTTGCACAGTCCACCGCAGAGGCCGAGTACGTTGCTGCAGCTAGGTACTTTGGATGGCCTTGACCCTGCAGGACTTTGGGTTAGTCATAGACAGTGTTCCACTCTTTTGTGATAACACTACTGCCATTAATATTGCTAAGAACCTAGTGCAACACTCTCGGACCAAGCATATTGATATCTGATTCTATTTCCTTAGAGACCATGTAGAGAAGGGTGACATAGTGCTCCAGTTTACGAAGAGTGACCACCAGTTGGCTGATATCTTTACCAAGCCTTTGGATAGCTCTAGGTTTTCAGCCTTGCGAGGAGAGCTTGGGGTGTTCTGTCCTTATGGACTGCTGTGAGGGGGAGCTTTGTGCTTCATGATCTTTTCTGTTTATTATGCTCTTGCTCCTTTCTGTTGCATTTCATGGGGATGCATTTGGGTTAGTTCTTCTAGCATAGACTAGAGTGATTCTATTGCTTAGTCGCTTAGATTGCTTCCTCTCATCTTGTGTCTCTAGGTTGCTGCTTCTAGTTGCTTCTCTTCTCACTAGGTGGAGTTCACTCACTTCTTGCGATCTAGCGAGGGTCGGGCCACCCTTGGGTAGACCGGGTACGTGTTTACTCCCTAGTATGTTAGTAGACCAGTTTTAGTCCTAAATACATATGGGGTAGATGCGAGCCAGTCTGAGCCATAGTCTTCTCTATATTTTATCTATGCCTTAAGAACTGCCTTTGGATTTCTTTGCCAGCTTCTCGTATTTATTGCTTTGGTTCAGGGGGAGTTCATTTGTGATTTTCTGGATCTTAATGTTGACATAACTCTACTTGAACTAAAAGTGTTTCACATGTTGAGGAGGAGCTGGATTTTCTTGCGTGTCATTCTGCATTACAATATAACTACATGGAGCCTTGATTATTATCCTGTTATGACATGTTTACAATGCATTACATCTTGCCATGATATGTGCTTACTTGCTAAATTTATCATGACTTTATATATGTAGACTAGTCTTTGCCATGATAAGTTGATTAAAAAATGCATAACTTGAATTAATTCATGTCGTGATAGCTCATGAGACTAGTCTGTATTTAGTTATAATGGATCGCGAGTAGGCTACGAGAGCAGAAAACAAAATTTTTCTACCGCGCACACAAGAACATCATGCTTAAGGAGGGATCATGGATCGTTACCACTAGACGCGCAGCGCAGCGGAAGAAGAGTTGGAGAAGCCGATCCAACCACGCGCGTCGAAGTAGTAGTGGAAGTAGTCGATCGTCCCGAACCGATCGTCTCCTCCACGCGATCAACCACACCACGAGCGATCCGATCAGAGGTTGTTGATGCCGATCAACGCCGCAGCGAGCGCGCCTCCACCAGTATCCACACGTCCGGCCGGAACGCCGATCGCGAGTGTACCAAGACTCGCGAGCGGCTAGGGTTTGGCTCGAGGTGGCGGCTACGGATTAGCTCGGGATTATCGGTTGCCCTCCTCACCGCCTCCATATATATAGACCTCTCACTTGGGCCTCGTGGACCGAGGCCCAATAGGAGTCTATCCGGATCTCTATCCGAATTGAGCCCATATCCGAATCACATTCGAATTAGTGTTCCAACCCGTTAAGTGTGCGACCACAGAGGTTCACGTATACTTGGTCGCGACCGTAAACACCTTCCGGTCACCACATTAATAGCGGCCTCTAGCAAGACATATTAACCCCAAAGTATACGTAAAGATCATATCGGCTGAACCTGTAATGTTCTCATGTACTAATCCTTTGCCTCACGATATAGATTAAGCTCAAGGCGAGACCTGTGTCATCCTCTTAATAGCTCAATCACTCTCTCGATTCCGTGATGGATTATAAACTCGTGATTGACTCCTCAATCACCTTGGCATGGCCATGCACTTTCATAATCCATTACATCGAGGGGCCCGTAGATATCTCTCCCATAAGGAGGGGCAAATTCTATCTTGATCATTCACATCCCACTACATGTTTCATGGCAAACCCAAAGACTACTTTTATGACTACCCGATTCGGAGTAGTGTTTAGTAGTCCCAAAGTAAGCTACTACGCATCTGGGAACCATGATGATCTCAAGTCTAAGGATTCCACATAAACACTACTTGAGACCAACCGATGATACTTGGAATCTCTGCAGATCTCATGGCGGGTCTATCCAACATATGTTCACTAACACATGTCCATATTATTGATTTGGCATCTCCATACCATGATCCATGAGACATGATCATCAATCAATACATATCTTGATCTTTGAATCATATTTGTTCCTCATATGAAATATAATCGGGATCATTTAGAAATAGCAACATTTTGGCATTAAGAGTCTCATGAATAAGTCACATACTCATTGATCAATAATGATAATGTCTATTTCAAGGAACAAAGCAATGTATCATAAACATAGTATGTGATATATTCAACATCTCCATGTTGCCTCTAGGGCATATCACCAACAAGTTATCCTTTTATGATTCATGCCATGTCAAATAGGCTGAGTTGAGTCTTGATTCTTTATTGAGCCTTAGAGTGAGCTATTCTAGTTCTTTTATGAAGCATGAGTTAGTTTTTAACTCTTTGTTCTTGAACTAAATTCAGCATAAGCAAAAAGATATCTTTTGTGTGAAAACTGATCTCACCAATTCTTTCTCATGAGACTGCTTGCCATTGCACTCGACATGAAGTCAGGGGGAGTTTTGGATGACCAAGATCATTTCCGTAAGCTTCTTACTTGGAGTGGTCGCATAAGGCTTGAGATCTAGCACATGACTAAAATTTTGGTTGGAAACGACCATGAGTTTCAAAATTAAAACATGTCAATTGTGCTAAATTTGCTTCATTTCAAAAAGACTAAAGTGCTTGAACAAATGATTCATTCTTGAACTTGTAGCACTCAAAATTGACTCAATTCTAGCTTCTCGGTTCCACTTAGATTATTGACATGGCTAGACTATGATCTCGGACAACTTGACATGCTAAGAGATTCGACTAATTCTTAGATTATGACTTATTTGGCATAACTTGTCTATACATGCATTGTCATGATCTAGATAGCATTATATTGTGTTATGGCTTGGTGTAATACTTCAAAAGTTATTTTGGATAATCTTCATGGCTCTAATTGCTTAGATTACATAAAATTCAGCCATTTCATCCAAATCATGATCTATTTTCCTCCTTGCATCTTGATGATATTATTGCCAAAAGGGGGAGAATAATGGAGAAAAAGCTATTTCATGGGGATTTTCTAGAGGTTTTGAGGAAAACTTGCTCTTTCTATTTTTGCTCTAATTTTCTCTTTTGTCAACATGGTCATAAGCTTCGTTGCTTTTCCTTTGAACCATGTGTGACTTTCAAACTCAACTTTATATGTTTTTCTGTGTTTGTCAATATACTCATCAAGGGGGAGATTGAGAGACCATGTGGGAGGTGCTCCCATGTTTGTGATGAGAAATTGACACGTGTTCTGGAATGTTTGAGTTTGGTTTAGTCGGTTCACGCCAAATCGGTGTATGGCGTAGTTTGGTTCAGTTGGACCTGGTCGAACGCGGTCGAAGGTGTTTAGGACGGTTGTTCTTTTTCTCGATCGGTCGTTTAGGCTTGTTCGTGTTTGAGTGTATCGACTAATGCATATGTTGATTCTATTATCTTGAGTGGTGCTATGTGATGTATTTTTTTGTCTGTGATGGCTGCAGGACATCGAGGCGGAGTCGTGGCGACGTACGGGATGACCAGACTAGGCATAGGCGGTGCTGAGGTGTGAACGGTCGGGATGTGTCGAAGACGGCGAGATTCGAAGTGGTTGCGAGGCATGCACAACAAGAAAAGAGGAAGCTTCCGGGAAGGAGCGTGAGGGGCAATTCGGGAAAATTGACTCAGGCTCGCGGAAGCGGATTCGGTTGGCGCTAATGGATAAAGCGCAGAGTTGGTAAGGGCTAAATGGATAAAGCAAATGGGGAACCTGTTTGTGGAGGCTATAAATAAAGTGGGTGTTCTCTAGTAGCCTTTGAGGGTTTCTGTTTTGTTGCTCTCCATGTGTGAGTCTTTTGTCATTTTGAGTTGGTAGAGATGATGGCTCTTGAGTGGTGTGCTTGATTTTTTAGTTGTGTGCGTTCTTCTCTCTTGTGGGTTTGTGTTGAGAAGGCTGTGGAACAACTCTATGTAATCGCGTATGCTCTGTATCAATCGAAGAAATCATGCATTTGAGATGTCTTGAGTAGATTCTCCCTGTTTTGCTTCTGCTCTCTGTGTTTACTCTTCATTGTTCTTGAGTTCTTTGTTGCTCTCTGTTCCTCTCCATTTCTTTTCATTTTGAATGGAGTTTTTTTGTTTGAGTAGCTGCTGGATTAACTTGCTCTAAACTGGAAATTTCCCAAAGCCCTTTGGTTAGTTCACTTCCGAGAGCAAAAGGAGAATCAAAGAATTTCTTAATCTAAGCATATTCCCTGTAGTAATCAAAAGGCTTATGATCAAAAGGATTTGAGTATCCTATGCAATTCGAAACCTGGGCACATTCTCTGATTCTCAAAATGAGAGACCATGTGGTGGTCATCCCGTGTGTATGATGAGTAATTGACATCGGTTTAGGTAAGTCGAGTTTGAGTTGGTTGGTTCGGACCATATCGTTGCGTGGTGCAACGGGCTCGGTCGGACTTGGTCAAACCTGGTCAAAAGGATTAGGATGCATATTTTGATGATTCGACAGGTTTGTTGATGTTATTATGCTTACATATATCGAGCGGTGCTATTTGACGTGTTTCTTGTCTGTGTGGCTGCAGGACGTCGAGGCGAAGTTGTGGCGAGACACGGTGGACCGGACTAGGCGCAGGTGGCGCTGAGGTCAGAACGGTCGGGATGTGTCGAAGACGGCGTGGACTCGAGGTGGTTGCGAGGCGTGCGAGGCAAGGAGCGCGGAAGCTTCCCGGAAGGTGCAGGAGGGGCGAATCGGTAAATTCGCAAGGCTGCACAAGCGGGAGACGGCTCTGTTAGGGTTTAGCCGGCGTAACGGGTTGGAGACCCGTTAGCCAAGGGCTATAAATAGGTGTTGGGGGCTGCATACCCCTTAGAGGATCACAAGTTTTTAGTGCTCATTCATCTCCTTGTGTGTGTGTTCCTCCCAAGAAGCATGTGAGGCTCTTGGTGTTCTTGAGGATTGAGAGGGAGAGGATGGATTGAGAGTCTTGTAATCATTCCTCTCATTTAATCACGTATGCTTTTTATTGATTTCAAGAAGTCTTGTATTGAGTTATGATTTTGTTTCCCCTTCTTTGTCATGTATCTGTTCAAGTGACTGCTTGCTCTTTTTGATGTCTCTTGTGAATCTGGAAACATAGGCCCTGGGCTAGTAAATTCATGAGAGCATTCTATTTCTTGCAGTCCTATTTCTCCTCTCGGTTTCCTTCTTGGCAGACATATCTCTTACTTGGCTCTCATTGCTACTGCTATGGATTGCTTTTGGCCAAGAATCATTTCCTGCAGCCAAGCTAGTGCTAGCTATTTGGGTGTTCGGTTACAAAGTTTGCTGCTTTTGAGAAATCTGCAGCCAGCAATATCCTCTCGGCAATGCAGTAATCCTTGTTCAATCCCTCTTTAATTGCTTACTTCTTCTTTTCTCAAGACGGTGATGTTTCTTGTGTTTTGTTCCTCTTTGATGTTTCTAGCTTCAGTTAGTCCATCCTAGATTAGCTCCTTTGTTTTCGTTCTGTTTGTGTCTTCCCTGTTTGTTAGTGTATGCTCTGTGTCTTGTCAAGTGTTGTCTTCTCAATCTTCAGTTCTCGGTTTCAGTCAATAGTTCTTCATGCAGTTTGTTCTATTTCTTCCAAGTTAACTCCTTGTTTGCAAATTCTTTGTCTCTGGGTTTGATCTGCTATTTTAGATTGTTGTCCTGTCCAATTGACCGAAAAGAGCAGCAAGCCTTCTGTGTTTTCTCTGTCCTCTCGGCTGTTTTCAGTATGCACTGTGCTGTCTTCTTTTTCAGCAGCACTTCTCAGTTTTGGGGGTATACAGAAATAACTTTGCCGGCAGTCTAAGATAGTCACAGCAGTCGGCAGACTGCTTTCTCTCTTTTGGCTTTGTCTCCCTGTTTTCTGCTGTCTTGTTTTCTTTTTTTTTAGTCTAAAATATGCAGTCCATCCACTTTATTAGCTTCAGCCATCAGTATTGGTAGATCAATTAGTGAAGCTTCCGATGCCCATGTCTGTTTTATGCCTTTTCTTTTTATTCTTTTTCTGATCTTCCTCCCTTCCGCATGCAGTCTAAACAGTATTATTTTCAGCTGAAATTTTTACTGACTATTCTCTGATTTATGCTGAAGTTTTCAGTATCGCATGCGTTCCAAATTTCAGAGAAATTAATTTTAATTTTCTGTGAGGTGTTGTGTTTTGCATCTCTCTGAAAAATCAGTATTTGATTTATCGGGGGCGTCTTTGAAGCGAGCGACATTCACCCCCCTCTGTCGCCATTTCGGTCCTACACAGAAGTACAGGTTCTCTGTTTTCATACTGAAAATAGTTAATGTTTGTATCTATTTTCGGTTGCATTACAGACTGCACTCGACCAAGCCTTCCTGATCTTTCTCGAGTTGGAAATTGAGCTTCCAGTTTCAAATTGTTATGTCTCACAAATGGACTAGGTCTCTAGAGGGGATTTCCAACCGTTTCACATGACCTTTGGTTGCTTTCGGGTTTCAGTCTTTATCTTCAGTTTTTGTTTTCTTTTTCTGTTCTTCTTCAGCTTTCTATTCTCACTGGTTTCGGCTGCCTTCATTTCTGATTTGTGTTTGGCTGTAGCACCCTGTGTTGTGAGCTTTTGTCGGCTACTGTCATTTTCTTCAGGATTACCTACTGCCATCTTTTGCCTCCTACTATCTTTTCTTTTGTCTTTGTTTTTGTTTCCCTTTTTTGCTTTAGTCTGTTTTCTTGGCCAGAGATATGACTCTCTGTCACCAATCTTTTTGTCTTTGATATTCTGTTCGGCATTTCATTTCTTTCAATATTACTCTGTCTTTTGTCCCTGCCGAGCAAAGCTCTGTTAACTTGTTTCTTCCTGTTCGGCAAAAGACAGCAAAGGTTGTGCTTGTTGGATATTAATCTTGATTGTTATTGCATTTTGCATACATGTGTGTGCATACAGGGGGCTAGTCAAAGCCACATTGAGAAGTGGTATGAGAATAGCTGCATGGAGTTAGTGGTTAGTGGAGAAAGTCTATTGTTAGCTAAGTCTATTATTAGCTAAGTCTATTGTTAGCCACTAGGTGAGGCTATTTAAGTCAGGTAATATGTTGGGTAAATTGAGAGCGATGGAATAGAAAGACAAGAGAAAATCCGGCGCAAGTTAAGTTCGTATCGGGAAATTATCTCTGTGTGTCTATGTCCCTCGTCTCCCCCGTGTAGTGTGTGTCCACGGGTAACTGTGTGTGTAAGATCCTGGTATTGTGTTCCAACAATTGGTATCAGAGCGAGGTGCAAGGAGAAGTCGTGCGACGCGGCTCGGTCGGGCGACGACGGATCTCGCCGGCTGCGGCGCTACGCCTGTAGGGCGCAATGCGGCGCGATATCATGACGGAGCGGCAGGCTCCCGTGAGGTATTGTTGAGGATAAAGAATGAGAGCACACGGAAAAGCTCCGGGTCTGTCGAGTGCCAAAAGTTGTGTGTGTGCTCATGACGTTCTTCTGTTTTTCCTCCACTGTGAATTAGTTGTGTGACCAATAGTTTAGTAGTACAAGAGAATAGAAATGTGTTCTCTCCGTGTACTCCTGTCTAGCTGTTGGACCGAAATGGCAACAGGGGGTGAATGGTGCCTTTAAAAATTAAAATCCTCCCCTGAAGTACTCACACAGCAGAAAAGAACTCACTAGAAATCACAGAGCAAGAAAATAAATCAAGTCCAGAGAGAAAAATAAATTTTGGGCTGTTCTGCCGGCAAGCGGTAGTACCGCAGATACGAGCGGTAGTACCGTTGAGCGGTAGTACCGCTGTGTAAATTGCGGTAGTACCTTTGAGCGGTAGTACCTTTCGAGGAGCGGTAGTACCGCACCAAGAACAGCAGACGCAGAAAGACAGAAATCTGAGAAATTCGTGTGATTCCTGGGTTCTTGACTTGGGAAACTTTGAGGATAGCTTGGTACCACTCCCAGAAGACTTAGCCAAGAACTAATTTCAAGAATCCACTGGAAAAACAAGAAAATACAGATTTCTTTGTCCAAAATAGAAAATAAACAGAGCTGCACAAAAACTCAAATTCCCATCAATTCTTTGATCCTTTGGCCAAGGGACTTTGAGGATAAGTTAGCAATAGCCTCTGGACCCTACATGCCAAATCTCAGGCCATCTCAAAGAGGGAAAAGAGATTTACACCAAAAGCCCTAAAAATGAACTTGAAGAACAGGGAAGGCCCAAAAGGCAAAACTGAAATTAAACAAGGTTTGCTCTTGGGATAATCAATCAAATGATCTCATGGCATCGTCCCAACATAGAGCAACCCATTTTGGGCCTTCCTGGCAAGAAACAACAAGAAATCAAAAACTCAAGAAATCAAGAACAGATGGCATCGAAGGGAAAAAGAGTGCACGGGAGAAAAACTTCAGATTTCATTTCTAAACAAAAGATGAGTACAGAGGAGTCACGATACGCATGGACATTCGAACAAGATGAAGGATTACAAGACTCTCAACTCATCTCTCCCTCTCAATCCTCAAGATCACCAAGAACTCTCCATAGTTTTTGGGAGGAACACACAGAGAGAAGGGAGACACACTCTGCCCTCTCTAACCACTCTCCAACAACTAAAGCCTAAAGCAAAAGACCTCTCCAAAGGCTCTTTTGACTCTAGCAAACCCTAACTCTCTCCCAAACCCATTGAATGCTTAAGTGGGCATGCAGCCACTCCCTCCTATTTATAGTCTTTGGCTAACGGGTCTTCAACCCGTTACGCCGGCTAAACCCGAACGGAGCCCGCTCCCACTTGTGCAGCCTCGCGAAATGACCATTTCGCCCCTCCTGCACCTTCCGGAAAGCTTCCGCGCTCCTTGTCGTCCAAGCCTCGCAGCCACATCGACTCTCCGCCGTCTTCGACACATCCAACCGTTCTGACCTCAGCACCACCTGCACCTAGTCGGTCCACCGTGTCTCGCCACGACTCCGCCTCGACGCCTTGCAGCCAACATAGACAAGAAACACATCAAATAGCACCGCTCGATACACGAAAGCGTAAATAGCATCAGTGACACTATATCAAGCCTAAACCCGTCAAATCAACAGAATAAACATCCTAATCCTATTGACCAGGTTTGACCAAGTCCGACCGAGTCTGTTGCACCTCGCAACGTCATGGTCCGAACCACCCAACTCAAACTCGACTTCCCTAAGCCGATGTCAATTACTCATCATTCACATGGGTTGACCACCACATGGTCTCTCAGCACTTCTCATGTTTCTTGGTCTTCTCGGGCGATCGATGTTGCACACCACCGCAGAGGTCGAGTATCGTTCTCGCAGACCGATTCTTTGCGATCAGTACTTTGGATGGCGGCGACCTTGTGAGACTTTGGGTTAGTTATCGACATTGTTCCACTCTTTTGTGATAACACTTCTGCGATTAACATTGCTAAGAACCCAGTGCAGCACTCTCGGACCAAGCACATTGATATTCGCTATCACTTCCTTAGAGACCATGTAGAGAATGGTGACATCGTGCTCCAGTTTGTGGAGGGTGACCACCAGTTGGCTGATATTTTCACAAAGCCTTTGGATAGCTCTAGGTTTTCAGCTTTGCGGGGAGAGCTTGGGGTGGTTTGTCCTTATGGACTGTTGTGAGGGGGAGCTTATGCTTTACTGCTTTACTATGTTAATTATGCTCTTACTCCTTTCTGATTGCATTGCATGGGGATGCATTTGGGTTAGTCCTTCTAGCATAGGTTAGAATGGTTCTCTTGCCAAGTTGCTTAGACTTCTTACTCTTATCTTGTGACTTTAGGATGCTGCTTATTAGATAGTTCTCTTCTCACTAGGTTGAGCTTACCCACTGCTTTTAGGTTCTAGCGAGGGTCGGGCCACTCTCGGGTAGACAGGGTACGTGTTTGCTCTCTAGTGTGTGTTTTCCTGTCAGCTGATAGTCCTAGAGTCATATGGGGTAGATGAGAGTCAGTCTGAGTCATAGTTTCCTCTGTGTCTTATCTATGCTTTAAGGACTGCCTTCTTTGGTTTTTTTGCCAGCTTCTCGTTTCTATTGCGGGCCTCCCAAATGCTTCTAAAGAGCAGCGTACACAGGGCAGAGCTCAGTGTTCCCAGCATACCTAGGTTTTGGACACTTCGGCAGGCAGAGCTCCTCCGGCTTCGTTGCCACATTGTACGGTCCAGGCGCGAGCTCCTTCGCACCACGAGTGGGATTTCTAGAGTCCTTTCTTCATGACATTATTGCGGGGGGCTCGTAGTTCGGTATATCTCAGCTAGAGGACATCGACCCTTACTAGACCCAACCTACTGTACTTGAGCCTATTAAGCAAACAGAACGGTCTCCATACTTCCTCCGATCCGAGAGCAACCTCTGGACCGACTAACGTACCCTACGGGACATGCTCGTGCTCAACGAAAGAAAATGCCATGTACGGGGAGGCAGATGTGGCGAGGAGGTAGTAGTGGCTCAGATGGGTGAGCTATATCACATCAAGAGTGATGCATTTTTTACTAGTGCAATTACTTTTACTTGTACAAATATTCATAATGTATAAAATTGTAATACAAATTGTGAAATATTCAAAAATTCATGATTAAATTAACCCGAATAAACGTGATAAATTCAGATCACATAAAATTTTCAAAAAATTGCATAATAACTATGACTGTGTCAGGAGGCTTCATATAAATTTTTGTAATTTTTGGAGCTCGTTTGTTATATGTAAAAACTTATACAAATATCGAAATTGTATAAATTTTTAAACAACATTCACAATGGATAAAATTACCCAAAAATTACACTGTGAGAAACGTTCACAATTCGAAAAGAGCTAACCGGCTCTGATACCAATTGTAGGATCGAAATGGCAACAGAGGGGGTGTATGGTGCCTTCAAAATCGCCCCTAAATATTCTTACAAATTTTCTTCTCCGATAGCTATAGCAGCTATGAAGTAAGAGTAAATCTGCTCACTGAAAGCCGAAAATGATTTTTGCCGAAAACCATAAGGATTGTATGACATAAAACAGATTTGACCAAAGACCACGAATGCTCACTGGAGAACAAAGTCTAGACTGATGAAATCTTCTCTGAAGAAGCAAAAGAAACAGGCCGAAGCAGTGATGACTTAGCCGAGTCTAGTCTACTGATACACAAACAAAACAGACCTCTCCAAAAACCAAAGGAATAGCTGCTGCAAACTAGTTCCACCAAAGGAACAGATGCTGCTACCGAACATGCTTGACTCAAGACTTAAGCCTGTCGGCTCTGAAAAACTGAAGAAGAATCAAAACCAGAGAACTGAAGGCAGACCGAAAAAGATGAAAACTGAGGCCACTGCCGACAACAGAGAATGAAAGTAAAACAGAGGACAAAAGATTTTATTCTTTGGCCGAAGGACAAACTGCAGCAAGGAAATGACCAAAACTGAAATCATAGACTGCAGCAAGGAATTGATAAAAACTGAAACTATAAACTGCAGCAAGGAAAACAAAACAACACTGTTGGAACACAATACCAGGATCTTATACACACATTTACCCGTGGACACACACTACACGGGGGAGACGAGGAACATAGACACACAGAGATAATATCCCGACACGAACTTAACTTGCGCCGGATTTTCTCTTGTCTTTCTATTCCATCGCTCTCAATTTACTCAACATATTACCTAACTTAAATAGCCTCATCTAGTGGCTAACAATAGACTTAGCTAATAATAGACTTAGCTAACAATAGACTTTCTCCACTAACCACTAACTTCATGCAGCTATTCTCATGCCACTTCTCAATGTGGCTTTGACTAGCCCCCTGTATGCACACACATCCATGCAAAATGCAATAACAATCAAGATTAATATCCAACATTCCCCCCTAGTCTTGATTTGCTAAACTTCACAAGACGAAGTCTGATCTCCGACGATCTCCAAGGAGTTTTACCATCTTCTTGTCGACCATGCGGTGGCGACACAACTTGCCGATGCCTTTCACTTCTTCACCATCGGTGACACACCTCGCCGATGACTTCGACCTCTACCTCAGCTCCAATTATCTTTTGCCAGTACCATTGGCGACGGAGACTCGGACCAGAGCTTACATTAGTGAGTTCTTAGACATACCTACAAAAACCCACGCTTTCTCGTGGACACAACTAACACAAGAATACACACATGTACAACAGCTAGTGAGAGACCATGTGAGAGGTGCTCCCATGTTTGTGATGAGTAATTGACACGTGTGCTGAAAATCTGGAAAATAGATCAGGTCTGCTGCTCCCAGGTTGAGCGGAACTACCGCATGTTAAACTGCGGTACTACCGACTGGCGGTACTACCGTAGTGGCAACGGCGGTACTACCGCGTGTGCGAACAGTGAGGCTATGTTTCCATAATTCTCTGTGCGGAACTACCGCAGGTTCAACTACGGAACTACTGCAGTGGAACCAGCGGTACTACCGCATGTCTTGTGACGTAATGATCGGTATAAAGTTTGAGTTTGGTTTTGATGGTTGTGTGTTTAGGGTATGTTGTTAATTCATGTTATCGAGCGGTGCTATTTGATGTGTTTCTTATGCGTGTTGGTGCAAGGCGCCGAGGCGAGTCGTGAGACACAAGGTGACCGGACTAGGCGCGGTGGCGTTGAGGTCGAACGGTCGGGATGTGTCAAGACGGCAGAGACTCGAGGTGGTTGCGAGGCTTGGATGACAAGGCGCGAAGCTTCCGGAAGGTGCGGGAGGGGCGAAATGGTGATTTCGCGAGACTGCACAAGTGGGAGCGGGCTCCGTTCGGGTTTAGCCGGCGTAACGGGTTGAAGACTCGTTAGGCAAGGGCTATAAATAGGAGGGAGTGGCTGCATGCCCACTTAAGCATTCAATGGGTTTGGGAGAGAGTTAGGGTTTGCTAGAGTCAAAAGAGCCTTTGGAGAGGTCTTTTGCTTTAGGCTTTAGTTGTTGGAGAGTGGTTAGAGAGGGCAGAGTGTGTCTCCCTTCTCTCTGTGTGTTCCTCCCAAGAACTATGGAGAGTTCTTGGTGATCTTGAGGATTGAGAGGGAGAGATGAGTTGAGAGTCTTGTAATCCTTCATCTTGTTCGAATGTCCATGTGTATCGTGACTCCTCTGTACTCATGTTTTGTTTAGAAATGAAATCTGAAGTTTTTCTCCCGTGCACTCTTTTTCCCTTCGATGCCCTCTGTTCTTGATTTCTTGAGTTTTTGATTTCTTGTTGTTTCTTGCCAGGAAGGCCCAAAATGGGTTGCTCTATGTTGGGACGATGCCATGAGATCATTTGATTGATTATCCCAAGAGCAAACCTTGTTTAATTTCAGTTTTTGCCTTTTGGGCCTTCCCTGTTCTTCAAGTTCATTTTTAGGGCTTTTGGTGTAAATCTCTTTTCCCTCTTTGAGATGGCCTGAGATTTGGCATGTAGGGTCCAGAGGCTATTGCTAACTTATCCTCAAAGTCCCTTGGCCAAAGGATCAAAGAATTGATGGGAATTTGAGTTTTTGTGCAGCTCTGTTTATTTTCTATTTTGGACAAAGAAATCTGTATTTTCTTGTTTCTCCAGTGGATTCTTGAAATTAGTTCTTGGCTAAGTCTTTATTTTCTATTTTGGACAAAGAAGCGGTCTGACCGGCTCGTTTGTAGCGGTCTGACCGGCTTCCTCTGAAGCAGCCTGAAATCTTTATTGTTTTTGGTAGATTTTATTTGTGTTTTCTGTTGTGACTTGTTCTTGGTTGCTCAAGGTTCCAGAGAGATACTGTAAACTCCATCCTAGCTCTCTGTAGCTACTGTTGAGGAGTTTCTTTGAGTGGAACCTTCGAGAACCTTTGAGGGGAAAGTTTTTTTAAAGTCAACATTCACCCCCCCTCTGTCGCCATTTCGGTCCTTCAATTGGTATCACAGCCGGTTAGCTCTTCCTCATAGATCTTAACCGGTCTCAAGAGCCATGGCGACGGACAAGTACTCGACCAATTTGCCCGTTTTCGATGGCGTCGATTACCCCTTCTGGAAAAGCCGAATGGAGACATACATCCAGGCCCAGGGGTATGCCATCTGGCACAAGGTCAAGGTCCGATTTGTTGTTCCTGCCGATGAAAACATCAACGCTGGAAACATGCATGATGTTGAGGCGAACGCTAAGGCAAGGAACATCATAATCCAGGGCCTGAGTCGTAGTGAGTTTGACCGCATATCTCATCTTTCGTCCGCCTTCGATATTTGGGCGACCCTCGATGCTTACCATGAGGGCACCACCCAAATAAAGACGGTGCGACAGGACCAGTTCAAGCGAGATTACAACAAGTTTGAAATGCTCGCTGGCGAGTCCCTTGATGAGTGCTTTGCGCACTTTCATAAGATCTTGAGCAACCTCCGAGCCGTCGGTCTCACGTACTCCGACTCGGATAACGCTCGTCACATACTCACTGCACTCGATTTGCGTGTTTGGGAGATGAAAGTGACTGCCATCAAGGATACCACCGACCTCTCGACTTTGACGCTTGACGCGCTGTACTCGCGCCTCAAGACGCACGAGATCGACGTTGTCTCTCGTAAGTCGAAGTCTCAGTCGATGGCTCTAGTCACCGATCCGGTTCGGCCGGTGTTTCTGCCGATTCACTTGGTGGGTTCTCCTAGCTGCTTCGTGACGAATCGATGATCGGTTAGGCGGCTAGAGGATGAACAAATGGCCCTCCTAGCTTGGTAGTTCTCCCATGCTTACAAGAGGAGGAGGGACAGAAAGAGAAGCGGACTAGTTATCTGCTTCGAGTGTGGTGGCCCCAACCACATTCGGGCAAACTGCCCCAAACTGGAGAAAGGGAAAGCTGACTTCAGCGGTTCGAGCAAGAACGACTACACTGACAAGAACCGCAACAAGAAGACTCCAATACATCCACAAGGCAAGAAGAAGTTCGCGACTTGGAAGGCCAAGAAGTTGCTCCACCGTCCTCACCGCTGCTCGACGACCTCGACCTCAGCGAGGTGGAGGGATGGAGCGACGACGACGGGACGGGTGATCAAGACCCCAAGAGCGGCGACGACTTCTCCGGCATGTGCTTCATGGCCCTCGAGGGCGAACTGAGCGACAGCGAGCTGTACTCCGACTCGGACGAGGTATGCCCCACCTATTACCAGCTCAATCATGCTTTTCTTAAGCTAGGTGGATTTCATGCTAGAGCTAAGGCTAGGTGTACTGAGTTAGAGAAGGAAGTAGCTAGATTGTCACGGGAGCTTACTTCACTTACATCTGCTCCCTCCCGTGACGAATGTGATACATGCCCTGCCTTGATTGGTGATATGGAGAAGCTAAGGACTTCCTATGATAGTGTGACCTCTGAGCTAGATATTTTTAAGGTGGAGAATGTTAGTCTGCTCGCTGAACTAGAGATGTATAGGATTGTTTTTCCTTCATCTACCGTTGAGACTACTTCTTGCACCTCATGTGAGGATAAGGACAATGCTTTTAGAGGTCTTTACACTATGCTTCTCGATCTGCCCGAGATTTGTGAAAGTTGCAATAATTTGAAGATGAATCTAAAACGGGCAGATCATAAAATTGCAGAATTACAAGCTTTTCTACTTGAGCCGATTGCTTCATATGTGAATTGTCCTAAACTGACTGCTGAGCTTGAATCTGTTTCCAAACAGTTTCAAGATATGATTGACAATAATAAGAAGATGGCTCAATATGCTTCTAAGGACCCTGTTAGCTCACCATGCAAAAACTATAACAAACTAAAATCTGACTTGATTGCATTAGATGAAAAATGAGTGAAGCTAACTAAGGATCTACTAGAGAAGCCACCTTCAGCTTGTAATGTGATTGAGGAGAAGGGGAAGAAGCCCCAGGATAAGGGTGAGACGCCTAGAGACGCGAACCAACACCGCTAGTAGTAGGAATGTGCCCCAGTCGGTACGTGCGTGCACAAGCCAAACTTTCCTCTTGTTGGTTGTCTTCGCCCCTTACCTTCTGTGCCTCTTCTTCTCCCTACTCTTCTTGTGCCTCTGTTTCGGGAGTGTCAGTACCTTATGAACACTCTCGAGAGATTTGTAGGGGGCAAGAAGAATCTTAATCTTATTCTAGACCAATCGAAGATTTGCAAATTCAATCAAGGTCTAGGATATGATTTTCGAGAGGATAGAAGGAAGCATCCACCTGCCGTGCTCAGACCCATAGCACCAGGTGTGATCGAGACTAAGCCCAGGACCGAGAAGGTCAAATTCAAATCAGCGGGCTTTGTCCAAGGATTCGACAAGAAGGTGATTCCACCTGTAGCTTCGGCCTCTCAGAAGGCGAAGCCCCATCATGCTAGTTCTGCTTCTCAGAAAGCGAAGTATAATTGCACCTTCTATCAGAAGGATGGACATGTGATCGATCGATGCTTCAGGCACGCCAGGATCGCGCGTAGAGACCATGTTGAGTCTCTTAGGCATATTCAGGGTCAGCCCCAGACCTTGAGTGCACCTAAGACCAACATGAGGTCTAGGCTTGCTACTGTTGGTAGTTTTGGGCAGCATCGAGGACTCGGTTCTTCTGAGTTTTCTGGTTTTCGTCCTCATGCTGCTCCTGGTCGTGACTTCCGCCGTCCTGAGGGTAGATCTCGTTTCCATCGAGATAGCTACCCGCGGCGTGATCAGCGTGTTGCCGGTGCTCCGACTCGCTCGCCCGTAGCAGTCGGACCTAGCAACAGCTTCGGTCTGCACACAGACCTTCTGCTTCTTTGGGTGACAGAGAGCGTAGGGTAGATAGAGGTCAGTCGTGCTTGACTACTTCATCTGCTCGACATGTTACTCAGTATTGGGTGCCAAAATCACTCCTGATTTACCCCAGTACCGAGACTTTACTCTGCTTGACTCGGGTTCGCCGGGTGGAAGGAAAGGTTTGGCTCGTAGACTCCGGGTGTTCACGACACATGACCGGAGACTCTCGTTGGTTTTCTTCCCTTGCCCGTGCTCCAGGTGATGAGACGATCACCATCGGAGATGCTTCTTCTGGGCGCGTCATCGCCAAAGGTACAGTGCGCATTAATGATTCATTTATTTTGAGAGATGTTGCCTTGGTTTGTAAGCTACAGTATAATTTTCTTTCCGTTTCTCAGCTTACCGATGACGACTTTGAGGTGAGCTTTAAGAAAAACAACTGCAAAATTCTTGATTCTTCGGGTAGTCTGGTTTGCGGGATTTCTCATTTTGGGAGGATCTTTCGTGCTGATTTTTCTGAGTCTTCTGGTGATCCTCTCTGTTGTTTAGTTGCTTCTGAGTCCCGTGACCTTTCCTTCTGGTATCGGAGACTTGGTCATATTGGCTTTGATCATTTGACCCGAGTTAGCGGCTACGATCTCATTCGTGGTTTGTCAAACTCAAGATGGTCAAAGATCTTGTTTGCGCTCCATGCCTAAGACGGCAAGATGGTTGCCGCTCACCCTCCCATCACGAGTGACTATGACCGATGCACCGAGACAATTGCTCCATATGGACACAGTTGGACCACTCGAGTCGATCTGCGGTGGGAAGTGGTATGTCCTTGTCGTGGTCGATGACTTCTCGAGGTACTCTTGGGTGTTTTTCTTAGCCTCGAAGGATGAGACGTTTACACATTTCCGAGGTCTTTTCAGTTGGCTTTCTGTTGAGCTTCCGGGTGCCTTACGAGCGATCCGCAGTGACAATGGCACGGAGTTCAAGAATTCCTACTTTGAGAGTTTCTGCGATGAGACAGTGTAGAGCACCGCCTCTTCTCCGCATGTCCCACAATGAGAATGGCGTTGTGGAGAGGAAGAACCGCACTCAGTCGAGATGGCGGTGACGATGCTCGATGAATACTCTACACCGCGGAAGTTTTGGGCTGAGGCTATAGCCACCGCGCCCATGTTTCAACAGAGTTTTTCTTAGGGCACACTTGCACCGCACTTCTTATGAGTTGAGATATGGGCGAAAGCCTAGCGTCTCTCATTTTCGTGTGTTTGGTTGCAAGTGTTTTATCTTGAAGTCTGGGAACCTAGACAAGTTCGAGTCACGTTCTTGTGATGGAATCTTTCTAGGCTACTCAACTTCTTCGCGGGCCTATAGGGTCTGGAACTGCGAGTCTAGCAAAATGGTAGAGACCTGTGAGGTGACCTTCGACGAGGCCGGTCCGGGACTAGGCCCGATATCTCGTGTTCTTTAGAGCAATCCGAGACCATCTTTGTGGATGATGAGGACGATGGAGACGAGAGTTGTCTACCTGATCCAGCCCCTCATCCACCCCTTGAGGTGTCATCTTCCACCGCACCTCGAGGTGATCAGCCCATGCCTTCTGCTTCCTCTGGAGCTAGTGGCTCTGTTCCTATCTCGTCAGCTCACGAGGTAGAGGCCACTTCTTCATCTCATCCTGGACCTCCTGGACATATCCAGAAAGCTCATCCTTCTGGCAGATGATTGGAAACCTCTTTGAGCGAGTCACACGCTCAAAGTCTGGCATGTCACTCTTCTATCTCCACTCTGCTTTCGTTGCCTCATTGAGCCCAAGGACATTTGTCATGCTCTATCTGACGAGTCTTGGGTTAATGCCATGCATGAGGAATTAGAAAATTTCGAAAGAAACAAGGTCTGTACGCTTGTTGAGCCCCCTCGAGGTCACAATATCATTGGGACCAAGTGGGTGTTCAAGAACAAGTAGAATGAGGAGGGGTTAGTCATTCGAAACAAGGCTAGACTAGTAGCTCAGGGCTTCTCTCGGGTTGAGGGTCTCGACTTTGAGGAGACTTTCGCCCCTGTAGCTAGACTTAAGGCCATTAGAATTCTGCTTACCTTCGCAGCTTCTAAGGGTTTCAAGCTTTACCAGATGGATGTCAAGAGTGCCTTCCTCAATGGTTTTATTGAGGAAGAAGTTTATGTGAGACAGCCTCCAGGTTTCGAGAATCCCAAATACCCAAACCATGTCTTCAAGCTTTCCAAAGCATTGTATGGACTTAAGCAAGCCCCTAGAGCTTGGCATGAGAGGCTTAAGTCCTATTTGTTGAGTCATGGTTTTAAGATGGGTAAGGTGGACAAGACCTTGTTCATTAATAGGCATGGCACCGACTTTCTGCTCGTCCAGATTTATGTCGATGACATTATCTTTGGCGGCTCTTCTCATGCTCTAGTTTCACAGTTCTCGGATGTCATAAGCACCGAGTTTGAGATGAGCATGATGGGTGAGTTGACATTCTTCCTTAGCTTCCAAATCAAGCAGACTAGGGAGGGTACCTTCCTACATCAAGGCAAGTACACTCGTGACCTCCTGAGACGCTTCGACATGAGTGATGGTAAGCTTGTGTCAACTCCAATGGCTCCTACAGCCTCTCTTGACCCAGATGAGGATGGCGAGCCAGTTGATCAGAAGGAGTTTCGCAGCATGATTGGCTCCCTCTTGTACCTCACTGCCTCGAGACCGGACATGCACTTCTCTATGTGTCTTTGTGCTAGGTTTCAGGCTTCTCCTCGTGTATCTCACCGCCCGGGTGAAGCGCATCTTCGGTACCTTGAGCTACCATTGACTATGGTATCGGTACTCTTCCTCCTCTGCCTTTCCTTGAGAGCCTATTCGGATGCGCACTTTCTTGGTCAGGGATAGATAGGAAGAGCACTTCGGGCACCTGCCAATTCATTGGCACTTCTCTCGTTTCCTGGTCCTCTAGGTGGAGAGTGACAACCAGTTGGCTGATATTTTCACCAAGCCTTTGGATAGCTCTAGGTTTTCAGCTCTTCGAGGAGAGCTTAGGGTGGTTTGTCCTTATGGACTGCTGTGAGGGGGAGTTTGTGCTTTATTGCTTTACATTATTAATTATGCTCTTACTCCTATCTGCTTGAATTGCATACGGGTGCATTCAGTTAGTCCTTCTAGCATAGGTTAGAGTGTTTCTCTAGTCTAGTTGCTTAGTTGTCTTCCTCTCATCTTATGATCTATGATTCTGCTCTATTAGCCGCTTCTCTTCTCTCACTAGGTTGAGCCCACTCACTGCTTCTAGGTTCTAGCAAGGGTCGGGCCACCCTTGGGTAGACAGGGTACGTGTTTGCTCCCTAGTGAGGTTGTTTACCGGTCTAATAGTCCTAGTGTCATATGGGGTAGATGAGAGTCAGTCTGAGCCATAGTTGCTTCTATATCTTTTCTATGCTTTAAGGACTGCCTTCTTTGGTTTCTTTGCCAGCTTCTCGTTCTTATTGCTTTGGTTCAAGGGGAGTTCATTTGGGAGCTTCTGGAGCTTAATTTTGACATAACTCAACTTGAATTAAAAGTTGCATCTTATGTTGAGGGGGAGCTGGATTTTCTGCATGTCATTTTGCATTGTAATATAACTACATGGAGCCTTGATTATTATTCATTTATGACATGTTTCAAATGCTTTACACTTTGCCATGACTTGCGCTTATTTGCTACATTTATCATGACTTCATATGTGTAGACTAGCTTTCGCCATGATAAGTTAACTTAACTTGCACAACTTGAACTAAAATTTGTTAAGTTAGCACTTGAGACTAGTCTTTCTTGAGATATCCTTTTATGATCTTTACCATGTCAAGCAGGCTGAGTTGAGCGTTGAATCTCCATTGAGCCTTAGATTGAGCTATCTTTAGTCTCTTGATAATGCATAGGCTTGTACAATCATTTCAAAAGCAAAAAGATCTCTTTTGTGCGAAAAAACTGATCTCACCAATTCTTTCTCATGAGACGGCTTGCCATTGCACTAGGCATGAACTCAGGGGGAGTTTTGGATGACCAAGATCATTTCCTTAAGCGTCTCGCTTGGAATGATCGCATAAGGCTTGAGATCTAGCACAAGACTTAACAACAAATCTGGTTGGAAACGACCATAAGTTTCAAAAGAAAAATATGTCATTTGTGCTCAAATTGCTTAAATTACAAAAGAACCAAGTACTTGAACCAATGTTTTATTCTTGAGCATAATAGTACTCTATTTGGACTCAATGTTAGCTTCTTAGTTCCGCTTAGCTTATTGACATGGCTTGCACCATTCTTGGATGTCTCTAGCTAGATTTTGTTCCTCCTTGATGACTTAATTTGTTCACAAATTGCACTATATTTCAGATTGTCATCTCTTTGGTTTTGCTAGCATATACATATCTTGTCATGATCTAGATAGCTTTTTATTGAGTTATGGCTTGATGTAAACTCATATGGTCATTTTGGATAATTATCATGGCTCTAAAATGCTTAGAATAAACAAACTTCAGCCATCTTATCCTTTTGTCATGACTTTTTCTCCTTCTTGCATTCTTGATGCGTTTATTGCCAAAAGGGGGAGAATAGTGGTAGAAAAAGCCAATTCGGGAGCTTTGAGGGAAACTTGTTCTTTCTTTTGCTCCTTCTGTCGACATGGTCATTTGCTTCATTTCCTTCTTTTGGACCATGTTGGATTCTTCAAACTCAACTTCATATGCTTTTTCGGTGTTTGTCAATATACTCATCAAGGGGGAGATTGAGAGACCATGTGGTGGTCAACCCATGTGAATGATGAGTAATTGACATCGGCTTAGGGAAGTCGAGTTTGAGTTGGTTGGTTCGGACCATGACGTTGCGAGGTGCAACGGACTCGGTCGGACTTGGTCAAACCTGGTCAATAGGATTAGGATGTTTATTCTGTTGATTTGACGGGTTTAGGCTTGATATAGTGTCACCGATGCTATTTACGCTTTCGTATCGAGCGGTGCTATTTGATGTGTTTCTTATCCGTGTTGGCCGCAGGACGCCGAGGCGGAGTCGTGGCGAGACACGGTGGACCGGACTAGGCGCAGGTGGCGCTGAGGTCAGAACGGTTGGATGTGTCGAAGACGACGGAGAGTCGATGTGGCTGCGAGGCTTGGGCGACAAGGAGCGGAAGCTTCCGGAAGGTGCGGGGGGGCGAAATGGTCATTTCGCGAGGTCGCACAAGTGGGAGCGGGCTCCGTTCGGTTTAGCCGGCGTAACGGTGGGAGACCCGTTAGCGAGCTATAAATAGCGAGATGAAGGGCTGCGTACCTTCATGCACTTGGAAAAGGATTAGGGTTTGCTTTAGTCAAAAGCGCCTTTGGAGGCCTTTACTTTAGGCTTTAGTGGTTGGAGACTAGAAGAGGGCAGCAAGGGGTGCCTCCCTCATTAAGCCCCTCCACCAAGTGTGTGTGTGTTTCCTCCCAAGAACATGTGTGGTTCTTGGTGATCTTGAGGATGGAGAGGGTGAGGATGGATTGAGAGTCTTGTATCATTTCTTCTTGTTCGAATGTACATGCCCATCGGGACTCCTTGTAATCCTTCCTCTTGAAATGAAAATCTGAAGTTTCTTCTCGGTTATCTTTTTGCTACGATGCTTTTGAGGCTTGATTCTTGAGATTTTCATTTCTTTGTTGATTCTTGCGTTTGAGTGGCAAAATGGGTTGCTCAAGGATGAAATTTCATTTCTAGACCCTTTGGTCATCTAATTCCAAGAGCTATTTGATCAATTTGCAAGAATCATATTTTGAGCCCTTCTTGTTCATCCTTTAGGGTTTTGCCTTAATCTTTGATTCCCTCTTTGAGATGGCTTGATTTTTGACTTGCAGAATCCATAGGTTATTACTAACTTATCTGCAAAGTTTCTTGGCCAAAGGATCAAAGAATCATCGGGAATTTGGATTTTGGTTTTCGGCTATCTGAATTTTTCGATCGTTTCTGCCTGCTCGAACAGGGAGCGGCCGACTGCCCAACCACGGCGGTCAGACCGGTGCTCTCACGGCGGTCAGACCGGCTCGCTTCGAGCGGTCAGACCGGCCTCTGAACGGCGGTCTGACCGGCTTCCTCTGAAGCAGCCTGAAATCTTTATTGTTTTTGGTAGATTTTATTTGTGTTTCACAGACTTGTTCTTGGTTGCTCAAGGTTCCAGAGAGATATCAGAACTCCATCCTAGCTCTCTGTAGCTACTGTTGAGGAGTTTCTTTGAGTGGAACCTTCGAGAACCTTTGAGGGGAAAGTTTTTTTAAAGTCGACATTCACCCCCCTCTGTCGCCATTTCGGTCCTTCAAGTGCCAATGAATTGGCAAGTGCCAGAAGTGCTCTTCCTATCTATCCTACAGCCAGCAAAGTCTGCGTCCGAGTAGGCTCTCAAGAAAGGACAAGAAGAGGAAGAGTACCAGATACCATAGTCAATGGTAGCTCGAATGTACCGAAAGATGCGCTTCACCGCCTGGCGGTGAGATACGCGAGGAGAAGCCTGAAACCGAGCACAAAGACACACGGAGAAGTGTATGTCCGGTCTCGAGGCAGTGAGGTACAAGAGGGAGCCAATCATGCTGCGATACTCCTTCTGATCAACTGGCTCGCCATCCTCATCTGGGTCAAGAGAAGCTGTAGAAGCCATCGGAGTTGACACAGGCCTTCCATCACTCATGTCAAAGCGTCTCAAGAGGTCACGAGTGTACTTGCCTTGATGCAAGAAGATACCCTCTCGAGTCTGTTTGATTTAGAAGCCAAGGAAGAAGGTCAACTCACCCATCATGCTCATCTCAAACTCGGTGCTCATGACATCCGAGAACTGTGAAACTAGAGCATGATAAGAGCCGCCAAAGATAATATCATCGACATAAATCTGGAGGAGCAGAAAGTCAGTGCCATGCCTACGAATGAACAAGGTCTTACCCACCTTACCCATCTCAAAACCATGACTCAACAAATAGGACTTAAGCCTCTCATACCAAGCTCTAGGGGCCTGCTTAAGACCATACAAGGCTTTGGAAAGCTTGTAGACATGGTTTGGGTATTTGGGGTTCTCGAAACCTGGAGGCTGTCTCACCATAGACTTCTTCCTGAATAAACCCATTGAGGAAGGCACTCTTGACATCCATCTGGTAAAGCTTGAAACCCTTAGAAGCTGCAAAGGCAAGCAAGATTCTAATGGCCTCAAGTCTAGCTACAGGGGTGTAGGATCGGAAATGGCAACAGAGGGGGGGGTGAATGGTGCCTTTTAAAATTGCCCCCAAAGTATTCGTAAAGAACTCAACTTCTTTGATAGCTATAGAAGCTAAAAAGATGATGATTCAAGCTTTCTTTAACCAATTGAGAGTTTTACCGAGAAGTAAAGAAAATAAAACTCTGGATGCCCAACAGACCAAAATGCTTTCTCGGCAAAGATAACACAGCATACCAAGCTATCAAGACAAACAACCTCACGAAGAGACACAGGAAGGAAATCTGTTTTGCTGATCTTGCTGAAAACACTGTTGACCAAAACTGATTTCGTCAATGAAAACTTAATACAGAAAATGAGACCTTAAAACATGGATAAACAGCTGAAGAATAAGCACAGACTAAATACTTTCAGGACAGAGAGAACTGAAGAAGTTCCAACTCAAAAGAAGCTGTAAACTGAAAGATTGCTGTTCGAGTGAAATGCTGAAATGCAGCTTTCTGCAGCTGAAAAACAAAGCAGGAAAAAGGAAATCCAATCTGCATGTTACACAGTAAGAATCATCTTCGATCAGTAAGTAAGTAGTAAAAATTTCGCCCAAAACCAAGATCATTTGGACTGCATGCAAGAGGGTCAAAAGCAGCATAAAAACCTGAATGCCATGTAAATGCATATGCTGCTGTTTGCCGGACTGAACAGAAGGTTGAATGAAAACAGCAACGCAAAGAAGAAAACAGGCTTCAGAATTAATTAAAGCTTCTCTGATGAAATCCAACCGAAAAAGGTAAGGAAATAGAGAGGAAAAACCAAGAAGGGAAAGCTGAATTTCTCAGGCCAGTGGTTCAAGATTACAAACTGAACACCCAACCTACCACATGAGCAGAGGGACAGAGCAAGGAAGAACTGCAGCCGGCTGAAAACTTGCCGAACAGAAAATACAGACAACAGAAAAAAAAACGAGTACTGCTAGAGTTTGCTGTCGAACCAAACTAGAGACAGAACAGTAACTTCAGCTGAAAACAGATGGTACAGTAAGTACCGATTCAGAGAAGAAAACTGAGACTTCGATTGTTTGATTCTCTGCTCTTCTTCGGATCACAAGATTGGAATGAGTAGAAAGCAGCAATAGACTGGTATTTCTGAAATGAAAAACGACTGCTGGTTTGCCGAAAGAAATATGCAGACAGCAAGCTAGCAGAAATTGTGCTTCTGAACCTGAAAACCGAGAAACATAAACCCAGCAGAGAGAAAACAGCAGAGAGGCAAAGCACAAATCTCTCCTGAGTCTTTGATTCTTTGTTCACGAAACCTTGAGGATATCTTCTCAAGAGTCTAAGAACTCTAGTTATCAAGTTTCATGAATCTCACAAAAGAAAATCAGATTTATCCCCAAACTTTGAAAGCTACAGGGAGAAAACTGAAAATCAAATTTCTTCAAACCCTTGATCCTTTGGCTATGAAATTTTGAAGATATGTTAGTAATAGCCACTGGGCTCTAGATATAAAATTTCATGCCATCTCACAAAAGAAAACGAAATAAACTCAAACCCTAGAATCTGAAAAGAAGAACAGAGAGCCAAATTTCAAGAACTGAAATTAAACTCGATTTTCTCACGAAACTAACTGATTAGATGATGTAGAAATGCAATTCTATCATAAAGCAACCCATTTTGCAACTCCTCCGCAATGGAAACACCAAAACTCAAAATATCAAGAATCAACAAAAGGGTCATCGAAGGAAAAATAACAGAGATGCAAGAACTCGAGACAATCTTCATGAAGGATTCATTCCATTGATCACAGGGATCACAAAGAAGTCCCGATACATGATTGATATAAGAAGAATGATTACATAGGCATCAACTCATCTTCTCCTCCCATCAATCAAGAACTTCAACCCGAACTCAAGAACAAAACACACAGAGAGGAGAACGGCACACACGGTGGGAGGCATCGTTGGGGGCACAGTCCGCACACCCTCGCCTCTCCTCAACAACCCATAACAATTAAAGCCACTAAAGCTAAAGCCTTCTCCAAAGTCTCTTTTGACTAATCAAAACCCTAACTTTCTCTCTTGTGTACCAGTGGAGATGCAGCCCTTCCACCTTTTTATAGCCTTGGCTAACGGGTCTCCGCCCGTTCGCCCGCTAAATCCAACGGCCCGCTCCCGCTTTTGCGGTTTGCGAAATTCCGTTTCCGCCCTCCGCACCTTTTCGGGAAGCTTCCGCTCCTTGCCTCGCACGCCTCGCAACCACCTCGAGTCTCGCCGCCTTCGACACCTCATGACCGTTCGACCTCGGCGCCACCTGCGCCTAGTCCGGTCCACGTGTCTCGCCACGACTCCGCCTCGCTGTCCTACAGACACACAGACAAGAAACACGCCAAATAGCACCGCTCGATACATGAACGCGTAAATAGAGATCAAACCTGTCGAGTCATCAGAATATGCATCCTAAACCCAAACGACTAGGTTCGACCAAGTCCGACCGAGCCCGTTACGCCACGCAACGTCTAGGTCCGAACCAACCGACTCAAACTCGACTTTTCGTAAACGATGTCAATTACTCATCATACACAATGGGATGACCTCCACATGGTCTCTAAAGGGGCAAAGGTCTCCTCAAAATCGAGACCCTCAACCTGAGAGAAGCCCTGAGCTACCAGTCTAGCCTTGTTTCGAATGACTAACCCCTCCTCAGTCTGCTTGTTCTTGAATACCCACTTGGTCCCAATAACATTGTGACCTCGAGGGGGCTCGACAAGCGACCAGACCTTATTTCTCTCGAAATTTTCTAACTCCTCATGCATGGCATTGACCCAAGACTTGTCAGATAAAGCATGACAAACGTCCTTGGGCTCAAATGACGCAACGAAAGCAAAGTGGAGACAGAAAAGTGACATGCCAGACTTTAAGCGTGTGACTCGCTCAAAGGGGTCTCCAATCATCTGCTCAGAAGGATGAGCTTTCTGGATATGTCTAGGAGGTCCAGGATGAGATGAAGAAGTGGCCTCTACCTCGTGAGCTGATGAGGTAGGAACAGAACCACTAGCTCCAGAGGAAGCAGAAGGCATGGGCTGATCGCCTCGAGGTGCGGTGGAAGACGGCACCTCAAATGGTGGATGAGGGATTAGATCGGGTAGACAACTCTCGTCTCCATCGTCCTCATCATCCACAAAGATGGTCTCGGACTGCTCTAAAGAACCTGAGATATCGGGCCTAGTCCCCGGACTGGCCTCGTCGAAGGTCATCTCACTGGTTTCTACCATTTTACTAGACTCGCAGTTCCAGACTCTATAAGCCCGCGAAGAAGTCGAGTAGCCTAGAAAGATCACATCACAAGAACGTGACTCGAACTAGTCTAGGTTCCCAGACTTCAAGATAAAGCACTTGCACCCAAACACACGAAAATGAGAGACGCTGGGCTTTCGCCCATATCTCAGCTCATAAGAAGTGCGGTGCAAGTGTGCCCAAAGAAAGACTCTGTTCGAAACATGGCACGCGGTGGCTATAGCCTCAGCCCAAAACTTCCGCGGTGTAGAGTACTCATCAAGCATCGTCCTGGCCATCTCGACCAAGGTACGGTTCTTCCTCTCCACAACACCATTTTGCTGAGGGACGTATGGAGAAGAGAACTGGTGCTCTACACCTGTCTCATCGCAGAAACTCTCAAAGTAGGAATTCTTGAACTCCGTGCCATTGTCACTGTGGATCGCTCGTAAGGCACTCGGAAGCTCAACAGAAAGCCTACTGAAAAGATCTCGGAAATGTGTAAATGTCTCATCCTTTGAGGCTAAGAAAAACACCTAAGAGTACCTCGAGAAGTCATCGACCACGACAAGAACATACCACTTCCCTCCTGCCGATCGCACTTTCATTTGGTCCAACCGTATCCATATGGAGCAGCTGTCTCGGTGCATCGGTCATAGTAACTGTGACCGGAGGATGAGAAGCGGCAACCATCTTGCCGTGCCGGCATGGAGCACAAACCAGATCTTTGACCATCTTGAGTTTCGGCAGACCACGAATGAGATCGTGGCCGCTAACTCGGGTCAAATGGTCAAATCCAATATGACCAAGTCTCCTATGCCAGAAAGAAAGGTCACGGGACTCAGAAGCAACCAAACACCGGAGAGGATCACCAAGACTCGAAAATCAGCACGAAAGATCCTCCCAAAGCGAAATCCCATAAACCGGACTACCCAAGAGTCTACGAGCCAAACATTTCCTTCCACGGCGGCGAACTCGAGTCAAACAGAGTAAAGTCTCGATCTTGGGATAAATCAAGAGTGATTTTGGCACCCAATACTGAGTAACACATCGAGCAGATGAAGTAGTCAAGCACGACTTACCTCTATCTACCCTACGCTCTCTGTCGCTCAAAGAAGCAGAAGGTCCGTGAGTAGACTGAAGTCATTCTTTGGGTCCGATCGCCACGGAGAGCGAGTCGAGCACCGCAACACGCCGATCTCGCCGCGGTAGCTATCTCGACGGGAAAACGAGATCTACCCTCAGGACAGCGGTAGTCACGACCAGGAACAGCACGAGGACCAAAACCAAAAGGCTCAGAAAAACCAAGTCCTCGATGCTGTCCAAAACCAACAGAAGCAACTGTGGCCAACCTAGATCTCATGTTGGTCTCAGGTGTACTCAAGGTCTGGGGCTGACCCTGAATACGCCTAAGAGCTGCAACACGATCTCTACGCGCGATCTTGGCGCGCATGAAGCATCGGTTGATCAGATGTCCATCCTTCTGACAGAAGGTGCAATGATACTTCGCCTTCTGAGAGGCCGAGCTGCAGGTGAAATCACCTTCGCCGAATCCTTGGACAAAGCCCGCTGACTTGAATTTGACCTTCTCGGTCCAGGGCTTAGTCTGGATCACACCTGGTGTATGGGTCTGAGCACGGCAAGTGGATGCTTCCTTCTGTCCTCTAGAAAATCATATCCTAGACCTTGATTGAATTTGCAAATCTTCGATTGGTCTAGAATAAGATTAAGCTTCTTCTTGCCTCCTACAAATCTCTCGAGAGTGTTCATAAGGTACTGACACTCCCGAAAAAGAGAGGGGAAGAAGGAACAGCAGAGGGTAAGGGAGCCGAAGAAGAAGAACCAACAGCAGAGGAACGAATGGCTTGTGCACGCACAAACCGACTCGAAGGGACCGCCCCACTCGCTAGCGGGTTGGTTCGCGTTCTAGGCTGCCTCATCCTTACCCTGGGGCTTCTCCCCCTTCTCCACAATCACATTACAAGCTGATGGTTGCTTCTCTAGTAGGTCCTTAGTTAGCTTCACACACTTTTCATCTAAAGCAATCAAGTCAGATTTTAGTTTGTTACAATGATTGCAAGGTGAGCTAATAGGGTCCTTAGAAGCAAACTGAGCCAACTTTCTATCATGATCAATCATATCTTGAAACTGTTTGGAGACAGCTTCAAGTTCAGCAGTTAACTTAGGACAGTTCAAGCATGAATCAATTGGCTCAAGTAAAGAAGCTTGTAGTTCAGCAATTTTATGATCTGCCCATTTTAAGTTCATCTTCAAATTATAGCAACTTTCACATGACTCGGGCAGATCAAGGAGCATGGCATAAGGTCCTCAAGCAGAAATGTCCTTAACCTCACATGTGGTGGGAGAAGTAGTCTCATCAGTAGTAAGTAGGGTAACAGCCATCCTACTCAACTCTAACTCAGCAAGTAGACTAACATTCTCCACCTTAACAATATCAAGCTCTGTGGACACACTATCATGCAGGGTCCTTAATTTCTCCATGTCACCAAGCAAGGCACAGCATGTATCACAGTCGTCACGGGAGGGAGCAGATGTAAGTGAAGTAAGCTCTCGTGATAGTCTATCTACTTCCTTCTCTAACTCAGTACACCTAGACTTATCTCTAGCATGAAATCCTCCTAGTTTAAGAAAAGCTTCATTAAGTTCGTCATAGGAGGGAAGTACCTCGTCAGAGTCGGAGTAGAGCTCGCTATCGCTGATCTTGCCCTCAAGGGCCATGAAGCACATGCCGGAAAAGTCATCGCCGCCCTTGGGTTCTTGATCACCCGTCCCGTCGTCGTCGCTCCATCCCTCCACCTCGCTGAGGTCGAGGTCGTCGAAGGCGGTAAGGACGCGGTGGAAGAGCCTTTTTGCTTTGCCAAAGTTGCGGAACGTCTTCTTGCCTTGCTTCTAAGCTGGAGGCTTTTTGTTGCGGTTCTTGTCGGTGTAGTCGTTCTTGCTCACACCGCTGTAGTCGCCTTTGCCCTTCTCCAGCTTGGGGCAGTTTGCCCGAATGTGGTTGGGGCCACCATACTCCAAGCAAATCTCGGGTCCTCCTCTCTTTCCGTCCCTCCTCCTCTTGTAAGCATAAGAAAATCTCCGCGCTAGGAGGGCTAACTGCTCATCCGCAAGCTGCTCTAATTGATCATCAGTTATGTCACAAAGAGCAGCAAGGGAGAAACCGGAAATTGAATCAGAAGAAGGACCAGAAGAAGAAACGGGATCGGTGACCAAGGCCATCGACTGTGACTTCGACTTACGAGAGACAATGTCGATCTCGTGCATCTTGAGGCGCGAGTATAGCGCGTCAAGCGTCAAAGTTGAGAGGTCTGTCGTGTCTTTGATGGTGGTCACTTTCATCTCCCAAACACGCAGATCGAGTGCAGTGAGCATCTAACGAGCATTATCCGAGTCGGAGAATGTGAGACCGACCGCTCGGAGGTTGCTCAAGATCTTGTGAAAACGCGCAAAGCACTCATCAAGGGACTCTCCAGCGAGCATTTCAAACTTGTTGCAATCTCGCTTGAACTAGTCCTGTCTCACTATCTTAATCTGGGCGGTGCCCTCATGGTATGCATCGAGGGTCTGGATGTATGTCTCCATTCAGCTCTTTCAGAAGGGGTAATCGATGCCATCAAAAACCGGCGGTTTGGTCGAGTACTTGTCCGTCGCCATGTGTCGGAACCCGGATTTCCAAATCCAGACCCTCCGTATTACAAAGACTAGTCCCGCATCAAAGCTAGTGCACAAACAAACAATGATGAATACATAACCAACAACGCTTTATTACAATAATAGAGAGTGCAGACCAAAAGACCTCTTTATTACAACTGAGGTTTCAAGACCTCACACACACATAAAACACAAAATACAGCGGAAGCAAAAGTAAATCCAGCGGAGACCCATCAATATGCCACAGGCAATTGACTGGGGAAGCGCAACCTAGAACTCTGGAAAGCCTTCGTCGAATCCATACGCGCCGTAGTCAAAGATTCCTTCTTGAGCTTCATACTCCTCTGGTTATTATTTTAAGTGTAGCATGTGAGTACATAAAGTACTCCGCAAGTCTTGGGAAAATGCAATAGAAGCAAGGCTTAACAAAGGAAGGTTATATGGTTCTTTTGCACAAAGCAATATTTTATTTCAAATACTCTTAAATATTTTCGAAGGCATCAATTTAAATAAATTAATTATTTTAATAAAAACTATCAAGAATAAAATAGTGAAGGTTACAACCACCATCACTAGATCACTGGCTCCAACCGCCAAGGTTTTAAGAAAAACGGGTTACACCACCCACACTGGCTACAACCGCCAGGGTTTAAGAAAAACGGTTTACACCACCCACACTGGCTACAACCGCTAGGACAACTCCGGGAGCTCCAACCACTCTCGGTTTTCAAAACATTTTCTTTGAAAACAAAACCAAAGATCTACCATGTGAATGCATTCTTTGGCCGCCCTTGACCGTGGGCACGGCTATTCGAATAGTTTTACACTCTGCAGAGGTTGTACAACTTTACCCACAAGAGATAAGTCATCTTAATAGCCAACATGCTTCCTTAGGCATGAGACCCAGATAAAATATCACAAAGCTTTTACCTTACTCTAGTCTAGCCAGACACCACCCGTTGAGGTTTCACCGCTGAAGGGTTAAACCACCCAGTCAGAAGCCCCCTCTTGCGCCGTATGAGTACAAGAAACCCCGCCCTCATCGTGAATAACCGTAACACCCTAGCACCCACTTTCCATCGGTGGTACCTAAACTAGTTTATCATAAGTTAGTCAGCTAGGTCGTACCCATATAGACATGTGGTTGTACGGTAGTGCTCAGTTTGGACAAACACAAATGTCGGTCCTTAATTGACTAGGGCGGAACATACACTTTACAAAGTCTCGTGCTAACCGCACCAATCTAATCCAACCATCCGCCCTGGTCTAAAACACTCTTCACATTTTATTTTATTTTCAAAGAACTGTGGCAACTCCAATTGCCACTAATTTATGAAAACAAAAACTGGTTCAAAGAAATATAATTTCCCATTCCAAGGTTACCAAAGGTTTTATAGCATGACTAAGCATTTTACTACCGTTACAACAATTACCAAAGTTTTATAATAATCTCATTACTGAGACAAAGGAAATCCTAGGGTGTCAAAGGTACATGGTTGTCAATGTCAAATGAGGGCATAACAATTATCGGTTTAACTATTATCTCTACAACAGGAATTAACATTTTATGTAACATAGCGATGCATTAATTTTAAAATAATCAAAACTTTTCTCAAACATAGGTTCAAGATGTTCAAAGGAGACTTGCCTTCGTGTGCGATGTCTTGATTCTCTTGCTGCGGGTCGACAAAGTCTTTGACGACGTCGGATTCTACGCGCGAAAAAGACAAAGCAACAAAGCAAATAAATACACACAAATTCAAATAAAATTCAAAAATTGAAAAAGAGAGTATATTTGACTAGATTATGATTTTAGAAAAATTTAGAAATTTGAACGGGTCAAATCGGAGTTAAAATGAGAAAGTTATGGCATCGGGAAATTTTAATTGAAAGAAAAAGAAAAGAAAGATTTTCTGATTTATTTTTGTACTGAAAAATTATTTTTATGACGTCAGCACTATTTTAAAATTTGAAAATTCGGACATGTGGGCCCGGTCTACCGTGGACCGAGCCTACGGACCAGCGGCCGACCCGAGGTGGCACACCCGGTGACGCTGGCGCCACACGCACATGAGGCGAGCTCGGGCGGCGTGGTGCACCGGCGACCGGCGAGGGAGGAGTCTGGTCTTACCGGCGGCGAGGAGGGCCGGCGGCGGAGAGAGGTGAACAGCGGTGCAAGACGGTGCCGAGGCGAGGGAGGCGCGGAACTTCTACCGAGGTGGGAAAAGGAGCGGGGTAGCGAGGGGATGCCGAAGAGCTCCCCGGAGGTTTTTATAGGCGTGGAGGGCGGCGGCTTGGTTTTGCCGGAGTTAAGGCAAGGGAGAGGGGCGGCCGGCGGTTTTGGGTGGAATTAAAGCGAGGGGACGGCCGGCCGTGGGTGGGGAATGAAGAGGGCATCAATTGCGCACTTGCTCGGGGATTAAAAGAGGAAGAAACGGCCGCAATCAAAGCTCTAATTTCGGCTCTAATGGAGGAGAGAGAGAGAGAGAGTGGGAGGAGGAAGAAGAATAGGTAGAAGAAGGATATGACGGGTGGGGCCCACCCGTCGGTGAAAGAAAGAGAGAGAATTGAGGTGAAGAGGTACGGGCCGCCGGATGGTTGACATGTGGCAAGTAAAATGATCTCGGCCGTTGGATTTAAATGAAGGGGTAAGTTGTGATGGAGGGTTGAGATTAAAACGGGGAGAGAGATGTATTTAATCTGCACGCGACACGTGTTAGCCCGAGATTAATCCGGATTAAATTTTCAAAAAATACTAGAAACAATATAATTGCTTGGAAAAATAATAAATAATATTTAAAAATTCCAGAAAATTCATAGAATATTCCTGGGGATATTTTAGACTTAATAAAAATATTTTTAATTTCGAATTTGTTTTTAATAATGTTATAAAATTCCTTTTATCTTTAAAAATTGATTTTTATTTCCATAAAATTCTCAAAAATCAATTCAAAATTATGGGAAGGTTGGGAAAAATAAAACAAACTCTTTTTGGCTTTAATAAAATATTTTAAAATACATTTTATTGTTTTAGATTTTTAAATAAATCCAGAAAAGCACAGAAAAACAAAATAAAAGCCAATTGCTTTTAAAATAATTAATTTGAATTTAAAATTTTCAAAACTCAAAATTTTGGGATGTTATAAACCTACCCCCCTTAGAATGAATCTCGACCCCGAGATTCGGACGGACTAGGAAAAAGATTAGGGAAAATGATAAGTCCTATAAAGTTCTCCCCTTCAAAGTCACTTCTTCTAAAGGTATTTGCTCTTCTGGTACTCTGAGACACTTTCTTAACTGGGACACATGGAAGACGTTGTGCACATTCGACAACTGAGGTGGAAGCTCTAACTGGTAAGCAACTTCTCCCCTTTTGGCTATCACAGGAAATGGTCCAATGAATCTCGGAGCAAGCTTTCCAGTAACGTTGAAACGACGCATCCCTTTAAGAGGTGAAACTTTCAGATACACATGATCTCCAGGTACAAATTCTAACGCTCTTCGGCGATTGTCCGCATAGCTTTTATGTCTTGTTTGTGCTATTTTTAATCTGTCCTGAATCAGGCGAACTTGCTCTTCTGCTTGTTTTAACACATCTAGACCAAACACTTGTCCTTCTCCAGTTTCTTTCCAATACAACGGTGTCCTGCATTTTCTGCCATACAAGGCTTCAAACGGAGACATTTGCAAACTGGATTGATAACTATTATTATAAGAAAATTCTGCATAGGGTAAACTTTGATCCCAACTTGCTTTATTTGCCAAGGCACAGGCTCTCAACATGTCTTCTAATATTTGATTTACTCTTTCTGTTTGACCATCCGTCTGAGGGTGATACGCTGTACTGAAATTTAGATTTGTGCCCAAAATCTCATGAAGCTTCTGCCAAAATCTTGAAGTGAATTGATATCCTCTATCTGACACAATCTTCTTTGGAACTCCATGCAGACATACGATTCTTGACATATATAATTATGCGAGTCTATCCCCAGAATAAGTGGTCTTTACTGGAATAAAATGTGCGACCTTTGTCAGTCGGTCCACAATAACCCAAATTGAATCATACCCTGACTTTGTTCTTGGCAATCCAGTTATAAAATCCATATCAATTTCTTCCCATTTCCACTCGGGTATCTGCAAAGGTTGCAAAAGTCCAGCAGGCCTCTGATGTTCTGCTTTAACTCGTTGGCAAACATCACACAGGGCTACATATTCAGCAATCTCTCTTTTCATACTTGACCACCAGTATCTTTCCTTCAGATCTTGATACATCTTTGTACTTCCAAGGTGAATTGAGTATCCAGATTCATGAGCTTCCTTTAGGATTAACTCTTTTATTTCTTTCTTCTCGGGTACAAGAATTCTTTTCCCAAACCAAAGGATACCTTCTTCATCTTATGAAAATCCTGGTGCTTTTCCTTTCTTCATATTCTCTTTTATATCCTTAACATATTTATCCTCTTTTTGAGCTGCTTTGATTTGATCCTCTAGAGTTGGTTGAACCTCCAAAGTAGCTAGGAATCCTTCCTCTACTACTTCTAAATTGAGCCGCTGAAACTCTTCATGAAGTGCAGGCTGTCTATCTTGAATCATCAAGTTGTTACAATAACTTTTTCTGCTCAAGGCATCAGCTACTACATTACCTTTTCCTGGATGATAGTGGATTCCAACATCATAATCTTTTATCAACTCAAGCCATCTGTGCTGTCTCAGATTGAGGTCAGGTTGAGTAAATATATACTTCAAACTCTTGTGATCTGTGTAAACCTCACAGCGATTACTGATCAGATAATGCCTCCATATTTTTAGAGCATGCACAACGGCAGCTAGCTCTAAATCATGGGTCGGATAGTTCTGCTCATGTGGGCGCAATTGCCTTGAAGCATAGGCTACTACCCTTCCTTCTTGCATCAAAACACAGCCCAAACCTTGTCTAGTTGCATCACAGAATACTTCAAAATCCTTTCTAATATCTGGAAGCGTTAACACTGGTGCAGTAGTTAACCTCTTTTTTAATTCTTCAAAATTGTCCTCACAAGATTTACTCCATTCAAACTTTTTCTCCTTCTTTAGCAACTGAGTGAGAGGTCTTGCAAGCTTGGAAAATCCTTCTTTGAAGCGACGATAGTATCCTGCTAAACCCAGAAAACTTCTGATCTCTGTTACTAACTTGGGTTGCATCCAATTGAGTACATCTGTTACCTTTTCAGGATCTACAGACACTCCTCCTGCAGAAATCACATGACCCAAGAAAGCCACTTTCTTCAACCAAAACTCACACTTGCTAAACTTGGCATACAGCTGGTGCATTCTGAGCTTTTCCAAAACTATCCTCAGATGTTCTGCATGTTCTTCCTCATTCCGGAAGTAGATCAGAATGTCATCAATGAAAACGACAACAAACTTATCCAAATACTCCATGAACACTTTATTCATCAGATTCATAAAGTAGGCGGGAGCATTAGTCAAACCAAAAGACATTACGGTAAACTCATACAGTCCATAACGAGTGGAAAATGCTATCTTTGGTATATATTCTGGTCTAATCTTCACTTGGTGATAACCTGACCGGAGATCAATCTTTGAGAAGACACATGATCCTTTTAATTGATCAAACAAATCATCTATCCTGGGCAATGGGTACTTGTTCTTAACTGTCGCATCATTCAGGGATCTGTAGTCCACGCACATACAAAGACTGTCATCCTTCTTCTTCACTAGAAGTACTGGCGCTCCCCACGGTAAAGAACTTGGTCTAATAAATCCTTTCTCTTGCAGTTCCTGAATCTGCTTCTTAACCTCTGCTAGGTCGTTTGCGGACATACGGTAGGGTCTCTTGGATATCGGAGCCGTACCAGGTATTAGGTTAATAACAAATTCAATTTCTCAATCCGGTGGCATTCCTGGCAAATCTTCAGGAAACACATCTGGATATTCTCTTACTATGGGCACCTTTTCCAAAGTTATTCCCTTCAAGCTATTCAACCCACAACTATTCTGAGAAGATGGCTTTGACTTGTACTTCACTTGAATTCCTTCAGAGTTGGTAAGAGTAATGGCACGATTGGCACAATCTATCTGTCCTTTATACTTGGTTAACCAATCCATACCAAGTATTACATCTAGGCTCTTGGAGTCTATTAAAATTAAATTCGCTAGGAATTTTACTCCATTTATATCTATGGTTGCTCTAGGGCAAACCGTGTTAGTCCTCATTTCATTTCCAGGTGATTAGACTAGCATAGGGTTCTTTAGTAAACGCACATCCCAATTATACCTTTCAACAAATCTTTTGACACAAAAGAATGCGAAGCTCCAGAATCAAATAATGCTGATGCAGGTATTGAGTTGACAAGAAACTTACCTAGAACCACGTCGGGTGCATCTTGAGCTGCTTCTGCAGTGACATGATTAACATGCCCTCTGTTCATTGCCTACGGAGTCCTTGGAGTTTGAGGTGCTCCACGGCTCTGGCCTGCAATTGGAACTCTGGCTGGTGTAGTTTCCAGGTTAAAATGGACAGGGGTCACAGCTGGGCGTTTCTGCGGACAATTATTGGCATAATGTCCCATGTTCTTGCAATTGTAACACTGCACTCCTGTCGCTGAAGTCTTGTTCTGTTGAGGCTGACCTGCATTACTTGCTCGGGGAACTTGCTGAACCGGGCGAGGTCCACTGAAAGGTGTCCTTGGCACATTTGGCACCGAGGGCCTACTGAACTGGGGTGGATTAGGGCGATGCCGAGAACTGCTTGCACCCTGCTGAGCTTGAAACTTCCTCTTCCGGACTTCGTACAACTGACGTTGAGCTTCCTCTTGAATTATGGCCTTATTCACCATATGCTGAAAAGTGGGATAATCATTTGAAACCAGCTGCACCTTGAGGTTGGGGTCAAGTCCTTGCATGAACCGCCAGATCTTTGGTGCATCACTTGCAACATCTTCAGGAGCATACCTGGATAGTTGAGTGAACTTATTCAGGTACTCAATGACGCTGAGGTTTCCTTGCTGCAGCTTATGAAACTCCATTCTCTTCATTTCCATTACTCCAGTAGGAACATGAGCAGTGCGAAAGGCTTCATCAAACTCAGCCCAAGTGATGGCTTGCACATTCTGATGAGCAGCACAGTAGTTTTCCCACCAATTAGCTGCAATTCCTTTTAGCTGATGGGCAACATATAACACCTTCTCACGGTCATTGCACTGAGCCAAGACCAGTTTTCTCTCCACATCCTTAATCCAATCATCTGCCTCCATCGGATCTACAAAACCGGAAAAAGTTGGCGGTCTGGTTCCCATGAACTCCCCTAGCTTCGACTGCGGTGCTTGGACGGGGGCCTGTGGGGCTTGTTGAACTTGATGCTGGGCTAAGGATTGAAGGAGTTGCAGTTGCATGGCCATCATTTGCTCCATGCTAGGGGCTTGAGCAGGAGGTGGTGGAATGTTGTTCTCCGGTTGAGCATTGGCACCACGGCTGTTGCCGGCGTTGTTCCTTGTGTTCACCATCTGAAGTGGTAACCGGGAATAGCAAAAGGTAAGAGGGAGATAGCATAGGTAAGAAGTCAGGGGAAAACTAAACAACATCCCAACCACACACAAAAGAGAACACAACAACAACTTGAATAAATTTAGCTTGAAATCAAAATAGTTTTTAAGGATGTCTGTACTACAAGTATACATACACTTGGCACAATCCATCTAGCACACAAACAAATAATATACAAGCGTTCTAAAATCGTAAGACTTTACTTGGGTACTATAACTAAAGAACTACTCCTCGCCCCTTCAGATGACGCACTTCTCCAGGTGCTTCTTAGACGCAGCCTTACTGAGCCATCTATAGAAATTATAGAGGGAAGAGAATACAATTACCATTCCAAAAGGTGAATAAGTAGATAGAGAAGGAAGAATACCATGACGAAGGTAAGGATAGAAAGACAAGAAAAGACAAGGGTAGCACAATTTTAAATTTTTATTTTATAAAATAAATTTTGAAGCTCTACTACTAACGACCATTCTAACTAGGTCACGTCCCATACAAATTGGCTCGATACCATCTCTGCCGAACCCGGATTTCCAAATCCAGACCCTCTATGTATTACAGCACTAGTCCCAGATCAAAGCTAGTGCACACAGTCAAACAATGATGAATACACAACCAACAACGCTCTATTACAATAATAGAGAGTGCAGACCAAAAGGCCTCTTTATTACAACTGAGGTTTCAAGACCTCACACACACAAAACACAAAACACAATGGAAGCAAAAGTAAATCCAGCGGAGACCCATCAATACGCCACAGGTAATGGACTGGGGAAGCGCAACCTAGAACTCTAGAAAGCCTTCGTCGAATCCATACGCACCGTAGTCGAAGATTCCTTCTTAAGCTTCATACTCCTCTGGTTATTATTTTAAGTGTAGCATGTGAGTACATAAAGTACTCCGCAAGTCTTGGGAAAATGCAATAGATGCAAGGCTTAACAAAGGAAGGTTATATGGTTCTTTTGCACAAAGTAATATTTTATTTCAAATACCCTTAAATATTTTCGAAGGCATCAATTTAAATAAAGTAATTATTTTACAAAAACTATCAAGAATAAAATAGTGAAGGTTACAACCACCATCACTAGATCAATGGCTCCAACCGCTAAGGTTATAAGAAAAACGGGTTACACCACCCACACTGGCTACAACCGCCAGGGTTTAAGAAAAACGGGTTACACCACCCACACTGGCTACAACCGCCAGGGTTTAAGAAAAATGGGTTACACCACCCACACTGGCTACAACCGCCAGGGCTTAAGAAAAACGGGTTACACCACCCACACTGGCTACAACTGCCAGGACAACTCCGGGAGCTCCAACCACTCTCGGTTTCCAAACATTTTCTTTGAAAACAAAACCAAAGATCTACCATGTGAATGCATTCTTTGCCCGCCCATGACCGTGGGCACAGCTATTCGAATAGTTTTACACTCTACAGAGGTTGTACAACTTTACCCACAAGAGATAAGTCATCTTAATAGCCAACATGCTTCCTTAGGCATGAGACCCAGATAAAATATCACAAAGCTTTTACCTTACTCTAGTCTAGCTAGACACCACCCGCTGAGGTTTCACCGCTGAAGGGTTAAACCACCCAGTCAGAAGCCCTCTCTTGCGCCGTATGAGTACAGTAAACCCGTCCCTCACTTGTGAATAACCAAGACACCACAGCACCCACTTTCCACTGGTGGTACCTAAACTAGTCTATCATAAGTTAGTGAGATAGGTCGTACCCATATAGACATGTGGTTATACGGTAGTGCTCAGTTTGGACAAACACAAGCGTCGGTCCTTAGTTGACTAGGGCGGAACATACACTTTACAAAGTCTCGTGCTAACCGCACCAATCCAATCCAACCATCCGCCCTGGTCTAAAACACTCTTCACATTTTATTTTATTTTCAAAGAACTGTGGCAACTCCAATTGCCACTAATTTATGAAAACAAAAACTGGTTCAAAGAAATATAATTTTCCATTCCAAGGTTACCAAAGGTTTTATAGCATGACTAAGCATTTTACTACCGTTACAACAATTACGAAAGTTTTATAATAATCTCATTACTGAGACAAAGGAAATCCTAGGGTGTCATAGGTACATGGTTGTCAATGTCAAATGAGGGCATAACAATTATCGGTTTAACTATTATCTCTACAACAGGAATTAACATTTTATGTAACATAGCGATGCATTAATTTTAAAATAATCAAAACATTTCTCAAACATATGTTTAAGATGTTCAAAGGAGACTTGCCTTCGTGTGCGATGTCTTGATTCCCTTGTCATGGTCGACAAAGTCTTCAAGTCCGCTTGGATTCTACGTGAAAAAGACAAGCAACAAAGCAAATAAATACACACAAATTCAAATAAAATTCAAAAATTGAAAAATAGAGTATATTTGAATAGATTATGATTTTAGAAAAATTTAGAAATTTGAACGGGTCAAATCAGAGTTAAAATGAGAAAGTTATTGCATCAGGAAATTTTAATTGAAAGAAAAAGAAAATAAAGATTTTCTGATTTATTTTGTAATTGAAAAATTATTTTATGACGTCATCACTATTTTAAAATTTGAAAATTCGGACATGTGGGCCCGGTCTCACCGTGGATCGAGCCTACGACCGGCCGATCCGAGGTGGCACACCCTATGACGCTGGCACCACGCGGCACGGCCACCGAGGTGGCCGAGGGCGGCGGCGGACAAGACATGGCGAGCTCATGCCGTCAGCGTCGGTGCCGGCGATCAAGCGGCCCAGCGGAGAGAGGCGAACATGGCAAGCGCGCAGCGCCGAGGCGAGGCGAGGGCGGGAACTTGGTCGAGGTGGGGAAAAGGAGCGGGTAGCGAGGATGTCAAGAGCTCCCTGGGTTTTATAGGCGGGGAGGCGGCTCGGCCGCCGGAGTTAAGGCAAGGGAGAGGGCGGTGATTTTGGGTGGAATTAAGCGAGGGACTACCGTGTGGGTGGGAATGAAGAGGGCATCAATTGCGCACTTGCTCGGGGATTAAAGAGGAAGAAACAGCCGCAATCAAAGCTCTAATTTCGGCTCTAATGGAGGAGAGATAGAGAGGGGGAGGAAGAAGAAGAGGTAGAAGAAGGATATGACGGTGGGGCCCACCCGTCGGTGAAAGAAAGAGAGAAATGAGGTGAAGAGGTGCAGTCACGGATGGTTGATACGTGGCAAGTAAAATGATCTCGGCCGTTGGATTTAAATGAAGGGGTAAGTTGTGATGGAGGATTAAGATTAAAACGAGGAGAGAGATGGATTTAATCTGCACGCGACACGTGTCAGCCCGAGATTAATCCGGATTAAATTTTCAGAAAATACTATAAACAATATAATTGCTTGGAAAAATAATAAATAATATTTAAAAATTCCAAAAAATTCATAGAATATTCCTGGGGATATTTTAGACTTAATAAAAATATTTTTAATTTCGAATTTGTTTTTAATAATTTTATAAAATTCCTTTTATCTTTAAAAATTGATTTTTAATTCCAGACAATTCTCAAAAATCAATTCAAAATTATGGGAAGGTTGGGAAAAATAAAAGAACTCGCTGGAAATCACAGAGCAAGAAAATAAATCAAGTCCAGAGAGAAAAATAAATTTTGTGCTGTTCTGCCGGCAAGCGGTAGTACCGCAGATTCGAGCGGTAGTACCGTTGAGCGGTAGTACCGCTGTGTAAATTGCGGTAGTACCTTTCGAGGAGCGGTAGTACCGCACCAAGAACAGCAGACGCAGAAAGACAGAAATCTGAGAAATTCGTGTGATTCTTGGGTTCTTGGCTTGGGAAACTTTCAGGATAGCTTGATACCACTCCCAGAAGACTTAGCCAAGAACTAATTTCAAGAATCCACTGGAGAAACAAGAAAACACAGATTTCTTTGTCCAAAACAGAAAATAACCAGAGCTGCACAAAAACTCAATTTCCCATCAATTCTTTGATCTTTTGGCCAAGGGACTTTGAGGATAAGTTAGCAATAGCCTCTGGACCCTACATGCCAAATCTCAGGCCATCTCAAAGAGGGAAAAGAGATTTGCACCAAGAACCCTAAAAATGAACTTGAAGAACAGGGAAGGCCCAAAAGGCAAAAACTAAAATTAAACAAGGTTTGCTCTTGGGAGAATCAATCAAATGATCTTATGGCATCATCCCAACATAGAGCAACCCATTTTGGGCCTTCCCGGCAAGAAACAACAAGAAATCAAGAACAGAGGGCATCGAAGGGAAAAAGAGTGCACGGGAGAAAAACTTCAGATTTTCATTTCTAAACAAAAGATGAGTACAGAGGAGTCACGATACGCATGGACATTTGAACAAGATGAAGGATTACAAGACTCTCAACTCATCTCTCCCTCTCAATCCTCAATATCACCAAGAACTCTCCATAGTTCTTGGGAGGAACACACAGAGAGGAGACACACTCTGCCCTCTCCAACTACTCTCCAACAACTAAAGCCTAAAGCAAAAGACCTCTCCAAAGGCTCTTTTGACTCTAGCAAACCCTAACTCTCTCACAAACCCATTGAATGCTTAAGTGGGCATGCAGCAACTCCCTCCTATTTATAGCCCTTGGTTAACGGGTCTTCAACCCGTTACGCTTGGTAAACCCGAACGGAGCCCGCTCTCACTTGTGCAGCCTCGCGAAATCACCATTTTGCCCCTCCTGCACCTTCCGGGAAGTTTCTGCGCTCCTTGTCGTCCAAGCCTCGCAACCACCTCGAGTCTCCGCCGTCTTCGACACATCCCGACCGTTCTGACCTCAACGCCACCTGCGCCTAGTCCGGTCACCTCGTGTCTCGCCACGACTCCGCCTCGATGTCCTGCAGCAAACACTGACAAGAAACACATCAAATAGCACCGCTCGATAACATGAATTAACAACATGCCCTAAACACACAACCATCAAAACCAAACTCAAACTTTATGCCCTGACTGTTCTGTCTGCGCACATGCGGTAGTACCGCTGGTTCCACTACGGTAGTTCTGCCGGTCGGTAGTTCCGCAGTTGAACATGCGGTAGTTCCGCACAGAGAATTCTGGAAACATAGCCTCACTTGTCGCACACGCGGTAGTACCGCCGTTGCCACTACGGTAGTACCGCCAGCCGGTAGTACCGCAGTTTAACCTGCGGTAGTTCCGCTCAACCTGGGAGCAGCAGACCTGATCCATTTTCCAGATTTTCAGCACACGTGTCAATTACTCATCACAAACAAGGGAGCACCTCTCACATGGTCTCTCACTAGCTGTTGTACATGTGTGTATTCTTGTGTTAGTTGTGTCCACGAGAAAGCGTGGGTTTTTGTAGGTATGTCTAAGAACTCACTAATGTAAGCTCTGGTCCGAGTCTCCGTCGCCGATGGTACTGGCAAAAGATAATTGGAGCTGAGGTAGAGGTCGAAGTCATCGGCGAGGTGTGTCACCGATGGTGAAGAAGTGAAAGGCATCGGCAAGTTGTGTCGCGGCCGCATGGTCAGCAAGAAGATGGTAAAACTCCTTAGAGATGCGTCAGGAGATCAGACTTCGTCTTGTGAAGTTTAGCAAATCAAGATTAGGGGGGAATGTTGGATATTAATCTTGATTGTTATTGTATTTTGCATGCATGTGTGTGCATACAGGGGGCTAGTCAAAGCCACATTGAGAAGTGGCATGAGAATAGCTGCATGGAGTTAGTGGTTAGTGGAGAAAGTCTATTGTTAGCTAAGTCTATTATTAGCTAAGCCTATTGTTAGCCACTAGGTGAGGCTATTTAAGTCAGGTAATATGTTGAGTAAATTGAGAGCGATGGAATAGAAAGACAAGAGAAAATCCGGCGCAAGTTAAATTCGTGTCGGGAAATTCTCTCTGTGTGTCTATGTTCCTCGTCTCCCCCGTGTAGTGTGTGTCCACGGGTAAATGTGTGTGTAAGATCCTGGTATTGTGTTCCAACAGTGTTGTTTTGTTTTTCCTTGCTGCAGTTTATAGTTTCGCTTTTATCAATTCCTTGTCTGCAGCTATGATTTCAGTTTGGTCATTTCCTTCTTGCAGCTTGTCCTTCTACCAAAGAATAAAATCTTTGTCCTCTGCTTTACTTTCATTCTCTTGTTGTTTCTCTCTCTGTTGTCGGCAAAGTGGCCTCGCCATCATCTTTTGATGCGCCTTGGCCTCTCGGTTTTGATTCTTCTTTAGTTTTTCGAGCCGATGTGCTTAAGTCTTGAGTCAAGCATGTTCGGCAACATCTGCTCCTTTGGTGGAACTTGTTTGCAGCAATGTTCCTTTGGTTTTGGAGAGGTCTGTTTTGTTTGTGTGTCGAGAGATCGGACTCGGCTAAGTCATCACCGCTTGACTGCTTCTTTGCTTCTTCGAAAAGATTTCATCGCCTAGACTTTGTTCTCCGGTGAGCATTCGTGGTCTTTGGTCAAATCTGTTTTATGTCATACAATCCTTATGGTTTTCGGAAAAATCGTTTTCGGCTTTCAGTGAGCAAATTTACTCTTACTTCATAGCTGCTATAGCTATCGGAGAAAAAAATTTGTAAGAATACTTAGGGCCGATTTTTAAGGCACCATACACCCCCCTCTGTTGCCATTTCGATCCTACAATTGGTATCAGAGCTGGTTAGCTCTTTTCGAATTGTGAACATTTCTCACAGTGTAATTTTTGGGTAATTTTATCCATTGTGAATGTTGTTTAAAAATTTATACAATTTCGATATTTGTATAAGTTTTTACATATAACAAACGAGCTCCAAAAATTACAAAATTTTATATGAAGCTTCCTGACACAGTCATAGTTATTATGCAATTTTTTGAAAATTTTATGTGATATGAATTTATCACGTTTATTCGGGTTAATTTAATCATGAATTTATGAATATTTCACAATTTGTTTTACAATTTTATACATTATGAATATTTGTACAAGTAAAAGTAATTGCACTAGTAAAAAAATGCATCACTCTTGATGTGATATAGCTCACCCATCTGAGCCACTACTACCTCCTCGCCACATCTGCCTCCCCGTACATGGCATTTTCTTCCGTTGAGCACGAGCATGTCCCGTAGGGTACGTTAGTCGGTCCAGAGGATGCTCTCGGATCGGAGGAAGTATGGAGACCGCTCGCTTGCTCGAGAGGCTCAAGTACGAGGGTTGGGTCTAGTAAGGATCGATGTCCTCTAGCCGAGATATACCGAACCACGAGCCCCCGCAATAATGTCATGAACAAAGACTCTAGAAATCCCACTGTGGTGCGGGAGCTCGCACTGGACCGCATAATGTGGCAACGGCCGAGGAGCTCGCTGCCGGTGTTCAAAACACGGGTATGCTGTGAACACTGAGCTCTGCCCTGTGTACGCTGCAAACCCTGACGCCGTGTACTGCTCTTTAGAAGCATTTGGACTGTAAGACTGTAAGATGAAACGATATTAGTCACAATCAATATTCTAGATGTACAATGCGAATCTCATACCTCCCGAATATGCAGCGAAGATGAACAACGGGGAGTGGTAGTCTGTGCAGGTGGTGCGGATGTCAAAAGTGATGCATCTTGACAACGGACTTGAGGCAGGAGAACACCATGATGTTAGTGAAACGCAAGGCCTAATAGGAAAACAAAATGTAGGTTCGTACGTAAGTTACCTCCTCATCAGTAGGGTGCACGGATGATCGTACGGACACTGCTCCATGATGACATCGAGGTGCACCATGTCCGTCCATACTATCATCCACCGTTGTTGCAATGCCCGCCAGTCTGTACCATGCCGACCAGCCCTTGATTGCCTGCATTTCTAAAATCATCGATGTTACATAGCAAGACATATAAAGTGTACACATTAGTCAGATAGAGTTTGACTCATCGGTGTACGACTTGCGGTAGAAACCTGCCATCCAGAGGGGGTACGGCCTGGTGCAAAGCGAACTGTCGCATCACGCGCTTTGGCGCGTAACCCTCTACCATGTACAAGAACACCAGATGATGTGCCGTTGACCATAGCTCCCCGTCCATGGCCCGCAGGGTTGGGACGGATATAACGTCAAAAGTATACGATAAAAAATTACCTGCCTTGCCACGTCCTTAATGAGAAACAGTCAACATTACTGCGTCCTTAATGAGCTATGCACTGGCTTCTCGATGTAATGAGCTACGCATTTCCGATTTTGAGCGACGACCGTGACAATGAGCTTCTGCAATGAGCGACTGAGATAAGTAGAGATGAACTGCGAGAAGTTCATATTTATGGCCGAGCGAAAAGTGAACCCGGTGCGCTCACTCCGTACATTGTTACGAGAAGCACTTCGGGTGAGGGAGGACGGCATGATAACACTAACAAATGTGCAAACAAATGAGCGGACGAGGGGGGACGACACAAACATAACGACATTTGTGCGAAGAATAGAGGTCAACCACTTAAAAACATACCTGACCATCGTTGAATTCATGATTAAATTAACCCGAATAAACGTGGTAAATTCGGACCACATAAAATTTCCAAAAAAATTACACAATAACTATGACTATATCTGGAGGTTTTACATAAAAATTACACAATAACTATGAATTTTTGAGCAATATTAACAATGGATAAAATTATCCGAAAACTACACTATGAGGTACATTGTGTTGGGAGGCTGTACATAAATTTTTATAATTTTTGATCTCATTTGAAATATTTTAAAATTTAAACAAACACTAAACACAAAAATAAATTAGGGCAGATAATTTAGCCATCTAATCAGCCGGCTTAATAACTGCCACACCCACACCGGACGGCAGGCCTGTCTACCGTCCTCCACCGGGTGGCACGCTACCTGCTGTCTGCTGGCGGGGCGGCAGGCGCTTGTCGCTGACGGCCTCGTCACGTGTCGTCTTGCTGGCGCTGCCGTCCGTCTATCAGATAACAGAAGTGCCAATTTTATAAATACCATACAAGATAGTGCCAAATCCGGTTTTTGCTCCCACTCGGTCGGTTCGCACGTATATATGTACGTGGTCACAAACATTTCCATGCCTGCAGTGAGCAGAAACCGGTTAGCATCAATCAACTTGCATGCATGCTGGATGCAGCCTGCTGTATGATACGTATATACAACAAACTTGTCGTCTGCAGTGCCATGGTAGACCCAATAGTCCAAAAACTACCGTGCTCAATTCGCAATTAATTAAATGGTAGTCATGCAAGGTTCATGACTCTAGTCTCTGTCTCCATCTCTATCTCTATTAACATATTTATCCGACTTCCTGCCTTTTCCATGGTTCCTACAATCCTACATGTGTAGCCCAGCCACAACGCCTCACATCGTATCATTACTAAAAAATAAATTATACTAGACATCTCACCACAAACGATTTATGTGAAGCCATCAGCGCTTTAATTATTACAGATAGTTCATGGCTAAAACCATCTCTGAAACTATCACAGACGATAGGTTTAAAATCCGTCTATGATACATGCATTATCACATACGATTTTTAATTAAAATCATTTATGAAACTATCATAGACGGTTTTTATATACCGGCTTCATATGCTTGCATTCTCCCCTCGATGACGCTGACTACCACTGTGAACTAGCTCCTCCAGCTCCTATTGTGACACCACGGTGCACTGCTGCTCCTTGGATCGAAATGGCGAAAGAGGGGGGTGAATGTCGTCTTTAAAAATTCCCCCTCAAATGTTCCACTTAATGAAACTCCTCTACAACAGCTATGAAGAGCTATGAAGGAGTTCAAAACACCTCTCTGGAACCTTGAGCACTCAAAGAAGAGGCACAGTAGAAAAAAACTAAAATGTAGCAAAAGCATGTCGCCAGTCGTCGCGGTCGGACCGACAGATGCACCGCCACCGATCATTGCTTTAAGGCTGGTCAGACCGCCGGCAAATTGCCGGTCTGACCGCTGTGGCCGGTCTGACCACTCGGAGAACGCCGGTTTGACCGCCGGCAAGATCCCAGTCTGACCGCCATGAAGGGGCCGGTCTGACCGCTCCCCTGTTCCAGGCAACCCGAGAGCTGAACTGAAAGTTCAGACAGCAAAAACCAAAATACAAATTCCCAACGATTCTTTGATCCTTCGGCCAAAAGACTTTGCATATATGTTAGCAATAGCCACTTGACTCTACAAGCCAAGAATCAAGCCATCTCAAAGAGGGAAACAAGATTTGGATCAAAACCCTAGAAAATGAACATGAAGAACAAGGAAAGCCCAAAAAGAGTGATTCTTGTAAATTGATCAAATTGCTCTCAGAACTAGATGACCAAAGGGTCTAGAAATGCAATTCCATCCCTGAGCAACCCATTTTGCCACTCATGGGAAAGAGACAACAAGAAAACAAAAATCTCAAGAATCAAGAAGAGAGGGCATCGAAGGAAAACTGAGAGCACGGGAGAAAACTTCAGATTTTCATTCCAAAATAAAGATTACAAGGAGTCACGATACGCATGGACATTAGAACAAGAGGAATAATTACAAGACTCTCAACCCATCCTCTCCCTCTCCATCCTCAAGAGTACCAAGAACCTCACATGTTCTTCGGAGGAATACATAGAGAGGAGATGCTACGATGGACACACTCTGTGTTTCTCACCCACTCTCCAACCACTAAAGCCCCGAAGCAAAAGACCTCTCCAAAGGCTCTTTTGACTCACTAAAACCCTAACTCTCTCCCAAAGCCCTTAAGAGACATGCAGCCCCTCATATCTATTTATAGCCCTTGGCTAATGAGTCTCCTATCCGTTACGCCGGCTAAACCTTAACGGAGCCCGCTCCCACTTGTGCAGCCTTGCGAAATCACCATTTCGCCCCTCCCCGCACCTTTCGAAGCTTCCGCTCCTTGTTGTCTACGACTCGCAACCACATCGAATCTCCACCGTCTTTGACACATCCGATCGTTCTGACCTCAACACCGCCTGTGTCTAGTCCGGTCACCCCGTGTCTCGCCATGACTCGCCTTGACGTCCTGCAGCCAACACAGACAAGAAACACATCAAATAGCACCGCTCGATACATGAAAGCATAAATAGCATTAATAAAACCACATTAAGCCCAAACTTATCAAATCAACAGGATATGCATGCTAATCCCATTTGACCAGGTTTGACCAAGTCTGACCGAGCCCGTTGCACCATGCAACGTTAAGGTCCGATCCAACCAACTCAAACTCGACTTTCCTAAATTGATGTCAATTACTCATCATACACACTGGATGACTCCCACATGGTCTCTCAATCTCCCCTTTGATGAGTATACTAGTTATGTGCCCGTGCGTTGTAACGAAAAAACAAATACAATGCAAATAACACATCTCTAATGACCATAGCCTATGAAAAAGTAGATAAAATTAGCTCGCAAACAGTAGCATTAAAAGAATACTTCTGGTTCACATGTGCAACAAGAAACAAAGGATTGTGCCATACTTTCTTAATAATAACAAAAAAATCCTATAATTAAATAATAACGCATATTATGAGGAAGCTTAACCATAAATGTACAGAACTAACTACAACCATCCTAATCATCTGTGAGCGGCCTTTATTCTCCACTGTGGCAAAATAATTAAAAGAAGATAAAGCAATATTGTTCAAGAGATGTTACCAAAACATTAAGTTAATCTTTCCGAAAAGGATAAAATTACAACTGTGCCTCTTGTATACAAAGCTATCCGTAGCAATGCACGGGCATTCAGCTATAGTGAGATAAACTCAACCACGAAGACCAAATTCAGGTTTTTTTGTTTTGCTATACACTAAATGAACATGTTTCAAACTATAAATCTAACATAAGAAAGTTCCAGATCATATGGCTATTTAAAAAATTAGGTCAGATTCCATGACAGAAAATTTTAAAAACCAACGGGGCAAACAAGTACCCAGAATTTAGCACGGAAAATGCCCAGAATTTTAAAATATTCACACTCATCCAGAGAAAATGGTTTGCTCTTGTACAAGAACCTGGCCAGAGTTTTGATAGATTCAAGATCAATTGCTACATCAATATTCCAATGCGAACAATGGTAATTAGATGGTGATCTTAATGCAGCTGATCAATGTATCTATTCATGCACATCAGTATAATATTGTCAGTAAAAGTGTGTACCTGCTTGAGAATGGTGCTTGTCCCTGACCCAACCAATAAAGCTTTTGAATTCGATTTAACACGTGAATAGATTCTTCACCACATTGATTCATTGCTTTATTAGGTGTTAGTAATGAAAAAATTAAGATCAATGGTCTGAGCCTGATAACAAAGACGCACCAAATATGAAAATAAAACGATGAATAAAATCAGATGAACGAAGCTGCATACCGAAGCACTGTGATACTTTGACACTGCTAAAGCATTTCCTTTATTGTAGTTATACACTCGAATCCTGCAATTATGTATAACACATGAAATATTACACAAAGGCAACAATTGCAAACTTAAAATCAACAGCTAGAAGGATGTAGAAAGCCGTCCACATCCTTTTAGTAGCACTCAAAATAACAAGGATCCATCATTTAGATTAGTTTTACTTTCCATTCAGGTATATTTTGCCAAACACTACATAGCAAGTTGATTTAGGAAGCCACTAAAAAATATGATAGATTGGCAACACTGGTCAAGAAGAAAAGCCCAGAATGGGAAAACAAACCTGTGATCCCAACCAGCAGTTGCTGTAATCTTGTTGTCTGGCCAAATCGCTGTACCCGCTATACCCGGTCGCTCAAGTTCTACTTCTTTCCTAAGAGTAAACGTACCCTGTAATCATAAGAAAAATACATGCCTGTACGTCAAGGCAACAAGATTTAGTAAGAAATTCAAAAGTCAGTACATGTATCAGTCATCACACATATATAATGCTCCAAATCTCGGCCTACATCCGAGTATGAATCACCGATAAACAGGGCTTTCAAAGCTGCTATCATCACCATCATTTAATATCGTGAAGCGCTCATGAACCTTGCACAAAAGACAACAAGATATTGCATTGTCATTTGTTACAGGAAACAATATTAACATCAATGACTTGAAATTAACATATTATATGGCACAGTTTTTAGTAAGTTATCATTTATCAACTAACTTGAAACGTATGTAACACATCAATGCTCACCACTTAAGAAGGCCATACAATTAACTACACTAAAAATCACCACCAAAGTCCAGTTCCTAAGGTCCACAAGTCAACATTTTAAAGATAATTATACAATCTCACCTCGCGCCAGTTATGGTCATGAACTACTGCGCCTTGCTGCGACATCCTCTCCCAGCTTATGCTGCAACAGTCGGCAAAAAATTGAAAGGAATCAAACAAAATCTCACAGCTCACATGCAAGATTAGATAACTAAACCCACTAATCGAACACTGGAAATACAGAAACGGGACTAATGCTTGCACAAATCGATTCAAGAAAACGAAAATATTACAAAAGATGGGGGGAAATTTAGAAGGAAAGACGCAACCAAAACGGAGGCCGGATGAAGTCTGACCATCTTGGATCAGATCAAGATACTCTACCACGATGCGCGGACCGACGAAATGTTCGAGCCAAATCACTGCTGGTAAGGAAGCTCGAGAACGCGGCCGTGCGGGGTGGGAGGGAGAGGAGGAGGCGGCGGGGGTGGGCGGAGGAGGCGGCGGAGTGGAGGGGTGGGGAGGAGGAGGAAGCGGTGGAGCGGAGGGGTGGGGGGGGGCGGCGGTGGCGGAGGAGCGGGGAGGAGGCGGAGGAGGAGGGAGGAGGAGGCGGTCGAGAATCGGAGGGGAGGAGGCGACGGTTCGGTGGGAGGAGGCGGCGCGGGGTGTGGGGAGGAGGTGGCGGCGGTGGAGGGTGGGGAGGAGGAGGAAGGTGGAGCGGAGGGTGGGGATGAGGAGGCGGAGGAGCGGGGAGGAGGCGGAGGAGGAGGAGGGAGGAGGCGGCCGAGAAATCGGAGGGAGGAGATGCAGGTTCGATGGGAGGAGGAGGCGGGCGGAGGAGGAGGAGGCGCACGGTTCGATGGGAGGAGGAGGCAAGGCGGAGAAATGAGAGGGAGGAGCACACGGTTCGACGGAGGAGGAGGCGCTTCCCATGGAGAAATGAGGGAGGAGCGCGTTTTTTTCGTCGAAGGGGTGGGAGGAGTGGGGAGGACGGACGGACCGCCACCAACTCCAATTTTTAAGTAGTAGAGATTAACAAACCCAGAAAAAGCATGAAGTTGAGTTTGAAGAGTCCAACATGGTCCATAGAAGAAAAATGAAGCTAATGACCATGTCGACAGAGGGAACACTAGAGCAACAAAGAAAGAGCAATTTGTTCTCCAAAGCTCTAGAAAGATCCCAAGAAAAATCTTTTGGAGTCTTTTTCTCCAATATTCTCCCCCTTTTGGCAATAAATACATCAAGGATGCAAGAAGGGAGAATGTAACATGATTTGGATAAAATGGCTGAAGTTTGTTTATTTTAAGCATTTAGAGCCATGAGAATTATCCAAAATGACCATAATAGTTTACACCAAGCCATAATTCAATAAAACGCTATCTAGATCATGACAGGATATGTATATGCTAGCTAAACCAAAGAGAAGACAATCTGAAATATAGTGCATTTTGTGAGCGTGTCAAGTCAACAATAAGCAAAGTCTAGTTAGAGATATCCAAGGATAATGCAGGCCATATCAATAAGCTAAGCGGAACCAAGAAGCTAATATTGAGTCCATATAGAGTGCTATACGCTCAAGAATGAAAGATTGGTTCAAATACTTGGTTCTTTTGTAACTTAAGCAAATTGAGCACAAATGACATATTTTCTTTTGAAATTTATGGTCGTTTCCAACCAATATTTTTATCATGTGCTAGATCTCAAGCCTTATGCGACTACTTCAAGCAAGAATCTTAAGAAGATAGTCTAGGTCATCAAAAACTCCCCCTGAGTTCATGCCTAGTGCAATGGCAAGCCGTCTCATGAGAAAGAATTGGTGAGATCAGTTTTTTCGTGCAAAAGAGATCTTTTGCTTTTTAACATGTTGTACTAACTCATGCTGCATCAAGAGACTAAAATAGCTCGATCTAAGGCTCAATAGTGATTCAACGCTCAACTTAGCCTATTTGACATGGCATGAATCATAAAAGGATAATTCAAGAAAAACTATTCTCGAGTGCTAACATGACAAGTTTTAATTCAATTTGTGCAAGTTAAATTAACTTATCATGGCAAAAGCTAGTCTACACATATGAAGTCATGATAAATCTAGCAACTAAGCACAAGTCATGGCAAGGTGTAAAGCATTGTAAGCATGTCATAACCGGATAATAATCAAGGCACAATGTAGTTATATTACAATGCAGAAAGTCCAGCTCCCCCTCAACATGTGATGCAACTTTTAGTTCAAGTTGAGTTATATCAAAATTAAGCTCCAGAAGCTCCCTAAAGAACTCCCCCGAACCAAAGCAATAAAAACGAGAAGCTGACACGATAAATAAATAGGCAGTTCTTAAAGCATAGATAAGATATAGAGAAATATATGGCTCAGACTGACTCTCATCTACCCCATATGACTCTAGGACTATCAACTGGTCATCTAACAAACTAAGGAGCAAACACATAACCTGTCTACCCGAGAGTGGTCCAACCCTCGCTAGAACCTATAAGTAGTGGGTAAGCTCAACCTAGTAAGAAGAAAACTAGCTAATAAGCAGCATCCTAGAATCATAAGATAAGAGTAAGAAGTCTAAGCAACTTGGCAAGAGAACCACTCTAACCTATGCTAGAAGGACTAAACCCAAAGCACCCGTATGTAATACAATCAGAAAGGAGTAAGAGCATAATAAATAAAGTAAAGCAGTAAAGCACTAGCTCCCCCTCACAATAGTCCATAAGGACAAACCACCCCAAGCTCTCCCCGTAGAGCTGAAAACCTAGAGCTATCCAAAGGCTTGGTGAAGATATCAGCCAACTGGTGGTCACTCTCCACAAACTGGAGTACTATATCACCCTTCTCTACATGGTCTCTAAGGAAATGGAATCTGATATCAACATGCTTGGTCCGAGAATGCTGCACTGGGTTCTTAGCAATATTAATTGCAGAAGTGTTATGACAAAAGAGTGGAACACTATCTGTAGCTAACCCAAAGTCCCGCAAGGTCGACGTCATCCAAAACACCTAGCTACAGCAACTGGCCGCAGCAACGTACTCGACCTCTGCGGTGGACTGTGCAACACCGGACTGCTTCCTTGAAGACCAGGAAACGAGAGAATTGCCAATGAATTGGCAAGTGCCAGAAGTGCTCTTCCTATATATCCTACAGCCAGCAAAGTTTGCGTCCGAGTAGGCTCACAAGGAAAGATAAGAAGAGGAAGAATACCAGATACCATAGTCAATGGTAGCTCGAAGGTACCGAAAGATGCGCTTCATCGCCTGGCGGTGAGATACGCGAGGAGAAGCCTGAAACGGAGCACAAAGACACACGAAGAAGTGTATATCCGGTCTCGAGGCAGTGAGGTATAAGAGCGAGCCAATCATGCTGCGATACTCCTTCTGATCAACTGGCTCGCCATCCTCATCTAGATCCAATGAAGCTAAGATAGGCATAGGAGTTGACACCGGCTTACCATCACTCATGTCAAAGCGTCTCAGGAGATCACGAGTGTACTTGCCTTGATGCAAGAACGTACCCTCCCGAGTCTGCTTGATCTGGAAGCCAAGGAAGAAAGTCAACTCGCCCATCATGCTCATCTCAAACTCGGTGCTCATGACATCCGAAAACTGTGAAACAAGAGCATGAGAGGAGCCACCAAAGATAATGTCATCGACATAAATCTGGACGAGCAGAAGATTATTGCCATGCGGGCGGATGAACAAGGTCTTGTCTACTTTACCCATCTCAAAACCATGACTCAACAGATAGGACTTAAGCCTCTCATACCAAGCTCTAGAGACCTGCTTAAGTCCATACATTGCTTTAGAAAGCATGTAGACATGGTTTGGGTATTTGGGGTTTTCGAAACCAAGAGGCTGTCCCATATAGACTACTTCCTCAATAAAGCCATTGAGGAAGGCACTCTTGACGTCCATTTGGTAAATCTTGAAACCCTTAGAAGCTGCAAAGGCAAGCAGGATTCTAACGGCCTCAAGTCTAGCTACAGGGGCAAAGGTCTCCTCGAAATCCAGACCCTCAACCTGGGAGAACCCCTAAGCTATCAGTCTAGCCTTATTTCGAATAACCACACCATCCTCACTCTGCTTGTTCTTGAACACCCACTTAGTCCCAATGACATTGTGACCTCGTGGGGACTCAACAAGCGACCAGACCTTGTTTCTCTCGAAATTCTCTAGCTCCTAATGCATGACATTAACCCACGACTCGTCAGATAGAGCATGACAGACGTCCTTGGGCTCGAATGAGGCAATAAAGGCAGAATGGAGACAGAAAAGTGACGTGCCAGATTTTGAACGAGTGACTCGCTCAAAAAGGTCTCCAATAATCTGCTTAGAAGGATGGTCTTTTTGAATGTGTCTAGGAGGTCTAGAATGAGATAAAGAAGTGACCTCTACCTCGTGAGCTGACGAGGTAGGAACAGAGCCACTAGCTCCAGAGGAAGCAGAAGGCAAAGGCTGATCGCCTCGAGGTGTAGTGGAAGACGGCACCTCAAGGGGTGCATGAGGGACTGGATCGGGTAAACAACCCTCATCTCCATCCTCTTCATCATCCATGAAGATGGTCTCGGACTGATCTAAAGATCCTGAGATATCGAGCCTAGTCCCCGGACTGGCCTCGTCGAAGGTCACCTCACAGGTCTCTACCATTTTACTAGACTTGTAGTTCCAGACCCTATAGGCCCGTGAAGAAGTCGAGTAGCCTAGAAAGATACCATCACAAGAACGTGACTCGAACTTGTCTAGGTTCCCGGACTTTAAGATAAAACACTTGCATCCAAACACACGAAAATGAGATACACTGGGTTTCCGCCCATATCTCAACTCATAAGAGGTGCGATGCAAGTGTGCCCTGAGAAAAACTCGATTTGAGACATGGCACGCGGTAGCTATAGCCTCAGCCCAAAACTTCCGCGGTGTAGAGTACTCATCAAGCATCGTCCTGGCCATCTCGACCAAGGTACGGTTCTTCCTCTCCACGACCCCATTCTGCTGTGGGACGTACGAAGAAGAGAACTAGTGCTCTACACCTGTCTCACCACAGAAACTCTCGAAGTAGGATTCTTGAACTCCATGCCATTGTCACTGCGGATCGCTCGTAAGGCACCCAGAAGCTCAACAGAAAGCCTACTGAAAAGACCCCTCCTGCAGACTGCACTCGAGCTGGTCCAACTGTGTCCATATGGAACAGCTGTCCTGGTGCATCGGTCATGGTAACTGTGACCGGAGGATGGGGAGCGGCAACCATCTTGCCGTGTCGGCAAGGAGCACAAACTAGATCTTTGACTATCTTGAGTTTCAGCAGACCGCGAATGAGATCATGACCGCTAACTCGGGTCAAATGATGAAAACCAATATGACCAAGTCTCATATGCCAGAAAGAGAGATCACGGGACTCAGAAGCAACCAAACACCGGAGAGGATCACCAGAAGACTCAGAAAAATCAGCACGAAAGATCCTCCCAAAACGAGAAATCCCACAAATTAGACTACCCGAAGAATGAAGAATTTTACAAATGTTTTTCTTAAAGATCACCTCAAAGTCGTCATCGGTAAGCTGAGAAATGGAAAGCAAATTATACTGCAGCTTACTAACCAAGGCAACATCTTTTAAAATAAAAGAATCATTAATGCGCACTGTACCTTTGGCGATGATGCGCCCAGATGAGGCATCTTCGAAGGTGATCATCTCATCCCTTGGAGCACAGGCAAGGAAAGAAAAACAATGAGAGTCTCCGGTCATGTGTCGTGAACACCCGGAGTCTACGAGCCAAACCTTTCCCTTCCCTGCCCGGCGAACCTGAGTCAAACAGAGAGTAAAGTCTCAGTACTGGGGTAAATCAAGAGTGATTTTGGCACCCAATACTGAGTAACACGTCGAGCAGATGAAGTAGTCAAGCACGACTGACCTCTATCTACCATACGCTCTCTGTCACCCAAGGAAGCAAAAGGTCTGTGTGCAGACCTAAAGCTGTTACAGGGTCCAACTGCTACGGGAGAGCGAGTCAGAGCAATGGCAGCATGCTGATCATGCCGCGGGTAGTTATCTTGATGGGGAAAATGAGATCTACCCTCAGGACGGCGGAAGTCATGACCAGGAGCAGCATGAGGACCAAAACCAGAAGACTCAGAAAAACCAAGTCCTCGATGCTGCCCAAACCCATCAGAAGCAACTGAGGCAAACCAAGACCTCGTGTTGGTCTTAGATGCACTCAAGGTCTGGAGTTGACCCTGAATACGCCTAAGAGCTGCAACACGATCTCTACGCGCGATCGTGGCGCGCCTAAAGCATCGGTTGATCAGGTGTCCATCCTTCTGACAGAAGGTGCAATGATACTTCACCTTTTGAGAGGTGGAAGTAGCACGGTGAGGCTTCGCCTTCTGCGAGGCAGAAGCTGCAGGTGAAATCATCTTGCTGTCAGAAATCCCTTGGACAAAGCCCGCCGATTTGAATTTGAACTTCTCGGTCCTGGGCTCAGTCTCGATCACACCTGGTGCTATTGGTCTGAGCACGGCAGGTGGATGCTTCCTTCTATCCTCATAGAAATCATATCCTAGACCCTGATTAAATCTGCAGATTTTAGATTGGTCTAGAATAAGATTGAGCTTCTTCTTGCCTCCTACAAATCTCTCGAGAGTGTTCATAAGATACTGACACTCCTGAAAGAGAGGTGCAAGAAGAGCAAGGGGAAGAAGGAACAGCAGAAGGTAAGGGACCAGAAGAAGAACCAATAGTAGAGGAAAGATTGGCTTGTGCACGCACAGCCGACTCTGAGAGAACAGTTCTACTACTAGCTATTTGGTTCACGTCACTAAGCGTCTCCACCTTACCCTGGGGCTCCTCCCCCTTCCCAGCAATCACATTACAAGCTGAAGGTGGCTTCTCTAGAAGATCCTTAGTTAGCTTCACACATTTTTCATCCAATGCAACCAATTCAGATTTTAGTTTGTTACAACTAATGCATGGTGATCTTAGAAGCAAATTGAGCCAACTTGTTATTATTGTCAATCATTTCTTGAAACTGTTTGGAGACATATTCAAGTTCAACAGACAATTTACACATGAAGCAATAGGCTCAAGTAGAAAGGCTTGTAATTCAGTAATTTTATGATCTGCCCGTTTTAAATTCATCTTCAGATTATTGCAATGTTCACAAGACTCGGGCAGATCCAGAAGCATGGTATAAAGACCTCTAACAACAATGTCCTTATCCTCACATGAGGTGCAAGCAACAGTCTCAACAGTAGAAGATGAAATAGAAGCAACCCTACTCATCTCTAGTTCAGCCAAGAGACTAATGTTCTCCACCTTAATAATGTCAAGCTCAGAGGACAGACTATCATGCGAGGTCCTTAATTTCTCCATGTCACCCAACAAAGCACATCATGTATCACAATCATCACGGGAGGGAGCAGATGTAAGTGAAGTAAGCTCCCGTGATAGTCTAGCTACTTTCTTCTCCAACTCAGCATACCTAGCCCTAGACTTAGCATGTAATTTACCTAGCTTAAGGAAAGCATCATTAAGTGGTCGTAGGCGTGGCTCACCTCGTCGAGTCGAGTACGACTCATTGTCGCTCGGTTAGCCTCGAGGGCCATGAAGCACATGCCGAGAAGTCGTCGCCGCCTTGGGTTCTTGGTCACCCGTCCCGTCGTCGTCGCTCCATCCCTCCACCTCGATGAGGTTGAGGTTATCGAAGGCGGTGAGGACGCGGTGGAAGAGCTTCTTGGCTTTACCAAGGTCACAGAACTTCTTCTTCCCTTGTGCATGGACTGGAGGCTTCTTGTTGCGGTTCTTGTCGGTATAGTCGTTCTTGCACGAACCGCCGTAGTCGTTCTTGCCCTTCTCCGGCTTAGGGCGGTTTGCTGAATGTGGTTGGGGCCACCACACTCGAAACAAATCACGTGTCCTCCTCTCTTCTGTCCCTCCTCTTGTAAGCATGGGAGAATCTTCCGAGCTAGGAGGGCTAATTGCTCATCTGCAAGCTGCTCTAACTGATCATCAGTTATGTCACAGAGAGCAGCAAGGGAGAATCCGCAAGGCGTCTCGGAAGAGGATCCAGAAGTGGGATCGGTGACTAGGGCCATCGACTGCGACTTCGACCTATGAGAGACTATGTCAATCTCGTGAGTCTTGAGGCGTGAATATAACGCGTCAAGAGTCAAGGTCGAGAGGTCTGTGGTATCCTTGATGGTAGTCACCTTCATCTCCCACACACGAAGGTCGAGTGCATCAAGCATCTGTCGAGCGTTATCCGAGTCGGAGTATGTGAGACCAACCGCTCGGAGGTTGCTCAAGATCTTGTGAAAACGCGTAAAGCACTCATCGAGGGACTCGCCAGCGAGCATTTCAAACTTGTTGTAATCACACTTGAACTGGTCTTGTCGAACTATCTTGATCTGAGTGGTGCCCTCATGGTAAGCATCGAGAGTGACCCAGATGTCGAAAGTCGACGAAAGATGAGATATGCGGTCAAACTTGCTACAACTCAGGCCCTAAGTTATGATGTTCCTTGCCTTAGCGTTTGCCTCAACGTCAGCCATGTTTCCGGCATTGACGTCTTCATCGGCAGGAACATCAAACCGAACATTGACCTTTCGCCAGATGGCGTAGCCCTGAGCCTGGATGTAGGTCTCCATCCGACTCTTCCAGAAGGGATAGTCCATCCCATCGAAGATCGGGGGCTTGGTCGAGTCCTTGTACGTCGCCATGGCTCTAGAGACCGGTTAAGATCTAAGAAGAAGAGCTAACCGGCTCTGATACCAATTGTTGGACCGAAATGGCGACAGAGGGGGGTGAATGCCGTCTTTAAAAATTCCACTTAATGAAACTCCTCTACAACAGCTACGAAGAGTTATGAACGAGTTCAAAACACCTCTTTGGAAGCTTGAGCACTCAAAGAAGAGGCACAACAGAAAAGAAACTAAAACGTAGCAAAAGCATGTTTGCCGTGTCGGGGCGGTCAGATCACCGCCAGTCGGGGCGGTCGGACCGCTGCCTTAAGGCCGGTCAGACCGCCGGCAAATTTCCGGTCTAACCGCTGTGGCCGGTCTGACCGCTCGGAGAATGCCGGTCTGACCGTCGGCTAAAAGCCGGTCTGACCACCGCCTAGAGGCCGGTCTGACCGCTGGCAAGATCCTAGTCTGACCACCATGGAGGGGCAGTCTAACCGCTCCCTGCTCCAGTAACTGAGAGCTGAACGAAAGTTCGAGACAAGAAAACCAAAATCCAAATTCGCAACGATTCTTTGATCCTTTGGCCAAAAGACATTGCAGATATGTTAGCAATAGCCACTTGACTCTACAAGCCAAGAATCAAGCCATCTCAAAAAGGGAAACAAGATTTGGATCAAAACCCTAGAAAATGAACATGAAGAACAAGAAAAACCCAAAACGAGTGATTCTTGCAAATTGATCAAATTGCTCTCGGAACTAGATGACCAAAGGGTCTAGAAATGCAATTCCATCCCTGAGCAACCCATTTTTCCACTCATGGGCAAGAGACAACAAGAAAATAAAAATCTCAAGAATCAAGCAGAGAGGGCATCGAAGAAAATTGAGAGCACGGGAGAAAACTTCAGATTTTCATTCCAAAATAAAGATTACAAGGAGTCACGATACGCATGGACATTAGAACAAGAGGAATGATTATAAGACTCCCAATCCATCCTCTCCCTCTCCATCCTCAAGAGCACCAAGAACCTCACATGTTCTTGGGAGGAATACACAGAGAGGAGATGCTACGATGGACACACTCTGTGTTTCTCACCGACTCTCCAACCACTAAAGCCCCAAAGCAAAAGACCTCTCCAAAGGCTCTTTTGACTCACTAAAACCCTAACTCTCTCCCAAAACCCTTAAGAGACATGCAGCCCCTCACATCTATTTATAGCCCTTGGCTAACGGGTCTCCTACCCGTTACACCGGCTAAACCCTAAAGGAGCCCGCTCCCACTTGTGCAGCCTTGCGAAATCACCATTTCGCCCCTCCTGCACCTTCCGGGAAGCTTCCGCGCTCCATGTCGTCCACGACTCGTAACCACATCGAATCTCCACCTTCTTTGACACATCCGACCGTTCTGACCTCAACACCGCTTGTGTCTAGTCCGGTCACCCTGTGTCTCGCCACGACTCGCCTCGATGTCCTGCAGTCAACACAGACAAGAAACACATCAAATAGCACCGCTCGATACATGAAAGAATAAATAGCATTAATGAAACCACATTAAGCCCAAACCTATCAAATCAACAGGATATGCATATAATCCCATTTGACCAGGTTTGACCAAGTCCGACTGAGCCCGTTGCACCACGCAACGTCAAGGTCCGAACCAACCAACTCAAACTCGACTTTTCTAAACCGATGTCAATTACTCATCATACACACTGGATGACCACCACATGGTCTCTCCGCTCCTAGCTAGTTCATCCACTTCTAAGTTGTCCTCGATGATATCGACTACCGCTGTGAGCTAGCGACTCCGTTATGACACCACAGTCGATTGCACAATACACTCTTGTTGTAAATGTCGTAAGAGTGTCTTGTGCAGTCTCACCGTCGTGCCACAAAGATGATGCTACCACCGTCTCTCCATTGCCGGTGATATCCGGCGGCCATCCGATGCCCTCCCCTCTCTTCCTTGATGGCAGGCATCAAGGATATCGCATGTTGCATCCGGTTTCTACTGTCTGCTAGGGTCTCTATTTCTTATATATTCTTACTGTGTTAAAGAGTTGGATTCGTTATCTTTTTATGCTGTAATGATGGATTCTAATCTTAATGCAAATGGAATGTGCTGTTGTGTTTACCACTGTATTTACTTATTTTCAAAGGGCATAGGTAACATTATTTCTTGAGGTTAGCCAAAAAACAAAAAAAAGGTATAGAATGAACTATCATAGATGGTTTGTGATATAAACTGTCTATGAAAAATATCATAGACTGTTCTATATACCAACTGCTTGTGATACTCGCCAATCACAGACGGTTGGTAACTAGAACTGTCTGCTTGTGACACCTCAGCTTGAATTTATTCATAATACACCCTCCGGGATAGAAGGTGAACTCTGGAGATGCATGAAGGAGGTCCTCTTGCGTGCAAACTATGGAGCATAGTTTGAGTCTTATCTTGAATTTATTCATAATACTAGCTGAATGCCCGCGCGTTGCTGCGGATTTTTAAAAAGTTTAGAACATATTTGTATGCATATTCTAAAAATTTTTACCATCCGTTAGTTTCAGAACATATAGTTTGATAAAATTTTAAAATCCGACGGGCGGAGCGCTACGGAGAGAGGGGAGGAGCGACGGGATTCGGTGGGGGGAGGAGGCGCACGGGATAGGCAAGGGTGGAGCGGGGAGGAGCAAAGGGGAGACGGAGGACGGGGAGAAGATTTGGCGCAGGTTTTTTGGGACCACATGTCAGCGCTGCCTTTTGTGAGAAGAGGTGGGAGAGGCCGGACCAACCTCCAACTCCTTCTTTTATAATAGTAAAGATACACCCTCCGGGATAGAAGGTGAACTCCGGAGAAGCAACCCTCCGGGATAGAAGGTGAACTCCGGAGAAGCATGAAGGAGGTCCTCTTGCGTGCAAACTATGGAGCATAGATTCAGCCTCATCCACGAAAATGATACTGCTGTTTGTTTTTGTTTATATCCCCATGCCATCTTGTCCATAAGTTAAAATAGTAATTCTTCATTTTATGTCTTTGTCTGCTGAGTTCACCCAGATGTATATCTTCGTATGCATGTATTTTATCCTAGATGGAATGTTTTTTGTTTCTATTTTGGGCCACATAAATTAGGAAAATTCTTAGCATGACTCTTGTTTTTCTTTGCAGATTTTATGTCTTCGCATGGCAAAATATTATAGCATTGGGTTTTTCAATCATTTTCATTTGCCAGATTTAACGTTTTCTTATGCTGAGGCGATCTGTATAAATTCAAGAATACAAAAATGTCTTGTTTGCTGCTGAGGATGAGTACACAGTGGCTGGAAGTTTGAATTTTTCGTTGCAACGCAGGAGGACTCGGCTATGTAAGATAAAAATGATTCTCACTGTCTAATATTTGGATCATGTTTGATGATATGTATTTTCATCCTCTTTTGGTACTCCTTTGTAACGCATCACCACCTCACTAGTTTTATTAAACCCAAGGTTGATGACTAGTAATTAAAGTAAATGCATGGAGGGTCTCCGAACTTGTTTATGTGTCATATATGTCACTATACTTTCAAAATACACATCTAAGTAACTAATATGACATAAGTGAGTTAACATTCCAAATTCTAGAGAGTTCAAAAATGAGAAAGTTTTAAAAATTTTGCGTGCATTTTATTTTTATGGCTTTTGATTGGAGTTCCTTTGCAAAAATAACTTGTAAAAACAATTTTTTTCAAAAAGAAATATACAGTTGACAAAATTCAATTTGAATTAAAAATTGAATTTGAAAAGATGATGCATAGTATTTATCAAAGATTTATAATAATATCATTACTGAGACAAGAGAATCCTAGGGTGTCATAGGTACATGGTTATCAATGTCAAATGAGGGCATAACAATTATCGGTTTAACTACTATCCTTACAATAGGAATTATCATTTTACGTAACACAGCGAATGCATTTAAATTTAAAATAATAAAACAATTTTGGTAAACATAGGTACAAGATGATCGAAGGAGACTTGCCTTCTTGCACGCTGTCTGGATCTTCTTGCTGCTGGTCGGGGAAGTCTTCGGCAACGACAGGTTCTACGCGCGAAAAGATAGAGCAAACAAAACAAATAAATACACATAAATTCAAATAAAATTCAAAAATTGAAAAAAGTGTATATTTGGGTAGGTCATGATTTTAGAAAATTTTAGAAATTTGAACAGGTCAAATCAGAGGTAAAATGAGTAAGTTATGGCTTTCGGAAGTTTAATTAAAAGAAAAGAAAATTTATTTTTGCACTGAAAAATTATATTTATGACGTCAGCACTATTTTTAATTTTGGCTGAAATATTTTTATAAAGGAAAAGAATTTTTATTACGCAATGCTAATGTCAGCATAAATTTAAAATTTAAATTTTTTTGACATGTGGGCCCGATCTACCGTGGACCGAGCTCATGCCGAGGTGGCGAGCACGGCGACGTGGCTAAGACCGGCGGGCACAGACGGGCGGCGGCTTGCCGAGCGGGGGGTGCTCGCCGGGTGGCGGGGGCGGAGGAAGAGGAGGCGGGAGAGTCATTTTTACCCGTCGGCTCGGGAGGTGGCCGGAGGAAGGGCGGCATGAGAGAGCGAGATGGCGGTGGTGGTGCTCGGGACGGCACAAGACGCAAGGAGGCTCGGCCGAGGTGGGAAATGGTGGAGGAGGGAGAGGGATGCGGATAAGCTCCTTGGGGGTTTTATAGGAGGAGAGGGGAGGCCGGCAGGGGAGCTCCCCACGCAAAATTTGGCCGCAATTAGGGGAGTAAAGCGGGAAACAACCGGTGATTAGTGGAGGAGTGATTAGGGGCTTTTATTGCACATTCAATCGGAAATTTGAGCGAAGGAAACGACAGGAATTGAAGCTTCGGTTTCGGCTTCATTGGAGGAGAGAGAGAGTGAGAGGAGGAAGAAGAAAGGAAGGTAGAAGAAAGGAATGACGGGTGGGGCCCACCCGTCGGTAAGAGAAAGAGAGTGAAGGGGTATTGGGCGGCCGGATGGTTGACACGTGGCAAGTGGATTGATCTCGGCCGTTGGATTTAAGTGAATGGGTTAGTTATGGTGGACGGCCGAGATTAAATCGAGGAGAGAGATGGATTTAATCCGGACGTAATCCGGATTTAATTTTCAGATTAATTTTTCAGAAAATACTAGAAATATTATAATTGCTTAGAAAATAATAAATAATATCTAAAAATTCCAGAAAATTCATAGAATATTCCTAGAGCTATTTTAGACTTGATAAAAATATTTTTAATTTCGGATTTGCTTTTACTAATTTTATAAAATACTTTTTAACTTTAAAAATTGATTTTTAATTCCCAACAATTCCCAAAAATTAAATAAAAATTCAAGGAAGGTTTGGAAAAATAAAATGAATTCTTTTTGGCTTTAATAAAATATTTAAAATATATTTTCTTGTTTTAGGTTTTGAAATAAAATCCAGAAAAGCACATAAAAATTCAAATAAAAGCCAAATGCTTAAAATAATTAATTTGAGATTAAATTTTTCAGAATGCGAATTTTTGGGTTGTTACAGTTCCATCCACCAACACTAGTTGACTGGCTCTAACCGTCAAGGTTCAAAACTACGGGTTCCATCCACCCGCACTGGCTCCATCCGCCATGACACAACTCCGAGAGTTCCATCCACTCTCGGGTTTCCAAAACTTCTACTTTAAAATCAAAACCAAAGATCTACCATGTGAATGCATTCCTTGCCTGCCCTTGACCGTGGGCACTGCTATTCGCATAGTTTTACACTCAAGAGATAAGTCATCTTAATATCCAACATGCTTCCTTAGGCATAAGATCCAGAAAATTTATCACAAAGCCATTACCTTACTCTAGTCTAGCTAGACACCACCCGCTGAGGTTTCACCGCTGAAGGGTTACATCCACCCAGTCAGAAGCCCCCTCTTGCGCCATATGAGTACAGTAAATCCCTGTCCCTCACTGTAAATAACCTGTAAATCCCTGGCACCCACTTTCCACTGGTGGTACCGAAACTAGACTATCGTAAGTTATTCATCTAGGTCGTACCTATATAGACTTGTGGTTGTACGGTAGTGCTCAATTTGGACAATCACAAGTGTCGGTCCTTAATTGACTAGGGCAGAACTTTCACAATACAAGTTCCCGTGCTAAATCCGCACCAATCCAAGCTTACCGTCCACCCAAGTCTAAACAATTTGCACAATTTGTTTTATTTTAAAAGAACAATGGCAACACAAGTCGCCACTAACTTTCCGAATACAAAGGCTAGTTCAATAAAATATAATTTTCCATTTCCAAGTTACAAATGTTGAATAGCTTGACTAAGCATTTACTACCGTTCTAATGTTTAGCAAAGAATTATAGCACTCTCATTATTGAGACAAAGGAACTCCTAAGGTTGCAAAGGTACATGGCGTTCAACTTTAATCAAGAGCATAACAATAATTAGATTAACTAATACCTTAATACAGAAATTATCATTTTATGTAACATAGCAAATATATTAAATTTAAAATAATACAAAGCATTTCTCAAACATAGGTACAAAATGTTCAAAGGAGACTTGCCTTCTTGCTCGCTGTCTGGGCTTTCTTGCTGCTGCTTAGAATATTCTTCGACGACATCAGGTTCTACGCGTGAAACGACACATACAAACGAATAAAATCGCAAAAATACAAAATACATACTGGAAGAAATTTTATACAAATTTAGGAGATAGATTCAACGGATTCGGAGTTCGTATGAGGGAGAACGAATATCTGAAAGTTTTGGATATCACATGAAATGATGAAAAATCCATGAATTACCATTGGAGAGCAAAACAATTTTTGTGTGATAAGCAGAGCGGCGAGGTGGCTAGCGAACGGGCAAAAAGGAACCCTGACGACGAGGCGAAGGTGGTGACGTGGGTACGACGTCAAGGAACGGTAGCAATCACTGGCGGTGAGGGAAAAACGGTAGTGACGGCATGGTAGCGATATCGACAGGTTGGAAAGAGAGAGTATCGGGTATGGAACATGGAGATGTAGGGAGAGCACGGGGTTGAACATGGTATGATGAAGTTAGAAAAATTATTGGCTAGGGTGAAAATTCATTGGAAATGATACAATCGACATTTGAACGACGACGGTAGAGAAAAAGGAAAAACTTGATGTCTTGGTGCTCGGTGAAGCAAATCTAAAATCACTTGAAATGTAGCTATCTGGGATGGTTTGGCACGATATGACGCGAACGGATTGGGGAAAATACCATTGGAAAGATGGGAACACGAGATACCATTAGCGGCCATGGCGAGGTGTCGGAGGCAAACATTTGTGGAGGCTTTTCGGGGAAAAGGAAGAGAGCACTGCATAGAATGTGGCGAGACAAGTCTAAGAAAAATTACAGCATAGGCTAAAACTCAACAGGGATGACGAATCGACGTCGGGAATAAAAAACGGCCATTTTCGCAGAAAGTTCAATTTCTGACAATTGGCTCCACGAAAAATTTAATAAAAATAGTAGATAAATTCCTTAGTGGCTAGGACATGATTTGACATGAACAAAAATCAAAGCGTTTACCGAAAAGGTGGTGTACGCGCGAAGGCATGGTTTTAGCGTCTGGCTCGACAAGGTCAACGAGGACTCAGAGATTCTTCGAGTGATGGCGATGGAAGCATGGCATAGAACGTGTTGAGGCGAACTCAACGGTATAGACGGCTCGGCGAAAGAACATCGGATGGTGGTGGAACACGGCGGAGAAGATATTCGGCGACCGGCGGGTTTACATCAGCATTCCGGGCAAACGGAGAGGAGTTAGCGGGTGAGATTTGTGGCGAAACGAAGAGGAGAACGTGGGGAATGCAGTGCTCACCTTGGTTGTGGTGGAAGATGCATGGTCGGCTCGTAGCGAGGAGAGAAGCGACGGCGCAGTTTGGCCACGTTGATCCGACGATGCTCCGGTGATGACGAGGGAAGCACCGCGTAGAACGCGCGAAGGCGAAGCCAGTGGTGTGGTCAAAAGTGGCGGAACTCCAATGTAGGTGTCGCAAATGGCCGAGGAATAGCGCTCGGTTCAGAAAAGAAAAATGGCGATAGCGAAGAGAATAAAGGGAGAGAGGATGTGAAATTTTCGGGGATGGATGAGGATGACAAGGGGCACCCGGTGCTCCCTTTTATAGGCATGGAGGTGAGCCGGATGAGGAGATCCGCAAGGGAATGTCTTTTGGTGGCATGGCATATTCCCGCGAAATGGGCGCATGAAATTGGGGGCTAAGGCCGGGAATGGAAAGCTATTGAGGAGAGAATTTTAATACACTTGATTGCACAAAAATCATGAAGAAACACAAGTTTGAAGAGCTCAATTGGAACGGCCATGGCGGCCTCGCTCGGGACTCGAACGGACGAATGGAAGAAGGCAGGAGAGAGAAAATGGTACAAAAAAATATTATTTTTTTCCCAAAAATAAAATAAAAAATAAATACCAAATTAAATAAAATAATTTCGGAGTTATTTGAAGTTTATTTTAACCATTTAAAATATTTGTACTTTGTTCAAATATTTTAATTTAATCTAAGTAAATTCAAAAAATTCAAAAAAAATCAAACAATTTTAAAAGAGGATAGAAATGGATAGATTGCAATTTTAGATGAATTTAAAAATTTGAACGGGTCTAATCGGAGTTAGAATGAAGGAGAACGAGATTCTAGAAGTTTGAAAGGAGAGAAAAAGAATAAACTGATTTTCTGGAATTATTTTTGAACTGAAAAATCAGATTATGACGTCATCAAGGGAAATGATTTTCAGAGGAATTATTTTTGTGGAAAACGAATTTATTATGTCAGGGTGACGTCAGAATGGATTTTGATTTTCTGACCAAATTATTTTTATAAAGGAAAATGATTTATTACTCTAACAAGTGGGACCGAGTTTATCAGTGAGAGAGAAGAGAGAGAGGAAAGAGCGGTTTAAACAGGCAGGACGAATTGAACCAGGGTTTGACACTTGTCAGCCTGCGGAGAGAAGTTGAGGATTAAATTTGATTTAGATTTTTAGAAACATTAAGAAGGTTTTTAAAAATACTTAGAAAATAGGAAATAAAGTCTAAAAACTTCAAAAAATTCATAGAACATTCTGAAGCTATTTTAGACTTAGGTATAATATTTCCAATTTCAATTTGGTATTTTAATTTTACAAAAATATTTTTTAACTTTCAAATTGATTTTTTTTAAATCCAGAAAAACACGAAAAATTTAGATAGAATTCAAATACTTTAAAATAATTAATTTGAAATTAAATTTTTGTAAAAAGCAAATTTTTGGAATGTTACACATCTCGTGCGTTCAAAGTCCCTCCGACCATGTCATCATTTCCCTCATCTCATTTTCACGAGAAGCCAAGCTTCTCCCTCATTGTTTTGCCTGGAACGTGCCTTTGTCCCGAGATTCATTATGTGTGCTCCGCTCTATTCTGCTGTGGCCCGAGTCTTTTCGGTGAGCCCCTTGCTTTATGTCCACATCATATCATGCCACTCCTCCCCAATTTGGTTTTTCCTCACCTAATTCCACCTCCCCTGTAGTGTATCGTCGGATCCTCGTCGTTTCTCTTAGCTCTGGCTGCCATCGTTGCCTGAGCAATTCCTCCTTTCCGGTGAGCTACAAACTTTACCATGGCCATTCTTAGCATCCCCTCTCCTCCCTGAACTCGATCTATCCCTTGGTTTTAGCTGGACTTCATTGTAGGAGGCTATCACCATGCACACTACCATCGTTGTCGCAATGTAATATCCTGATCATCGTTATGGCGCAAGTTTTTAAAATAATTACGGAGTCGCCGGTTTTTCGGTAAATCACGGAAAGGAAAAAATAAAAATTGTGGAATAGCATAAAATGAATAAAATAAATAAATAAATAACCTCTAAGTGGGCTTCCTGGAGAGTGGGCCGACCACCTTGGGCCGGAGGCCCAAGGGGTGGCCGCACCCCCACTCCTCCCCATAAAAACCCTAGCCACTTTCCCCTCCTCCCTCTAGCCGCCACCCCCCTTTCCCACCCTCCTTGCCGCACCCCTCCTGGTTGGTGCCCCACCTCCCCTCACAGCTGCTGTCCATGGGTGCAAAGGAGAAAGAGAAGGAAGAAGAAGAAAGGAATAGGAGGAAGAAGAAGAGAAGGAGGAGAAGAAGAGGAGGAAAGAAGAAGGGGTGATCCCAAGGGATCATCTAGGTAATTTTTCCCCATCCCAAACCCTTCTGTTTTTAGAGTAATTAGTGTTTTTGGCACGGAATTTGAAGAGAATTAGTAGATTGATTGCCCGATTAGAGATTGCCTGCTGTCTGCCTGTACATCAATTTGCGCAGCGCGTCTGTTTGTGCAGTTTAGACCCATGAAACGATTTTTCCTGCAGATATTCCCAAAAGTAAAGTTATAGAGGACGACGAGACCCATCTTATATATTTTTTTCAGAATTTTTAGCCACGGTATCTGGGAGTAGCATGTTCGGGAATACCGCTGTCTGTCAGGGGAGCAGCTTGGGATAGACTGCTGTTCAAGTGTGATTTAGGGGTAGTAAATGATTTTTATGATTTTGGTAGCAATTGAGAAAAATGTAGGGAATTTATAAATCTAACTGCTATATAAAAATCATATTTTGTAGATCCTTGTACTGTGGTTGGGACGTGTTTGAATCTTGCTGTCTAGATTGCTAGAACAGAGAACTTCCTCTATTTTTGTGCATTAATTTACTCTAGCTAGGATCAAAATAAAAATATGTGATCTACACAAAAAATGAAGGCATTTAAGTGAGAAATCCAGAAATATATCATTTACTGTATTTGGCTTAATATTGTTAAAGATACAAAATTATTAAGCAGCGCTACTGCAGCGGGTAGATTGTTGAATCGTTGAGCAAAGATGATTGTATGTGGGACTGGGGTTCTAGCGACGTCTTTAATTTTTAAGTCGCATTTGTATGCTGTAGCAATGTGCTGAGAGATACCTTTTGGATAGGTGGTTTTGCTCCTGAGCGCTCTTGATTTGCTTCGCTTCGTCGGTAGAGGCAAGTAAACGTAGCGGTTGTGCTACCGTTTAACTCGTTATTCTTACTATTTGCAATTTACATGTTTACCGTAATTTGATATGTTATGCCATGCTTGCATGATTACTAAAAGAGATTGTGGTAGCAATTATTGATCAATTGATATGTTTGAATAAATTGCTCGTAGTCATGTGGAATTTTGCTTAATGTGTTGATGCGGAATATGACAATAAAGATGTGGTGGATGTGTGGATGTGGATATGTTGTGAGCATGTTAATGCTCCTTTGAGGTTGGAATACATGTGGTTTATGATCATCATATCATTCATGTCATATCATGATATTTGCATATATGGATGTGGTTGTCGCCGCAATTAGCCGCGACCGTACCAGTACAGCATCGTATATTGCCATAATACGATGCACACTCTTACCCTATTGGGAAAGGGTGTTGTGGAGCATAGCATGATAGCATTCAAATGCATTGCATTGTGGGAAGATCATTTGCATATCTATGCAATGTATTGTGGTGAAATTATTTTGTGGTCAAATACAACTTCATATTTGTAATGTGGAATTGGCTCATGTGAGTTACTTGTGGTATGAGGAATGTGGTTGTGGTCGTGGAATAAGGGTTCGTCCCTTGTGGTATGGTAGAGGTTGTGATTGTGGTGTGAGATTCTTTTCTCTTGTAGTAACTATTGATAGCAGTTGTGGATGTGAAAAGTAACAAAGTAGTGAGGTGAAACATAAATATGCTTTATTATCTTTGGTAGTGATTGTGGTTGATGTTTTAAAGTCGTGGTATGTGGTATTAACTTATGAGAGACCATGTGGAGGTATCCCCATGTTGGTGATGAGTAATTGACGGTGGTTTTAGTGAGTTTGAGTTTGTTTTGGGTATTCTAGGGTTGAGTACCTTTTTACTTATGCTATGATGATTATGCTGTTTCGTGCGGTGCTATGTGATGTGTTTCTTGTCTGTGTGACTGCAGGACGTCGAGGCGGAGTCGTGGCGAGACACGTGGTGACCGGACTAGACGCAGGTGGCGTTGAGGTCAGAATGGTCGAGATGTGTCGAAGACAGCGTGAACTCGAGGTGGTTGCGAGTCGGGAGGCGAGGAACCGTCGAGCTTTCGGTGATGGACACGACGGCGACGACGAGAGAACCGGGACTAGACTCAGATGGAGTCGGAGGTCTCGGTCGGTCTCAGGTGGACACGACGGGCAGCGGCGAGAGGATCGGGACTAGGCTCAACGAGGAGTCAAGGTCCAGACAGTTGAGGTACCGGACGCGGGAAGCTTCCGGGAAGGTGCTTGAGGGGCAATTTGGAGAATTAACTCAAGCATGAGTGGAGGGGCTGGTTTTCCCTCCAAATGTGTGTGTTGACTTTCTTGCCTCATGGGTGTGAGAGGTGGAAAGTAAGGTCAGTATGACACTTCTTGGTTTGCTTATTTTGGTGTGAGCTCTTTCCTTTAAAATGTGAAGGGGGAGGACAAGAAAGCAAGCGATGCATGCGTCTTGGTGTGAGCTCAAGCGATGAATGTTGTGTGTGATCCATGTAGTGAGATGGATTTTTTAGCAATGGGATCAATACACATAACCGAAGGATCATGCTTTGAGCCGATCGATTTTCCTATTTTGCTAGCAGCTCTGCATGTTCTTTGGCGACAAATGCTAACAGTTTTCATTTGTTTTTGTTGTCCTCGGTCACCGCCGTTCTGCAGTTTGATGATCTCCTCTTGTAGATGTTCACTATATTAGCTGCATTTTCGGACTGCATTTAGTATCTCTTTGCACTACATACTTTGTCTTCCATTTTCAAAATTGTGCTTGGAGATTTCAACTACCGACCGGTCTGCATGTGTGGAGAGTTCAAGTCTTTAGACCGGTTTTTAGTTTGTGCACCTTTCTTTTATTTCTTTCCTTGATCTTTGGTGATTTTGCATATAGATCAAACGACAATATTTTCAGCTATAATTTTTACTGTCTCCTCTCTGATTTTTGCTGAATTTTTCGATGTCACATGCGCTCCAAATTTCAGCAAGATTAATTTTAATTTTACGTGAGGTGCTTTGTTTTGCGTCGTTTTGAAAAACGTGTCGAATTCTCGGGCGATTTTAAAGAGAGCGACATTCACCCCTCTCGTCGCCATTTCGGTCCTACAATTGGTATCGAGCGGTTAGCTCTTTTCTATAGATCTTAACCGGTCTGCGAGCCATGGCGACAGACAAGTATTCCACCAAGCCGCCAATCTTGATGGCTGGATTACCCTTCGGAAAAGCCGAATGGAAACTTACATCCAGGCTCAGGGGTATGCCATCCGGAAGGTGAAGGTTCGATTGTTGTTCCCGCCGATGAGGACATCAATGCCGGAATATGGCGATGTTGAGGCGAATGCAAAGGCAAGGAACATCATCATTCGTGGTTTGAGCGAAGCGAGTTCGATCGCATCTCTCACCGTCGTCCGCCTCGACATCCGGGTGACCCTCAATGCATACCATGAGGCACCACCCGGATCAAGATGGTTCGACAGGACCGGTTCAAGCCGAATCTGATGAAATTCGAGATGCTTGTCGGAGAGTCCCTTGACGAGTGCTTTTGCGTTTTCACAAAATCTTGAGCAACCTCCGAGCCGTCGGTCTCACATACTCCGATTCGGATAACGCCGACAAATCCTTTCGCACTTGATCTTGGGTTTGGGAGATGAAGGTGACTACCATCAAGGACACCACGGACCTCTCGACCGACTCTTGGCGCTTTACTCGCGCCTCAAGACTCACGAGATTGACATAGTCTCTCATCGGTCGAAGTCACGATCGATGGCGTTAGTCACCGATCCCGCTCCTGGATCTTCTTCTGCTGAGCCTTTGTGCGGATTCTCCCTCGCTGCTCTCTATGATATAACTGATGATCAGTTAGAGCAGCTTGCGGATGAACAGCTAGCCCTCCTAGCACGGAGATTTTCTCATGCTTACAAGAGGAGGAGGGATGGAAAAGAGGAGGACCGTGATTTGTTTGAGTGTGGTGGCCCCAACCACATCCGAGCAAACTGTCCCAAGCTTGGGAAGGGTAAAGGTGACTTGACGGTTCGGGCAAGAACGACTACACCGACAAGAACCGCAACTCAAGCCCTCGGCACCGGTCCAAGGCAAGAAGAAGTTCCGCAACTTTGGGAAGGCGAAGCTCTTCCACCGCGTCTCACCGCTTTCGGCGACCTCGACCTCGGCGAGGTGGAGGGATGGAGCGACGACGACGGACGGGTGATCAAGAACCCAAAAGCGGCGGCGACTTCTCCAAAGATGTGCTTCATGGCCCTTGAGGGCGGCGAGCGACAATGAGTACTCCGACTCGACGAGGTATTTCCTTCCTCGACCAACTTAATGAAGCTTTTCTTAAACTAGGAGGATTTCATGCTAGAGCTAAAACTAGGTGTAGCGAGTTGGAGAAGGAAGTAGATAGATTGTCTCTAGAGATTATTGCTCTTACATCTGCTCCCACAAATGATGATTGTGATACTTGCGTGCTATCTTGGGTGACATGGAGAAACTAAGGATCTCGCATGATAGTGTGTCCTCCGAGCTTGATATTGTTAAGGTGGAGAATGTTAGTCTCACGTCTTGAATTAGAATTGAGTAGGATGGTCATACCCTACTTACTACTGATTAGACTATTTCTCCCACCTCATGTGAGGATAAGGACACGCTACTAGAGGACCTTATGCCATGTTACTTGATCTGCCCAATCTTGTGAAACTTGCAATAATCAAGATGAACTTAAAGCAGGCGGACCATAAAATTGCTTGAATGCGTGCTTCCTGTTAGGGCCTATTGTTTCTTGTACCAACCGTCCTAAATTAACCTTTGAGCTTGAATCGGTTTCTAAGCAATTTCAAGAAATGATTGGCTACAATAAGAAAATGGCTCAGTATGCTTCTAAGGACCCTGTTAGCTCACCATGCAAAATTGTGATAAACTAAAATCTAACTTGATTGCTTTGGATGATAAATGTGTGAAGCTAACTAAGGACCTCCTAGAAAAATCACGTCCTGCTTGTGCCTTCTGTGCTGAGGTGTTGGAAAAGGATAAGGACATGGTAGAGACGTTTAGGAAGAGTTACGAAGACCAAATGGCTAAGATTAGGACTGCCCCTGTGTCCTGCGAAGCCCTCAAGGTTGAGGTGGCCGTGCATAAGGAGAAATATGCACGTGCTATTCGCTCTTCTGCTATTGGTTCTTCTCCTTCCTCTCCTCCTGCTGTCTCTTCTTCTTCTCCTTGCTCTTCTTGCACCTCTCTCTTTCGGGAGTGTCAGTACCTTATGAACACTCTCGAGAAATTTGTAGGAGGCAAGAAGAAACTCAATCTTATTCTAGACCAATCAAAGATTTGCAAGTTCAAACAGGGTCTAGGATATGATCTCCGTGAGGATGTGAGGAAGCATCCACCTGTCGTGCTCAGACCCATAGCCGCAGGTGTGGTTGAGGTCAAGCCCAAGAACAAGAATGTTCAATTTAAATCAGTGGGCTTTGTTCAATGGATTTCTGACAGCAAGGTGACTTCACCTGCAGCTTGCCTCTCGAAGGCGGCCATCTCATGCTACCGCCTCTCGGAAGGTGAAGTATCATTGCACCTTCATCCGAAAGGATGGACATTTGATTGACCACTGCTTCGAGCGCGCCAAGATTGCGTGAAGAGACCGTGTTGAGTCTCTTAGGCGTATTCAGGGTCAGCCCCAGACCTTGAGTGCTCCTAAGACCAACACGAGGTCTAGGCTTGCTACTATTGGTAGCTTTGTGCAGCATCGAGGACTTGGTTCTTCCGAGTTTTCTGGTTTTCGTCCTCATGCTCCTTTCGGTCATGACTTCCGCCGTCCTGAGGGTAGATCTCGCTTCCCCCGTCGAGATAGCTACCCGCGGCGTGATCGACATCTTCGCCGATGCTCGACTCGCTCTCCCATAGCGGTCGGACCCGGCCGCGACTTCAGTCTACACGGACCTTCCGCTTCTTTGAGCGACGGAGGCGTGGGGTAGATAGAGGTCGGTTGTGCTTGACTACTTCATCTCGCCGACGTGTTACTCAAGATTGGGTGCCAAAATCACTGTTGATTTACCCCAAGATCGAGACTTTACTCTGTTTGACTCGGGTTCACGGGCGGGGAAGGAAAGGTTTGGCTCGTAGACTCGGGTGTTCACGACACATGACCGGAGATTCCGTTGGTTTTCTTCCTTGCCCGTGCTCCGGTGATGAGATGATCACCTTCGAGATGCTTCATCCGGGCGCCATCGCCAAAGGTACAGTCGCATTAATGATTCATTTATTTTAAAAGATGTTGCCTTGGTTAGTAAGCTGCGGTACAATTTGCTTTCGCCTCTCGACTTCCGATGACGATTTCGAGGTGAGCTTTAAGAAAACAACTCGCAAAATTCTTGATTCTTGAATGAGTCCGGTTTATGGATTTCTCGCTTTGGGAGGATCTTCGTGCTGATTTTTCCGAGTCTTCGGTGATCCTCTCCGTTGTTTGCTTGCTTCGAGTCCGTGACCTTTCCTTCGGCATAGGAGACTTGGTCATATTGGATTTGACCATTTGACTCGAGTTAGCGCCACGATCTTATTCGTGGTCTGCCGAAACTCAAGATGGTCAAAGATCTTGTTTGCGCTCCATGCCGCACGGCAAGATGGTTGCCGCTTCTCATCCTCCCATCCACGATTACTATGACCGATGCACCGGACAGTTGCTTCATATGGACACGATCGGACCGGCTCGAGTGCGTCTGCAGCGGAAGTGGTATGTTCTTGTCGTGGTCGATGACTACTCGAGGTACTCTTGGGTGTTTTTCTTAGCCTCGAAGGATGAGACGTTTTCGCATTTTCGAGGTCTTTTCAGTAGGATTTCTGTCGAGCTTCCAGGTGCCTTGCGAGCGATCCGCAGTGACAATGGCACGGAGTTCAAGAATTCCTACTTTGAGAGTTTCTGTGGTGAGACAAGTGTAGAGCACCAGTTCTCTTCTCCATACTTCCCCCAGCAGAATGGCGTTGTGGAGAGGAAGAACCGTACCTTGGTCGAGATGGCCAGGACGATGCTTGATGAGTACTCTACACCACGGAAGTTTTGGGCTGAAGCTATAGCCACCGCGTGCCATGTTTCGAACAGAGTTTTTCTTCGGGCACACTTGCACCGTACTTCTTACAAGTTGAGATACGGGCGAAAGCCTAGTGTTTCTCATTTTCGTGTGTTTGGTTGCAAGTGCTTTATTCTGAAGTCCGGGAACCTAGATAAGTTCGAGTCACGTTCTTGTGATGGGATCTTTCTAGGCTACTCGACTTCTTCGCGGGCCTATTGGGTCTGGAACTGCGAGTCTAGCAAAATGGTAGAAACCTGTGAGGTGACTTTCGATGAGGCCAGTCCGGGGACTAGGCCCGATATCTCAGGTTCTCTAGAGCAGTCCGAGACCATCTTTGTGGATGATGAGGATGATGGAGATGAGGGTTATCTACCTGATCCAGTCCCTCATCCACCCCTTGAGGTGCCTTCTTCTACCGCACCTCAAGGCGATCAGCCCATGCCTTCTGCCTCCTCCGGAGCTAGTGGCTCTGTTCCTACTTATCGACTCACGAGGTAGAGGCCACTTCTTCATCTCATCCTGGACCTCCTAGACACATTCAAAAGACCATCCTTCGAAGCGATTATTGGAGATCTCTTTGAGCGAGTCACTTGTTCGAAATCTGGTACATCACTTTTCTGTCTCCATTCTGCCTTTGTTGCCTCCTTCGAGCCCAAAGACATTTGTCATGCTCTTACTGATGAGTCTTGGATCAATGTCATGCATGAGGAGCTAGAGAGTTTCGAGAGAAACAAGGTCTGGACGCTTGTTGAGCCCCCTCGCGGTCATAATATCATTGGGACCAAGTGGGTGTTCAAAAACAAGCAAAGTGTGGATGGGGTAGTCATTCGAAACAAGGCTAGACCGGTTGCTCGGGGTACTCCTGTGTTGAGGGTCTAGATTTCGAGGAGACCTTTGCCCTGTAGCTAGACTTGAGGCCATTAGAATTCGCTTGCCTTTGCGCTTCTAAGGGTTTCAAGCTCTACCAGATGGATGTCAAGAGTGCCTTTCTCAATGGCTTTATTGAGGAAGAAGTCTATGTGAGACGACCTCCGGTTTCGAGAACCCCAAATACCCTAATCATGTCTACAAGCTTTCCAAAGCAATCGTATGGACTTAAGCAGCCCCTAGAGCTTGGTATGAGAGGCTTAAGTCCTATCTATTGAGACATGATTTCGAGATGGGTAAAGTTGACAAGACCTTGTTCATTCGCCGGCTTAGCAATGACCTTCCGTCGCCAAATTTATGTTGATGACATTATCTTTGGCGGTTCCTCTCATGCTCTAGTTTCACAGCCTCGGATGTCATGAGCACCGAGTTTGAGATGAGCATGATGGGTGAGTTGACTTTCTTCCTTGGCTTCCAGATCAAGCAGACTCGAGATGGTACCTTCTTGCATCAAGGCAAGTACACCCGTGACCTCCTGAGACATTTCTACATGAGTGATGGAAAGCTGGTGTCAACTCCGATGGCTTCTACGGCCACACTTGACCCAGATGAGGACGGTGAGCCGCTTGATCAAAAGAGTTCAAGTATAATTGGCTCTCTCTTGTACCTCACGCCTCGAGACCGGACATACACTTTTCTCGTGTGTCTATGTGCTCGGTTTCGAGCTTCTCCTCGCAGATCTCACCGCCAGGTGAAGCGCATCTTCGGTACCTTCGAGCTACCATTGACTATGGTATCGGTACTCTTCCTCATTCTGTCTATCCCTTAGAGCCTATTCGGATGCAGACTTTGCAGGCTGTAGGATAGATAGGAAGAGCACTTCAGACTTCTCTCATTTCCTGGTCTTCGAGGAAGCAGTCCGGTGTTGCACAGTCCACCGCAGAGGCCGAGTACGTTGTCGCGCCGCTTCTTTGTAGCCAAGTGCTTTGGATGGTCTCAACTCTGCGGGACTTTGGGTTAGCTATCGATCGTGTTCCGCTCTTCTGCGATAACACGTCTGCGATTAGCATTGCTAAGAACCCAGTGCAGCACTCTCGGACCAAGCACATCGATATCAAATATCACTTCCTTCGAGACCATGTGGAGAAGGGTGACATAGTGCTCCAGTTTGTGGAGAGTGACCACCAGTTGGCTGATATCTTCACCAAGCCTTTCGATAGCACGAGGTTTTCAGCTCTGCGGGGAGAGCTTGGGGTGGTTTGTCCTTATGGACTGTTGTGAGGGGGAGCTTTGGGCTTTACTACTTTATCATATTATTTATGCTTCTGTCTCCTTACTTTTGCACCGCATTTGTGGGTGCATTGGGTTTAGTCCTTCCAAGATAGGTTAGAGTGTGTCTCTTCTTTGAGTTGCTTAAACTTCTTACTCTTATCTTGTGCTTTCGGGATAGTCGTTTCTTATCTCACTAGGTTGAGCTCACTCACTTCTTGTAGGTTCTAGCGAGGGTTGGGCCACCCTGCAGACAGGCAGTGCGTGTTTGCTCTCTAGTGTGTGTTTTCTCGATAAGTCGTTAGTCACGAGTCATATGGGGTTGATAAGAGTCGATCGAGCCATTAGTATCCTCTACATCTTATCTATGCTTTAAGGACTGCCTGTTTATCTTTCTTTGCCGACTTCTCGTTTTATTGCTTTGGTTGTGGGGAGTTCATTTGAAACTTCTAGATCTTAATGTTGACCTAACTAAACTTGAACTAAAAGCTGCATTTTATGTTGAGGGGGAGCTGGATTTTCTTGCATTTCAGCATTCTGCATTGTAATATAACTGCTTAGAGCCTTGATTATTATCCTTAGTTGACATGATTACAATGCTTTGCATCTTGCCATGATTTGTGCTTAATTGCTAGCTTTATCATGATTTTATATGTGTCGTCAAGCCGTTGCCATTGATAAGTTAATTAAAATTGCACAACTTGAATTAAAACATGTCATGTTAGCTCTTGAGACTAGCCTATCTTTAGTTATCCTCTTATGATTCATGCCATGTCAAATAGGCTAAGTTGAGTCTTGAATCTTTAATTGAGCGTTAGATTGAGCTATGCTAGTTTGTTGATAAATCATGAGTTAGTACAAATTTTAAGAAAGCAAAAAGATCTCTTTTATGTGCGAAAGAACTGATCTCACCAATTCTTTTCTCATGAGACTGCTTGCCATTGTATTAGGCATGAACTCGGGGGGAGTTTTGGATGACCAAGATCATTTCCTTAAGCTTCTTGCTTGGATTGATCGCATAAGGCTTGAGATCTAGCACATAATTAAAATTTGGGTTGCAAACAACCATGAGCCTCAAAAAGAAAACATGATAATTGTGCTAAATTTGCTTCATTACAAAATGACTAAAGTACTTGAACAAATGAGTCATTCTTGAACTTGTAGCATTCTAATTTGACTTAATTCTAGCTTCTTGGTTCCACTTAGATTATTGACATGGCTTGCATCATCTTTGGATACCTCTACCTAGACTTTGATCTTGAATAGCTTGACATGCTAAGAAATTCATCAAAATTTCAGATTGTTGCTTATGTGGCTTGGCTTGATTGTGCATATCTTGTTATGATCTTGATAGCATTCATATGTATTATGGCTTGGTGTAATACTCAAAAGTCAATTTGGATAATCTTCATGGCTCTAATTGCTTAACATTGAATAAAATTCGGCCACACCATGTTATATTCTCTTTTTTTGCATCTTGATGATTTTATTGCCAATAGGGGGCGAATATTGGAGAAAAAGCCAATTTTGGGAGCTTTGGGAGCTTTGAGGAAAACTTACTCTTTTCTTTTGCTCCTTGTGTCAACATGGTCATTAGCATCATTCTCTTTCCTTTGGACCATGTTCGACTTTCAAATATTGGAGAAAAAGCCAATTTTGGAGCTTTGGGAGCTTTGAGGAAAACTTGCTCTTTTCTTTTGCTCCTTGTGTCAACATGGTCATTAGTATCATTCTCTTTCCTTTGGACCATGTTCGACTTTCAAACAAACTCAATTCTATGCTTTTTCTGTGTTTGTCAATATACTCATCAAGGGGGAGATTGAGAGACCATGTGGAGGTATCCCCATGTTGGTGATGAGTAATTGACAGTGGTTTTAGTGAGTTTGAGTTTGTTTTGGGTATTCTAGGGTTGAGTACCTTTTTACTTATGCTATGATGATTATGTTGTTTCGTGCGGTGCTATGTGACGTGTTTCTTGTCTGTGTGACTGCAGGACGTCGAGGCGGAGTCGTGGCGAGACACGTGGTGACCGGACTAGACGCAGGTGGCGTTGAGGTCAGAACGGTCGAGATGTGTCGAAGACGGCGTGAACTCGAGGTGGTTGCGAGTCGGGAGACGAGGAACCGAAGCTGGAGCTTTCAGTGATGGACACGACGAGCGACGACGAGAGAACCGGGACTAGACTCAGATGGAGTCGGAGGTCTCGGTCGGTGTCAGGTGGACACGACGGGCAGCGGCGAGAGGATCGGGACTAGGCTCAACGAGGAGTCAAGGTCCGACGGTTGAGGTACCGGACGGGAAGCTTCGGAAGGTGCTTGAGGGGCAATTTGGAGAATTGACTCAAGCATGAGTGGAGGGGCTGGTTTTCCCTCCAAATGTGTGTGTTGACTTTCTTGCCTCATGGGTGTGAGAGGTGGAAAGTAAGGTCAGTATGACACTTCTTGTTTTGCTTATTTTGGTGTGAGCTCTTGCCTTTAAAATGTGAAGGGGGAGGACAAGAAAGCAAGCAGTCTGTGCGTACTGGTGTGAGCTCAAGCAGTGAGTGCTGTGTGTGATCCATGTAGTGAGATGGATTTTTTTTAGCAATGGGATCAATACACATAACCGAAGGATCATGCTTTGAGCCAGACTGATTTTCCTATTTTTGCTAGCAGCCCTCTGCATGTTCTTTGGCAGCAAATGCTAACAGCCAGCTGTTTTTGTTGTCCTCGGTCATTGCCGTTCTGCAGCTTTCATGATCTCCTCTTGTAGATGTTCAGTCTATATTAGCTGCATTTTCGGACTGCATTTAGTATCTCTTTGCACTACATACTTTGTCTTCCATTTTCAAAATTGTGCTTGGAGATTTCACTGCGCTGACTGGTCTGCATGTGTGGAGAGTTCAAGTCTTTAGACCAGTTTTTAGTTTGTGCACTTTTCTTTTATTTCTTTCCTTGATCTTTGGTGATTTTGCATGTAGATCAAACGGCAATATTTTTAGCTATAATTTTTGCTGTCTACTCTCTGATTTTTGCTGAATTTTTCAGTGTCGCATGCGTTCCAAATTTCAGCAAGATTAATTTTAATTTTCTGTGAGGTGCTTTGTTTTGCATCGTTTTGAAAAACAGTGTCGAATTCTCAGGGGTGATTTTAAAAGAGAGCGACATTCACCCTCTTCTGTCGCCATTTCGGTCCTACAACTTATGGTGAAAATCTTTTTGGTGGTTTAGTAGTATTGCCTCGTGGTATGTACTTATGATGGAATTCATTCGTGGTTAGTAGGATTGCTTTGTGGTTGTGGTTTTGGATGTAAATGAGGTTATTGTGTGGTTGAGAAGAGCTATTTGATATTGCGTATTCCTTGCTTAATTATCCGTAATTTAATTAGGTGATTTAATAATTGTGGACATAATTTGTGGCTGTGGTTGAATGGAAACATTAATGACGATGTACTATTGTTTGTAGTTTGAATAGCCTGTTAAACAGTTTGCTTGCTGAGATTTTTATCTCACCCTTGTTTTCCCTCTACAGGTGATCATTGAGCATGCATGGAAAGGGTATAGCGGCACCACAATAATGCACTTGGATCATAAACATATGCTGTAATAAAGACAAAATGATTCTAGTCTTTTGCTTAACTATCTCGTCAAAGTTTACTTTATCTTAATAATGTTAAACTTGTGAACTACCCTTTGGTTAAATTTGTTGGAGGTTGATTTTAATTATTAAGTTGATATCACTATCCTGTTTCCCATAGTTGATTATGCTTCCGCTTATCTTATATTGATTTAGGATTTGTTGTCAGTTTAAATTATATTGTAACTTGGCTGGTTGTAGAGTGGTTTTAGTAGCATCCCAAGGTAATATGGGTCCTAGGATATTACACACAACTCACCACCAACCAGTCACCTCAGACTTTCCCTACCATTGCTATCCACGCTGCCTTAACTGAAGCAAGCTGGTGAAGCTTTTGTGCTACTCATTTTAGCCCGAAGTGAAGCCGTTGCCGTCATAGCCAACGCTATGCCCAGTGCTGTCACTCCACTCCAAACCTTGGCACCACCACCCAAAGAACCGCCTTGATCTCCTCTTTCAATTCCAGAGGTGGCCACGGGCGATCCCGGCAATGAACTCTGCCGAGGCACATATTTTGTTCCTCTCTCTAGGACTTGTGGGGTCCACAAGTGAGAAGTTTAAGTAAAAATGATTAAACTGTTAATCAAGTTAGCTGAAATTATATTTAAAACTAGTTATAAAATCTAAGATTATGGCATGTAGGACCCACATGCATGTGTTATAATTAAAATGAAGTTTTAAAGATGTGAGGACGACATGTAGGAATGCTAATTAGTGCTAATGAATGGTTTAAAACTAATAAGTCCGTGACAAGTGGACCCAGCTAAAATCAATTGAGAAATTTTAATTAAATTGAAAATAAAAATATGAGTCACTAATATAAATAAAACGTAATTTATAACATGTGAGACTGACATGCATAGAGACCCACATGTAAGAAATTTTTGAAAAAATGAGTAAAATGGGAAAAAATCATTTTTAGTTCTGTGAAAGTTCACTTTCTCTGTTGGAAAGTGTATTTTTAGAGAATATATGTAAAAGTTCCTTTTCTTTGTTGGAAAGCATATTTTCAAAAAATACGCCTTTGGTATCACCACTTTTATTATTTTTAGGATTTATAAATCGAATAAAATTCAAATGGCCATAACTATTGCATATGAACTCCAAAATAAGTTATTTTAATCTCTAAATTTTTCTAAAATCATGCTTTGTCTACATAGCCAAAATATTTAAGTTTGGTATCTATTTGAATTTATTTGGCTCTTATTTGTGCTTGTCTAGATTTCACCGAATAAATACAGTTTCTCCAGAAATCTACGAAAATAACTTGTAGCATAGTGCCTTATTTATTGTTAGCTTTACATTTTTATATATGTTGTGATACACTACAAGTCTAGCTGAGTACACAATATACTCAACCTTGCTTAAATTGTTGTTCAAAGAATGAGAAAGAAACTATGCTCGACGATGCTTATTTTGCTCCCGGTACCAAAGAATTCAGTGACAGGTCATTCAAGGGCATAATCCATGTTGGTTGCCTGTGGGCTATGGAGGCATACTTCCGGATGCTTTTTGTTTATTTCTCTTGTCTTCCGCTATGATTTTGCGATTTTCATCTTGTACTTAAGTTTATTTGACTGGTCGGCCCTATGTTGTAAACTTTATACACATTGTTGTAAGAAATAGGCATATATGAGTGAGGCCCATTTTCTATAATTCAAAAGCATGCATAGTTTAGTACCATATTGCTAAGGCAAAGTGGAGGAGACCAATTTATAAGATGGAGTCCTTGTTACTTCTTGAATCATGTGACACATGTATGGAGATGGCATGAGGAGGGCTCTAGCTAAACACACACGCATGCACACAAGTACGCGTATATTCATATATTTTCATATGGAAAATCCTGTGACTTATGACTTGCGATACGCGACCATGGTGTGACATGGTGCGTCACTTGGCAGACTAAGTTCATCTTATTTTTACTTAGCCATGCATCATCTCTCTCCTTTTAACTGGTCATGAGATTGCTTAATTATCAATATTTGGTTTGAATATGAGCAGTTACCTGTGAATAACTTAGTAGTTACCGGTGGATTATTTCAGTTTAATGGCATTAGTTACTGGAGGGTAATTCGCACGTCTATAAAAGACATGAGATGTTCAGGCTTGAGTGACTGAACTTCTCCATTTCTTTCTCACATTGTCTTATTCCCTCTGGTGAATTTGTACTAAGTATTTGTAATATCCCAGAAGAGATTTGACCATTAATCGATTAAATAAAGAGAGGGACCTTAAAGGAAAGAATGAAATAGCATTTTTTCGAGGGGTTTTCTGAATTTTCTGGACAACCTGGGCCTGGGCCTTGGCCTGTGGGAATTCGGCCAAGGGAGGGAGGCGCCACCCTCCAACCCTAACCGCCCCCTCTCCTCCATGTGCCGCCCCCACCCCTTTCCTCCATGCGCCGCCCCTCCCTGCCTTATGCCACCTCCCCTGCCCTTTGCACCTCCCCAACAGCAACCCTCGCTCCCCTCTCCTCCATTACCGGTGATCAAGACCTCCATTCACTGCCGGACGAGCGGGAGAAGGAAATCAATCGTAGCAAGGCGATTGGATCCGTAGGAAGGGAAGAAGGGAAAAAGAGGAAAAAGAGAAGAAGTGGAATTCGTGGGGTGTTCGTCGTGTTCTACAGCGTTTTGTCAAGGGTAATCCCTGTTTTCCCCAGTTAGATTAATATTTTAGTTGTGGTAGCAATGTCGGTATTCTGGACTGCTATGATAGATTATGTTAGACGGCTGTTTTGGGGTAGATCCATGGGGATTCAAGTCTGAACTTCTCCTAGATAGTTTTAGAGGACGTCATTATCCTTCCATGAAGTGCTAGAACGCGTCATTCAGACCTTCGTAGCAAAAGTTATGATTTTTCTAGTAGGACTGTTCTGCAGATCGGGGGAATTTCTGTCAGGTTTTGGTAGATTGATTTGGGTGATTAGAAAATAGAAGAATCAGAGGATCTGCATATTATGAAAGTTGTAGAAAATTTCCTTAGCTTTCCATAAAGATATGACAATTTTAGTGCGCTTCCCAGAGAGCCGACGCGAATATTGCTGTTTTAGAAAATGGGTTGGTGCGGGTAGAAGATGGCCGAATCTGGGAGGCTCACCAAAGAGGTTTAGTTAGATAATTTAATTATCTTTCCAGAAAGTCTGAGAATGCCTTATTTGACTTCGGTACTAATAGATATGAATTTTTGAAGTTACTGTCTGCAGAGGGGGACAGAATGACCGGTAGGATTCCGGCCCCAGGACAGGGAATGAAATGCTTCAAGTGTGGGGATGGTCATTGTGCTTCAGAGTGTGCTTGGTTCAGAGCTTGTCGCCATTGTGGTCAGGAGGGCCACAAGGCGTTGGTTTGTAAACGGAATCCCTCCAGCATCATTAAATGGAAACCAGTTCAAGCAACGTTTTCAGCGCAAGCAGCTTCTTCTCGAGGGTCGGTGCAGATGCTAGCAGCCGCCCCTTCTCAGCCTTGGGCGCCGCCTCCGCCCCACTACCCTACTCCTGGAGGGATGCTGCCAGGGTACTTTTGGCCGCCTCCTCCCGCGGCATTGTTTCCACCAGTGGCGCCACGGCACCTCCTGCAGATGCGATTCGCCATACCGGGTGTTGGGGCACCTGCCCGCATCAAAGATCGCCTCCCACGCTTGCCGACTGCCGAGTCGGCAGATCGTCCCGATGTGGTGACAGGTACGCTTTTGGTGGATTCAGTGGAGGCTTTTGTTTTATTTGACTCTGGGGCTACCTTTTCCTTTGCATCCTTAGAGCCGACGCGAATATTGCTGTTTTAGAAAATGGGTTGGTGCGGGTAGAAGATGGCCGAATCTAGGAGGCTCGCCAAATAGGTTTAGTTAGATAATTTAATTATCTTTTCAGAAAGTCTAAGAACGCCTTAGTTGTACTTCGGTACTAATAGATACGAATTTTAAAGTTACTGTCCGCAGAGGGGGACAGAATGACCGGTAGGATTCGGGGTTTTGAACTAAGCTAAACATGTTGGGTTAGTTTGTGAGTGTTATCTTAGCAAATATTATAATTATTATTCAGGAGGAGGACGGATCCTAGGGGCAGCACCTTCTGCACGTCCCCCGTTTTCTCGCAGTTAAGGCAAGTATAATGATGGTTAAAATTTATAGTATGGATTGTTGATGATTGATGGTTTGTAGATGAGTGATTTATATTATGAGTATATGTGTTCATGATTATGATAAGGATATGTGGTACTGTTTATGGTCTTTTTGCAATTGTAAATGTTCATGAACAATTCTGATGCATAGATATTGTGAATGCAAGTTTTATTTATTGAGACATTCGTGCATATGCATCATGCTGATTTATTGAAGACTTGATCATGAGATGATCAAGCGCCGAGGTCCCCATCATGTTGATGACACAATGGGCTAAAGGTCCCCATACTTGTGGAGTATGGGCAATTGGTCTCTGTACCAGATAGTACAAGCATGGGTGTGCATTGACGGATGCACACTCTGCATTACTGGCAAAATGCAAAAGAGAAGAGATAAAGAGATTTTTGACCATATTGCATAGCATGGATTATTTATATGACTGATGAATGTATTTGTGAAATGAAGTTCGTGATTGTTCTTGATACTACTTATATATTTGTTGAGTCGTTGGACTCACTCTTGTTGTTGTTGTTGTTTGTTGTTTGTTTTAGGTACCTTCATGAGATCGGCATGCATGGGGATAAAAAGGATTAGTTTTGTTGCACTTGCACGTTCTATCCACCATGGAAGAAATAGAAAACTTTAAACACAATTTGTTGAATAGCTCAAGTGGTATTTGATTAATGATTATCAGGTTTAAAATGTAATAAAGGTTTAGAACTCTTTTATATTGCTTGCATTCTTTATTTAAGTATTAAAGTTATGAGTGCGATGGTAAACATAATACAGTTTTGTTTAAGATTGATTATATTGCTTACTGTTATATATCCTTTGATTATACTTGTTGGAACTTCTGATTTAGACAATAAACAAAGGAGGTTCTGCCGAAATTTTGTAAGACGTATTTAATTTATCTTTGTTATGTTAGTAGTTTGGTAGCATTCCAGGTCATTGTTTGGCTGGTGTCGGGACCCGGATTTCCAAATCCAGACCCTCTGTATATTACAACACTAGTCCCAGATCAAAGCTTGTGCACATAGTCAAACAGTGATGATTACATAACCAACAACGCTTTATTACAATAATAGAGAGTACAGACCAAAAATGCCTCTTTACTACAACTGAGGTTTCAAGACCTCACAGACTTACAAAACATAAAGCACAGCGGAAGCAAAAGATAAATCCAATGAAGACCCATCAATACGCCACAGGCAATTGACTAGGGAAGCGCAACGTAGTACTCCGGGAAACCTTCGTCGAATCCGAACGCGCCGTAGTCGACGTTTCCTTCTTGAGCTTCATACTCCTCTGGGTATCATTTTAAGTGTAGCATGTGAGTACATAAAGTACTTCGCAAGTCTTGGGAAAATGCAATAGATGTTAAGCTTAACGAAGGAGGGTTATATGGTTCTTTTGCACAAAGCTATATTTTATTTCAAATACCATTAAATATTTTCGAATGCATCAATTTAAATAAGGTAATTATTTTAACAGAAGCTATCAAATTAAATAGTGAAGGTTACAACCACCAACACTAGATCACTGGCTCCAATCGCCAAGGTTTAAGAAAAACGGGTTACACCACCCACACTGGCTACAACCGCCAGGATTCAAGAAAACGGGTTACACCACCCACATTGGCTACAACCGCTAGGGTTCAAGAAAACGGGTTACACCACCCACACTGGCTACAACCGCCAGGACAACTCCGGGAGTTCCAACCACTCTCGGTTTCCAAAATATTTTTTTTGAAAACAAAACCAAAGGTCTACCATGTGAATGCATTCCTTGCCCGCCCTTGACTGTGGGCACGGCTATTCGAATAGTTTTACACTCTGCAGAGGTTGTACAACTTTACCTACAAGAGATAAGTTATCTTAATAGCCAACATGCTTCCTTAGGCATGAGACCCAGATAAAATATCACAAAGCTTTTACCTTACTCTAGTCTAGCTAGACACCACCCGCTGAGGTTTCACCGCTGAGGGGTTAAACCACCTAGTCAGAAGCCCCCTCTTGCGCCGTATGAGTACAGTAAACCCTGTCCCTCATTGTGAATAACCAGTACACCCTGGCACCCACTTTCCATTGGTGGTACCTAAACTAAACTATCATAAGTTAGTCAGCTAAGTCGTACCTATATAGACATGTGGTTGTACGGTAGTGCTCAGTCTGGACAAACACAAGCGTCGGTCCTTAATTGACTAGGACGGAACATACTGTAGGATCAAAAATGGCAACAGAGGGGGGTGAATGGTGCCTTCAAAATCGCCCCGAAGTATTCAACCTATCTTCTTCTCTAATAGCTATAAAAGCTACAAAGATAGATATATGCTTACTGGACACCGAAAATAATTTTGCTGATTGACCGAAGAAACTCAAAAATAAGGCAGGACTGGACCGGCATAAACTTCTTTGACGAACACATTAAAAGGGTTTCATGGAAAGCCTAACAAATAGACTTGTAACAGCAAAAACTGTTTACAAAAATGATTGCACCAACTAAATACAAACAGCACACAGAAGACTCTCAATTTGACTAACGAAACAAAAAGAAAAACGAGAGACTGAACAAGACTCTCAATTTGATGAAGAAATCGAGAGAAATCTGCCAAAAGAGAAGAACCAATATAGGAACGAAATCAGATTGAAGAAAGAAATCTGATCAACTGAAAGAAAAGAGCACAAGAACTGCTCTACTGTTGTCCCAAAAGCTGGAACTGCAAAGAGAGCCGAAGGCTGAAAATAGACAAATTAAAAAGGCTGAAGTTGCAGCCAGAACAAAGAAACTGAAAGCAAAGAAGACAACCAGCTGCCAGCAAAGGAGAAAGCAAAAGCCAGAAAAAGAAAAGAGGTGCAGCGACCTGAAGAACTGCTGACTCGAAAACTGAAATCTCCTGAGAGCTTCTGTCGGCACAGTAAGAACAGAAGATGTACAGAAGACAGAAAAACATCGAATCCTTGCTGCTCTTTTCTGGTAACAAGATCAGGGACTCAAACTAAATAGCAATGCAATCTCCAGAAGATAAGACTACAAACAAATAACTAGTTCGGCAAAAAGTAAACTCTGAACTGAGAGAACAACTGAGAATCGAAAACAATTCACAGCAGCCCAACTCAATAACATCTTCCGACAGCAGCTGAAATGCATAAAGAGCAGCCGTTGCTGCTGCTGAAAACTGCTCTGAATAAATATGCTGCATGACCGAAAAGAAGAAGTACTGTAATGCAGTTTGGCTGTCCTAAACTGCTGCTGCCGATCAGCATACCAAACTGAAACCAAACAAGGTTCTTTGCTGCCCAGAGAAAAGAAAATGATACTGAAGACTTGATCCAAACAGCTGCTAAAAGAGTGACCACATCATCCCAAGAACTATATCAATCCAAGACAAGAAAATTTGCTACTAACATGAGATTGAACTGCTTCTTGAAAGAGATCAGATCTTGCAAAGAATAAGACAAAATACAATCACTAAGAGAGATACAGATCTCCACATCCAACAGAGAGAAAAGGAACTAAACGTAAATGCAATCTGCAGCTCTTTGACAAGCAAAAGAAAAAGGAACAATAAACCAAGAATTGTTCAACCATAGTCCATTTCTTGTTGAGACAAAAGGATGAAAAGAAATACAAAGGAGTCCTGATACGCATGGACATTAGAACAAAATTGATTACATGAAGTCTCAATACATCCTCTCCCTCTCAATCCTCAAGAACACCAAGAGCCTCATATGCTTCTTGAGAGGAATACCACACACACACAAAGAAGTGAATGACCTCTCTAAAACCATTAAAGGGGTATGCAGCCCCCAACACCTATTTATAGCCCTTGGCTAACGGGTCTCCAACCCGTTATGCCGGCTAAACCCAAACGGAGCCGTCTCCCGCTTGTGCAGCCTTGCGAATTTATCGATTCGCCCCTCCTGCACCTTCCCGGAAGCTTCCGCGCTCCTTGCCGTCCATGACTCGCAACCACCTCGAGTTCACGCTGTCTTCGACACATCTCGACCGTTCTGACCTCAACGCCACCTGTGTCTAGTTCGGTCACCCGTGTCTCGCCACGACTCCGCCTCGATGTCCTGTAGTCAACACAGACAAGAAATACATCAAATAGCACCGCTCGATATATGAAAGCATAATAACATCATATTTACTCATGCTGAAGTCCAAACCTGTCAAATCATCAGAATATGCATCCTAATCCCATACGACCAAGTTTGATCAAGTCCGACCGAGCCCGTTACACCACGTAACGTCAAGGTCCGAACCAACCAACTCAAACTCGACTTCCTTAAGCCGATGTCAATTACTCATCATACACACGGTATGACCACCACATGGTCTCTCAATCTCCCCCTTGATGAGTATATTGACAAAGCTAGAAAAAGCATGAAGTAAAGTTTGAAGAGTCCAATATGGTCCATAGAAGAAAAAAAGCTAATGACCATGTCGACAAAAGGAGCAAAAGAAAGAACAAGTTTTCCTCAAAGCTCCCAAAACTATTCTCCCCCTTTTGGCAATAAACACATCAAGGATGCAAAGAAGAGAATATAACATGATTTGGAAAAAATGGCTGAAGTTTGTTTATTCTGAACATTTTAGAGCCATGAGAATTATCCAAAATGACCATATTAGTTTACACCAAGCCATAACTCAATAAAAGACTATCTAGATCATGACAAGATATGTATATGCTAGCTAAACCAAAGAGATGACAAACTGAATTATAGTGCATTTTGTGAGCATGTCAAGTCATCAATAAGCAAAGTCTAGCTAGAGATATCCAAAAATGATGCAGGCCATATCAATAAGCTAAGCGGAACCAAGAAGCTAATGGATTGCGCGAAGGCTACGATAGCAGAAAACAAAACTTTTCTACCGCGCACACAAGGATATCATGCTTAAGGAGGGATCATGGATCGTTACCACTAGACGCAGCAAGAACGGAAGAAGAGTTGGAGAAGCCGATCCAACCACGCGTCGAGGTAGTAGTGGAAGTAGTCGATCGTCCCGAACCGATCGTCTCCTCCACGCGATCAACCGCACCACAGCGGATCCAATCAGTAGGTTGTTGATGCCGATCAACGCCGCAACAAGCGGCGTCTCCACCGGTATCCACACGTCCGGGGTGGGCACGCCGATCGCGAGTGTACCGGCACTCATGAGCGGCTAGGTTTTGGCTCGGAGGTGGCGGCGGGTTTAGCTCGGAATTATCGGATCGTTCCTCACCGCCTCGCCTCCATATATAGACCTCCTCAATTGGGCCTCGTGGACCGAGGCCCAATAGAGTCTATCCGGATCTCTATCCGAATTGAGCCCATATCCAAATCACATTCGAATTAGTGTTCCAACCCGTTAAGTGTGCGACCCTGTAGGTTCACGTATACTTGGTCGCGACCCAGAAACACCTGTCCGGTCACCGTGTTAATAGCGGCCTCTAGTAAGACATATTAACCCCAAAGTATACGTAAAGATCATATCGGCTGAACCTGTAATGTTCTCATGTACTAACCCTTTGCCTCACGATATAGATTAAGCTCAAGGCGAGACCTGTGTCATCCTCTTAATAGCTCAATCACTCTCTCGATTCCGTGATGGATTATAAACTCGTGATTGACTCCTCAATCACCTTGGCATGGTCATGCACTTTCACAATCCATTACATCGAGGGGCCCGAGATATCTCTCCCATAAGGAGGGCAAATTCTATCTTGATTATTCACATCCCACTACATGTTTCATGGCAAACCCAAAGACTACTTTTATGACTACCCGATTCACGGAGTAGTGTTTAGTAGTCCCAAAATAAGCTACTACACATCTTGGGAAACATGATGATCTCAAGTCTAAGGATTTCACATAAACACTACTTGAGACCAACCGATGACACATGGAATCTCTGCGATGTCTCATGGCGGGTCTATCCAACATATGTTCACTAACACATGTCCATATTATTGATTTGGTATCTCCATACCATGATCCATGAGACATGATCATCAATCAATACATATCTTGATCTTTGAATCATATTTGTTCCTCATATCAAATATAATCGGGGATCATTTAGAAATAGCAACATTTTGGCATTAAGAGTCTCATGAATAAGTCACATACTCATTGATCAATAATGATAATGTCTATTTCAAGGAACAAAGCAATGTATCATAAACATAGTATGTGATATATTCAACATCTCCATGTTGCCTCTAGGGCATATCACCAACAGTCTCTCATTTGCACTAGAGTCAACCATGTAGGTATCTAATACCCATTGCCCTAGTGTGAGCCTCATGCTTTGGGCTGGGAAGCGGCTTTGTCAACGGATCTGCAATGTTCAAATCCGTGTGTACTTTGCATATCTTAACATCGCCTCTCCACAATCTCGCGGATGAGATGAAATCGCCGTAGAATGTGCTTGGACTTACAGTGCGATCTAGGCTCCTTGGCTTGCGCAATGGCTCCACTGTTGTCACAGTAGAGGTCCATTGGGTTGGAGGCACTAGCCATCACACCAAGCTCAGAAACAAATTTCTTGATCCAAACAGCCTCTTTAGTAGCTTCAGAAGCCGCTATGTACTCAGCTTCTGTTGTAGAATCAGCAACCATCTCTTGCTTGGAACTCTTCCAGCTCACCGCACCGCCATTCAGGCAGAACACAAATCCAGATTGCAATCTAAAATCATCTTTGTCAGTTTGGAAGCTAGCATCGGTGTAACCATTTACAACGAGCTCTTCCTCACCCCATAGACGAGGAACACATCTTTAGTTCTTCTCAAGTACTTCAAGATGTTCTTTACGGTAATCCAATGACTTTCACGGATCGGACCGGTATCTACTTGTAGCACTTAAAGCATACGAGACATCCGGGCGTGTACAAAGCATGGCATACATAATGGATCCAATAGTGAAGCATATGGAATCGCATTCATTTTATCCCGCTCATCGGTGTACTAGGACACTGATTCTTGCTAAGATTTATACCATGTGACATAGGTAGGAAGCCTTTCTTGGAATCCTGCATGTTGAACCTTTTCAACACCTTGTCAATGTACGTATCTTGGCTTAATCCAATCACCTTTTGATCTATCTCTATAGATCTTGATGCCTAGAATATATGCCGCCTCTCCTAAGTCTTTCATAGAGAAACTATTTTCAATGAAGACTTAATGATTCGAGCATAGGAATGTCATTTCCGATCAATAATATGTCATCCACATATAAGACCGTAAACACGAGTGCGCTCCCACTAGCCTTTTGTAAACACAAGGCTCTTCTTCGTTCTTGATGAAACCAAACCCTTTGATTACTTCATCAAAGCGAATGTTCCAACTCCGAGATGCTCGCTTTAATCCATAAATGGATCTTTGCACTTGCATATCTTTCGGTGATTGCGGATCGACAAAACACGTGGGTGTGTCATGTACACATCCTCACTCGATTTCCATTAAGGAAAGCTGTTTTGACATCCATTTGCCATATTTCATAGTCGAAATAAGCAATCGCTAGAATGATCCGAATAGACTTTAGCATTGCGACGGGCGAAAAGTTTCATCATAATCAACACCTTGAATTTGTTTGAAAGCTTTGGCCACCAATCGCGCTTTATAGATGTGAACATTTCCATCTATGTCTATCTTTTCTTGAAAACCCATTTGCACTCAATGGTTTTAACACCATCGTGTGGATCAACCAAGTTCCAAACTTGATTACGTGCATGGATTCAATTTGGATCTCATGGCTTCAAGCCATTTCTCAGTCTGGTCCCACCATCGCTTCTTCATAGGTCTTAGGCTCATCGTTGTCTAACAACAATATGTCCCGTTGTTGAGTAGTCAAGAACATGTACCTCTCGGTGCACGACGTGACCTCTCGACCTCGTGGTGCGGTGTGTCCACAACAGGTTCTTCAACAGTTTGTTCATCTGTTGTGGTTACTCAGGAGCTGAAACATTTTCGTGTTTCTAATTTCTTCAAGTTGCACCATGCTCCCACTATCCCTTCTTGAGAGAAACTCTTTCTCTAAGAAGACACCATGCCGGCGACAAACACTTTGCCTTCTTCTTGATTATAGAAGTAATATCCTTTTGTTTCCTTAGGATACCCGATAAAGAAGCATTTATCGATTGGGACCGAGCTTATCGGTTGTAAACGTTTTACATAAGTCTCACATCTCCAAATCTTAAGAAAAGACAAGCTAGGACGTTGTCCCGTCCACATCTCATATGGTGTCTTTTCTCGATTTTGATGGAACCTGTTTAGTGTGAAAGCGGTCATTTCAAGAGCGTACCCCAAAAAGACAATCAAGATCATGTGGCTCATCATGGGCGCACCATATCTAATAAGGTGCGATTTCTCTTCGAGATACCCCATTCCATTGAGGTGTTCCGGGCGAGTCAATTGTGGAACAATTCCACAATCCTTCGATGATTGCCAAACTCATGGCTCAAATACTCGCCTCACGATCGGATCGTAGAAACTTGATTGTTTTGCCTAAATGATTTTGCACTTCATTTTGGAATTCTTTGAACTTTTCAAAGGTTTCGGACTTATGCTTCATCAGGTAGATATATCCATATCTACTAAAGTCATCAGTAAAAGTTATGAAGTATTGAAAACCACCTCTGGTCGTTGAGCTCATTGGTCCACATACATCGAATGTACGAGTGCCAATAAGTCACTTGCCGTTCACCTTGACCGGTGAAAGGTGCTTTTGTCATCTTGCCAAGTAAACAAGATTCGCATGTCTCAAATGATTCAAAATCAAATGAGTGCGAATACCATCTCTATGGAGCTTCTCCATGCGTTTCTCATTTATGTGACCTAAGCGACGATGCCAAATAAATGTGGGATTCAAATCATTCGATCGTTGCCTCTTTGCATTAATGTTATAGACCGATGACTCTTCAAGAGTAAGAACATATAACCCATTCACCAATGGAGTATGACAATAGAACATATCTTTGAAATAAAGAGAACAACCATTGTTCACAGATCTAAAGTCATAACCTTCTGCTTGCAAACATGAAGCAGAAATAATGTTCTTGGAATGAGATGGAACACAATAACAATTATTTAATTCCAAAACTAATCCTCGAAGGTAAAGACAATGGCATGGTGCCAACACCACCGCACAACTTTTGCTCCATTGCCAACGCGAAGATCCACTTCGCTCCTCCTCAAACTTCTACTTCTTCTTAGCCCACGCAACGATTTGCAAATGTGAGCAACCGATCCGGTATCAAATACCCAAGAATCGAGAGATGAAGTAGCAAGATTGATTTCTATAACATTTATACCGAGCGGAAGTTGTACTTCTCTTCTTTTCTCAAGATCCTCCAAGTACTTTGGGCGTTCCTTTTCCAATGTCACGATTGCTTCTGATGGTAGCAATCGCATCGAGCAGGGCCCTTCTTGACTTGCTTGGCCTTAGAACCGCCGCGATCTCATCGGAGGTAACTTTCTTTGACCGCGCCTTTCTTTACATAGGGCTTGCCTTTGCCTTTCGCATCATCATCACATGATGGCTGCTTTTCTTAATGCTTTCCTCGGTGATTTTAGCATCGCATGCAACTCACCAAGGTCTTGTCCATGTTGTTCATGTGATAGTTCGAATGAATGGCTCAAAGCTCGAGGGAGCGATCAAGAATCACATCGATAGCCAACTCTTGGCTAAGGGGAAAACCAAGTTTTCCGGACTCTCAATGTAGCCAATCATCTTAATCACATGAGGGTCGACGGATTCCCTTCACGCAAGCTCGCACGCAAACAAGGACTTTGAAGTGTTGAACCTCTCACCTTGCTTGGTTCTCAAACATACCACGCAACCCCACAATGATATTGTAGGCATCTGTGTTCTCATATTGCTTCAAGCTCGAGAGGACATTGTGGCAAGCATGAGACGACTCACATCAAGGTAATCATTCGTTTGCTTCTCATAAGCTTTCCGTGCAGCCACAGTAGCATTATCAGGCAAGTCATCAGGATAAGGAGACTCAAGGACATACTCCTTGCGCTCTTGCTTGAGAACAATTCTCAAGTTGCGATACCAATCCAAAAAGTTCGTTCCATTGAGTTTTTCTTTCTCAAGAATAGATCGCAAATTAAAAGAACTGGATGCGGCATTAGTTGACATGATCTACAACAAATAATATGCAAAGTTTAGCACTATGTTCATGTTTGATCTTCCATTAATCAATTTAACAAAGATACTCCCACTATATGTTTTGTAATCGTCTTCCTCTAACGACATATAGTGGTCAAGATCCATGTTCATCTAAGTTCTAGTGAGCTTTGGCATCACTGCTAGAAACCTAGTGACGTAGGTAAGCAACACTTGCTAATCACATCTTATGTGACTCTTGTTTGTTGGGTGGCATCCAATGCCCCGGCTCCCAACACCATGCCCCAAGGCCTAAATCCAATTTGATAGCCTTGTCAAGTAAACCAATACTATGCATGTGGATGTCTGACATCCACCCTATTAGATCAAGATAGTTGATGGTACTCGCTTTGGTAGACCTACCAAACAATGATCATGATTCTTATAGGCGCGACAATTGGAAGGGCATCAAAACAAATTCTTAATTTTTCTTGAGAGAAGCTATTCTATCATAAAAACACACCCTCTATAGGTATGGCATGAAAGAATAGTATGACAAGAAATAAACATCACATGCATATAATCACATTATACTGTGAATGGTATGGCATTTTGTATCGTAGTGGTCGCCATCGCCATGGTTCCACGGTGATATTCTTCACCACACTTCTTGTCCTCTTTGTCATCATGCTTGAAGCCTCCATAGCAAAGAACTAAACTATTACAACTAATAGGTAGCAAATGAATTACATGAGGAGCTCAAGCATCACAAGTCGACACGCAGTCGTTATACAATTAAAGAACGACCTCAACCCTACTGTGATTAATACGACACAGTCCGCCAAAACACACATGCATCACATATGCATCTATGCCATACCATTCACATCATTCCCTGCAAAAACAAGTTAAGCGTAGAACGTATCCTACCGCCCTGACATGAATGTGTTTATTCTGAACATTTTAGAGCCATGAGAATTATCCAAAATGACCATATTAGTTTACACCAAGCCATAACTCAATAAAAGGCTATCTAGATCATGACAAGATATGTATATGCTAGCTAAACCAAAGAGATGACAAACTGAATTATAGTGCATTTTGTGAGCATGTCAAGTCATCAATAAGCAAAGTCTAGCTAGAGATATCCAAAAATGATGCAGGCCATATCAATAAGCTAAGCGGAACCAAGAAGCTAATGGATTGCGCGAAGGCTACGATAGCAGAAAACAAAACTTTTCTACCGTGCACACAAGGACATCATGCTTAAGGAGGGATCATGGATCATTACCACTAGACGCGCAGCGCAGCGGAAGAAGAGTTGGAGAAGCCGATCCAACCACGCGCGTCGAGGTAGTAGTGGAAGTAGTCGATCGTCCCGAACCGATCGTCTCCTCCACGCGATCAACCGCACCACGAGCGGATCCAATCAGAGGTTGTTGATGCCGATCAACGCCGCAACAAGCGCCGTCTCCACCGGTATCCACACGTCCGGGTCGGAACGCCGATCGCGAGTGTACCGGACTCGCGAGAGGCTAGGGTTTGGCTCGGAGGTGGCGGCGTGGTTTAGCTCGGAATTATCGGATCGTTCCCTCACCCCTCGCCTCCATATATAGACCTCCTCAATTGGGCCTCGTGGACCGAGGCCCAATAGGAGTCTATCCGGATCTCTATCCGAATTGAGCCCATATCCGAATCACATTCAATTAGTGTTCCAACCCGTTAAGTGTGCGACCACAGGGTTCACGTATACTTGGTCGCGACCGAAACACCTGTCCGGTCACCGTGTTAATAGCGGCCTCTAGTAAGACATATTAACCCCAAAGTATACGTAAAGATCATATCGGTGAACTCGTAATGTTCTCATGTACTAACCCTTTGCCTCACGATATAGATTAAGCTCAAGGCGAGACCTGTGTCATCCTCTTAATAGCTCAATCACTCTCTCGATTCCGTGATGGATTATAAACTCGTGATTGACTCCTCAATCACCTTGGCATGGTCATGCACTTTCACAATCCATTACATCGAGGGGCCCAGAGATATCTCTCCCATAAGGAGGGGCAAATTCTATCTTGATTATTCACATCCCACTACATGTTTCATGGCAAACCCAAAGACTACTTTTATGACTACCCAGTTACGGAGTAGTGTTTAGTAGTCCCAAAATAAGCTACTACACATGCTGGGAAACATGATGATCTCAAGTCTAAGGATTTCACATAAACACTACTTGAGACCAACTGATGACACATGGAATCTCTGCAGTGTCTCATGGCGGGTCTATCCAACATATGTTCACTAACACATGTCCATATTATTGATTTGGTATCTCCATACCATGATCCATGAGACATGATCATCAATCAATACATATCTTGATCTTTGAATCATATTTGTTCCTCATATCAAATATAATCGGGATCATTTAGAAATAGCAACATTTTGGCATTAAGAGTCTCATGAATAAGTCACATACTCATTGATCAATAATGATAATGTCTATTTCAAGGAACAAAGCAATGTATCATAAACATAGTATGTGATATATTCAACATCTCCATGTTGCCTCTAGGGCATATCACCAACAGTCTCTCATTTGCACTAGAGTCAACCATGTAGGTATCTAATACCCATTGCCCTAGTGTGAGCCTCATGCTTTGGTCGGGAAGCGGCTTTGTCAACGGATCGCAATGTTCAAATCCGTGTGTACTTTGCATATCTTAACATCGCCTCTCCACAATCTCGCGGATGAGATGAAATCGCCGTAGAATGTGCTTGGACTTCAGTGCGATCTAGGCTCCTTGGTTTGCGAATGGCTCCACTTGTTGTCACAAGAGGTCCATTGGGTTGGAGGCACTAGCCATCACACCAAGCTCGAAACAAATTTCTTGATCCAAATGACCTCTTTAGTAGCTTGAAGCGCTATGTACTCAAACACATTGTAGAATCAACAACCATCTCTTGCTTGGAACTCTTCCACTCACCGCACCGCCATTCGAGTAACACAAATCCAGATTGCAATCTAAAATCATCTTTGTCGGTTTGGAAGCTAGCATCGGTGTAACCATTTACAACGAGCTCTTCCTCACCCCATAGACGAGGAACACATCTTTAGTTCTTCTCAAGTACTTCAAGATGTTCTTTACGGTAATCCAATGACTTTCACCGGATCCGACCGGTATCTACTTGTAGCACTTAAAGCATACGAGACATCGGGCGTGTACAAAGCATGGCATACATAATGGATCCAATAGTGAAGCATATGGAATCGCATTCATTTTATCCCGCTCATCAGGTGTACTAGGACACTGATTCTTGCTAAGATTTATACCATGTGACATAGGTAGGAAGCCTTTCTTGGAATCCTGCATGTTGAACCTTTTCAACACCTTGTCAATGTACGTATCTTGGCTTAATCCAATCAGCCTTTTTGATCTATCTCTATAGATCTTGATGCCTAGAATATATGCCGCCTCCCTAAGTCTTTCATAGAGAAACTATTTTCAATGAAGACTTAATGATTCGAGCATAGGAATGTCATTTCCGATCAATAATATGTCATCCACATATAAGACCAGAAACACGAGTGCGCTCCCACTAGCCTTTTTGTAAACACAAGGCTCTTCTTCGTTCTTGATGAAACCAAACCCTTTGATTACTTCATCAAAACGAATGTTCCAACTCCGAGATGCCTGCTTTAATCCATAAATGGATCTTTGCAGCTTGCATATCTTTCCAACTGATTGCGGATCGACAAAACCTGTGGGCTGTGTCATGTACACATCCTCACTCAGATTTCCATTAAGGAAAGCTGTTTTGACATCCATTTGCCATATTTCATAGTCGAAATAAGCGAGAATCGCTAGAATGATCCGAATAGACTTTAGCATTGCGACGGCGAAAAAGTTTCATCATAATCAACACCTTGAATTTGTTTGAAAGCTTTGGCCACCAATCGCGCTTTATAGATGTGAACATTTCCATCTATGTCTATCTTTTCTTGAAAACCCATTTGCACTCAATGGTTTTAACACCATCGTGGATCAACCAAGTTCCAAACTTGATTACTTGTGCATGGATTCAATTTCGGATCTCATGGCTTCAAGCCATTTCTCAGAGTCCGGTCCCACCATCGCTTCTTCATAGGTCTTAGGCTCATCGTTGTCTAACAACAATATGTCCCGTTGTTGAGTAGTCAAGAACATGTACCTCTCAGGTGCACGACGTGACCTCTCGACCTCGTGGTGCCGGTGTGTCCACAACAGTTCTTCAACAGTTTGTTCATCCTGTTGTGGTTCTCAGGAGTGAAACATTTTCGTGTGTTTCTCGAATTTCTTCAAGTTGCACCATGCTCCCACTATCCCTTCTTGAGAGAAACTCTTTCTCTAAGAAGACACCATGCTTGGGCGACAAACACTTTGCCTTCTTCTTGATTATAGAAGTAATATCCTTTGTTTCCTTAGGATACCCGATAAAGAAGCATTTATCGATTTAGGACCGAGCTTATCGATTGTAAACGTTTTACATAAGTCTCACATCTCCAAATCTTAAGAAAAGACAAGCTAGGACGTTGTCCCGTCCACATCTCATATGGTGTCTTTTCTCGATTTTGATGGAACCTCGCTTAGTGTGAAAGCGGTGTTTCAAGAGCGCACCCCAAAAGACAATCAAGATCACTGTGGCTCATCATGGAGCGCACCATATCTAATAAGGTGCGATTTCTCCGTTCGAGATACCCCATTCCATTGAGGTGTTCGGCGGAGTCAATTGTGGAACAATTCCACAATCCTTCGATGATTGCCAAACTCATGGCTCAAATACTCGCCTCCACGATCAGATCGTAGAAACTTGATTGTTTTGCCTAAATGATTTTGCACTTCATTTTGGAATTCTTTGAACTTTTCAAAGGTTTCAGACTTATGCTTCATCAGGTAGATATATCCATATCTACTAAAGTCATCGATAAAAGTTATGAAGTCTCGAAAACCACCTCTCGGTCGTTGAGCTCATTGGTCCACATACATCGAATGTACGAGTGCCAATAAGTCACTTGCCCGCTCACCTTGACCGGTGAAAGGTGCTTTTGTCATCTTGCCAAGTAAACAAGATTCGCATGTCTCAAATGATTCAAAATCAAATGAGTGCAGAATACCATCTCTATGGAGCTTCTCCATGCGTTTCTCATTTATGTGACCTAAGCGACAGTGCCAAATAAATGTGGGATTCAAATCATTCGATCGTTGCCTCTTTGCATTAATGTTATAGACCGATGACTCTTCAAGAGTAAGAACATATAACCCATTCACCAATGGAGTATGACAATAGAACATATCTTTGAAATAAAGAGAACAACCATTGTTCACGTGATCTAAAGTCATAACCTTCGCTTGCAAACATGAAGCGAAATAATGTTCTTGGAATGAGATGGAACACAATAACAATTATTTAATTCCAAAACTAATCCTCAAGGTAAAGACAATGGCATGGTGCCAACACCACCGCAGCAACTTTTGCTCCATTGCCAACGCCAAGATCCACTTCGCTCCTCCTCAAACTTCTACTTCTTCTTAGCCCCGCAACGATTTGCAAATGTGAGCAACCGATCCGGTATCAAATACCCAAGAATCGTAGATGAAGTAGCAAGATTGATTTCTATAACATTTATACCGGAGCGGAAGTTGTACTTCTCTTTTTCTCAAGATCCTCCAAGTACTTTGGGCGCCTTTTCCAATGTCCCGATTGCTTACATGTAGCAATCGCATCGAGCAGGGCCCTTCTTGACTTGCTTGGCCTTAGAACCGCCGCGATCTCATCGGAGGTAACTTTCTTTTGACCGCGCCTTTCTTTACATAGGGCTTGCCTTTGCCTTTCTCGCATCATCATCACATGATGGCTGCTTTTCTTAATGCTTTCCTCGGTGATTTTAGCATCCCATGCAACTCGACCAAGGTCTTGTCCATGTTGTTCATGTGATAGTTCGAATGAATGGCTCAAAGCTCGAGGGGCGGCGAAGAATCACATCGAGAGCCAACTCTTGGCTAAGGGAAAACCAAGTTTTCCGGACTCTCAATGTAGCCAATCATCTTAATCACATGAGGGTCGACGGATTCCCTTCGCAAGCTCTGCACGCAAACAAGGACTTTGAAGTGTTGAACCTCTCACCCTTGCTTGGTTCTCAAACATACCACGCAACCCCACAATGATATTGTAGGCATCTGTGTTCTCATATTGCTTCAAGCTCAGAGGACATTGTGGCAAGCATGAGACGACTCACATCAAGGTAATCATTCGTTTGCTTCTCATAAGCTTTCCGTGCACCACAGAGCATTATCGTGCAAGTCATCGGGATAAGGAGACTCAAGGACATACTCCTTGCGCTCTTGCTTGAGAACAATTCTCAAGTTGCGATACCAATCCAAAAGTTCGCTCCATTGAGTTTTTCTTTCTCAAGAATAGATCGCAAATTAAAAGAACTGGATGCGGCATTAGTTGACATGATCTACAACAAATAATATGCAAAGTTTAGCACTATGTTCATGTTTGATCTTCCATTAATCAATTTAACAAAGATACTCCCACTATATGTTTTGTAATCGTCTTCCTCTAACGACATATAGTGGTCAAGATCCATGTTCATCTAAGTTCTAGTGAGCTTTGGCATCACTGCTAGAAACCTAGTGACGAGGTAAGCAACACTTGCTAATCACATCTTATGTGACTCTTGTTTGTTGGGTGGCATCCAATGCCCCGGCTCCCAACACCATGCCCCAAGGCCTAAATCCAATTTGATAGCCTTGTCAAGTAAACCAATACTATGCATGTGGATGTCCGACATCCACCCTATTAGATCAAGATAGTTGATGGTACTCTGCTTTGGTAGACCTACCAAACAATGATCATGATTCTTATAGGCGCAGCAATTGGAAGGGCATCAAAACAAATTCTTAATTTTTCTTGAGAGAAGCTATTCTATCATAAAAAACACACCCTCTATAGGTATGGCATGAAAGAATAGTATGACAAGAAATAAACATCACATGCATATAATCACATTATCTTGTGAATGGTATGGCATTTTGTATCGTAGTGGTCGCCATCGCCATGGTTCCACGGTGATATTCTTCACCACACTTCTTGTCCTCTTTGTCATCATGCTTGAAGCCTCCATAGCAAAGAACTAAACTATTACAACTAATAGGTAGCAAATGAATTACATGAGGAGCTCAAGCATCACAAGTCGACACGCAGGTCGTTATACAATTAAAGAACAGCCTCAACCCGGCTGTGATTAATACGACACACAGGCCGCCAAAACACACATGCATCACATATGCATCTATGCCATACCATTCACATCATTCCCCAAAAACAAGTTAGCGTAGAACGTATCCTACCGCGACATGAATGTGTTTATTCGAACATTTTAGAGCCATGAGAATTATCCAAAATGACCATATTAGTTTACACCAAGCCATAACTCAATAAAAGGCTATCTAGATCATGACAAGATATGTATATGCTAGCTAAACCAAAGAGATGACAAACTGAATTATAGTGCATTTTGTGAGCATGTCAAGTCATCAATAAGCAAAGTCTAGCTAGAGATATCCAAAAATGATGCAGGCCATATCAATAAGCTAAGCGGAACCAAGAAGCTAATGGATTGCGAAGGCTACGATAGCGAAAACAAAACTTTTCTACCGTGCACACAAGGACATCATGCTTAAGGAGGGATCATGGATCATTACCACTAGACGCTTGTGCAATGAAGAAGAGTTGGAGAAGCCGATCCAACCACGCGTCGAGGTAGTAGTGGAAGTAGTCGATCGTCCCGAACCGATCGTCTCCTCCACGCGATCAACCGCACCACGAGCGATCCAATCAGGGTTGTTGATGCCGATCAACGCCGCAACAAGCGGCGTCTCCACCGGTATCCACACGTCCGGGCCGGCACGCCGATCGCGAGTGTACCAGCACTCGCGAGAGGCTAGGGTTTGGCTCTGGAGGTGGCGGCCAGGGTTTAGCTCGGAATTATCAGATGCGTTCCCTCAGCCCCTCGCCTCCATATATATAGACCTCCTCAATTGGGCCTCGTGGACCGAGGCCCAATAGGAGTCTATCCGGATCTCTATCCGAATTGAGCCCATATCCGAATCACATTCGAATTAGTGTTCCAACCCGTTAAGTGTGCGACCACAGCAGGTTCACGATACTTGGTCGCGACCGAAACACTGTCCGGTCACCGTGTTAATAGCGGCCTCTAGTAAGACATATTAACCCCAAAGTATACGTAAAGATCATATCGGCTGAACCTGTAATGTTCTCATGTACTAACCCTTTGCCTCACGATATAGATTAAGCTCAAGGCGAGACCTGTGTCATCCTCTTAATAGCTCAATCACTCTCTCGATTCCGTGATGGATTATAAACTCGTGATTGACTCCTCAATCACCTTGGCATGGTCATGCACTTTCACAATCCATTACATCGAGGGGCCCAGAGATATCTCTCCCATAAGGAGGGGCAAATTCTATCTTGATTATTCACATCCCACTACATGTTTCATGGCAAACCCAAAGACTACTTTTATGACTACCCGATTCGGAGTAGTGTTTAGTAGTCCCAAAATAAGCTACTACACATGCTGGGAAACATGATGATCTCAAGTCTAAGGATTTCACATAAACACTACTTGAGACCAACTGATGACACATGGAATCTCTGCAGTGTCTCATGGCGGGTCTATCCAACATATGTTCACTAACACATGTCCATATTATTGATTTGGTATCTCCATACCATGATCCATGAGACATGATCATCAATCAATACATATGCTGATCTTTGAATCATATTTGTTCCTCATATCAAATATAATCAGGGATCATTTAGAAATAGCAACATTTTGGCATTAAGAGTCTCATGAATAAGTCACATACTCATTGATCAATAATGATAATGTCTATTTCAAGGAACAAAGCAATGTATCATAAACATAGTATGTGATATATTCAACATCTCCATGTTGCCTCTAGGGCATATCACCAACAGAAGCTAATATTGAGTCCAAATAGAGTGTTATATGCTCAAGAATGAAACAATGGTTCAAGTACTTGGTTCTTTTGTAACTTAAGCAAATTAAGCACAAATGACATATTTTCTTTTGAAACATGTGGTTATTTCCATCTAATATTTTTAGCATGTGCTAGATCTCAAGCTTTATGCGACCACTTCAAGCCATGAGCTTAAGAAGATGATCTTGGTCATCCAAAACTCCCCCTGAGTTCATGCCTAGTGTAATGACAAGCCGTCTCATGAGAAAGAATTGGTGAGATCAGTTTTTTCGCACAAAAAAGATCTTTTTGCCTTTTAACAAATTGTACTAACTCATGTATCATCAAGAGACTAAAGCATCTCAATCTAAGGCTCAAATAGAGATTCAACGTCCAACTCGGCCTATTTAACATGGCATGAATCATAAAAGGATAGCTCAAGAAAGACTAGTCTCGAGTTCTAACATGTAGGGACCCCAGATTTTACTATCCAGAATCCTCTGTGATTTAATGCACTATTCCCTGGATCAGTAGATAGTGCTCACAGATACAGAAAATGAATATCAAATACATACCATACGGAAGCATAAATAAAATAGTAGACTTACTCATGGGCCGATTAGGCGAAATCGATAATTGCAGCAATGGAAGAACGAAGCACACAGGTGGGACCTTCAGGACATGCCTACAGGCAGCCAACTGGAGGTTCGCGACCTAGCCCTTGACGCCTTCATCCTCTTTGTCATCATGACCAATGGTGTTGCTGAGATGCAGTGACCTGATTCTTGATTCTGGATTTGTTGTGAGAGCGAGTGTGAGCACACTAACCACCGTGCTCCGCGAGCCAATACACAGAATGCAAATAAATAGTATGCATGGCTTATCAAAGGAAAGGCTCGGGTTGTTTTATTTGCTAGAAATTTCTTTTGGTAGCATTATCATTATTGAATCATAGTGTTATAGTTGCTACCTAGGACTCCACACGACGATTGCCTTAATTGACTTAATCCACCACAACAAGTGTCATTATTTACTTAATCCACCGAACATATTCTTCCCAATTTGATTGCTGTCTAAGATTCCAACAGCGAGTGACATCATTTAGCTAATCCACCGATCAAACCCATCCTATATATTCATTTTGAATCCACCAATATCTTTTTTATTCCGAATTCCTAATAATCCAATCTTGTAATCACTATTCACCAACTCCTCACTTCTGAATTCTAATGATTCTCTAACAAGATTACTTTTTAATCCAGCGAAATCATTCCTGCCAGAATTTTCTAACAAATCAATCCTTTCTGCTAATGATCCAGCGCCATAAATTGCTAATGATCCTAATTCATCAACATTTCTCCACCAAGAATATCATCTGTTGTATCATGAATTCCTAGTAATCCAATCTTGTGGTTGCTATCCATCAATTCTTCACCTTGTAATTTCTAATAATCCCCTAGCATAATTACTTTCTTTATTTCACCAAAATCATTCTTATCGGGGCTTGCTAACAGTCCAATTCTTTGTTATTAATCCCAAAATCATCATTTGCTCTCCCAATAATCAACCTTATTTATCATTATCTATCTCTTACTAATTCTCTAGTTCACCTCCACCAAGAATATCCGTGATCAAGTCTACGACTCACTAGTATATATCCACCAAGATTATCATGATCAAGATTATACTCCAGTAATCGTTATCATTTCTTCAATAATCCCAGAAATTCATTTCATCCTTCTAGTATATGATCAAATCCTACTAATCCCATTAAATCCAGCAATTACCTTTACACTCTTCTAATTCTCCAAAATCCTTTAAATCATCCATCTAACCTATCTATTCATTTAGACTCCACCAACTTATTTCTCCTAGACTCCTTTCTATCATTCCCTTTTTATAATCGACATGAATCCACCAGTCATCGTTATGTATTTACCACAACAGTCATCCTCTTTTTCGTACGACTCTATTTATTCTTCCTGTCATTTTACTTTGTAAAAGGAGAAGCTTTAGCATCATTTAGCTTTTGAAATATAATACACAGAAACCTCCTGAGACTTAGCAGTTTGAACAAAACATAATGTGTATGAGCATGCAATAACAGTAGCGATTCAGATTCCATCCACCGTTACATGGCATCTGCACCATATGCTTAATCCTTCAGCGTTATAGCCGCTTAACTTATCACTGGGACGACACCCAGGGTAATACAAATCAAGGCCTCACTTTTCCATTCCCACCCACAAAGTTTTTGAAATAGAACTATATCTGGTTAAGTTCCCATGTCCGCCCATGACCGTGGGCACGGCTATTCGAATAGTTTTGACTCTGCAGAGTTTGTACACTTTCACCACAAGAGACAATCAACTCATTACCGCACATGATTCCTTAGTCATGTGGTTGAGCAGACCATCACAGTGACTGTTCAAAATATCTAGCTCCTTTTGTCATCTCACCTTATGGGAAACTGCCCACTTGCGGTGGGTCCCATCTATGCACGGGATGTTCACCACGGATACTAGCGTTATTCGGGCTCCACTCCCCTCAGCGCTAGCACGACTGGTGAACTTCACCCTCCACTCGGTGTCCCTTTAGGTCTCCCCTTGCCCTTGCGTATCCACTTCTCTCCACTACCAGTGAGATGAGTCCGGGAGTTTCGATAAATTTACTTAGCCCAGTTGTATTTTATAGACTTGTGGTTGTACTATTTTACACAGGAGGTCATGACAAGATTCGGTCCTTAGAAACCTGGGCGGTTCTACCACACTCCATAATTTGTGCTCCCACCGCACCACATACCAGCCCCCAAACCATCCGCCCAGATAATCATGCAAGTTGGGGTTTATGGAAGCATAAAATAATCATATCGAACATATACCAGTCATTATCACCATCACTGCCCAACCAAACTTTCTCATGATTAAAAGTGATGCTTGGGCGCTCTCACGCCCATGAGTATCTATGCAATACTAAGCATGGCATATAATTATAGACTTATTTTCGAAAGGATTACTTATTGTAATTTTGCTAGGGCGACAAGGTTCACATATTCAATATTCCAAAGGAGGTTTAATATTAACCAAGGCAAACAATGGGCATATATCTAAAATCTTGAATTAAACATGTGTTGTATATAAAATTGCAGCATGCAATTTGATAATTTAAACAAAAGTAATTTGCAGAAAATGTAGGTTCAACATGATCAAAGTATTGACTCGCCTTGCGCGGTTTACCGCGGTCTTGAGCTCACTCAACGCTTTCTCATTCGAAGGTCCTGAGCCTCTGGTCTTTATCTTCACTTCGATCTTGGCCTCGCTTGATCCATAAAATCTCCAGGACTCCAGATTCTAATTACGTGATAAACGACTGAATCCGAATAAAAACATATTACTCAAAAGATCCAAATAAATCCGAATAAACTCAGTTTAGTTTTATTACGAGTTAATGGGTGATTGGAGGCAAAGTCGGTGGTAGAATATGATGACTTGATCTTTTTATTAGTAATCACTTTTATCATTTTACATTTATTTAGGAAGTTCCATGAGGTAGGTTAGACCTATGAGTTGGTGTGCAAGTCTAGCCAGGTATTATTTTGTCGAGCGTTAATATTTAGGGCATATACTACATACACGATGTACACAAATTTTAGCTTACCGAATTAATCCTAGAGTCCGGGTCTATAGCATTTTATGGCGTGATATTTTATGTATTCTTAATTATCACTAGGCTTAGTTTAATTTGAGTTAGGATCTATTTATACGGGTCCTAGCTTGTTATATACATTTATGCTCAATATTATTATTTACTAAATCTAATGTTAAGATTTAATTAGCATTAAGATTTAGTCACTGGCACCATCATCATCTGTCCACACCTTTGTTATTGTTAGGCTTAGCTTTATTTTTAATTCTTAATTTATTTATTTGGGCCGAGCTTGTTATTCGGGTTCATATATTAATATAGCTACTTAATTAAATCTACCAAGGAGATTTGTTTAATGATGGTATGTTAATCGTTAGTGCATATATTATAATTAAGGGTAATCTTTTTGAGTACTTAACCAAAGTCATATTTATTTATTATTGCTTTGAATTAATAATTAGCTTTTTAGATGATTGCTCAAACCATATTAGTCATGCATACATGAACTAGTCCAAATATTAGTGGCCTAATATCCAAATCATCTAATAGTCAAAAAGGGTTCTTCTAATTGCTTGGGGCATAGAGATGATGGTTATGTTTTAAACCATGCCATGGTTACTTCTATAACATTTACTAGTATGCCACGGTTTAGGATTTATTTCTTTAGACCATCCTCATTTGTTAAGTCGTCATTTCATGTAAGCATAACCTAAACAAGATTATGGCTAAATTCCTCACTATGCCTTTGAGCAATAAATAAGCTTTTAAAGTAAAGATTGAAGACACATTAGTAGTTAACATTTATTGATTAATCCATGACTGAACATTAAATAAGCTTATTTATATTCTAATAAATTTTAGCATCTTTTATTAATTATTTCGAATTTTCCTGATTTTTCCTTCTTACTGTAGCTCGGCAAAACAATTCCAAAAAAAATAAAAAATAAACCCTGCTTTATTTTGGCAGCAGAGAGAATCGAACTCGGGCTGCTGGCGAACGATGCGCTGCTAGCCAACTCAACCTCGGTGTTACCGACTTAGTAGGGCAATAATGTAGATGAACCGAGCAACAGGGGCATAGAGCAGAGGAAGTCGGGGGTGGCGGTCGGGCGGCGGTGCCGGCGGCGAGGGGCAGTCGGAGAGGAGCCGAGGAAGGCCAAAATGGAACGCCGGGGCTGAGGGGATGCCGAAGGAGGTGGCGTCGGGGGCCAGGGAGCACCAAGGCGGACCGGCGGCGAGTGGCGGCGACGGCTTTGGGAGGGGCTTGGTGCCGGCGTGGTTCGTGCAAGGAGGAGCTCGGCCGAGGGTAGGAACAGCTTCACCGTGCTCCTAGGGTGCTATGAGGGAAAGGAATCGAAGCATCGGGCTCTCAATCGACGGCGCGCTCGGTTGCCGACTTGGAGAAGATGAGGTCGTCGGCGGAGGTGAAGGACCGAAATGGCGACAGAGGGGGGGGCGAATGTCGCTCTCTTTTAAAATCGCCCCCGAGAATTCGTACACTGTTTTTTTTTCAAAACGATGCAAAACAAAGCACCTCACAGAAAATTAAAATTAATCTTGCTGAAATTTGGAACGCATGCGACACTGAAAAATTCAGCATAAATCAGAGAGTAGTCAGTAAAAATTTCAGCTGAAAATATTGCCTTTTGATCTGCATGCAAAATCGTCAAAGATCAGGAAAGAAATAAAAAGAAAAGTGACCAAAGGGTATCAATTGAAAACTAAAACTGTCGAACACTTACCACTAGTGAGTCTGTTTCCGAAAACTGAAAATACATGCAGTAGCTGACTGATTTCCTGTTGTCCAAAACCGAAACTGCAGCCACCTAAAGAAAACAGCAAGTTGCTAGCTGAATGCAGTCGGCAGGATGAGTTCTAAAGACAGCAGCCAAACACACCAAAAACTGCAGAAATCAACAGTAGATTAGGCTGAAAAACTGTACTCTTACTGCCCTTCTTGGATCAAGGAAATCTAACAAAACAGGGAGAAAAAGAAGAGCTGCCGACAGACTTATCAGAGGTAACAGATTTCAGCCGAAAACAGTATTTTCGGACAGACTTTATTCAGACATTCAGACTTCAAAAATCAGGGAGATTTGAGTCTTCCTATTGATCTCCACAATCCAGAAAAGCTGGAGAACAACCAACATAGCTAGAGAAGACTAGAGAGCCAAGAGATTTCAACTTCAGAACAAGAAATTCAGATTGGCCCTCAAGTCTGAAACCTACAGAGAGCACACAAAAAATCAAATTACTCCTCATTCTTTGATCTTTTGGCTATGAAATTTTGCACGTATGTTAGCAATAGCCATGGGATAATCCAGATCAAATTTCATGCCATTTCTTCAAGGGAAACAAAAGATCATCAAAACCCTAGAAATCCCAAACCAAGAACAGAGAAGACTCAGATTCTTAAAACTGAAATTAAACTTGGTTTGCTCTTTGAATCGACTAGCCAAAAGGCTTTTGAACATCTCCCATGTCATAGCAACCCATTTTGGGGCTTCCCGACAAGAACCAACTTGAAGCCAAGAAAATCACAAATCCATCAAAAGAACATCGAAGGAGCAGAAACAAGAACAGGGAGACATCTTCAGATTTTCATATCCAAATCAACAAAAGATCACAAATAAGTCCCCATACGCCTGTACAATTGAGCAAGAAAAGAAATTACATGAAGAGTTTAACTAGCTCTCCCACTCCCCATCTCAAGAACACAAGAGGAAGAGCTCAACACATGCTGGGCACACACCACACACGCAGGAGACAAGACCAGAGTCTTGAACAAACTTCCTGCTATCTCCCAACCACTAAGGCTTAAAAGCAAACAAACTTCTAAAGCCTCTTTTGACTCAATTGAAACTCTAATTCTCTCTAGAAGCCATGGGGAGGCATGCAGCTCCTCTCCTCTATTTATAGCCTTGGCTAACGGGTCTCCGCCTGCTACGCCCGCTAAATCCAACGCGCCGCTCCCGCTTGTGCAGGCTTTGCGAAATTCCGTTTGCCCTCCTACACCTTCCGGAAGCTTCCGCGCTCCTTGCCTCTCACGCCTCCAACCACCTCGAGTCCACGACGTCTTTGACACATCACGACCGTTCTGACCTCAGCACCACCTGCGCCTAGTCCGGTCACCTCGTGTCTCGCCACGACTCCGCCTCGACGTCCCGCAACACACGTACAAGAAACACGTCAAATAGCACCGCTCGATACATGAAAGCGTAAATAGAGATCAAACCTGTCGAGTCATCAGAATATGCAACCTAAACCCATACGACTAGGTTCGACCAAGTCCGACCGAGCCCGTTATGCCACGCAACGTCTAGATCCGAACCAACCGACTCAAACTCGACTTTTCCTAAACCGATGTCAATTACTCATCATACACAACGGGATGACCTCCACATGGTCTCTCAATCTCCCCCTTGATGAGTATATTGACAAACCCAGAAAAAGCAAGAAGTTGAGTTTGAAGAGTCCAACATGGTCCAAAGAAAGAATTGAAATTTATGACCATGTCGACAGAAAGAATCATTAGAGCAACTCAAGAAAGAGTAAATTGTTCTCCAAGTTCTAGATTCTCAAAAGACTTTTTCTCCAATCTATTCTCCCCCTTTTGGCAATAATAAACACATCAAGAATGCAAAAGAGAGAATAAGTCATGATGATGGATGAAGTTTGTTTATTCTAAGCATTTAGAGCCATGAGAATTATCCAAAATGACCATAATGTATTACACCAAGCCATAACTTAATGAAAAGCTATCAAGATTATGACAAAATATGTATAAGCCAGCTAGAAGCTACTAGATGACAATATGAATTTTAGTGCATTTTATGAACATGTCAAGTCATCAATAAGCAAAGTCTAGCTAGAGATATCCAAGGATGATGCAAGCCATGTCAATCAAGCTAAGTGGAACCAAGAATCTAATATCGAGTCCAAATAGAGTGTTATATACTCAAGAGTGAAACAATGGTTCAAGTACTTGATTCTTTGGATAGCTTTAAGCAAATTGAGCACAAATGATATTTTTCTTTTGAGACTTATGGTTGTTTTTCAACCAATATTTTTATCATGTGCTAGATCTCAAGCCGTGCTGCGACTACGCCAAGCAAGAAGCTTAAGAAGATAGTCTAGGTCATCCAAAACTCTCCCCAAGTTCATGCCTAGTGCAATGACAAGCTGTCTCGTGAGAAAGAATTGGTGAGATCAGTTTTTTCGCACAAAAGAGATTTTTTTTTTGATAAGTTGTACTAACTCATGTTGCATCAAGAGTTTAAGACAGCTCAATCTAAGGCTCAAAAGAGATTCAACGCTCAACTCAGCCTATTTGACATGGCATGAATCATAAAAGGAAAGCTCAAGAAAGACTAAACTCGAGTGCTAATCATGACAAGTTTTTAGTTCAATTTGAGCAAGTTTAATTAATTCATCATGGCAAAAGCTAGTCTACACATATGAAGTCATGATAAGTCTAGCAATTACGCATAAATCATGGCAAGATGTAAATCATTTTAAACATGTCATCAATGGATAATAATCAAGGCTCCATGTAGTTATATTACAATGCGAATGACATGCATGAAAATCCAGCCCCTCAACATAAAATGCAACTTTTAGTTCAAGTTGAGTTAGGTCAACATTAAGATCTAGAAGTTCCCAAATGAACTCCCCCTGAACCAAAGCAATAAAAACGAGAAGCTGGCAAAGAAATCAAGAAAGGCAGTCCTTAAAGCATAGACAAGATATAGAGACAACTATGACTCAGACTGACTCTCATCTACCCCATATGACACCATGACTATCAGCTAACGAGAAAACACACACTAGAGAGCAAACACGTACCCTGTCTACCCGAGGGTGGCCCAACCCTCGCTAGAACCTACAAGAAGTGAGTGAGCTCAACCTAGTGAGATAAGAAACAGCTATCTTGGAAGCACAAGATAAGAGTAAGAAGTCTAAGCAACTCAGCAAGAGACACACTCTAACCTATGCTGGAAGGACTAAACCCAATGCACCCACAAATGCAGTGCAAAAGTAAGGAGACAGAAGCATAAATAATATGATAAAGTAGTAAAGCCCAAAGCTCCCCCTCACAACAGTCCATAAGGACAAACCACCCCAAGCTCTCCCAGAGTGAAAACCTCGTGCTATCGAAGGCTTGGTGAAGATATCACCAACCGGTGGTCACTCTCCACAAACTGGAGCACTATGTCACCCTTCTCCACATGGTCTCGAAGGAAGTGATATTTGATATCGATGTGCTTGGTCCGAGAGTGCTGCACTGGGTTCTTAGCAATGCTAATCGCAGACGTGTTATCGCGAAGAGCGGAACATGATCGATAGCTAACCCAAAGTCCCGCAGTCGAGACCATCCAGCACTTGGCTACAACAATCGGGCTGCGACAGCGTACTCGGCCTCTGCGGTGGACTGTGCAACACCGGACTGCTTCCTCGAAGACCAGGAAACGAGAGAAGTGCCAATGAACTGGCAGGTGCCGAGTGCTCTTCCTATCTATCCTACAGCCGGTAAAGTCTGCATCCGAAAAGGCTCTAAGGGATAGACAGGAGGATGAAGAGTACCAGATACCATAGTCAATGGTAGCTCAAGGTACCGAAGATGCGCTTCACCGCCGGTGGTGAGACACGCGAGGAGAAGCTCGAAACCGAGCACATAGACACACGGAAAAGTGTATGTCCGGTCTCGAGGCGTTGAGGTACAAGAGAGAGCCAATCATACTCTCGAACTCCTTTTGATCAACTGGCTCGCCGTCCTCATCAGGTCAAGTGTGGTCAGAAGCCATCGAGTCGACACCGCTTTCCATCACTCATGTCGAAACGTCTCAGAGATCACGGTGTACTTGCCTTGATGCAAGAAGGTACCCTCCCGAGTCTGCTTGATCTGGAAGCCAAGGAAGAAAGTCAACTCACCCATCATGCTCATCTCAAACTCGGTGCTCATGACATCCGAAAACTGTGAAACTAGAGCATGAGAAGAGCCGCCAAAGATAATGTCATCGACATAAATTTGGGCGAGCAGAAGGTCATTGTCAAGCCGGCGAATGAACAAGGTCTTGTCAACTTTACCCATCTCGAAATCATGTCTCAAAAGATAGAATTTAAGCCTCTCATACCAAGCTCTAGGGGCCTGCTTAAGTCCATACAACGCTTTGGAAAGCTTGAAGACATGATTAGGGTATTTGGGGTTCTCGAAACCTGGAGGCTGTCTCACATAGACTTCTTCCTCAATAAACCCATTGAGAAAGGCACTCTTGACATCCATCTGGTAAAGCTTGAAACCCTTATAAGCTGCAAAAGCAAGCAGGATTCTAATGGCCTCAAGTCTAGCTACAAGGGCAAAGGTCTCCTCGAAATCTAGACCCTCAACCTGGGAGTACCCCTGAGCAACTAGTCTAGCCTTGTTTCGAATGACTACCCCATCCTCACTTTGCTTATTCTTGAATACCCACTTGGTCCCAATGATATTGTGACCTCGAGAGGGCTCAACAAGCGTCCAGACCTTGTTTCTCTCGAAACTCTCTAGCTCCTCATGCATGGCATTGACCCAAGACTAGTCAGATAGAGCATGACAAACATCCTTGAGCTCAAATGAGGCAACGAAAGCAGAGTGGAGACAGAAGAGTGACATGCCAGACTTTGAGCGTGTGACTCGCTCAAAGAGGTCTCCTATCATCTGCTCAGAAGGATGAGCTTTCTGGATATGTCTAGGAGGTCCAGGATGAGATGAAGAAGTGGCCTCTACCTCGTGAGCTGACTAGCTCCAGAGGAGGCAGAAGGCATGGGCTGATCGCCTTGAGGTGCGGTGGAAGATGGCACCTCAAGGGGTGGATGAGGGACTGGATCGGGTAGACAACCCTCGTCTCCATCGTCCTCATCATCCACAAAGATGGTCTCGGACTACTCTAAAGAACCTGAGATATCGGGCCTAGTCCCCGGACTGGCCTCGTCGAAGGTCACCTCACAGGTCTACCATTTTGCTAGACTCGCAGTTCCAGACCCTATAAGCCCGCGAAGAAGTCGAGTAGCCTAGAAAGATACCATCACAAGAACGTGACTCAAACTTGTCTATATTCCCGGACTTCAAGATAAAGCACTTGCAACCAAACACACGGAAATGAGATACACTGGACTTTCGCCCATATCTCAACTCGTAAGAAGTGCGGTGCAAGTGTGCCCTGAGAAAAACTCGATTCGAAACATGGCACGCGGTAGCTATAGCCTCAGCCCAAAACTTCGGCGGTGTGGAGTACTCATCAAGCATTGTCCTGGCCATCTCGACCAAGGTACGGTTCTTCCTCTCCACAACGCCATTCTGCTGAGGGACGTAAGGAGAAGAGAACTGGTGCTCTACACCTGTCTCATCGCAGAAACTCTCAAAGTAGGAATTCTTGAACTCCGTGCCATTGTCACTGCGGATCGCTCGTAAGGCACCGGAAGCTCAACAGAAGCCTCTTGAAAAGACCTCGAAATGTGTAAACGCCTCATCCTTCGAGGCCAAGAAAACACCCAAGAATACCTCGAAGTCATCGACCACGACAAGAACATACCACTTCCTCCCATCGATCGCCTCGAGCCGGTCCAACCGTATCCATATGGAGCAATTGTCTCGGTACATCGGTCATAGTAATCGTGACCGAGGATGGGAAGCGAGAACCAACTTGCTTGTCTTAAGCATGGAGCACAAACCAAATCTTTGACCATCTTGAGTTTCGACAGACCACGAATGAGATCGTGGCCGCTAACTCGGGTCAAATGGTCAAATCCAATATGACCAAGTCTCCTATGCCGTAAAGAAAGGTCACGGACTCAGAGGCAACCAAACACCGGAGAGGATCACCGAAGACTCGGAAAAATCAGCACGAAGATCCTCGCAAAACGAGAAATCCATAAACCGGACTCACCAAGAATCAAGAATTTTGCAATTATTTTCTTAAAACTCACCTCAAAGTCGTCATCGGTGGTGAGAAACGGAAAGAAAATTATATTGCACTTACTAACCAAGGCAACATCTCTCAAAATAAATGAATCATTAATGCGCACTGCACTTTGGCGATGACGCACCCAGATGAAGCGTCTCCGAAGGTGATCGTCTCATCACCGGAGCACGGCAAGGGAAGAAAACCAACGGAATCTCCGGTCATGTGTCGTGAACACCGAGTCTACAAGCCAAACCTTTCCTTCCTCGCCGGCGAACTTGAGTCAAACAGAGTAAAGTCTCGATCGGGATAAATCAAGAGTGATTTTGGCACCCAATCTTGAGTAACACGTCGAGCGATGAAGTAGTCAAGCACAACCGACCTCTATCTACCCTCGCTCTCGTCACCCAAAGAAGCGTAGGTCTATGTGCGCACTGGCTATTGCTAGGTCCGACTGCTACGGAAGAGCGAGTCGGAGCACCGGCAGCATGCTGATCACGCCGCGGGTAGGCATCTCGACGGGGAAAGTGAGATCTACCCTCAGAATGGCAGAAGTCACGACCAGAGGGAGCATGAGGACGAAAAGCAGAAAACTCGGAAGAACCAAGTCCTCGATGCTGCCCAAAGCTACCAACAGTAGCAACCCTAGACTTCGTGTTGGTCTTAGCTGCACTCAAGGTCTGGGGCTGACCCTGAATACGCCTAAGGGACTCAACACGGTCTCTTCGCGATCTTGGCGCTTGAAGCAATGGTCAATCAAATGTCCATCCTTCCGATGAAGGTGCAATGACACTTCGCCTTCTGAGAGGCAGAAGTAGCATGAGATGGCTTCGCCTTCTGAGAGGCCGAAGCTATAGGTGGAATCACCTTGATGTCAGAAATCCCTTGAACAAAGCCCGCTGATTTAAATTGAACTTTCATGTTCTTGGGCTTGACCTCAATCACACCTGCGGCTCTGGGTCTGAGCACGACAGATGGATGCTTCCTTCTGTCCTCTAGAAAATCATATCCTAGACCTTGATTGAATTTGCAAATCTTTGATTGGTCTAGAATAAGATTAAGCTTCCTCTTGCCTCCTACAAATCTCGAGAGTGTTCATAAGGTCCGACACTCCCGAAAAGAGAGGCACAAGAAGAGCGAGGAGGAGAGGAGACAGCAGAAGGTAAGGGAGCAGAAGAAGAACCAGCAGTAGAGGAAAGAATGGCTTGTGCACGCACAGCCGACTCTGAAGGGACAGTCCTACTACTAGCCAGTTGGTTCACGTCTCTAGGCGTCTCTACCAAGCCCTCCTGCTTCTTCCCAGCACACACATTACAAGCAGATGGTTGCTTCTCTAGTAGGTCCTTAGTTAGCTTCACACATTTTTCATCTAAAGCAATCAAGTTAGATTTTAGTTTGTTACAATGATTGCAGGGTGAGCTAACAGGGTCCTTAGAAGCAAACTGAGCCATTTTCTTATTGTAGTCAATCATTTCTTGAAACTGTTTTGAGACAGATTCAAGTTCAGCAGTAAGCTTAGGACAATGCACACATGAAGCAATAGGCTCAAGAAGAAAAGCTTGTAATTCTGCAATTTTATGATCTGCCCGTTTTAGGTTCATTTTCAAATTGTTACAACTTTCACAAGTCTTGGGCAGATCGAGAAACAATGTATAAAGACCTCTAAAAGCATTATCCTTATCCTCACATGAGGTGCAAGAAATAGTCTCAACAGTAGAAGATGAAACAGGAGCTACCCTACTCATCTCAAGCTCAGCAAGAAGACTAATGTTCTCCACCTTAATCAAATCAAGCTCAGAAGACAGACTAGCATGAGAGGTCCTTAATTTCTCCATTTCATCAATCAAGGCACAACATGTATCACGGTCATCACGGAGGAGCAGATGTAAGCTAAGTAAGCTCCGTGATAGTCTAGCTACTTCCTTCTCCAACTCAAAGACACCTAGCCCTAGACTTGGCATGAAATCTACCTAGCTTAAGGAAAACATCATTAAGCTGGTCATAAGTAGGGCTCACCTCGTCGGTCAGATGAGTACTCGTTGTCGCTCGGTTAGCCTCGAGGGCCATGAAGCACATGCCGGAGAAGTCGTCGCCGCATTTGGGGTCTTGGTCACCCGTCTCATCGTCGTCGCTCCATCCCTCCACCTCGCTGAGGTCGAGGTCGTCAAGCGCGAGAGGACGCGGTGGAAAAGCTTGGCCTTCCCAAAGTCGCGAACTTCTTCTTGCCTTGCGTCCGAGTGGAGGCTTCTTGTTGCGGTTCTTGTCGGTGTAGTCGTTCTTGCCCGAACCGTCAGTAGTCGTTCTTACCCTTCTCCAGCTTGGGGCAGTTTGCCCGAATGTGGTTGGGGCCACCAGACTCGAAGCAAATCACGGGTCCTCCTCTCTTTCCGTCCCTCCTTCTCTTGTAAGCATGGGAAAATGTGCGAGCAAGGAGAGCCAATCGATCATCCGCGGTGCTCTAACGATCATCGATTCGTCACGAGAGCGCAAGGGAGAAACCGCAAATAGAATCGGAAGAGGGGCAAGAAGAAGCGGGATCGGTGACCAAGGCCATCGATCGTGACTTCGACCTCACGAGACAACGTCAATCTCGTGAGTCTTGAGGCGCGTACAGTACGTCAAGAGTCAAGGTCGAGAGGTCATCGTGTCTTTGATGGTGGTCACTTTCATCTCCCAAACACGCAGATCGAGTGCGGTGAGCATCTAACGGCGTTGTCCGAGTCGAGTGCGTGAGACCGACCGCTCGGAGGTTGCTCAAGATCTTTGAAAAGCAAAACACTCATCAAGGGACTCCCCAGTGAGCATTTCAAACTTGTTGTAATCTCGCTTGAACCGGTCTGTCGCCTGTCTTTATTTGGGTGGTGCCCTCATGGTAAGCATTGAGGGTCGCCCAAATATCGAAGGCGGACGGAAGATGAGATATGCGGTCAAACTCACTACGACTCGCCCACGGGTTATGATGTTCCTTGCCTTAGTGTTTGCCTCAACGTCAGCCATGTTTCCGGCATTGACGTCCTCACGGCAGAACAAAAACCGAACCTTGACCTTTCACCAGATGGCGTAGCCCTGAGCCTGGATGTAGGTCTCCATCCGACTCTTCCAGAAGGGATAGTCCATCCCATCGAAGATCGGGGCTTGGTCGAGTACTTGTCCGTCGCTATAGCTCTTGAGACCGGTTAAGATCTATGAGGAAGAGCTAACCGCTCGATACCAATTGAAGGACCGAAATGGCGATAGAGGGGGGGTGAATGTCGCTCTCTTTTAAAATCGCCCCCGAGAATTCGTACATTATTTTTTTTTCAAAACGATGCAAAACAAAGCACCTCACAGAAAATTAAAATTAATCTTGCTGAAATTTGAACGCATGCGACAATGAAAAATTCAGCATAAATCGTAGAGTAGTCAAGAAAATTTTAGCTGAAAATATTGCCTTTGATCTGCATGCAAAATCGTTAAAGATCAGGAAAGAAATAAAAAGAAAAGTGACCAAAGGGTATCAATTGAAAACTAAAACTGCCGAACACTGACCACTAGTGAGTCTGTTTCCGAAAACTGAAAATACATGCAGTAGCTGACTGATTTCCTGTTGTCCAAAACCGAAACTGCAGCCACCTAAAGAAAACAACAAGTTGCTAGCTGAATGCAGTCGGCAGGATGAGTTCTAAAGACAGCAGCCAAACACACCAAAAACTGCAGAAATCAACAGTAGATTAGGCTGAAAAACTGTACTCTTACTGCCCTTCTTGGATCAAGGAAATCTGACAAAACAGGGAGAAAAAGAAGAGCTGCCGACAGACTTATCAGAGGTAACAGATTTCAGCCGAAAACAGTATTTTCGGACAGACTTTATTCAGACATTTAGACTTCAAAAATCAGGGAGATTTGAGTCTTCCTATTGATCTCCACAATCCAGAAAAGCTGGAGAACAACCAACATAGCTAGATAAGACTAGAGAGCCAATAGATTTCAACTTCAGAACAAGAAATTCAGATTTGGCCCTCAAGTCTGAAACCTACAGAGAGCACACAAAAAATCAAATTACTCCTCATTCTTTGATCTTTTGGCTATGAAATTTTGCACGTATGTTAGCAATAGCCATGGGATAATCCAGATCAAATTTCATGCCATTTCTTCAAGGGAAACAAAAGATCATCAAAACCCTAGAAATCCCAAACCAAGAACAGAGAAGACTCAGATTCTTAAAACTGAAATTAAACTTGGTTTGCTCTTTGAATCAACTAGCCAAAAGGCTTTTGAACATCTCCCATGTCATAGCAACCCATTTTGGGGCTTCCCAACAAGAACCAACTTGAAGCCAAGAAAATCACAAATCCATCAAAAGAACATCGAAGGAGCAGAAACAAGAACAGGGAGACATCTTCAGATTTTCATATCCAAATCAACAAAAGATCACAGATGAGTCCCCATACGCCTGTACAATTGAGCAAGAAAAGAAATTACATGAAGAGTTTAACTAGCTCTCCCACTCCCCATCTCAAGAACACAAGAGGAAGAGCTCAACACATGTTGGGCACACACCACACACGCAGGAGACAAGACCAGAGTCTTGAACAAACTTCCTACTATCTCCCAACCACTAAGGCTTAAAAGCAAACAAACTTCTAAAGCCTCTTTTGACTCAATTGAAACCCTAATTCTCTCTAGAAGCCATGGGGAGGCATGCAGCCCCTCTCCTCTATTTATAGCCTTGGCTAACGGGTCTCCGCCCCGTTACACCCGCTAAATCCAACGGCGCCCACTCCCGCTTGTGCAGCTTTTACGAAATTCCCGTTTCGCCGCTGCACCTTCCGGAAGCTTCGCGCCCTTGCCTCGCACGCCTCGCAACCACCTCGAGTCCACGCCATCTTCGACACATCACGACTGCTTCGACCTCGGCGCCACCGCGCCTAGTCCGGTCACCTCGTGTCTCGCCACGACTCCGCCTCGATGTCCTGCAGTCACACAGACAAGAAACACGTCAAATAGCACCGCTCGATACATGAAAGCGTAAATAGAGATCAAACTTGTCGAGTCATCACAATATGCAACCTAAACCCATACGACTAGGTTCGACCAAGTCCGACCGAGCCCGTTACGCCACGCAACGTCTAGATCCGAACCAACCGACTCAAACTCGACTTTTCCTAAACCGATGTCAATTACTCATCATACACAACGGGATGACCTCCACATGGTCTCTCAGGAGGAAGATTGCTCGGAAAGCCAATTACTTGCAGTGGGAGGGAAAGGGAGGCCTGGCGGTGCGGATGGGAGTCTCGACCGGGGCTCTTTTAAAGGGGGGAGGGCGCGCGGCTATGGGATGGCGGCGGCGACCTGCTCACGGGCGGAAGAAGAGGATGGGGTAGAGGGGAAAAGGAAGAGGATTGGCACGAGGGCTATGGGGGGAGAAGCCGGCGGCTTTTATAGCTGCAGCAGGGCGAGGAGGCGTAGCTAGTGGAGGACCGGTCGGCGGCGGGGGACCAGGCGGCGTGCGAGGGACCGGGGTCCTGCCCCAAGCACGGGCTCGGCCTTGCGCTGGGCTCAAGGCAGAGCAGAGGGTGATAGGCGGGCGGCGGACGAGAGCAGGCGCGGGCATCCGTTGGGCGAAGCTTCAGGCGAGGGAGAGGGAGAGAAGAAAGGGGACGACGCGGAGGTCGCTCGGCCGCAGAAAAAGAAGGGAGGAAGAAAAGAAAGAAGGAGGCGGGGAGCCGGACCCAACGAGAGAAAAGAGAGGGAAGGAAGAGAGAAAAGAGAGAGGGCCCCACATGTAAGAGAGGGTGAATAAGAGTAGAGAAAAATTTGAGGATTGGGATTTTTAAACTTTAATTTACATCTTAAATTTTATGTTAGGATTTACTGATTTCAATCTTCGCATGACATTCAAAATTTAAATTTTCATTTAAGTTTTGTATCCAGCTTTTGGATTTGAATGTAAGATACAATTGGTTTAAGATTCAAAATTCATTGGTTTATATTATTCCCATATCTTTTATTAACACCGTTATTATTATTACTTGGATATTTATTTCTCAATATACCTATTTGCATGGCACAACACTCAAGAAGTTTCAAATAAATGTTCAACAAGAAATTTTGAACACCAGCAAAATGGAAGAAAAGTTTTAAAAATTTCATATTTTTGAATATCCAAAATTTTGGGATGTTACAAATCTACCCCCCTTAAATGAATCTCGACCCCGAGATTCCGATAGAATAGAAAGAAAGGAGGTGAGGTTATATTGGCTAGCAATGGGTTTCTGGGTGCTGCTTGACGTGTAGTTCTTCGGCTTTATAGAGAGGTGAAAATCTGCACAACAGGGGTTAGCACTTGGAGAAGTCAAAAGGGAAGAGATAAACTTTGTTCTCTTGGATGGATCGTAGACTCCTGGTCTTGCAAATCTTCTTATATTGGTCTTGATTGGTCTCGGTCCAAAATAATTATTCTTCATGGCAGTATTCCAGCATTCTTGTCTATCCCTGCTACCCCCCTTAAAATGGGTGTCCCTATTCATTATTCGTCTCTTCTAGTTCTATGCATGATGCGTTCTGTGGCGAATTGGAGACTCTTTCCGTTGTACTTTGGCTGCCTTGGTCAGCAACAGGTTCAGGGGCAATCCTTGGGCAGTAGTCTTGTCCTTGCAGTTGGAGTAGTTCACGGAGCATTTGCGTTCGTAGTGTCTTTTCCATTTACAACATCGACGTGCTTCTTGTCATTGTGTCTAATTGTCTGCGATTCGATCTACCGGTTTTGCAGGTTGGTAAGAAGAAAATGCTAGCAGAGCAGAGTTTCGAGTCTTGGTCTTTGGCGACCTATCACTTTGCCTTGGGTATATTTGTTTGGGTTTGTAGCACGCGGGGCGAGAGGGAATAGCACGAGGTGAGGATAGAATCGTGGGGATAAGATAATATAACCCATCTAAATTTTAAAAGAGTACACCCAGAGAGCTGGGCTGATACAAAACAAGACAAGTTTTCGAAAGCAAGCTTTTCCTGTGACTGCGAAATAGGATGCCCGAGGGCAATAAGGCAGTGCACAGGGTCCAAATAGAATCTTGCAACATCACAACGTCTACTCGGAGAGCACACATAAGAGAGTACAAGGTTCGTCTGCATAGTCTATTTAAAACAGGACCACCTTATCTTCATGAACATCGTCAGCGTCCCTAACCTTAAATTTTTGGAGTAAGGGTACGAGAGGAGGATCAAAAATTTTCCTTTTGATCAATAGACAGAAGAGGGAAGTATTTGGAGGCAATTTGCTTAATACCAATACTCATTCCTGTGTTATCATTTTTAATATTATTATTTTAAATGAAACTTTGTGGCACAAATGAAGATTTTTCTTTTAACCAGGGGTGACAAAACCAAACATGGGAAATAGGTTTTTACCAACATAACCCTTAGGATTTATTTTTGAAAAACAAGGTCCTCATTGGGGAAAGCTTTCAAGAAATAATTTTGTTTTGAATGATCTGAGAGGCTAAGGTAAATTTTCGAACAAGTTTTTAGGTAAGTAGTTGAGCTTATGGAAATTTCCTCGAAAGATCTAGGTTTGTCAAAACGAGTTTGAAGACGAACTTCATAAACAATTTGATAATCGGTCTTCCAAGAATAAACAATTTTTGAAATTAAGCTTTAAATTTAAGCATCATGATTTTTGGCCCAAAATAGTTCTTCAAAGATAGTTTACAAGAAGAGTATTGGATTTTGATTTTTTACCGTTTTGAATTCGGGGTAAGAGAGCCTCGGAAGTAAAAATGGCTAGGGCCGTATATAGATGAGAGGGAATCATCTAGGATAGAGGAGATTGAGCAACATAACTTATACTTTTGAAAATAAGTATTGAAGAAATAATTCTAATCATGAAACTAACGGCCAGGCAAACTAGGTCACGACCTGCAGTCGATATGCTCTGATACCATCCCTGTAGGGACCCCAGATTTTACTATCCGGAATCCTCTGTGATTTAATGCACTATTCCCTAGATCAGTAGATAGTGCTCACAGATACAGAAAATGAATATCAAATACATACCATGCGGAAGCATAAATAAAATAGTAGACTTACTCATGGGCGATTAGGCGAAATCGATAATTGCAGCGGAAGAACGAAGCACACGTGTGGGACCTTCAGACATGCCCACAGTGACCAACTAGAGGTTCGCGACCTAGCCCTTGATGCCTTCATCCTCTTTGTCATCATGACCAATGGTGTTGGTGAGATGTAGTGACCTGATTCTTGATTCTGGATTTGTTGTGAGAGCGAGTGTGAGCACACTAACCACCGTGCTCCGCGAGCCAATACACAGAATGCAAATAAATAGTATACATGGCTTATCAAAGGAAAGGCTCGGGTTATTTTATTTGCTAGAAATTTCTTTTGGTAGCATTATCATTATTGAATCATAGTGTTATAGTTGCTACCTAGGACTCCACACGGTGATTGCCTTAATTGACTTAATCCACCACAACAAGTGTCATTATTTACTTAATCCACCGAACATATTCTTCCCAATTTGATTGCTGTCTAAGATTCCAACAGCGAGTGACATCATTTAGCTAATCCACCGATCAAACCCATCCTATATATTCATTTTGAATCCACCAATATCTTTTTTATTCCGAATTCCTAATAATCCAATCTTGTAATCACTATTCACCAACTTCTCACTTCTGAATTCTAATGATTCTCTAACAAGATTACTTTTTAATCCAGCGAAATCATTCGTGCCAGAATTTTCTAACAAATCAATCCTTTCTGCTAATGATCCAGCACCATAAATTGCTAATGATCCTAATTCATCAACATTTCTCCACCAAGAGTATCATCTGTTGTATCATGAATTCCTAGTAATCCAATCTTGTGGTTGTTATCCATCAATTCTTCACCTTGTAATTTCTAATAATCCCCTAGCATAATTACTTTCTTTATTTCACCAAAATCATTCTTATCGGGGCTTGCTAACAGTCCAATTCTTTGTTATTAATCCCAAAATCATCATTTGCTCTCCCAATAATCAACCTTATTTATCATTATCTATCTCTTACTAATTCTCTAGTTCACCTCCACCAAGAATATCCGTGATCAAGTCTACGACTCACTAGTATACATCCACCAAGATTATCATGATCAAGATTATACTCCAGTAATCGTTATCATTTCTTCAATAATCCCAGAAATTCAGTTCATCCTTCTAGTATATGATCAAAATCCTACTAATCCCATTAAATCCAGCAATTACCTTTACACTCTTCTAATTCTCCAAAATCCTTTAAATCATCCATCTAACCTATCTATTCATTTAGACTCCACCAACTTATTTCTCCTAGACTCCTTTCTATCATTCCCTTTTTATAATCGACATGAATCCACCAGTCATCGTTATGTATTTACCACAACATCATCCTCTTTTAAATGCGACTCTATTTATTCTTCCGTCATTTTACTTTGTAAAAGGAGAAGCTTTAGCATCATTTAGCTTTTGAAATATAATACACGAAACCTCCACGAGACTTAGCAGTTTGAACAAAACATAATGTGTATAAGCATGCAATAACAGTAGCGATTCAGATTCCATCCACCGTTACATGGCATCTGCACCATATGCTTAATCCTTCAGCGTTATAGCCGCTTAACTTATCACTGGGACGACACCCAGGGCAACACAAATCAGGGCCTCACTTTTCCATTCCCACCCACAAAGTTTTTGAAATAGAACTATATCTGGTTAAGTTCCCATGTCCGCCCATGACCGTGGGCACGGCTATTCGAATAGTTTTGACTCTACAGAATTTATACACTTTCACCACAAGAGACAATCAACTCGTTACCCCACATGATTCCTTAGTCATGTGGTTGAGCGCACCATCACAAAGGATCGCTCAAAATATCTAGCTCCTTTGTCATCTCACCTTATGGGAAATCGCCCACTTGCGGTGGGTCCCATCTATGCACGGATGTTCACCACGGATACTAGCATTATTCTGGCTCCACTCCCTCGGCGCTAGCACGATCGGTGAACTTCACCTCCACTCGGTGTCCCTTTAGGCCTCCCTTGCCCTTGCGTATCCACTTCTCTCCACTACCAAAGGAGATGAGTCCGGAGTTTCGATAAATTTACTTAGCCCAGTTGTATTTTACAGACTTGTGGTTGTACTATTTTACACAGGAGGTCATGACAAGATTCGGTCCTTAGAAACCTGGGCGGTTCTACCACACTCCATAATTTGTGCTCCCACCGCACCACATACCAGCCCCCAAACCATCCGCCCAGATATTCAAGCAAGTTGGGTTTTTGGAAGCATAAAATAACCATATCGAACATATACCAGTCATTATCTCCATGACTGCCCAACCAAACTTTCTCATGACTAAAAGTGATGCTTGGGCGCTCTCACGCCCATGAGTATCTATGCAATACTAAGCATGGCATATAATTACAGACTTATTTTTCGAAAGGATTACTTATTGTAATTTTGCTAGGGCAACAAGGTTCACATATTCAATATTCCAAAGGAGGTTTAATATTAACCAAGGCAAACAATGGGCATATATCGAAAATCTTGAATTAAACATGTATTGTATATAAAATAGAAGCATGCAATTTGATAATTTAAACAAAAGTAATTTGTATATAACATTTACTAGTATGTCACGGTTTAGTATTTATTTCTTTAGACCATCCTCATTTGTTAAGTCGTCATTTCATGTGAGCATAACCTAAACAAGATTATGGCTAAATTCCTCACTATGCCTTTGAGCAATAAATAAGCTTTTAAAGTAAAGATTGAAGACACATTAGTAGTTAACATTTATTGATTAATCCATGACTGAACATTAAATAAGCTTATTTATATTCTAATAAATTTTAGCATCTTTTATTAATTATTTCGGATTTTCCTGATTTTTCCTTCTTACTGTAGCTCGGCAAAACAATTCCAAAAAATAAAAAATAAAAAATAAACCCTACTTTATTTTGGCAGCAGAGAGAATCGAACTCAGGCTGCCTGGGCGAACGCATGCGCTGCTAGCCAACTCAACCTCGGGTGTTACTTGACTTAGTAGGGCAGCGAATGTAGATGAACCGAGCAGCAGGGGCCTAGAGCAGAGGAAGTCGGGGGTGGCGGTCGGCTGGGCGGCCGGCGAGGGCGGTCGGAGAGGAGCCGGAAGGCCAAAATGGAATGCCGGGCTGAGGGATGCCGAAGGAGGTGGCGTCGGGGCCGAGGAGCACCAAGGCGGACCCGGCGAGTGGCGGCGACAGCTAGGGAGGGCTTGAGGTGCATGAGGTTCGTGCAAGGAGGAGCTCGGTAGGTAGGAACAACTTCACCGTGCTCCTAGGGTACTATGGGGAAAGGAATCGAAGCATCGGGCTCTCAATCAACGGCGCGCTCGGTTGCCGGACTTGGAGAAGATGAGGTCGTCGGCGGAGGAAGAGGGCTCGAAAGCTAATTACTTGCAGAGGGAGGGAAGGGAGGCTGGCGGTGCGGATGGGAGTCTCGACGGGGCTCTTTTAAAGGGGAGGCGCGTGGCTATGGGATGGCGGCGACACTGCTCACAGGCGGAAGAAGAGGATGGGGTAGAGGGAAAAGGAAGAGGAGTGGTGCGAGGGCTATGGGGGAGAAGCCGGCTTTTTATAGCTGCAGAGGGGCGAGGAGGCGAGCTAGTGGAGGACCAGGTCGTGGCGGGGGTCCTTGCCCCAAGACGGGATCGGCCACAATGGCGTGGGCCTCACAGCAGAGAGAGGGTGATAGGCGGGCGGCGACGATGTAGCAGCGCAGGCGTCCCGCCGGGCTTCTTCAGTGGGAGAGGGAGAGAAGAAAGGGACGACGCGGAGGTCGCTCGGTCCAGAGAAAAGAAGGAGGAGGGAGGAAGAAAAGAAAGAAGGAGGCGGGGAGCCGGACCCAACGGCAGAGAAAAGATAGGGAAGGAAGAGAGAGAAAGAGGAGGCCCCACATGTAAGAGAGGGAGAATAAGAGTAGAGAAAAATTTGAGGATTGGGATTTTTAAACTTTAATTTACATTTTCAATTTTATGTTAGGATTTACTGATTTCAATCTTCGCATGACATTCAAAATTTAAATTTTCATTTAAGTTTTGTATCCAGCTTTTGGATTTGAATGTAAGATACAATTGGTTTAAGATTCATAATTCATTGGTTTATATTATTCCCATATCTTTTATTAACACCGTTATTATTATTACTTGGATATTTATTTCTCAATATACCTATTTGCATGGCACAACACTCAAGAAGTTTCAAATAAATGTTCGAAAAGAAATTCTGAACACCAGCAAAATGCAAAAGTTTTAAAAATTTCATATTTTTGAATATCCAAAATTTTGGGATGTTACATAACATGACAAGTTTTAGTTCAAGTTGAGCAAGCTTAATTAACTTATCATGGCAAAAGCTAGTCTACACATATGAAGTCATGATAAATGTAGCAAATAAGTATAAGTCATGGCAAGGTGTAAAGCATTTTAAGCATGTTATAACAGGATAATAATCAAGGCTCAATGTAGTTATATAACAATGCAGAATGACATGCAGAAAATCCAGCTCCCCCTCAACATAAAATGCAACTTTTAGTTCAAGTTAGTTATGTCAACATTAAGATCTAGAAGTTCCCGAATGAACTCCCCCTGAACCAAAGCAATAAGATCGAGAAGCTGGCAAAGAAAATGAAGAAGGCAGTCCTTAAAGCATAGATAAGATAAAGAAGAAACTATGGCTCAGACTGACTCTCATCTACCCCATATGACTCTAGGACTATCAACTGGACATCTAACGAGACTAAGGAGCAAACACGCACTGCCTCACCCGAGAGTGGCCCAACCCTCGCTAGAACCTATAAGCAGGGGGTAAGCTCGACCTAGTAAGAAGAGAACCAGCTAATAAGCAGCATCATAGAGACACAAGATTAGAGTAAGAAGTCTAAGCAACTCGGCAAGAGAACCACTCTAACCTATGCTAGAAGGACTAAACCCAATGTACCCATATGCAATGCAATCAAAAAGGAGTAAGAGCATAATAAATATAGTAAAGCAGTAAAGCACAAGCTCCCCCTCACAACAGTCCATAAGGACAAACCACCCCAAGCTCTCCCGTCAGAGCCGAAAACACGAACTATCTAAAGGCTTGGTAAAGATATCACCAACCGGTGGTCACTCTCCAAACGGAGCACTATGTCACCCTTCTCCACATAGTCTCAAGGAAGTGATAGCGAATATCGATATGCTTGGTCCGAGAATGCTTTTGGGTTCTTAGCAATGTTAATCGAAGTGTTATCACAAAGAGTGGAACACCGCCGATAACTAACCCAAAGTCCCGCAGGGTCGAGACCATCCAAAGTACACAGGCTGCAACACCGGCGGCGAAGAACGTACTCGACCTCTACAAAGGGATCAGTGCAACACCGACCGCTTCCTCGAGGACCGGTAACAAGAGAAGTGCCAATGAATTGGCGGGTGCCGAGTGCTCTTCCTATCTATCCTACCCCAGGCAAAGTCGCATCCGAGTAGGTTCTCAAGGAAAGACAGACGAGGAAGAGTACCGATACCATAGTCAATGGTAGCTCAAGGTCTCAAGAATGCGCTTATCACTTTGGCGGTGAGATACGAGAGAGAAGCTCGAACCGAGCACAAAGACATACGGAGAAGTGTATGTCCGGTCTCGAGGCGATGAGATACAAGAGGGAGCCGATCATACTACGATACTCCTTCTGATCAACTGGCTCGCCGTCCTCATCTGGGTCGAGTGGAGTTGATGTAGCCATAGGAGTGGACACCGCCCCATCACTCATATCGAGCGTCTCGGAGGTCTCGAGTGTACTTGCCCGATGCAAGAAGGTACCTCCGAGTCTCGCTTAATTTGGAAGCCAAGGAAGAAGCTCAACTCGCCCATCATGCTCATCTCAAACTCCGAGCTCATGACATCGGAAAACTGGGAAACGAGAGCATGCGAGGAGCCGCCAAAGATGATGTCATCCACATAAATCTGGACGAGCAGAAAATCAGTGCCATGCCGGCGGATGAACAAGGTCTTATCCACCTTACCCATCTCAAAACCATGACTCAACAGATAGGACTTAAGCCTCTCATACCAAGCTCTAGGGGCCTGCTTGAGTCCATACAAGGCTTTGGAAAGCTTGTAGACATGGTTAGGGTATTTGGGGTTCTCGAAACCTGGAGGTTGTCTAACATAGACTTCTTCCCCAATGAAGCCATTGAGGAAGGCACTCTTGACATCCATCTGGTAAAGCTTGAAACCCTTAGAAGCCGCAAAGGCAAGCAGGATTTTAATGGCCTCAAGTCTAGCTACAGGGGCAAAGATCTCCTCAAAATCGAGACCCTTAACCTGGGAGAAGCCCTGAGCTACCAGTCTAGCCTTGTTTCGAATGACTACCCCATCCTCACTCTGCTTGTTCTTGAATACCCACTTGGTCCCAACGACACTGTGACCTCGAGGGGGCTCAACAAGCAACCAGACATTGTTTCTCTCTAAATTCTCTAATTCTTCATGCATGGCATTGACCCAATACTCGTAAGAAAGAGCATGACAAACGTCCTTGGGCTTGAATGAGGCAACAAAGGTAGAATGGAGACAGAAAAGTGACATGCCAGATTTTGAACGAGTGACTCGCTCAAAAAGGTCTCCAATAATCTGCCTTGAAGGATGGTCTTTTTGAATGTGTCTAGGAGGTCCAGGATGAGATGAAGAAGTGGCCTCTACCTCATGAGCTGACGAGGTAGGAACAGACCACTGGCTCCAGAAGAAGCGGAAGGCAAAGGCTGATCGCCTCGAGGTGCGGTGGAAGACGGCACCTCAAGGGGTGGATGAGGGACTGGATTGAGTAGACAACCCTCATCTCCATCCTCCTCATCATCCACAAAGATGGTCTCGGACTGCTCTAAAGAACCTGAGATATCGGGCCTAATCCCCGGACTGGCCTCGTCGAAGGTCACCTCACAGGTCTCTACCATTTTACTAGACTCAGCCTCAGCACCCTATAAGCCCACGAAGAAGTCGAGTAGCCTAGAAAGATCCCATCACAAGAACGTGACTCGAACTTATCTAGGTTCCGGACATCAAAATAAAGCACTTGCAACCAAACACACGAAAATGAGATACACGGGCTTTCGCCATATCTCAACTCATAAGAAGTGCGGTGCAAGTGTGCCCTCAGAAAAACTCGATTTGAGACATGGCATGCGGTAGCAATAGCCTCAGCCCAAAACTTCCTCGGTGTAGAGTACTCATCAAGCATCATCCTGGCCATCTCGACCAAGGTACGGTTCTTCCTCTCCACGAAGCTCAACAGAAAGCCTACTGAAAAGACCTCAGAAATGTGTAAACGTCTCATCCTTCGAGGCTAAGAAAAACACCCAAGAGTACCTCGAGTAGTCATCGACCACGACAAGGACATACCACTTCCTCCTGCATCGCACTCGAGTTGGTCCAACTGTGTCCATATGGAGCAGTTGTCACAGTGCATCGGTCATGGTAACTGGACCGAGGATGGGAAGCGGCAACCATCTTGCCGTGCCGGCAAGGAGCACAAACTAGATCTTTGACCATCTTGAGTTTCGGCAGACCACAAATGAGATCGTGACCGCTAACTCGGGTCAAATGATCAAAACCAATATGGCCAAGTCTCCTATGCTAGAAAGAAAGATCACGGGATTCAGATGCAACCAAACACCGAAGAGGATCACCAGAAGACTTAGAAAAATCAGCACGAAAGATCCTCACAAAACAAGAAATCCCGCAAACCAGACTACCCGAAGAAAGCAGATTATACTGCAGCTTACTAACCAAGGCAACATCTTTTAGAATAAAAGAATCATTAATGCGCACTGTACCTTTGACGATGACGCGCCCAGATGAAGCGTCTTCGAAGGTGATCGTCTCATCACCTGGAGCACGGGCAAGGGAAGAAAACCAACGGGAGTCTCTGGTCATGTGTCGTGAATACCCGAGTCTCGAGCCACACCTCTCCCTTCCCTGCCCGGCGAGCCTGAGTCAACGAGAGAGCAATGCCTTAGTACTGGGATAAATCAAAATAGATTTTGGAACCCAATACTGAGTAACACGTCGAGCAGATGAAGTAGTCAAGCACGACTGGCCTCTATCTACCCTACGCTCTCTGTCACTCAACAAGCCAGAAGGTCTGTGTGCAGACCCGAAGATGTTGTTGGATTTGACCGCTACAGAGGAGCGAGTCACGACACCAACAACATGCTGATCACGCCGTTGATAGCTATCTCGACGGGGAAAACGAGATCTACCCTCAGGACGGCGGAAGTTACGACCAAAGGGAGCATGAGGACGAAAACCAGAAAACTCGGAAAAACCAAGTCCTCGATGCTGCCCAAACTCATCCGAAACAAACCTAGACCTCGTGTTGGTCCTAGGTGCACTCAAGGTCTGGGGCCGACCCTGAGTACGCCTAAGAGCTGCAACACTGTCTCTCTGCGCGATCCTGGCGCGTCTGAAGTATCGATCGATCAAGTGTCCATCCTTCTGACAGAAGGTGCAATGATACTTTGCCTTCTGAGAGGCAAAAGTAGCATGAGATGGCTTCGACTTCTGAGAGGCCAAAGCTGCAGGTGGACTCACCTTGCTGTCAGAGATCCTTTGGACAAAGCCCGCAGATTTAAATTTAACTTCATCAGATCTGGGCTCAACCTCGATCACATCTCCTACTATGGGTCTGAGAATAGCAGGTGGATGTTTCTGTAGGATCGGAAACGGCAACAGAGGGGGGGGGGGTGAATGGTGCCTTCTAAAAAATCGTCCCCAAAGTATTCACAAGGATGTTATCTCTCCAATAGCTATAAAAGCTATGAAGAGGAAATCAAATGGTCACTGAAAAACCAATCTCAGACTGACAAGATTTAAAGAGCCAAGAGCCAGAGTGAGAGAAAAACTGCATAGAATAATCTGGCCCCCAAAAAAATGCACAAACCAAAACTATGCTAGTTGCAGATTGCTTCAGTCCAAACTGAAAACAGAAGAAAAGATTGACTGCACTGTAAATAACCGAGATACCAAAATAGCACAAGAAAAACCAAGAAGAGACTGAGCAGGTGCTACCAAAAGACTAAAAACTGAAAACAGCAGGAAAGCAAAGACTTAACACAGGCAAATGAAGTATTCGGCAGTGACCCAGAAACTTGAAAAAGAATGAATGCCGAAAAGGAAAAGGTTGATAGAGAGTCCGACTGCAGATGAAATGTTGCGGACACAAAAAAGAACCGAATATGATTGGAAGCAACAAAAACTGCTTTGGCCAAAGCAGAATAACAAACTTCTGCTGCAGTCTGAAGAAGTGACCGGAAATACAAAGGGCGATAATCGGACTACCTCGCCTCGAAAAACAAACCAGTAAAAGAAAGCAGAAAATGTGCTACAGACAGAACACAAAAGAGATGAATATTGGTGGGAGCTGCCGGTACATGAGCTCAAAAAGAAAAAGCAGTCTAGCTGTAATATCCCAAACGTCGTTACGGCGTAAGTTTTTAATCAATCGCGGAATCGCCGATTTTTGATAATCGGGAAGGAAAAATATAAATTGTAGAACATTGTAAAATAAATTAAATAAATTAAAATAATTAATTTGGATGTTTTGGGTTGTTTGGAGGGTGAGCAGCCGCTTTGGGCTGTTAGCCCAAATGGGGCCGTGCACCCTCCCAAACCCTAGCACCCTCTTTATAAACCCCTCCTTGCCTCCTCCACCCCTCCCCACCCTTGGCCGCCCCACCTCCTTTTGGGCGCCTCCCTCCCAAATTGCTGCCATTGGTGCCCCAAGTGCTGCTGCCATTGGAGGAGAAGAAAAGAGAAGGAAGGAGAAGAAGAAAGGAGAAGGAGAGGAGAAGAAAGAAGAAGAAGAGGAGGAAAAAAGTGGGGAAAATCTTTATCTTGGTAATTTTTCCCATCCCAAATCCTCTGTTTTATGGAGTAATTAGGGTTCTTGGCACGGAATTTGATGGTAGATAATAGATCAATTACCCGATTAGAGTTTAATCGCGGGCTGATTTCAGATCTATTCGCGCAGCGCGGCTTGTCTCGCGGTTTCGATCTAGAAAACGAATTTTTCTGCAAGTCTTCCCAAAAGAGAAGTGGTAGAGAGCTACCAGATGTATCTCATGTATTTGTTTCAAATTTTTCTACCGTGCTATCTGGGAGATACGGAGTCGGCAATACTGCTATCCGTCAGGCGGACAGATTGGTACAGTCTGACAGTAATTCGGAGATTAAAAATAGTAAAAGAATTTTCTGGATATGGCCGTAGTTGAGAAAGTTGTGTTTCATTTAGAGATCTAGATTCTGTATAAATTTGGTAATTTTTAGATCTCTGTGCTGTCGGGGGCGCGCGTTTGAACGCGGCTGCCCAATCTGCCAGAGCAGAGTTTTTCCTCTGTTTTGGGCATTAATTTACTCCTAGCTGTGATTAAAATAAAAATAGGTGTTCTGCATGAAAATTGTAGGTTTTTAAGTTATGAATCTAGAGATGTATCATTTGCTGTATTTCGATCTATATTTTTAAAGATACAAAATTGTGAAGCAGTGCTGCTGCAGAGGATAATTTGTTGAATTGTTGAGCGGAGAGTGGTTTGTGCGGGTTCGGGTTTCTAGCGACTTTTATAATTATTATATTGTGCTTGTATGCTGTGGTTGTGTGCTGAGAGTTGTCTTATGGACAGGTGGTCTTGTCCCTGAGCGCTCTTGATTTTTGTTGTGCTTCGTTTCGTCGGATTGAGGCAAGTAAACGTACGGTGGTTGCTACCGTTTAACCTGTTGTTCCTACTACTTTCAGTTTACATTATTATCGTAATTTGATACAATTGCCATGATTGCATGATATTTTAATTGTGAAATTCTTGCTTAATGTTATAATGTTGATCATGAAATTAGCATGTGGTGTATATGGATATGTTTTGAGCATGATAATGCTCCTTGCGGATGAATTAATGTGATTAATGAACTATCATGTCATTCATATCATTCATGTCATATCATATCCTTTGAATGTGGATGTCGCCGCTTATAGCCGTGACCATACCGGTACAACGTCGTATATTGCCGTAATACGATGCACCTCTTCGCCCGTGGGAAGCGTTCGTATATTGCCGAAATACGACGCATCGCACTTCCTGCCCTGGCAAGAGTAATGTGGAGTATAGCATTCATATGCATTGCATTGTGGAATGATCATTTGCATACATATGCAATGCATTGTGGTGAAGTTATTTTGTGGAATGTACAACTTCATAAGTTGTAATGTGGAATTGGCTCTTGTGAGCTATTGATAGAATGAAGGTTGTGGTTGTGATCTTGGAATGTGGTCCGTCCCTTGTGTGATTGTGATGGTGGCACGAAACTCTTTTCTCTTGCTTTAGTTGTTTATAGTAATTGTGGATATGAGAAGTAATATAGTATTGAAGTAAGACATACATATGTTTTATTGCCTTTGGTAGTGGTAGTGGTTGAGGATTTAAAGTAGTCAATCATGAATTAATTGTTAATGTTTTACCGTCATTGATAGTGAATTGAGATCGAGAATATATACGTTGTTAATTGTGGAAGATTAAATGTTGTTGATTAATCTATTGTGGTTTGTGGAGGAATAAATGTTTCTTTTGCATTTAATACGGGATAAAATGATTGCATTCATATGCTAAATAAAATCTGAAATTTAAGAGGTATGATTCATGAAAGTTTATGGTGGTTTAATACTTATGAACATAAATTGTAATTGTGGATGTATGGAATTATAATGATGATGTTTAAATTGCTTGTAGTTTGAATAACTTGTTAAACAGTTTGCTTGCTGAGATTTTTATCTCACTCTTGCTTCCCCCTCCCTACATGTGGACTTTGAGCATGCATTGGGAAGGGTAGAGCGGCACCGCACTGATGCACTTGTATTATAATCTTAATGTTGAAATAAAGTTGAAAGAAATCTAGTCTTTGTTTAGCTATCTTATTGTCAAATGTTTCTTCTTAGTAATATTAAATTTGTGTACCGTTCTTATAGATAATTTGTTATAGTTGTTTATGATTACTGAATTGTTCTCATTATTCTGTTATTTACTAGTTGATTATGCTTCCGCTTATATTATCCTGTTAATTAAATATTGCCAGTTTAATTTATCTTGTAAATTGGCTAGCTGTAGAGTAGTCTTAGTAGCATCCCAGGGCATTGTGGGTTCTGGGGTGTTACACCAGCGGCAAAGAACAGGAGCCAGAAAAAGGACAGCATAGTAATTACTCACAAGGAACTGAATTACCGAGAAATGGTTGATCAATTTCTGTCCTTCTCAAGACAATTGATTGGGACTACATTCTAAACAGCAGATGCATCTCAGAGACACAAAAAAAACAAATAGAAATAAGTTCTGCTGATGAAATTGGACAGGACAGTAAACTGAAGAACCTGAGTAAACTACTACTGCAAAAATTCTTTGCCGTGAACTGAGAAGAGTCCATATAGCAAAAAAAAGAACAGACAGAACACTGAACATAAATCTCAATTCCAACCGAAAGCAGAAATCAAGGGAAAAATCAAAACAGAGAGGGAAGCAAAAAGGAAGATCGAAATTAAGAAGCATCAGGTGCTCAGGAGTCTTAGCAGCAAGGCAAATTCACAGAGTTTCAAGCCAAGCAGGCGTTCTCTAATTTGCTGCTGCTAGCCGAGAGAGATCAACAAGAAATGCAGATTGCAGAAACTGGAGTAAGCCGACAGATTTGAAAAAGATCGCACAGCAAGCAATCAACATCCAACTTGAGATAGCCGAAATAAGAAGAACTCAGGCACAAGGGGACACTAGAAACTTGAACGAGCACAAGTACCATTCAGTTGAAGACAGCTCAAATAGAAACAAGGAGAAGAGGAATGATTACAGAAATTAGTTCACATCCTTCTCTGCTACATCTCACAGAAGATAACCAAAACTCAAGAATACACACAAAGAAGAAAAAGAGACATCCCTATACGCATGGACATTAGAACAAAAGAGATGATTATAAGTCTCTTAATCCATCCTCTCTCTCAATCCTCAAGAACACCAAGAGCCTCACATGCTTTTTGGGAGGAACACAACACACAAAGAGATGAATGGGCTCTAAAACCTTTGTGATCCACCAAGGGGTATGCAGCCCCCAACCCCTATTTATAGCCCTTGGCTAACGGGTCTCAACCCGTTATGCTTGCTAAACCCTAACGGAGCTGCCTCCGCCAGTGCAGCCTTGCAATTTACCGATTCGCCCCTCCGCACCTTCGGAAGCTTCCGAACTCCATGCCGTCCATGACTCGCAACTACCTCGAGTTCACACCGTCTTGACACATCTCGACCTTCCTGACCTCAACGCCACCTGCGTCTAGTCCGACCACCCCGTGTCTCGCCATGACTCCACCTCGACGCTGCCCGTCGTTTCCACCTCCGGTAGCTCGACTCTAGTTCCTCGTCTCCGGCTCGCAACCACCTCGGCTGACCTCGATCATCCTCGGCGTCTCCGGCCGTCGGACCTCAACACCTCCGTGCCTAGTCCGGTCCTCCCACGCCTCACCATGACCTAGCTCAAGTCCCGCAACCACACGCACAAGCAAACCATCACATAGCACCGCTCGATACACGAAAGTATAAATAGCATCATACTTACTCATGATGAAGTCCAAACCTGTCGAAACATTAGAATATGCATCCTAAACCCATACGACCAAGTTTGACCAAGTTCGGAGAGCCAGTTACACGCCAGAACGTCCAAGGTCCGAACCAACCACCTCAAACTCCACATTCCTAACCCGATGTCAATTACTCATCATACACATGAGATGACCTCCACATGGTCTCTCAATCTCCCTCTTGATGAGTATATTGACAAACCCAGAAAAAACGCAAAGTTGAGTTTGAAATGCAAGAAAGAAGTCAAACATGGTACAAAGGAAGGAAATGATGCTAATGACCATGTCGACACAAGGAGTAAAAGAAAGAATAAGTTTTCCTCAAAGCTCCCAGAATGGCATTTTCTACCACAATTCTCCCACTTTTGGCAATAAACACATCAAGAATGCAAGTAGGAGAACAAGTCATGAAAATGGATGAAATAGCTGAAGTTTGATTGTTCGAAGCATTTAGAGCCATGAGAATTATCCATAATGACCAGAACGAATTACATCAAGCCATAACTCAATAGAGTGCTATCTAGATCATGACAGAATATGTATAAGCTAGCTAGCACAAATAGATGACGATCTGAAGTGTAGTGCATTTTGTTGTCATGTCAAGTCATCAATAAACAAAGTCTTAGCTAGAGACATCCAAGGATCATGCAGGCCATGTCAATAAGCTAAGCGGAACCAAGAAGCTAAAATTGAGTCCAAATAGAGTGTTATTTGCTCAAAAATGACACATTGGTTCAAGTACTTGGTTCTTTTGTAACTTAAGCAAATTGAGCACAAATGACATATTTTTCTTTTAAAACTCATGGTCGTTTCCAACCAATATTTTTATCATGTGCTAGATCTCAAGCCTTATGCGACCACTTCAAGCAATGAGCTTAAGAAGATGATCTTGGTCATCCCAAACTCCCCCTGAGTTCATGCCTAGTGCAATGGCAAGCCGTCTCATGAGAAAGAATTGGTTTTTAAACGATTGTACTAGCCTATGCAGCATCAAGAGACTAAAACAGCTCAATCTAAGGCTCAATAGAGATTCAAATACTCAACTCACCTTTATTTGACATGGTGGATCATAAAAGGATAACTCAAGAAAGACTAGTCCCGAGTGCTAACATGATAAGTTTTAGTTCAAATTGACCAAGTTTAATTAACTTATTATGGCAAAAGCTAGTCTACACATATAAAGTCATGATAAATGTAGCAAATAAGCACAAGTCATGGCAGGGTGTAAAGCATTGTAAGCATGTCATAACAGGATAATAACCAAGGCTCAAATGTAGTTACAATGCAGAATGACATGCAGAAAATCCAGCTCCCCCTCAACATGTGATGCAACTTTTAGCTCAAGTTGAGTTATGTCAATATTAAGCTCCAGAAGCTCCCAAATGAACTCCCCTTGAACCAAAACAATAGAAACGAGAAGCTGGCAAAGAAACCAAAGAAGGCAGTCCTTAAAGCATAGATAAGATGTAGAGGAAACTATGGCTCAAACTGACTCTCATCTACCCCATATGACTCTAGGACTCATAGCTGGTCTATTAACACACTAGGGAGTAAACACGTACCCTGTCTACCCAAGGGTGGCCCGACCGTCGCTAGATCGCAAGAAGTGAGTGAACTCCACCTAGTGAGAAGAGAAGCAACTAAAAGCAGCAACCTAGAGACACAAGATGAGAGAAAGCAATCTAAGCAGCTACGCAAGACAATCACTCTAGCCTATGCTAGAAGGACTAACCCAAATGCACCCGTATGCAATGTAATCAGAAAGGAGTAAGAGCATAATATAGTAAAGCAGTAAAGCACAAGCTCCCCCTCACAACAGTCCATAAGGACAAACCACCCCAAGCTCTCCCCGCAGAGCTGAAAACCTCGAACTATCCAAAGGCTTGGTAAAGATATCAGCCAACCGGTGGTCACTCTCCTGGCGAGCACTATGTCACCCTTCTCCACATGATCTCGAAGGAAGTGGAATCTGATATCAATATGCTTGGTCCGAGAATGCTGCACTGGGTTCTTAGCAATGTTGATAGTAGAAGTGTTATCACAAAAGAGTGGAACACTGTTTATGGCTAACCCAAAGTCCTGCAGGGTCAAAACCATCCAAGTACTGGCTGCAAAGAATGGCAAAGACAAACATACTCGACCTCTGCGGTGGGCGTGCAACACCTGGATGCTTCCTCAAGACCAGAAGCGAGAGAAGTGCCAATGAATTGGCAAGTGCGGAAGTGCTCTTCCTATCTATCCTACAGCCAGCAAAGTCTGCGTCGGAGTAGGCTCTAAGGGAAAGACAGGAAGAGGAGGAGTACCAGATACCATAGTCAATGGTAGCTCGAAGGTACCGAAAGATGTGCTTCACCGCCTGGCGGTGAGATCTGTGAGAAAAGCTCGAACCGAGCACATAGACACACGGAAAAGTGTAAGTCCGGTCTCGAGGCAGTGAGGTATAAGAGGGAGCCAATCATACTCCTGAATTCCTTTTGATCAACTGGCTCGCCGTCTTCATCTAGGTTCAGTGAAGCTAAGGTAGGCATAGGAGTTGACACCGGCTTACCATCGCTCACGAGTGTACTTGCCTTGATGCAAGAAAGTACCCTCCCGAGTCTGCTTGATCTGGAAGCTAAGGAAGAAGGTCAACTCGCCCATCATGCTTATCTCAAACTCGGTGCTCATGACATCCGAGAACTGTGAAATAAGAGCATGAGAAGAGCCGCCAAAGATAATGTCATCGACATAAATCTGGACGAGCAGAAAGTCAGTGCCATGCCTACGAATGAATAAGGTCTTATCCACCTTACCCATCTCAAAACCATGACTCAACAGATAGGACTTAAGCCTCTCATACCAAGCTCTAGGGGCCTACTTGAGTCCATACAAGGCTTTGGAAAGCTTGTAGACATGGTTAGGGTATTTGGGGTTCTCGAAACCTGGAGACTGTCTAACATAGACTTCTTCCTCAATGAAGCGAGCAGACCTTGTTTCTCTCGAAATTCTCTAATTCCTCATGCATGGGATTAACCCAAGACTCATCAGAAAGAGCATGACAAACATCCTTGGGCTCAAAGGTGGCAATGGAAGCAAAGTGGAGACAGAAAAATGACAAGCCAGACTTTGAGCGCGTGACCCGCTGAAAGAGGTCTCCAATCATCTGCTCAGAAGGATGAGCTTTTTGAATGTGTCTAGGAGGTACAGGATGAGATGAAGAAGTGGCCTCTACCTCGTGAGCTGACGAGGTAGGAGCAGAGCCACTAGCTCCAGAGGAAGCGGAAGGCAAAGGCTGATCGCCTCGAGGTGCGGTGGAAGACGGCACCTCAAGGGGTGGATGAAGGACTGGATCGGGTAAACAACCCTCATCCCCATCCTCCTCATCATCCACGAAGATGGTCTCGGACTGCTCTAAAGAACCTGAGATATCAGGCCTAGTCCCCAGACTGGCCTCGTCGAAGGTCACCTCACAGGTCTCTACCATTTTACTAGACTCGCAGTTCCAGACCCTATAAGCCCGCGAAGAAGTCGAGTAGCCTAGAAAGATGCCATCACAAGAACGTGACTCGAACTTATCTAGGTTCCTGGACTTCAAGATGAAGCACTTGCAACCAAACACACGAAAGTAAGAAACACTGGGCTTTCACCCATATCTCAACTCATAAAAAGTGCGGTGCAAGTGTGCCCTGAGAAAAACTCAATTTGAGACATGGCACGCGGTGTCTATAGCCTCAGCCCAAAACATCCACGGTGTAGAGTATTCATCAAGCATCGTCCTGGCCATCTCGACCAAGGTACGATTCTTCCTCTCCACAACGCCATTCTGCTGAGGGACGTATGGAGAAGTGAACTGGTGCTCTACACCTGTCTCATCGCAGAAATTCTCAAAGTAGGAATTCTTGAACTCCGTGCCGTTATCACTTTGGATCGCTCGTAAGGCACCCGGAAGCTCAACAGAAAGCCTACTAAAAAGACCTCGGAAATGTGTAAACGTCTCATCCTTCGAGGCTCAGAAAAACACCCAAGAGTACTCGAGTAGTCATCGACCATGACAAGGACATACCACTTCCCTCCTGCAGGTCGACTCGAGCCGGTCCAACTGTGTCCATATGGAGCAAATGTCACCGGTGCATCGGTCATGGTAATCTGGACCGAGGATGGAAGCGACAACCATCTTGCTTGGCAAGGGAGTACAAACTAGATCTTTGACCATCTTGAGTTTCGCGCATCGCGAATGAGATCGTGGCGCTAACTCGGGTCAAATGATCAAATCCAATATGACCAAGTCTCCTATGCCGAAGGTAGCGTCATGGGACTCGTATAACCAAACACCGGAGAGGATCACCGAAGACTCAACAAACTCAAAGACGAAGATCCTCCCATATCGAGAAATCACGCAAACCGGACTCACCCAAGAATCAAGAATTTTGCAAGCATTTTTCTTAAAGCATACCTCAATACCGTCATCGGTATGCTGGGAAACCGAAAGTAAATTGTACTGCAACTTACTAACCAAGGCAACATCTTTTAGAATAAAAGAATCATTAATGTGCACTGTACGTTTGGCGATGACGCGCCCAGATGAAGTGTCTCCGAAGGTGATCGTCTCATCACCTGGAGCACGAGCAAGGGAAGAAAACCAACGAGAGTCTCTCGGTCATGTGTCGTGAACATCCGAGTCTACGAGCCAAACTTTCCCTTCCCCGCCCGGCCGAACCCGAGTCAAACAGAGTAAAGTCTCGATCTTCGATAAATCAAGAGTGATTTTGGCACCCAATCTTGAGTAACACGTCGAGCGATGAAGTAGTCAAGCACGACCGACCTCGCTCACCCCACGCTCTCGTCACTCAACAAGCCGTAAGGTGCGTGTGCGGACACGAGGTCGTTGTTGGGCTTGACCGCCACAGAGGAGCGAGTCAAGACACCAAAGAACATGTCGATCACCACGAATACACCTAAGAGCTGCAACATGATCTCTACGTGTGATCTTGGCGCGCATGAAGCATCGGTTGATCAGATGTCCATCTTTCTCGATGAAGGTGCAATGATACCGCCCGAGGCGTATAGCATGATGGGGCTTCGCCGAGAGGTCAAGCTGCAGGTGAAATCACCTTACTATCGAAACCTTGGACAAAGCCCACGACTTGAATTTGACCTTCTCGGTCCTGGGCTTAGTCTCGATCACACCTGGTGCTATGGGTCTGAGCACGACAGGTGGATGCTTCCTTCTGTCCTCTAGAAAATCATATCCTAGACCTTTATTGAATTTGCAAATCTTCGATTGGTCTAGAATAAGATTAAGCTTCTTCTTGCCTCCTACAAATCTCTCGAGAGTGTTCATAAGGTACTGACACTCCCGAAAAAGAGAGGTGCAAGAAGAGCAGGGAGAAGACGAGACAGCAGGAGGTAAGGGAGCAGAAGAAGAACCAACAGTAGAGGAAAGAATGGCTTGTGCGCGCACAGCCGATTCTGAGGGGACAGTCCTACTACTAGCAGGTTGGTTCGCGTCTCTAGGCGTCTCATCCTTACCCTGGGGCTTCTCCCCTTTCTCCACAATCACATTACAAGCACAATGTGGCTTCTCTAGAAGGTCCTTAGTTAGCTTCACACATTTCTCATCCAATGCAATCAAGTCAGATTTTAGTTTGTTATAATTAATGCATGGTGAGCTAACAGGGTCCTTAGAAGCAAACTGAGCCAACTTTCTATCATGATCAATCATATCTTGAAACTGTTTGGAGACGACTTCAAGTTCAAGTAGCTAACTTAGGACAGTTCAAGCATGAATCAATCGACTCAAGTAAAGAAGCTTGTAGTTCTGCAATTTTATGATCTACCCGTTTTAAGTTCATCTTCAAAATATTGCAACTTTCACAAGACTCGGGCAGATCAAGGAGCATGGCATAAGGTCCTCTAGTAGAAATGTCCTTAACCTCACATGAGGTGGGAGAAGTAGTCTCATCAGTAGTAAGTAGGGTAACAGCCATTCTACTCAACTCTAACTCAGCAAGCAGACTAACATTCTCCACCTTAACAATATCAAGCTCGGAGGACACACTATCATGCAAGGTCCTTAATTTCTCCATGTCACCAAGCAAGGCACAAGATGTATCACACCGTCACGGGGAGCGAGATGTAAGTGAAGTAAGCTCCCGTGACAGTCTATCTACTTTCTTCTCCAACTCGCTACACTTAGCTCTAGATCTAGCATGAAATCCTCCTAGTTTAAGAAAAGCTTCATAAAGTTCGTCATAGGAGGGAAGTACCTTGTCGGAGTCGGAGTAGAGCTCGCTGTCGTTGATCTCGCCCTCAAGGGCCATGAAGCACATGCCGGAGAAGTCGTCACCGCCCTTGGGTTCTTGGTCACCCATCCCATCGTCATCGCTCCATCCCTCCACCTCGCTGAGGTCGAGGTCGTCGAAGGCGGTGAGGACGCGGTGGAAGATCTTCTTGGCTTTGCCAAAGTTGCGGAACGTCTTCTTGCCGTCTGAGCTGGAGGCTTTTTGTTGCGGTTCTTATCGGTGTAGTCGTTCTTGCTCACACCGCTGTTGTCGCCTTTGCCCTTCTGCAGCTTAGGGCAGTTCGCCCGAATGTGGTTGGTGCCACCACACTCGAAGCAGATGACTGGTCCGCCTCTCTTTCTGTCCCTCCTCCTCTTGTAAGCATGGGAGAACTTTCGAGCTAGGAGGGCCACTGTTCATCCTCTAGCCGCCTAACCGATCATCGCCACGCATAGAGAGCAGCTAGGAGAACCCACAAAGTGAATCGGCGAGAAAACCGTGGTTTAACTAGGATCGGTGACTAGAGTCATCGATCGTGACTTCGACTTCACGAGAGACAATGTCGATCTCGTGCGTCTTGAGGCGCGAGTACAGTAGCGCCAAGCGTAAAAGTCGAGAGGTCGGTGGTGTCCTTGATGGTAGTCACCTTAATTTCCCAGACACGAAGGTCGAGTGCAGCAAGTATTTGACGAGCGTTGTCCGAGTCGGAGTATGTGAGACCGACGGCTCGGAGATTGCTCAAGATCTTGTGGAAACGCCGCAGCACTCATCAAGAGACTCGCCAATGAGCATTTCAAACTTGTTGTAATCTCGCTTGAACTGGTCCTGTCTCATTGTCTTAACTGGTGGTGCCCTCATGGTATGCATCGAGGGTCTCCCGATATCGAAGCAGACGAAAGATGAGAGATGCAGTCAAACTCACTACGACTCAGGCCCTGGGTTATGATGTTCCTTGCCTTCGCGTTTGCCTCAACGTCAACCATGTTTCCGGCATTGATGTCTTCATCGGCAGGAACATCAAACCGAACCTTGACCTTCGCGGATGGCGAGCCTCGAGCACGGATGTAGGTCTCCATCTGACTCTTCCAGAAGGGATAGTCGATCCCATCGAAGATCGCGTGTTTGGTCGAGTACTTGTCTGTCGCCATGGCTCACAGACCGATTAAGATCTATAGAAAAGAGCTAACCGGCTCTGATACCAATTGTAGGATCGGAAACGGCAACAGAGGGGGGTGAATGGTGCCTTTTAAAAAATCGTCCCAAAGTATTCACAAGGATGTTATCTCTCCAATAGCTATAAAAGCTATGAAGAGGAAATCAAATGGTCACTGAAAAACCAATCTCAGACTAACAAGATTTAAAGAGCCAAGAGCCAGAGTGAGAGAAAAACTGCATAGAATAATCTGGCCCCAAAAAAAACGCACAAACCAAAACTATGCTAGCTGCAGATTGCTTCATTCAAACCGAAAAGTAAGAAAAGATTGATCCGATCAGTAATAACCGAGATACCAAAATAGAACAAGAAAAACCAAGAAGAGACTGAGCAGGTGCTACCAAAAGACTAAAAACTGAAAACAGCAGGAAAGCAAAGACTTAACACTTGCAAATGAAGTATTCGGCAGTGACCCAGAAACTTGAAAAAGAATGAATGCCGAAAAGGAAAAGGTTGATAGAGAGTCTAGACTGCAGACTGAAATGTTGCGGCTGGACTGCAAAAGAACCGAATATGATTGGAAGCAACAAAAACTGCTTTGGCCAAAGCAGAATAACAAACTTCTGCTGCAGTCTGAAGAAGTGACCGGAAATGCAAGGGTACAGTAATCGGACTACCCATCGCCTCAAAAAAAAAGCAAGAAAGAAAGCGTAAAATGTCTTTGCAGATGTAACACAAAAGAGATGAAGATTGGTGGGAGCGATCAGACAGAGCTCTAAAAGAAAAAGCAACAATGGCAAAGAACAGAGCGTAAAAGGATAGCACAGTAATTACTCACAAGGAACTGAATTACCGAGAAATGGTTGATCAATTTTTGTCCTTCTCAAGACATTTGATTGGGACTACATTCTAAACAGCAGATGCATCTCAGAGACACAAAAAAAACAAATAGAAATCAGTTCTGCTGATGAAATTGGACAGACAAGAATCAAGAACTCGAGTAAACTACTACTGCAAAAAATCTTTGCCGTGAACTGAGAAGAGTCCATATAGGAAAAAAAAAGAGATGTAACATCGAACATAAATCTCAGCTCCAACCGAAAGCAGAAATCTAGGGAAAAATCAAAACAGAGAAGGAAGCAAAAAGGAAGATCGAAATTAAGAAGCATCAGGTGCTCAGGTGTGACGACCCGCATCATTACCACGGGTTATAACGCCGGTCAACGGATTATTACTCGTTTTAGCCGATAAAACATTGCTCTAACGAATAATAATCCCATCAGAATGTTGCAGCAGAACAATAATTAGAGACAACACGATATTACAAGAATATTGCCACGCAGGGCTAAAATTTACTACGAAGCCTTAAGGGCTTGAATATTACAACCTTCACTCAAACTTCACACGAGAGGTCCACCTTGTACCCATTGTAATCCGAGTCCACGGTATTTCATCCCGGCTGAACTAACATATCCTAAACAAAGGAGGATAATAGCAAGGGTGAGTACTGTATACTCAAAGAAGCTGCTAATAGCAAAATGCACAGAATGCTCATCATCTACACTATTAGGAATATCAATTCCTATCCTCTTCTTCCTGCTCAATCTCAGCCTCTTTTTCTTTCTCATTTTCTTTCCCAACACTTATAGAAAATAGGGTTTGTTGGTTTTGAAAGAATGCCAATTTATTATTTTAGAAAACTACTGAGCATACGCATGAACAGCAAAAACCCCCATAAGTTTCCGTAATTCTCCTTTCCCGGAGACAGGCATGAATTCATGATTTGGTAAGCATTATGTAAGCTTGTATCACTTTACCCATCACCACTCGATCCTGCTGGTCGCCTAGATCTCCGCATTTCCTTAGATGCGGTGCCCGGATCGTAGTACAAAGACGCTTGCATCTATCTCGAATTATATCTCCACCCGCCACTCACAAACGGCACTGAGCGGTAACACCCTCACGCACTCCACCGAAGCGACATTAACTGCTGGTGGGGTGGTTTCGACCGCCCAACACCCAAGCTGCGTAATATATCGCCTTCGCACCCGTCGGTGAATATCAGATCAGTCTTGGGTTCTTGCGATCCGCCTCCCACTTCCGCCCACGTGCAGCCTTCCGGGTTCTACGTGGCTGTGGATCCCCACTGCACCGGTCCCGCTCTTGTGGGTTCCTCCCTAAATAATACTTACCCATGTGGAGAATATAATACCTCAATAGAGCTACTAGTCCGTCCGCCAAACTAATGTTGGTTGATACGGTGGTACTGCCTGCTCACACGGAAGAAGTTTGTAATTCCTTATATTCTATTCTTATGCAGAGGTCCCAAACACGCCCACATGTCACCTGCCCTAGCAACCTCTGCCCACCTTCTTATTTAACTAGATGGCCAACTGCTCCATCAGTTGCCATTCAACTCTTTTCCCTTCTCTTTATAGCCATTGTTCGATTTAAATACATTTGCTTTTCTTTCATGCAAGGTGATACTAGATTAATACAAAATACTTGTTTTACGGAATATAAGATGAAGACTTGATCAAAGGAATGCTTGCCTGGACTTTAACCATATACTCGGATTCAAATAGGATGAGGTGAAGTCGTTCCCGTAGCTTGGATTGTCGCCTGCAATTAATTACGTCGGCTACGACTTAATTTACAAGAATATAATAAAATACAAGGTGTTGATGTGCTTGTGCTCCTAGGATTAGGTTTCGCTCAATTTAACTCAATTATGGTCGTCAAGAGTAATTTCAATACACTACTCGTCATTTGACAACATTGTGCTAGCGGTATGGGATATGATTTATTTAATAGGTATGCCCGGTGTTTTGTTGGTTCCTAGCAATGTTTCGATTACACAGAATTAATTAGATGTCTTTATAATTATAATGGTGAACACTAATCCTAGCCGATCTCACGCATGCAATTATACCAGTTTAATTTCTCACATGTGCGTATGAATCGATTCACCTTGCTAACTCATTTTAGGTCTTATGATTATTTAACTAAATTCTTTAGTACCGATTCTTTCTCATAATTAATACGCTTGATTATTTACGTTATCAGCACCAATGACATTAACTCCTAAGTAATTAATTAGTTAAATTATACTAAGGCGCCTCCGTATGATCTCCAAGTTTTATTTTAACTAGCTACGGATTGTTACAACTCTATGCTATTTAAATTATTAGGTCCAAGTTATTCGGCGCGCATGATTTTATATCCTCGCATACTATTTTAAATTGGAGCGTGCTATTCTAATCGTCTCAAACAGTTTTAAATCTTCTAATGGTTATGAAGTTATTCTAATAATTCAGAATACTTATTAGTGGATTCCTATAGTTTATAATTGACTAATCACAATTAACTGAGCATTTAAATACGCACTGAAGGTTTCAATGATATTATAATAATTTACTTCACATGCATGCAATTTCCTGCCTATGGGCATCTTTTAATTTACTTTTAATATCTAATAACATTTACTAGAAAAGTTCTACGATTTAACATTATTCAGGTTAATTGGGTATTTAATTATAACATGGAATAATTTAATTGGCAAGGCATTAGTTAAATCGGTACACGCTACATTGTTAATCTACAGATGGAGATTCATTGGTTCTAATCATTGTAAATACTGATTAGTGGTTTTTCTATTGTTTAGATGAATATAACCAATTTATTTATGTATTCAAACCTGCAACAACATGGTCTTGGACTATAGTACTTTAATTTACTCCATACGTGTACAAGTTCAATTGACGTGCATAATTGAAAGTCTCTGACTACAATTAATTCGTTCTAATGACCTGGAATAATCAGTACTAGATTTCTATAATTTAAATGTTACTAACTAAATTGTCTGGGTAATTAAATATGCCATCGAGCGGTTTAAAAAACAATACAGGGATCTTAATATACATATGGACCAGTTTAATCCATTGACGCTATTACATTTATTTTAAGAACTTCAGAAATATTATGGGTTTCTATTACTTCCTTTATGGCGTTGAAGAGATAACATGGCCTAATTAATTACGCGAATTCTACACTATGCAATCACATGGTTTCTATGTTTCCATTCAACTCCTAAAAGAATTTCTATTATGCTGGTAAAGCTAATATTTATTTACAGGGTTCCCATGTACCTGCAGCTAATTTATTTAATTGTGACAACTCCGCTATAGCATGGTTGTTATAATGCACGTTTAGGAGTATCCCTAAATTTGGCAATCTATTCTGCACATTTTTACATTTCCTATTTTCCCCTCTTTCCCTTTTTCTTTTTCTTCTCTTTCTTTTCTCTCCAGCCGCTCTCTGTTCTTTCTCCACTTCCCCGACGCCTCATCTTTTTCCCCGCCGCCTCTTCTCTTTTTCCACCTACGCCTCAACGGTTTTCTTGCGCCGTGCCGCCCTGGGTCTTCCTCCTCACCTCCCCCCAGTCTAGCGCCTCCTCCTCCCTCTTTCTCCCTCTCGGCTACACCTTCACTCCCCCCCTCTCGGCTCGAATGTGCCATGGCGACAACGCCTTCGAGTCAACGCCGTCGGCGCCTCCCCGTGGTCACCCTCTCCGCGAGCCCCGCCGGTTCCCCTCTGCGGCCCCTCGTCGCTGCCGCCACTAGCGCGTTCTCCGACCTCTAGATCTGGCCCCGGATCTAACTCCCTTGTCCAGATGCGGTTTTCCTCGTGCCCTCTTCTCGTTGCCATCTCTGTTTTATGGTTGAGCTTGGGTGCTATTTTGATTTGATTCAGATTTTAGCTCAAGGATGTGATAGGCATGGAGGTGAGCTGCCTTAGCTAGTCACGGCGGAACTCAAAGCCGCCCGCACGCCGGGGGAGTGCGCGGTGGCTATTGAGTGCGTGGGCTAAGCCGATGGTAGTGCGCCGCCGCTTTCCTCATCGGTGAGCCCGTGCTCCTTCCCTCTTCCTCTACTACCTCTAGTCGGTATACTACACTACCTGGTTGCTTACTGTCTCTATATTTGCTATGGAGAATGAATGCTATTGTTATGCCATATGTGGTTCACCTGTGTGATTAACGATGGGTTTGGCTTCGGGAAGATATTAAGGGTGGCTTGGGGTGGTCGCCCTCGCTTGTGGCCGTCGCCCTAGTGCCTCCTTTCTAGGGTTGATGGTCTCGGTGTGGGCGGCCTTGACCGTCAGCCCCGTGCTCCCTTCGCCCGCCGCCCTCGCCTTGCTCTGGCGTCCGCCGGCCTTCGCCTCGCTCCTGATCGCCCGTCGGCCTTCGTCTTGTGTTTGGCTTCTTTTCGGTGGCTACGGGTCTATGTGGCTGGGAATGGATGGGGAATGAGTTGTGGTGATGTGCTCTTGCTGCTATCCCCTTTCTCGGTTAGTCATGCGGTCGGGCGCCTATCACGATATTTTAAGGGTGGGTTGTCTTTGTGCGTGACTCTCTCACCGGGTCCGCTTGCTCTCGGTGCTTTGTTTCTCTGAACGTGGGGTGCAGTCCGTGATGTGTGATGTTGGCCTCGGTTGCTCAGGGGATTTAAAATCGATGATTTATGCTAGTTGGTCTCTAAAATAAAACAGGTTTGTTTAGTCCGAGTGATGAGCTTATGGTTGTGAGAGGTGTCGACTGGCCCCTGGACGGTCAGGTATCTCCGTGAACGGATTACCCCGTCCGACTTAACCTTTCGGGCTCTGACGACACATTTTTCTATTTCTTTTCTAACTTCGCTTACTTTTATTCGTTCTTTTGTTCGGTCTTTTTCGATATTAAAATAATAGTTCACTTGCAAATGGAATAGCGGTGTGGTGGCAGTTTGACGACAGATCCTAATGTATGAAATGGCATGGCTGTAATTTGGCTTTCTCTTAATATTGATGTCTAGATGATATTGTATGTTATCTAAATGTAATTTCTGTTCTTTGTTAATTTGAATGTAATTTAATATGTATGAGATGGACTTCGTGTAAATTAGATTATGCAATTCTTGGTTAAATACAATTATATTGCAATTGCTTAGTTTTTGGGATGATTATTTAGTTGAGATATGAAATTGTATATTTGTTGTAATTCGTATTGTCTCTATTATGTAATGCAAATTGTAATATTTCTACTTGACTTACAACTGTGGCTCAACAGATGTTATGGGTTTTACCAAATATTGCTTGCAACTAATTCTTCATTATACTTGGATCGCTATGCATATATTTTAGTTGAGTTGCAAATTATTTGCGTCCTCGCCGATAAAGTACTAAACACAATACAATTGTTTATCGCTCGTTGAACTCAATTTATACGATGGCAAAGAAAAGTTTAAAATCCCTCGTATTTTAGATCATTAGCTACCTAATTAATCCTGCTTAACGTCGTAACTCACCGGTTAGGGTTAATTAATGACGTGGGTTGTTTCATCAGGAGACTTAGCAGCAAGGCAAATTCATAGAGTTTCAAGCCAAGTAGGCGTTCTCTAATTTGCTGCTGCTAGCCGAGAGAGATCAACAAGAAATGCAGATTGCAGAAACTGGAGTAAGCCGACAGATTTGAAAAAGATCACACAGCAAGCAATCAACATCGAACTTGAGATAGCCGAAAGAAGAAGAACTCAGGCACAAGAGGACACTAGAAACTTGAACGAGCACAAGTACCATTCAGTTGAGACAGCTCAAATAGAAATAAGGAGAAGAGGGATGATTACAGAAATTAGTTCACATCCTTCTCTGCTACATCTCACAGAAGATAACCAAAACTCAAGAATACACACAAAGAAGAAAAAGAGACATCCCCATACGCATGGACATTAAAACAAAAGGGATGATTATAAGTCTCTTAATCCGTCCTCTCTCTCAATCCTCAAGAACACCAAGAGCCTCACATGCTTTTTGGGAGGAACACAACACACAAAGAGATGAATGAGCTCTAAAACCTTTGTGATCCACCAAGGGGTATGCAGCCCCCAACCCCTATTTATAGCCCTTGGCTAACGGGTCTCCAACCCGTTACGCAAGCTAAACCCTAACGGAGTCGTCTCCGCCAGTGCCCTTGCGACCCACCGATTCGCCTCCCGCACCTTCCGGAAGCTTCCGCGCCCTTGCCGCCCACGACTGCAACTACCTCGAGTTCACGCCATCTTCGACACATCTCGACTGCTCGACCTCAACGCCACCTGCGTCTAGTCCGGTCACCCGTTTCGCCATGACTCCACCTCGGCGCCCATCATGTCCACCTCCAGAGCTCAGCTCGGTTCCTCGCCTCCGGCCGAACCACCTTAGCAGCCTCGATCATCCTCGACGTCTCCGACCGTTTGGACCTCAACACCTCCTGTGCCTAGTCCCCGTCCTGCCACGCCTCACCATGACCTAGCTCCGAAGTCCTGCAACCACACAGACAAGCAAACCATCACATAGCACCGCTCGATACACGAAAGCATAAATAGCATCATACTTACTCATGATGAAGTTCAAACCTGTCGAAACATTAGAATATGCATCCTAAACTCATACGACCAAGTTTGACCAAGTCCGACCGAGCCCGTTACACCGCGCAACGCCAAGGTCCGAACCAACCACCTCAAACTCCACATTCCTAACCCGATGTCAATTACTCATCATACACATGGGATGACCTCTATATGGTCTCTCAGCTTCCTAATGTCCTCATAGAAATCATATCCTAGACCTTGATTGAATCTGCAAATCTTAGACTGGTCTAGAATAAGATTAAGCTTCTTCTTGCCTCCTACAAACCTCTCGAGAGTGTTCAAAAGATACTGACACTCCCGAAAGAGAGAGGTGCAAGAAGAGCAAGGGGAAGAAGGAACAACAGAGGGTAAGGGAGCAGAAGAAGAACCAATAGCAGAGGAACGAATGGCTTGTGCACGCACAGCCGACTCAGAAGGGACAGTCCTACCGCTAGCCGATTGGTTCACGTCGCTAGGCGTCTCTACCAAACCCTCATGCTTCTTCCCAGCACACACATTACAAGCAGATGGTTGCTTCTCTAGAAGGTCCTTAGTTAGCTTCACATCTTTTTCATCCAATGCGACTAATTCAGATTTTAGTTTGTTACAATGCTTACATGGTGAGCTAACAGGGTCCTTAGAAGCAAACTGAGCCATTTTCTTATTGTACTCAATCATTTCTTGAAACTGTTTTGAGACATATTCAAGTTCAGCAGTTAACTTAGGACAGTTCAAACAAGAATCAATTGGCTCTAGTAATGAAGCTTGTAATTCAGCAATTTTATGATCTGCCCATTTTAGGTTTAACTTCAGATTATTGCAATTTTCACAAGACTCGGGTAGATCTAGGAGCATGGTATAAAGACCTCTAACAGCAATGTCCTTATCCTCACATGAGGTGCAAGCAATAGTCTCCATAGTAGAAGATGAAACAGGAACTACCCTACTCATCTCAAGCTCAGCAAGAAGACTAATGTTCTCCACCTTAACTAAGTCAAGTTCAGAGGACAGACTATCATGCAAGGTCTTTAATTTCTCCATGTCACCAAGCAAGGCACAGCATGTATCACAGTCGTCACGGGAGGGAGCAGATGTAAGTGAAGTAAGCTCCCGTGACAGTCTATCTACTTCCTTCTCTAACTCGCTACACTTAGCTCTAGATCTAGCATGAAATCCTCCTAGTTTAAGAAAAGCTTTATTAAGTTCGTCATAGGAGGAAGTACCTCGTCGAGTCGAGTAGAGCTCATTGTCACGATCTCGCCTCAAGGGCCATGAAGCACATGCCGGAGAAGTCGTCGCCGCCCTTGGGTTCTTGGTCACCCGTCCCGTCGTCGTCGCTCCATCCCTCCACCTCGCTAAGGTTGAGGTCGTCGAAGGCGGTGAGGACGCGGTGGTAGAGCTTCTTGGCTTTGACAAAATTGCGGAACGTCTTCTTGCCTTGCGTCTAAGCTGGAGGTTTCTTGTTGCGGTTCTTGTCGGCGTAGTCGTTCTTGCTCACACCGCTGTAGTCGCCTTTGCCCTTCTCCGCCTTGGGCGGTGTGCCGAATGTGGTTGGGGCCACCACACTCGAAGCAAATCACGGGTCCTCCTCTCTTCCGTCCCTCCTCCTCTTGTAAGCATGGGAGAATCTCCGAGCTAGAGGGCTAATCGCTCATCCGCAAGTGCTCTAACCGATCATCGCTTATGTCACGAGAGCGCAAGGGAGAAACCGGAAATCGAATCAGAAGAAGGACCAGAAGAAGAAACGGGATCGGTGACCAGAGCCATCGACTGTGACTTCGACCTGCGAGAGACAACGTCAATCTCGTGAGTCTTGAGGCGCGAGTACAGCGCGTCAAGAGTCAAGGTCGAGAGGTCTATCATGTCTTTGATGGTGGTCACTTTCATCTCCCAAACTCGCAGATCGAGTGCAGTGAGCATCTGACGAGCATTATCCGAGTCGAAGTACGTGAGACCGACCGCTCGGAGGTTGCTCAAGATCTTGTGAAAATACACAAAGCACTCATCAAGGGACTCGCCAGCGAGCATTTCAAACTTGTTGTAATCTCGCTTGAACTGGTCCTATCGCACCGTCTTTATTTGGGTGGTGCCCTCATGGTAGGCATCGAGGGTCGCCCAAATATCAAAGGCGGACGAAAGATGAGATATGCGGTCAAACTCACTTCGACTCAGGCCTTGGGTTATGATGTTCCTTGTCTTAGCGTTTGCCTCAACGTCAGCCATGTTTCCGGCATTGACGTCCTCATCGGCAGGAACATCGAACCGAACCTTGACCTTTCGCCAGATGGCGTAGCCCTGAGCCTGAATGTAGGTCTCCATCCGACTCTTCCAGAAGGGATAATCCATCCCATCAAAGATCGGGGGCTTGGTCGAGTACTTGTCCGTTTCCATGGCTCACAAACCGGTTAAGATCTATAGAAAAGAGCTAACCGGCTCTGATACCAATTGTAGGATCGGAAATGGCAACAGAGGGGGGTGAGTGGTGCCTTCAAAACCGCCCCGAAGTATTTAACCTATCTTCTTCTCTAATAGCTATAAAAGCTACAAAGACAGAAGATATATGCTTACTGGACACCGAAAATAATTTTACTGATTGACCGAAGAAACTCAAAAATAAGGCAGGACTGGACCGGCATAAACTTCTTTGACGAACACATTAAAAGGGTTTCCTGGAAAGGCTAACAAACAGACTTGTAACAGCAAAAACTGTTTACAAAAATGATTGCACCAACTAAATACAAACAGCACACAGAAGACTCTCAATTTGACTAACGAAACAAAAAGAAAAACGAGAGACTGAACAAGACTCTCAATTTGATGAAGAAATCGAGAGAAATCTACCAAAAGAGAAGAACCAATATAGGAATGAAATCAGATTGAAGAAAGAAATCTGATCAACTGAAAGAAAAGAGCACAAGAACTGCTCTACTGTTGTCCCAATAGCTGAAACTGCAAAGAGAGCCGAAGGCTGAAAATAGACAAATTAAAAAGGCTGAAGTTGCAGCCAGAACAAAGAAACTGAAAGCAAAGAAGACAACCAGCTGCCAGCAAAGGAGAAAGCAAAAGCCAGAAAAAGAAAAGAGGTGCAGCGACCTGAAGAACTGCTGACTCGAAAACTGAAATCTCCTGAGAGCTTTTGTCGGCACAGTAAGAACAGAAGAGGTACAGAAGACAGAAGAAGTACTGTAATGCAGTTTGGGTGTCCTGAACTGCTGCTGCCGATCAGCATACCAAACTGAAACCAAACAAGGTTCTTTGCTGCCCAGAGAAAAGAAAATGATACTGAAGACTTGATCCAAACAGCTGCTAAAAGAGTGACCACATCATCCCAAGAACTATATCAATCCAAGACAAGAAAATTTGCTACTAACATGAGATTGAACAGCTTCTTGAAAGAGATCAGATCTTGCAAAGAATAAGACAAAATACAATCACTAAGAGAGATACAGATCTCCACATCCAACAGAGAGAAAAGGAACTAAACGTAAATGCAATCTGCAGCTCTTTGACAAGCAAAAGAAAAAGGAACAATAAACCAAGAACTGTTCAACCGTAGTCCATTTCTTGTTGAGACAAAAGGATGAAAAGAAATACAAAGGAGTCCCGATACGCATGGACATTAGAACAAGATTGATTACATGAAGTCTCAATCCATCCTCTCCCTCTCAATCCTCAAGAACACCAAGAGTCTCGCATGCTTCTTGGGAGGAATACCACACACACACAAAGAAGTGAATGAGCTCTCTAAAACCATTAAAGGGGTATGCAGCCCCCAACACCTATTTATAGCCCTTGGCTAACGGGTCTCCAACCCGTTATGCCGGCTAAACCCAAACGGAACCGTCTCGCGCTTGTGCAGCCTTGCAAATTTACCGATTCGCCCCTCCTGCACCTTCCCGGAAGCTTTCGCGCTCCTTGCCGTCCATGACTCGCAACCACCTCGAGTTCACGCCGTCTTCGACACATCTCGACCGTTCTGACCTCAACGCCACCTGCGTCTAGTTCGGTCACCCCGTGTCTCGCCACGACTCTGCCTCGATGTCCTGTAGTCAACACAGACAAGAAATACATCAAATAGCACCGCTCGATACATGAAAGCATAATAACATCATACTTACTCATGCTGAAGTCCAAACCTGACGAATCATCAGAATATGCATACTAATCCCGTACGACCAAGTTTGATCAAGTCCAACCGAGCCCGTTACACCACGTAACGTCAAGGTCCGAACCAACCAACTCAAACTCGACTTCCCTAAGCCAATGTCAATTACTCATTATACACGGGATGACCACCACATGGTCTATCACATACACTATACAAAGTCTCGTGCTAACCGCACCAATCCAATCCAACCATCCGCTCTGGTCTAAAACAATACTCACATTTTATTTTATCTTAAAAGAACAGTGGCAACACCAATTGCCACTGAACGGGTCAAATCGGAGTTAAAATGAGAAAGTTATGGTCTCGGGAAGTTTTAATTGAAAGAAAAAGAAAAAGAAAGATTTTTCGATTTATTTTTGTACTGAAAAATCATATTTATGACGTCAACACTATTTTTAATTTCGGCCAAAATATTTTTATAAAGGAAAAGAATTTTTATGACGTAATGCTGACGTCAGCATAAATTTGAATTTCGAAAATTCGGACATGTGGGCCCGGTCTCCGTGGACCGAGTCCATGGATCGACGGTCGTGCCGAGGTGGCACACCGATGACATGGCGCCACGCGGCTCGGGGCGGCCGACGCGGACGCCACGGCGCGCGTGGGCAACACGGCGGCGGCGGCGGCGGCAATGGGAGGAGGGAGAAGGGACCGGGGATCACGGGAGGGTCCGCCCTCACCGCAGCAAGCGGAGGCGGCCGGCGGAGAGAGGTGGATCGGCGGCGCTCGGGGGCCTGGGAGGCTACCAAAGGTGGAGAAGGTAGAGGAGGCGAGGGAAGCGAAATGGGGCTCGGGCGGGGTTTTATAGGGGAAGAGGCGGCACTCGCCGGACTTCCCGGGAGGGAGCCAGTTCGGCCATGGGAACGCATGCGGCGATTTATGGGCGGCAGGCGGCGGCGAGGGAGTAACCCGAGGAGGCGGCCATCGGGAGCGGGCGGTTGGAGGAGAGAGAGACGGAGGAGGAAGAAGGGGTTGAAGAAAGAGTCGATGGGGCCCTCCCCGGCGAGGGAAAGAGAGATGAAGAGATATGGGCGGCCGGATGAGCGACATATGCCAAGTGAAAAGATCGCTACCGTTGGATGAAACGAAGGGTGTTATTGTGGAAGGCCGAGATTAAATCGCGGGAAGAGATGGATTTAATCTGGGCGCGACACGTGTCAGCCAAAGATTAATCCGGATTAAATTTTCAGAAAATACTAGAAACATTATAATTTCTTAGAAAAATAATAAATAATATCTAACAATTCCAGAAAATTCATAGAATATTCCTGGAGATATTTTAGACTTAATAAAATATGTTTAATTTCGGATTTGCTTTTAATAATTCTATAAAATTCCTTTTATCTTTTAAAATTGATTTTTAATTCCGAAAAATTCTCAAAAATTAACTAAAAATTATGGAAAAGTTGGGAAAAATAAAATAAGCTCTTTTTGGCTTTAATAAAATATTTAAAATACATTTTCTTGTTTTAGATTTTGAAATAAAATCCAAAAAAGCACAGAAAAATCCAAATAAAAGCCAATTGCTGAAAAATAATTAATTTGAATTTAAAATTTTCAAATCTCGAAATTTTGGGATGTTACATCTGGGGTGTTACAGTATTGAGCGACCAAACCTCGTCGGCCTTTCTTCTCGGTGTAGACTGAGTAAGAAGGAGAGTGAGATCTTTAAACCATTGTTACAGGAAGAACATTCATGAGATGGCAATAAGATTTCTAGGCAATGCATACCTATGCGACTGCTTGCTTCATGGGTACGTCTACGTTCCACGATTGCATCGGGCTGCGCTGCTTCCTATTCTTCACCAGACCCAACTGTAAATCGTTTTCGCTATCGATCAACTTTGTAATAATATTTTTCTTGTGTATTTTCTAAAGTACAATGAGTAGCCTGCTATTAGATTCGTTTGTTGCATCATCAGTTATTTGCATTATTTTCCTTATATTAAAATTTAGAATTAAAATATTGTCCATATTTTCAATATTCCAGGAACCTTATTGTGAACTTTGTAACAATACAGCAATGGTAGGTGCTTCTAATGCTATGAAACCTGAGAGGTTTTCTGGTCAGAACTTTCATAGATGGCAGACTAGAGCCAAGTTTTGGATCATATATTTGGGGTTGTGGTGTGTTATCCACCCACAGTATCTATTTACAATTTACCAGTTTATGCAATTCGAAAATGCAACAACACCGCTTTTGGCTACATTCTAACCATTCTGGTAGATCAGCTCTATGATATGAACATTGACTACAAGTTCACTATAGAGTTGTGGAATGCACTACAGCATAAATATGCAGAGGCTAAATCGATAGTTGGACAAGCTCACCTTGTTGGACCGAAATGGCGACAGAGGGGGGTGAATGTCGACTTTAAAAACTTTCCCCTCAAAGGTTCTCAAAGGTTCCACTTAAGGAAACTCCTCAACAAGAGCTACGAATAGCTTATGATGGAGTTCAAGAGACCTCTCTGGAACCTTGAGCCCCCAAAGAAAAGGCACAGCAGAAAAGAAAACAAAAACTATCAAAAATCAACAAAAAATCAGACTACTTCAGAGAAAGCCGGTCAGACCGCTACACACGAGCCGATCAGACCGCTTCATGGTCACGGCCCGACCGCCGCCAGAGGCCAATCGATCACAAAACGCCGGCCTCGACCGCCATGGGCTCACCGATCAGACCGCCAACACGAGTCCGGTCTGACCGCTCCCCTGTTCCAGGCAGCCCAACAGCAAAACTGAAAATTCAGAAAACAAAAACGAAAATCCAAATTCCCGATGATTCTTTGATCCTTTGGCCAAGAAACTTTACAGATATGTTAGTAATACCCACTGGACACTATAGGCAAAGTTTCAAGCCATCACAAAGAGGGAATCAAGATTTGGAACAAAACCCTAGAGGATGAACAAGAGGGGCTCAAAATGTCATTTTTGCAAATTAAACGAATTGCTCCTGGAATTAGATGACCAAAGGGTCTAGAAATGAATTCCATCCCTGAGCAACCCATTTTACCACTCAAAAGCAAGAATCAACAAGAAAATGAAAATCTCAAGAATCAAGCCCAAAAAGCATCGAAGCAAAACATTGCACGTGAGAAGAAACTTCAGATTTTCATTTCAAAGAAAGGAATACAAGGAGTCACGATACGTATGTACATTAGAACAAGAAGAAAGATTAAAAGACTCTCAATCCATCCTCAACCTCACCATCCTCAAAATCACCAAGAACCTCACATGTTCTTGGGAGGAACACACATACACATGAGAGAGGGGCTGAATTGAGGGAGACACCCTTGCTGCCCTCCACTAGTCTCCACCCACTAAAGCCTAAAGCAAAAGGCCTCTCCAAAGGCTCTTTTGACTAAAGCAAGCCCTAATCCTCTCTTGGGGTACGTAGTCCTTCAACAGCTATTTATAGCCCCTGGCTAACGGGTCTCCCACCCGTTACGCGCGGCTAAACCCGAACGGAGCCGCTCCCGGCTAGTGCACCTCGCGAAATGACCATTTCGCCTCCCGCACCTTCCGGAAGCTTCCGCTCCTTGCCTCGCACGCCCGCAACCACCTCGAGTCCACGCCGCCTTGACACATCTCGACCATTCTGACCTCAGCGCCACCTGCGCCTAGTCCGGTCCACCGTGTCTCGCCCGACTTCGCCTCGACGTCCTGCAGCCACACAGACAAGAAACACATCAAATAGCACCGCTCGATACATGAAAGCATAAATAGCATCATACTTACTCATGATGAAGTCCAAACCTGTCAAAACAACAGAATAAGCGTCCTAATCCCATTTGACCAAGTTTGACCAAGTCCGACCAAGCCCGTTGCACTATGCAACGACATGGTCCGAACCAACCCACTCAAACTCGACTTCCCTAAACCGATGTCAATTACTCATCATACACACGGAATGACCTCCACATGGTCTCTCAGACCTTCAGCTTCTAGTTGGTGAATTGAGCACTTCAGTTGTGTACTGCCTCTTAATTTTGTGGCTATGGGCATTGTTGCCAAACTCCCTGCTTCTTAATGAGATTTTGCCACTAGCTTGAAACACAAGAGGGAAGAGATTTCCATTGAGGATCTCATTACTACCCTCGATGTGGAAGAAAAGATAAGAGTAAAAGATGCACCCACCACTTTTGGTCAGAATAATACCAATGTTATTGAGAAAGAGACAACTACAAATAAGTACAAATTCAACAAACCAAACAAAACAATTAGCTTTAAGAAGAAAAAAACTGAGAAAAAGATTTGAGGGACATCACCTGCATTGTGTGCGGAAAAGACAGTCATATGGAGAAGGACTGTCGCTTTCATAAGAGCAAAGATGGCGAATAGCCAAAGAAAAAGGCTGTAAACGTGATCACAGGCGATGCCTTGACTTCAACAGGGTATGATAATTTTCTTGTTGTCTTTTCAGCATGCCAATCCATTGATTTGTGGGTTGATACATGTGCTAATGTTCACGTATGTTACGATATATTCTTCTTTTCTTCTTACTAGGCAGTACGGGCTTCCAACATGATAGAAATTTAAACAATCATAATAATCATTCAATTCTTTTGTACACTCCTCAATAACTTCATGAGTTCCAATCATGTATAGACAAATTCTTAATCACAGTTCTTCCAGAAACTATTACAAGGTGATATCAAATTAATCAACTACACTTTTGAGGATGCTAGATGAAATTAATTATGCACTACACTAACATCTCAACTTGATTAATCCACACCTTATGAATTAGTTTATACGATTACCACCTTCCACTTAAGCATAGTAAAACACCACAAAGGGTTTTAACACTCTCTTTCAGAAAGGAGAGGAATTAAACTTCAACATTCGAAATAATCTAAAAGAAATACGTAGATCTAAGGCTTTAACATATTAATGAGTTTGCAACATAAAACTTTCATTGATAAAAATACCAAGCGAACCAATGAGTCATGATTCACAACAAGACAAAACTCCCACGAAGGGACTATCCTTGCAAATCAACAATGTTCACAAGTAGCAAAAGTGTCTCAATAGTCCGGAAAACAATAATTGCTTCAAAGAACAGGTAGAGACCAATTGCAAAACCTCAACTGCAATGAACCACTATCTCAAGAGAATTTCATTAATCTCAATAGGCCAAGAATTGGTCAAAATCAACTTAAGGAAGATAGCAACTTTTCTAAAGAAACTCACTCACAACATCTGCAACTAAGTTACCCGAGGTAACTACATCGCTAACCCCATACTACAAACAGTGGTATAATCTGGCAATGCCAAGGCAACAAATACAACATCTACATCTTATCATTGACTATCCTCACTCATAACAGTGATAGGAGCAAATCATAATTATACAAGATCATCTCATACGTAAATCATCAATACAACATGTCAAAAGCATAAATGCAATGCTTAACCCATCCCATCCTATTGTGAACCAGTGTGTCAAATTAATAATTTAATTACCACGGACCTAACGCCTGCTCTGATACAACTGTAACACCCCAGGACCCACATTACCCCGAGATGCCACTCAAACCACTCCACAACTAGCCAAATTACAAGATAAAATAATCTGGCAATAATTCCTAAACAAGGTAGCATAAGCGGAAGCATAATCAATTAAGCGAAACAGGATAGTGATAATCAATTTAATAATTTAAATCAACCTCCAACAATCTAACCAAAGAACAGCTCACAAGTTTAACACTAATAAGTTAAAGTAACCATTGACGAGATAGTGAAGCAAAGACTAGAATCACTTTGTCTTTATTACATCATAAATCTATGAACCAAGTGTATTATTGTGGTGCCGCTTTACCCTTCCCATGCATGCTCAATGATCACCTGTAAGGGGGGGAACAAGGGTGAGATAAAAATCTCAGCAAGCAAACTGTTTAACAAGCTAATTAAACTACAACAGTTTAATCATCAATATTTTAATTTCCACAATGACCACGTTTATATCCTCAACCTCAAATAACCACCAACAACGGTAAAACAATAGCAAATAAATCTTATTTGACTACTTTAAAACCTCAACCACTACCACTACCAAAGACAATAAAACATATGTATGTTTTACTTCAATACTTTATTACTGCTCACATCCACAATTACTACAAGAGGAAAGAATCTCATGCCACAATCACATCCACATTCCTCATACCACAAGTAGCTCACATGAGTCAATTCCACATTACAACTATGAAGTTGTATATTCCACATTACAACTATGAAGTTGTATATTCCACAAAATAACCTCACCGCAATACATTGCATAGGTATGCAAATGATCTCTCCATAATGCAATGCATATGAATGCTTTCATGCTATGATCCACATCACTCTTTCCCAGCGGGATAAGAGGTGCATCGTATTATGGCAATATACGATGTTGTCTTAGATGCGGTCGCGGCTAGGTGCGGCGACATCCACATATGCAAATATCATGATATGATATGAATGATATGATAATCATAAACCACCTGAATTCCAACCACAAAGGAGCATCAACATGCTCACAACATATCCACAACCACATATTTGTTTTCATACTCCGCATTAGCACACTAAACAAATTTCCACATGATTATGAGTAATTTATCCAAATATATCAATTGATCAATAATTGCTACCACCACAACCACAAGTATTCACTAGGAATACTACCACTTAAACCACAGTATACTCGTAAAGGTTTCTACCCCACAACTATATAGATTCATCAAAAACAATCCCGCATATCCACAATTAATCCATCAAGATCATAAGCAATTGAATTCATAAAAATTCTACCATCTGGACCACGTTAAGGGAGCACGTAACAAAGACATAGCATCACCAATTAATACAATTAATTAATGTGAAGGGTAGAATAATTAACGAGTTAAATAGTAGCACAACCGCTACGTTTACTTGCCTCAACCATTGAAGCGAAGCAGTCAAGTGCGCTCAGGAGCAAGACCACCTGTCCACAAGGTACCTCTCAGCACAAAGCTACAGCATATAAAGCATGACTTAAAAAATTAAAGATGTCGCTAGAACCCTGAACCCACACATACTCCTCTCTGCTCAACAATTCAACAATCTACCCACTGCAGCAGCGCTGCTTAACATTTTTGTATCTTTAAAAATATTAATGCTTTTGACATGTAGATCACATATTTCTGGATATATTTCTTGATTCCTCACTTAAATGCCTTCATTTTTCATGTAGATCACATATTTTTATTTTTATCATAGCTAGGTGTAACTTAATGCACAAAACAGAGGAAGTCCTCTATTCTGGCAGTCTGGACAGCAAGATTAAAACGCGTCCCAACAACAGTACATGGATCCAAAAAATATAATTTTTATACAGCAGCTATACTACTGAATTCCCTACAACTTTCTCAATTGCGACCATAATCATAAAAATCATTTACTACTCCTAAATCACCCTTGAACAGCAGTCTGTCCCAATCTGCTCCACTAACAGACAGCGGTGTTCCCGACCCTGTTACTCCTAGATTCCATGGCCAAACATTCTGAAAAAAATTACAAAAGATGCGTCTGGAAGTCTTCTACAATTTTCCTTTTGAGAATATCCACAGAAAAAATCGTTTCATGGGACTAAACCTCTCAAACAGACGCGCTGCGCGAATCAATCTACAGGCAGACAATTGGTAATCTATAATCAGGCAATTAATCTATTAATTCCCTTCAAATTCCGTGCCAAGAACCCTTATTACTCTATAAAACAGATGGTTTGGGATGGGAAAAAATTACCTAGATGATCCCTTGGGATCACCCCTCTTCTTTCCTCCTCTTCTTCTCCTCCTTCTCTTCTTCTTCCTTATCGTCTCCTTCTCCTTCCTTCACCTTTCTCCTTGGCTCCAATGGCAGTAGCAGGGGGTGGCACAATCCTTGAAGAGCAGGGGTGGCCAAGGGTGGAGGAGAGGGGTGGCGGCTGGACAATGGGGAAAGGGGGGCGCTAGGGTAAAAGGGGGAGGGGGTGAGGCCAAAGGGGGGTGCGGCCACCCCCTTGGGCCTTGGCCCAGGGCGGTCGACCCACTCCCCAGACAGCCCACTCTAAGTTTTTAATTTAATTTTTAATTAATTTTATTCATTTTATACTGTTCAACAATTTTTATTTTTCCCTTCCCGCGATTTACCGAAAAACCGGCCACTCCGCGATCATTTTAAAACTTACGCCGAATCGACGATCAGGGTATTACAACACGGTTCCTCAACCGTCTGTGTTTATGTGTCAGTGATAATAGGTGATTATCACAGACGGCTCCCAAGCCATCTGTGATAACTTACAATACAAATGGTTAATATCACAAACCGTCTGTGATAGTCGAGTATCACAGACGGTTTTTATAAAAAACCGTCTGTGATAGTCTTCTTATAATTTGAATGTTGCAAATGGTTTAAAGAAATGTGAGGCTAATATTTTGCATCTCATTTCTATCATATTTGTTTTGTTATTTTGCTAGAATGTTCAGATTAGATTAATTCTAAAATATAAAATTGTCAAAGGATCAAAGTGCCAGTTATGTGTGCAAGCAAATTAGCCTCTTAGCACCATTAGATCTTTTTCATCCAGGTTTATGTGAAATGAATGGCATATTGATAAAAGGAGGCAAAATATATTTTCTAATTTTTATTGACGATGCAACACACTACTGCTATGTGTATTTGCTAAAATATAAGGATAGAGCTTTAAACTATTTTAAGACTTATAAAGGTGAGGTTGAGAACCAGCTAGAAAAGAAAATAAAAAGGCTGAAGTCTGATCGTGGAAGAGAGTACATCTCGCATGAATTTTCATAATTCTGTTTTGATCATGCAATAGTCCATGATTAAATCACCATATTCACCCCAATCAAATGGGGTTGCTAAGAGGAAAAACTGGACACTAACATACTTGGTTAATGCCATGTTAGAGAGTGTCGGTATGCTTAAGGCATGGTGGGGGCAAGTTATATTGACAGTAACTTTCTTCCTAAATAGAGTATCACTAAAAAGTGTAAGATTACTCTATATGAGGGATGGAAGGTGGAGAAAACCTAAAACAATCGATTGTATTTTTTTATGATATGCTCATAATTGCACGGCTTATAGATTTTTAGTAGTTAAATCAGAAACTCTTGAGATTATTGTTAACACAATAATAGAGTCTAGAGATGCTTCATTTTCTAAGGATATTTTTCCTATGAGAACTTTAGGCAGTACTTCACAAACTGAGTATGTTCAAAATGAAAATATTGATAGTGAGAATACTTAAACTTTTGAACTTCCTACGTTTCTGAACCAATGTATGATATCCTTAGAGAGGATAACAATCTAGTTGCACTCGCCCATTCTTTTAACTATTTTTGTCATTTTCACCGTAACTTCTCTTCTCACACTATCCACTACTTGCGATGGATTATGTGACCATGTTATCTCTTGCATACTTCATCTTCTGTCTCTATCTAGAATTTTGGGTGACATGGCTAGTAAGATACGGCTGAGGTGGTTACAATTGGAGATGCCATAAATTGAATAGATGGAATATCTTTTTTTATTGTTTATGGAATATTGATCCCTCGGCGAGCACTGCAACAGCTACAAGTTTCCCCACATGAACAATCAATGCGGAATGGTCAGCTACTAGTACTACTAGGATTCTTCTATTGGACGACTTTTTGCATATGATAAAACTGTACATAGAATAAATGTAAATATTTTATGTCTATAGGTGGACAAATTAAGGTTAACTGCGCGCATTGTAGAATGATATCTATTTGAAAATAGCGGGGTGAGACACTAATAGAAACCAAATGTTAGTGACGGTGAAGAATTTCTCTGGCGGGCCTGCAACCAACCGTAGGCAATTTTAGTACTTTTTATGGGTTTATAACGTCGTCAGAAAATATACAAAATTTGCTGTAGGTCCTTCGCTATATTGAATAAAGTCTTACTGAAAAACTGAGAGTTTAAAGGGGAGTTTAAAGGCACTTCTCCTACAAATCAAAAATCAAGTTTCTTCATTATAGGTCACCTTTAAATTATATTCCAAGATAACACAATCCTCCAAATAGATTATCAAGAGCACATGTTCATTAGTGGATAATTTCTTAATTACTAAATCGATTACAATGAAATAATTTTTTAATTACATGTCGAGTTTCTTAATTACAATAGAATAATTTCCAAATAGGTATTTGCTATGAGGGATCATTCCACTTGACTATTTTCCTTTTCGAAAAGCCCTTCACAATGATTGACACACAGATAGCTAGCTTCATCACTTGATCTTTCCTCAAGTCTGATGTCATCTCTGAAAGGAGACAACTCGTCAAATTGATTGTACCCTCTCTCATCCATGACATTCTCAACTCTAACAATCATTCTTTTTCCATGAAGAACTACATGACGCTTCTTATTTGCTGGGTTGGTTACATAAAAAATTTGAACGACCTACTCGTAAGTACGAATGGTTTTACATTCGAGGTCCACAGTAGTGATGTCATACTTGTCAACATTTACACCTTTACACTTCAGTCATATGTTATAAGACCGTAAAATGCGCTTGAGCATACATATCCATATCAGGAGTTGTTGCCTTCCTTCCGATGGTCCCAATACCCTCTAGCCTCCCCTCGTGATAAGATAGAGGCACACCTATAGGTTAAATCTAAGCTATGTAATCGACACAGAACTCAATGACCTCTTAGATTGCATAACCTTCGATGATGATGCTCTCCAGTTGAGAGCAATTATGTACATAGGACTCGAAAATTCCCATGTAACTCTCGAATGAGTACATGTGATGTAGAAACATGGAGTTGTATATCTTTATCTCTTTCACAAGGTGCACAATGAGATGGAACATGACATTAAAAAATAACAAAGGAAAATAGATCTCAAGATGACATAGAGTCATCACCACCTCAGTCTGCAGAGCATCTAGTCCATCGAGATCGAGGACCTTCTAAGCAATTATTTTAAAGAAATAACTTAGCCTCATGATTGTCACTCCAACCTTGTTTGGTAAAATACTTTTAATTGCAATAGGAAGTAATTATGTCATTAGAACATGACAATCATGAGACTTCACACTAATTAATTTCAAATTTTCCATGCAAATAAGTTTCTTCTACTGGCAGAGTAACTAGACGGAACTTTCACACCGTACAAGCACTAGCATAGTTCAGTTCTTTCAGCCTTAGACAAAGTGTAGGAAGCTGGGGAAAGGTATGCTCAGCCTTTATCAGTCTCTGTTAGTGATAATCGGTCCTAATGTTCATAGCGACCAAGTAAAACCGTGTATTGACACTATCTTTTGTTTTGTCACGCATGTTCAATAAGAGACCAATCAAGCTATCATATATATTTTTTCTCGGCATTCATGACATCGATGCAATTGTGAACTTCTAAGTGCTCCCATAAGGTAAGTTCCAAAATATTGATCTCTTCTTCTACATGTTCTTCTGACAGGTCCTTAACTTATGTCCCTTTCCAAGGATAATATTGATATCCTTGACCATATCATAGACCTCTTCCTCCTTGTTTTCATTGAATTATTTCTTCATCTTGCGGTATGGTTGATACCTTGGAAGAAACCTATGGTGACGTATGTAGATAGTATTGTGCGAGTTGTTCAAACCACATACTCTCGGTATTATCGAAGTAGTGGGATAGACTTTGGCTCCTTTTGTACTCAACTCAGATAGGTTACCAAGGGTAGGAAAATCACTAATGGTACAGAACAACATGGCGTATAATGTGAAGTTCTCTCGTTTGTACGTATCCCACACATGTACGCCTTTGTTCCATAGTGTCACAAGATCTTGCAACAGTGGTACTAGGTATATATCAATATCATTCCCAAGATGCTTTGGCTCTTAGATAAGTAGTGACATCAAAATATACTTATGCTTCATACATAACCAAGGAGTAAGGTTGTACATACATAAATTTATGGCCTAGGTGCTGTGTCGGCAGCTCATGTTACTGAAAGGATTCATTTCATATATATGTACTCAATGTAAACCTTATATTTCTTGGTTCCACATCAACGTCTTCAAAGTTTCTATCGAAGTTTCTCTACTAGGTAGAATCAACAAGGTGTCTGAGCTTTCCATCCTTCTTACACTTTTCTAAGTGCCAACACAACAATCTTGCCTCCTTTTGGTTCACAAATAAACACTTGAAACGGGAAATTACAAGTAGATACCACAACACCTTAGTAGGAGGTCCTTCCTACACCTCGATGCCCTCACCATCATCAAAGACATTCTTACACTTGTATTGGGATGCGTTGCACACCAGACATACTCTTTATAGTAGAGGATGTAATCTTTCGGACATGCATGTATTCTTTCTACTTCCATTCCCAATGGACAAAGAACATTCTTGACTTGGTACGTGGTTCTGAGCAACATGTTTCCCTCTGGAGGAATGTCCGCTAGGAGACCTAACAGTACTTTGAAACTCTTGTTGGACTAATCATTGCTTGCCTTCAATTTTTAGTAGTTCAAGGACAGATAATAACATTGTGTATTGTGTATTGCAACCCAAGAACAAAGGTTTCTTCGAGTCCTCCATCAAGCCCTTTAATTTACCAAACTCCCTCTCTCTATAGTTCCCTTCTGCATCGCGTAGCATCTGATCAAGATTGTCATCGTGTGACCTATCCTCATTGAAAGCACAATCCACATCCGGCATACCATTGTCTCCCACAATGATATTATAAGTATCTTTCTATATAATCTTCTCTTCACCATGACTGGTCCAATATGTATACCACTTTTTGAAACCTCTTCGAATCAAGTGTGCTTTGATCTGCACTGAGTTGGTAAACATCTTCAGATTATCGCAATCAGTGCATGGACAATACATATAGTTTATTCTCCTCTTCAACATATCCTGCTCGACCGCTCTTCTAAAAGTACTCTTCACTCATATGGTTTTCAACGTACATCGAGCTTCGGTCCATCTACAGTATGCATGTAACAAATTAGTGTTAACTTAGATTAATACTCCTATAGCTAGCTAGACTAGGAGTACTAAGACCCATTCTTAAATTGGAGCAAACTACCGAGCTAGATCTAAAGCTACCTATCATCTCTCTTAGTTATAAAGAATATAGTTATTTACAAGAAAAATACTAACTTTAGATCACTAAGAACAAATAAATCTATAAGCACATATGCAAATCTACGATATGCTTTAACCAAATGCCCTAAAGCCTCACATTCAAACCTAGGATCTGCAGACAAAGCTGTCAGGATCGGTCGAGTATTTAATAATAGAGTACATTTCATAGAAACTTCCAACCACAAACCATATGTGTCAGATAATTATCACAAATGGTTCTCTGTGAATTATCACAGATGGTTCTTGTTTAGAACCATGTGTGATAATAGGAGACTTCACAGATGGTTTTTAAATATAACTGTGTGTGATGATTCACAAATGGTTGTAAACAAGAACCGTTTGTAATAATTAATTATCACAGATAGTTCTAATCACGACTAGTAACATAGATGATCATGCTTATAAAACCATCTGTGCTAATTACAAAAATGACGAATTACTAAAACCGTCTATGATGAGGCATTTAGTATATCCTTCTCTATAGGAGTGAAACGTGCTGACTAGTAATTTGGCACAAAAGCATAACATTAGTCACAGTTGCGAAGTCAAATTCATTTTTAATGGAAATACTTGGCACTACTTTTGAATATGACAATACATTTATCCAAGGAATTTATCTTAGTCTTTATTACATTCCAAAATTTGCATGTTTTCAAAACTAAATGATCAAAGAAATTTTCTGAGATATTGGTTAGTAACTACATTTTTTAGTAGCTAATTAAAACCTTTTCTAAATTTTCATAAGTTGGAAGCAACTAAAACTTTTAAATATGCAAGTCAACCAAAGTAGTCTAATCATAAAAAACTTTGAGTACCAACATATCTTAAGGTTCAAACATCAAACTCTACCATATTTGTGTTTTTTTCTTTTTCTCAATTTTAGGACCTAGAATATGATTCCGATCCCTATGTGTATACCGTGCTACTCCTGTGATCAATTGCTAGTGCACACATCACATTCATACATGATAAATTGAACAATGTAGTTGTTAAACCTCGTATCTAGAAAACCCAGATCCTTTGTGATTTTGTTGCACTATTCCCTGAATCAGTAGATAGTGCTCACATATACATTACTGTACCGAAGACATATCATACAGAAGCGTAGATAATATAGTAATAATTTACTCATGGGCCAACTGGCTGATATTAATAAAATGTAGCAGTGGAAACTTCACATAGGTGGGACTCGTTTAAACGTGCCCATAGGCAGCCAACTGGGGCTCATGACCTAGTTCTCAGCGTCATCAACGTTCAGCTCTGTCGACTCCTTCAATGCACAACAGGACTTGTCCTTCTTACCTTACTGATTGAGTGATGGTAATTAAGCAAGAGTGAGTACAACGGTACTCAGCAAGTTACCGCATAGAATGCAATCATAATACATGCAAGGCTGTCAAGTGAGGCTTGAGGTTCTTTTGGTTGCTGAAAACATTATTTGGAAAGTATAATAAATAGAAAAGCTCTTGAGACTTAGTAGTTTTAACTGAAACATATTTTCTAAACTTGTTATGAGAGTGCAATATTACATGTAGTGCATATTACATCCACCTTTTACAGTGCATAGTTACCTCCACCAAATGCTAGTTTTCGCCACTGGAGTACAATTCTCTCAAGGAAAAATCGAAGTTAGGTTCACCTCTGCCTAACAAGTTTACATTCTAACCCCAACGTTTTTTGAAATAGAACTAACTCAAGTAAGTTGCCGTTGTCTTCCCATGACTATGGGCACGACTGTTCAAATAGTTTATACTCTGCAGAGACTGTACATCTTTACCCACAAGAGACTATCGACTTGATAGCCCTACACGATTCCTTGGTCATGTAGATCGAGTGTGCAACTTTTTGTAGTTACCTCGCCCCCATTGCCAGTCCACCCTTATGGAGATCCACCCGAGGTAGCCCCCGTAAATTAGTACCAGAAGTCATACCCTAACATCTAGCAGAGCTGGACTACTATGTTCCATAGCGCTAGAGAAACGGGTACACATTACCCTTACACGGTGTCCCATTCATGCTGGACCTCGCTCCACGCATGCACAACTTCACTCCCCTACTTGTGGAAAGACTCTAAGGGCTAGTAACCCTACTTGGCACAGTTGCAGTTTGCAGACTTATGGTAGTACTGTTTTACACGAGGAGATCATCATAGGATTAATTTTGAAACACAACAAACATAATGGTAAAATATAGAATCAATATGGTCAGAGTTGGTTCTTTCCATGTTCGTTGGATGCTGGTTCTTGCTCTTGCTCATCGGTAAAACTATCTGGAATGTCAGTATCTGCATGCATATAGGAAAATAGCACAAATAAGAAACAAAATAAGACAAACTGAGGCTAAATTCAAGTATTTTGCAAAATATGAAAGAGCATCATTTTGTAAAAATTTATAAACAAGTTTCACTTAATTTGGAGTTCGTCTGCCAAAGTCATAAGCATTTAAATTTGGTTAAGTTTTGAAAATGCTGAAAATAAAAGGAAAAATATTGTATGTGAAATTTTATTTTAATTTCTATTTTTCTTTCTAAAGGAAAACCTGGTGGCGCCTGGTGGTCAAGGTTTTATTAACTTTAGAAAAGGGCTAACATGTGGGCACCAAATGTCAACTAGAAGGCTTTTGGAAATGACTTAAAAATAGACTTTGATTAATTAACATGCCGGTCCAACATGTTTGTGACTCATTGAACTTAATGAAGACTAATTAGTGATAATCTAATCACTTGGCATGGCCCACTAGATAGAGAGAGGAAATTGAGCAGGGCAACAGAGAGTAGAGGAGTCAACAGTGATGCAGTGATGGAGTGGCCTTAGAGACTAGCAAAATCGAACGGCAAGGTTGAGGCGAACCAAGAGGTGGTGGTAGCTAGAGAGATACATGGAGGAGACAAAAAAGAGTGAACTAGGCCACAACGTAAGCTAGAGGGAGTCTGGACAATGCTACAACAGTCGACACAGGAAACAAAGGTCATCAAAGCCGACCCAATGACATGAAGGCACGGTGATGCCATGGAAGGTAATGGGGAAGTCTCGACTATGAGCTTAAAGATTCAAATCTAACGAGTGCACTAGCAAGAGGGACTACCAGGAGCTCACACTACCACATAAAAGTTTATCACGATGCTGCGAACCGTCATCACGCATGCCGAACCGTCATCGTAGATAGTTCCTTGAACCATTTGACTTCATGGATCAGTAATAATAGGGGTTATTCATAGATGGTTTTTGAATCATCTATGAAAACCGTATCACAGACAATTCGGAACTAGAACTATCTATGATTGTCCATTATCACAGATGGTTCAAAACTAGAAGTCTAGATCCGTCGATAATAGTCAGTTATCACACACGATTCTTGATTAAAACCATCTGTGATAGCTGTATTAGAGCTAAAAAAAGTGGGTAAATTTACCATGGCTTAGATGCCAAAAATTTAGCTGTCTATATTTTTACCGTGGCTTAGATGTTAAAAATTTGGCTAAGTTTGCATTTTTACTGTGGCTTAGATGCCCAAATTTGGCTAAGTCTTCATTTTAACCGTAGCTTGGATGCCCAAAAATTTATGATTCCAAGTCATACCAAATCGAAACCACGGTAAAATTATTGATTTTAGTCGTAGCTTGGATGCCCAAAAATTTAGGATTCCATGTCATACCAAATCGAAACCACAATAAAATTATTTAACCATAGCTTGGATGCCCAAAAATTTATGATTCTAAGTCATACCAAATCGAAACCACGGTAAAATTATTGATTTTAACCATAGCTTGGATGCCCAAAAATTTAGGATTCCATGTCATACCAAATCGAAACCACAGTAAAATTAAGACTTAGCCAAAAATTTTAAGCATCCAAGCCACGATTAAAATACAAACTTAGCCAAATTTTGGGCATCCAACCACGGTAGAAATACAGACTTAGACAAATTTTGGGCATCCAAGTTATAGCAAAATTAGATAGATGGGTTTGAGGAAGAGGTGGAGAAAGGAGAAGAGTAGTAGAAGAGAAGTGAGAAGAGAGAAGAGGAGATGAGGAGAAGAAGAGCCCACCAAGCCTTCTATTTTTAAGATAAAATTTGGTGAGAAGAAGTGGAGGAGAAGTCAGAAGAGAGAAGAGGAGATGAGGAGAGGAGTGGAGAAGAGAGAAGAGGAGATGAGGAGAGGAGTGGAGAAGTGAGAAGAAAGAAGAGGGGATGAGGAGAAGAACAATCACGCCTTCTATTTTAAAGAGCAAATCCAGAGAGATAAGCAGGAAATTCAAATTCGCCAAGAGCGGGGAAGTTGAAATATTATCACAGACGAGTTAGAACAAAAATCGTATGTGATAAGTATAGACATCACATACGATTTTTGTGTTAAACCATCTGTGATGTATCAAAGACGTTCAGAATAAAAACCATCTACGATAAGTAGGTCATCCTAGATGGTTCTTCCCATCGTTGTGAACATAGACGATCCATCTTGTAAAACCATCTGCGGTGTAATATTCCAAAAGTCTATCGAGAAATAATTGTTTATTGGAGAGAAGGACCATAAGGGAAAGAATTAAATGATGTTTTTTGGAGGGGTTTTCTTAATTTTCCTGGCAACCTGGGCCTGGGCCAAGGCCTAGGGGAGAATTTTGGCCAAGAGGGAGGGAGGCGCCCACCCCCTCAACCCTAGTCGCCCCCCTTTCCAGTTCCACAGTCTATCCGAGTTTTGTGCTCACTATAGATGGGGAGGACTTTATTGCTAATTTGATGGTTGTGGAGATGGAGTCATTTGATGTTATTTTTGGAATGAATTGGTTGCATAGTTACCGTGCTGTTATATCATGTTTTTGGAAAACAGTAACTCTGCAAGCGCCGTCGGGCCAAGAAATAGTATTCCAGGGTAGTTCCCCCTCTTTTTCACCTAGTGTGCTGGCTAGTCTGTACCTGGTAGTAGAGCAGCAAAGAGTGGATTTCTTTTGTCTCTAGTGGAAAAGCCAAATTGCTCTTTGATTGTAGAAAGTATTCCGGTGGTTTGGAAATTCTTGGATGTATTCTAGCATAGTTGCCATGGATGTATTTCCAGCATAGTTTCCACCACCGTGTCCAGTGGAGTTCAAGATTGATTTAGTACCAGGTGCACGACCGGTTTCTATGACCCCGTACCGTTTGACTCGACCTTTTCAGGAACAACTAAAGAAGCAGTTGGATGATCTGAGAGCGAAGGACCTTATTCGACCCATTGTGTCTCCGTGGGGAGCTCCGATACTATTTACTAAGAAGAAAAATGAAAGTTGGCGCATGTGCATTGATTATCGTGCTCTCAACCAGTTGACCATCAAGAATAAGTACCCTTTACCCTGCATTGAAGATTTATTTGATCAGTTGAGAGGAGCTAATGTATTCTCAAAGATTGATCTCCAGTCGAGATACAATCAGATTCCTGTCCGAGATGAGGATATTGAGAAAACAACATTCTCCACAAGGTATGGGCATTTTGAATTTAAAGTTATGTCTTTTGGACTAATGAACGCCTCTGCTGCTTTCATGGAGACAATGAACAAAATGTCGCATGAGTATCTGGATGACTTTATAGCCGTATTTATTGATGATATTTTGATTTACTCAAAGACTGAAGCAGATCATAGGTGGCATCTGAGGCTTGTATTGGAGACACTAAGATAGCATAAGTTCTTTGCTAAGTTTAAAAAGTGTGAGTTCTGGGTGTCTCAGGTGGGGTTCTTGGGGCATATTATCAGTGATAAGGGAATATCAGTTGATCCAAGTAAGGTCTCTACAGTGGTAGAATGGGGAAGACCGATCAATGTCAAGGAGGTGAGGAGTTTCCTCGGGTTGGTTGGTTATTATCGGCGATTTGTGCAAGGTTTCTCCATCATTGCCAAGCCCTTAACAAGGCTCACTCAGAAGGATGTGAGGTTTCAGTGGGATGATGATTGTGAGCGTAGTTTTTAGATTTTAAAAGAAAGGCTGGTGACCGCTCCTGTTCTCACTCTTCCGGAACCAGGGAAGTGTTTCACAGTTTTCTCCGATGCTTCACGAGTTGGACTGGGATGTGTTCTCATGCAGGATGGTAAGGTTATAGCTTATGCATCGAGGCAACTGAAGAAGCATGAACAGAATTATCCAACCTATGATCTAGAGTTGGCGGCCGTTGTGTTTGCATTGAAACTTTAGAGGCACTACCTGTATGGTGAGACCTGTGATGTGTTCACCGATCACAAAGAGTCTTAAGTATATTTTTACCCAGAAGGATCTGAATTTGAGGCAACGCAGGTGGCTGGAACTGATTAAGGATTATGATCCCACAATTTAGTACCATCCAGGCAAGGCCAATGTGGTGGCCGATGCACTTAGTCGCAAGGCAACGCCTGCTACTCTGGATTGTCTTATTGCTTATTTCGACCGTATGGGGATATCTTATTGTTATGCGGGCACGACACGGGTGGAGACACAGTTGATCTTAGAGTCAGCCATTCCAGAGCGTGTGCGGGAAGCACAACAGCATGATCAGTTACTGCAGAGGGTCAGGAAGCGTATGGGGAAGGGCAAAGAAGGGGATTTCAGTTTGGATGAGTATGGTGCATTGCGTTTTACGGGACGCCTCTGTGTGCCACAAAAAGCGGAGGTTAAGGCTGATATTTTGAGAGAAGCACATCGCACCCTATATATTGTTCATCCAGGAGAGACAAAGATGTATCGTGATTTGAAGCAGAATTTCTGGTGTAAAAGAATGAAAGTGGATATAGCTAATTATGTGGTCTCTTGTGGTATTTATTAGCTAGTAAAGGTAGAACATAAAAGACCAGTAGGGTTATTGCAGCCATTAGAGGTCCCTCAATGGCCTTGGGGTGATATTTCTATGGATTTTGTGGTTGCGTTGCCTCGGTCACCGCGAGGCAAGGATGCGGATTGGGTGATAGCGGATCGATTCAGCAAGTCAGCACACGTCATTCCCATCCACATGACCAACGCAGCAAGCGATTTGGCTCCTATTTATGTGCGGGAGGTTGTGAGACTTCACGGAGTGCCAAAGACTATAATTTCTGAAAGAGATGCCAAGTTTGTCTCCAAGTTCTGGGAGAGTTTGCAGAGTGCATTAGGCACCCAGCTCCACCTGAGTACGGCATTTCATCCACAGACAGATGGATAGTCGGAGCGCACTATTCAGTCCCTGGAGGATATGTTAAGGTTCTGTGTGTTGTCTTGGAAGGGTAGTTGGGAAGATCAGCTGCCTTTAGCGGAGTTTGTTTATAATAACAGCTATCATTCAAGTATCAAAGCTGCACCATTTGAAGTGTTGTATGGCCGTAAGTGCAGGTCGCCCCTTTGCTGGGAAGCGGTGGGCGAGAAGGCAGTTTTGGGTCCGGATTGGGTCCAGAAAACAGTTGAAAAAGTGGCCTTGGTGAGGCAGAATTTGTTGACCGCTTAGAGCAGGCAGAAAAGTTATGCTGATGTGAGAAGAAGGGATCTGGAATTTGAAGTGGGGGATCTGGTGCTTTTGAGAGTATCTCCCACCAAGGGTGTGGTGAGGTTTGGTACCAAAGGGAAACTTAGCCCGAGGTACATTGAGCCTTTCATGATCCTAGCTCGAATCGGTAAATTGGTGTACCGTTTGGATCTTCCTGAGTCTATGCGTGGGGTACATAACGTGTTTCACGTGTCTATGTTGAGGAAGTACATGAGATATCCGGAGCTTCATATTACACTGGAACCATTAATACTTGAACAAGATCTGTCATTTGAGTCCAAGCCAGTGCGAATTATGGAAATATCAGAGAAGGCATTGAGGAATAAAACTTTAAAGTATGTCAAGGTGCTCTGGTCGTAGCAGACCGAGAGGGAGGCTATGTGGGAATTGGAGTCTCGCATACATGAACAATATCAAGAATTATTCACAACAGGTGTATGCTTTATGATTAAATGTAGTTGTGATTAATCTTTAGTGTATGCATGGATAGAATTCGGGGTCGAATTCTGTATAAGGGGGGTAGAATGTAATATTCGAAAAGTCTATCGAAAAATAATTGTTTAATTGGGGAGAAGGACCTTAAGGGAAAGAATTAAATGATGTTTTTTGGAGGGGTTTTCTGAATTTTTCTAGCAACCTGGGCCTGGGCCAAGGCCCAAGGGAGAATTTCGGCCAAGAGGGGAGGCGCCACCCCTCAACCCCAGCAGCCCCTCTCCCTCCCCTCTCCTCCATTGAAGTCCCTACCAGTGAAAAAGATCTCCATTCGCTGCCGGTCGAGCGGAGGAAGGAGATCAATCGCAGTGAGGCGCTCGGATCCGGAGGAAGGGAAAAAGGGGGAAGGGAAAGAGAAGGAGTTTGTGGGGTGTTCATCGTGTTCTACAGCGATTTTTCAAGGGTAATCCCCGTTGTTCCCCCAATTAGATGCATTTTTAATAGTTGTTGCAATATCGTTATTCTGGACTGCCTAGATAGATTGTGTTAGATGGATGTTTTGGGGTAATTTCGTGGGGATTCAGATCTGAACTTCTCCTAGAGAATTGTAGAGGACGTCGTTTTCTTTTTCCGTGAAGTGCTAGAACGCATCATTCAGACCTTTGTAGCAGAAGTTATGATTTTTCTAGTAGGACTGTTCTGCAGATTGGGAATTTTCTGTCAGGTTTTGGTAGATTGGATTGGGCGATTAGAAAACAGGAGAATTAGAGAATCTCCATACTATGAAAGTTGTAGATAATTATCTTAGATTTCTAGGAAGGTCAAGAAATCATGATTTTGACGCTCGCACTGAAAGTTATGGCATTTTTAGTGCTCTGTCCAGAGAACCCGACGTGAAATTGATGTTTTAGAAAATTGGATGGTGCGGGTAGAAATGGCCGATTCAGGGAGGCTCACCAACTAGGTTTAGTTAGATAATTTAATTACCTTTCCAGAAAGTCTAAGAACACCTTGTTCGGACTCCTGTACCAATATATATGAATTTTTGAAGTTGACTGTCCACAGAGAGGGCAGGATGGCCTGTAGGATTTGAGGATTGGAACCAAGTTAAATATTTTTGTTAGTTTGTGAGTGTTTTTATTTAGTCTAATGTCCCCTACTGTTATCTTAGCATATATTATAATTATTATTCAGGTGGTGAACTGATCCCAAGGGCATCACCTTCTGCACGTCACTCGTTTTCTCGCGGTTAAGACAAGTATAACGATGGTTTTAATTGATATTGTGGAATTTTGATGTTTGATTTATATTGTGAGTATTTGTGTTCATGGATGTGGCGAAGGCGTACCAATGATGTTTATGGTTGTTTGCAAATTATGGTTTTCATGAATATTTCTTGCGCATAGTTAACATGGATGCATGTTTATTAAATTGAGACCTTCGAACATATGCATCATGCTGATATATTGAAGACTTGGTCATGTAATGACCAAGCATCTGCTGAGGTCCCCGTCATGTTGATGACAGGCTAAAGGTCCTCATACTTGTGGAGTATGGGCTATTGGTTCCTGTACCAGATGGTACAGGCATGAGTGTGCATCGAAGGATGCACACTCTGCATTACCGGTAAAATACAAAAGAGAAAGAGATAAAAAGATTTTTGATCATATTGCATTGCATGGTTTATTTATATGGCTGTTAGTTGGATTATGAAGTGGTGCTCATTTTATGTTCTTGTTGCCTTCTATTATATTTGCTGAGTCGTTGGACTCACTCTTACTGTTGTTGTGTTTTTTTGGGTACCTTTATGAGATCGACATGCATGGGGAAAGGAAAGATTAGTAATATTGAACTTTGCACGATCTATCCACAATGGAAGAAAGGGAGAAAATTAAATACTATTTGCATGAATTACTCAAGTAGTGGATGATTATTGATTGCCGGATTTAAATTGTAATAAAGGATTAGAATTCTTTTATGTTGTTTCCGTGCTTCATCTAAATTTTATAATTATGAATGTTTTGGTAATTTTAAGCCATTATTGCTTAGAATTGATTATATTACTTGAAGTTATTCATTTCTTTTAATCATACTTGTGGAAACCTCTGACTTAGACAGTAAACAAAGGAGGTTCTGCCGAATTTTTTGTGTAGCATATTTAGTTTGCCATTGTCTTACTACTAGTATGGTAACATTCCTGGTCATTGCTTGACTGGGTGTTAGATGCGGTAACTTTATCACCGACGATTTGTATTAAAAAATTTATGATGAGGCGTCTAGGATAACCCTTTTTAGTAGTGCCACAGAGGGCTCAGTAGCGACGGAGAGGGGTTGAGGTGCTTGGTGACAGCAACGTGTAGCAACGCAGAGGAGGTCCATAGTGGTAGGCTCCCTTAGACAACCGCAGCTAGCAAGAAGTTAAGGGTTTAGTCTTCGAGGTACTCAAGGATGACAGAGGAGCAATTAATTAGCAATAAGCTCACCAGAGAGGGAAAAGCATGTGATGGCGGTTTCGGTTGGAGTTAAGGAAAACATTGGCAATCCGACGGCTATATTGGATGAAAGGAGAAATAACTTGAGGGGTTCTACTCACAGTGGAAAGGGACACAAAATGACATGGAAGGAAAATGGTAAAGCTCACCAGAGATGGGGTGACACGAAGGCTTGCTCACTGACACCATGGAAGATGCCTTGTGTTCCCGGTGAACCACCGTGAAGATGCCTCGTGTTCCTGAGGAACCAAAGGATGAATGGCTACGCGAGCTAGGAGGACTATGACACAATTGGACAGATTAAGTGTCGATGAGAAGAACGGTGGCCATTGTGAGTTTCTCACAATAGCCTCTCCCTCTCTAATGAAGCGTACAAGTGAAGGTGACAAAACGGCATCGGAGAGAGCTGCGGCAATGAGATTGGGCAAGGCGGAGTTGACAACTGCAATAGGCGTCCGAATCTGTGGGTGGCTCTATCGGAATAGGGGGTAGGTGCGGGCGACGATGCTGGCTACACAAGACTGACAATGGACTGGCATCAGCGACGGGCCAGGTGCAGTGAGGTGGCAAGCGAAGCCTATAGTGATGGTCCTAGCCCCAACGCTCAGCGGGAGAAGGAGAGAACAGTGGTGAACATGGTGGCGATTGGGGGCGACACGAGGTTGAAGAAGCCACCTGATGCACGGGCCTGCATGGTAGCAAGAGGAGATGAGGAGAGGTAGGCGGGGTTGGGCCAGTGCCAGGCCATGTCGGCGTTGGGTGTGGGCAATGAAGTACTAGGCCGAGGCCATATTCGGCCTAAGTCGGGGTTGGGAAAGAAATAGGATTTGAATTTTGGTTTCAAGCCTAAGACTTTGAGAAATTTTTAAATATAGTAAATGACCTTAAAAATTTCTGAAAATTTATTGCTTGTTTTTATTATAATTAACCCTACTATTTTGTCAGACTTTTGTTCCTCTAAAAATATTTTTACTACATATTTTAGGGAAGGTTTTTAATTGTTTCAAAATGCAGGAAAAGCTCAAAAGCATGCCAAAATATTTTAATAGATTTGTCAACAGAGAACATAGTTTTGGGCAGTTACACTCACCATTTTCTGGAGTTTCCTTTCTATTCAAAACCCTCTAGAAATCACTGTAGCTGGGCTGTCAACAGAGAACATAGGTAAATTGCCGTGTTCTCCACTGCAGGTTGTATCAAATCAACTCCCTCGTTTTCGGGTCATTGATCGGTCATGAATGAGAAATATTTGCGAGTTGTTTTGAACGTAGACGAAGCTGAAGTTTACCACAACGGATAAATCACATATTGTGAGCAGCGTCGACGGTAGGAAATTATACTAGAAAGCCTTCCATTCACACGTCAATAGTAAATTTCCGTGAACATTTTTTTTCCAAAAATATGATACAAATGACAATTTCTTGGTAAACGTTCTTCATCAACTATATATAGATATACAATAAAATGGTCTCATAGAGACATTTTTCTTTAGACACTTTTTTAGTGTCTTTACGTTTGAGTACCATGTAGCATATAGAGACGTTTCTTGATATGATTTTTGAATGTTTTTTAGTACCAAAGAGGCTCTACGGTTTTGACACGGTCCATAAGGAGACGTTCATAGAATATTTTACAAAACGACTCAACAATTCTCTCGAGATGATTTAACACGTCTCTAACTTATAAATAAGATGTTTCTATAAGGCTTTTTTTTTTGTAGTGTTATTTATAGATTTTTAATATCTAAGCCTAGTACTCCCGCATGCATGCATGCTCTGTTGTATATACAACAAACTTGCCATCCGCAGTGCCATGGTAGACCCAATAGTCCAAAAACCACCGTGCTCAATCAACACTATGTCAGGAGCCTGAACTCGAACCATAGGATTTCCGCACTGTTCGATGTGCCAAACCAGGAAGCTACTAGGTTGGTGCTCGCCTTGAGTAGGGTCCGCGAATCTGAGGCTGAACTCGAAACATAGGATTGCCATGTCAATCTAAGATGGTTTGCGATGGGTAAATAAATTTTAATTTTGTATGTCTGTATTTTGTTTGCCCGTAATGGCTCATTAGTGGCTGTGACACGTGCCTCCAGGATAGAACGTGAACTCTCGAGAAGCATTAAAGAGGCCTCTTGCGTGCAAACTGTGGATCATAGATTCATATATAGCCTCATACACAAAAAGGGTACTGCTGTTTTTCTATCCCCATGCCATCTTGTCCGTAAGTCAAAATAGTAATTCTTCGTTTTATGTCTTTGTCGCTGATTTCACCTAGATGTATGTCTAGGTACGCATGTATTTTGTCTCAGATGGCACGATGGAAAGGGACACAAAATAATGCGGAAGAAAAAAATAGCAAAGTTCAGTACTGTAGATGGGTGACACAAAGGCTTGCTCACTGGTACCATGGAAGATGCCTTGCAATCCCGGCAAACCACCGTGGAAGATGCCTCACGTTCCCGGTGAACCAAAGGTCACTAATATGACATAAGTGAATTATCGGTCCATGCAAAAGTTGCCCCTCTAACAACGCATATACTAGGTAGTTAAAAATGACAAAAATTTAAAACTTTTGAGTGTATCTTATTTCCTTGGCTGTTGATTGGAGTTCCTTTGGAAATGTAACTTGTAAATACAAATTTTTTGAAAAGAAACATACAATTGATAGAATTCAATTTGAATTAAAAATCGATTCTGAAAATATGATAGTATTTTGCATTCTTGTTTCTATCATATTTTTTTTGAAAGTATTGCTAGAATGTCCAGATTAGATTTAATTGCAAAATATGAAATTATCAAAAGATCAAAGTGCTAGTCAAGTGTGTAAGCAAAGCAGTCTCAAAAACCCTTTACGGTATTACAGGATGAAAATAACTTAGCACCACTAGATCTTGTTCATTCAGATTTGTATGAAATGAACTGATTTTTGATAAAAGGAGACAAAAGATATTTTCTAATTTTTATTGATGATGTAACACACTACTACTATGCGTATTTACTAAAATATAAGGATGAAGCTTTAAACTACTTTAAGACTTACAAAACTGAGGTTGAGTACTAACTAGAGAAGAAAATAAAAAAATTAAAGTCTGATCGTCAAGGAGAGTACATCTCTCATGATTTTTTTTCCAATTTTGTTCTGATCATGGTATAGTCCATGTGATTACACCATCATATTTATCCAAATCAAATGGAGTAGCTGAGAGGAAAAACTTGACACTGACAGACTTGATTAATGCCATGTTAGAGAGTACCGGTATGCCTAAGACATGGTGGAGGCAAGCTATATTGGCAGCAACTTTCATCCTAAATAGAGTAATCACTAAAAAGAGTGAGATTACTCCATATAAATTGTGGAAGGAGAGAAAACCTAATGTCAATATACCATTGTAGGAAAAGACAAAGATTGAACATAAAACAGTCAATTGTATTTTTCTATGATATGCCGATAATTGTACAGCCCATAGATTTTTAGTAGTTAATCTAGAAACTCCTAAGATTATTGTTAACACAATAATAGAGTATAGAGATGCTTCATTTTTTGAAGATAATTTTTCTATGAGAACTCAGTCAATTGTATTTTTCTAGAATATGCTTATAATTGCACAACCTATATATTATTAGTAGTTAAACCAAAAACTCCTAAGATTATTGTTAACACAATAATAGAGTCTAGAGATGCTTCATTTTTGATAATATTTTTTTTCTAGAAGAACTGTAGGCAGTACTTCACAAACTGAGTATGTTCAAAACGAAAATATTGAAAGTGAGACTAATTGAACTTCCAAATTTGCTACCGTTTCTTAACCAATATATAATATCCCTTAGGAGGATAACAATCTAGTCGTACTCCCCCATTCCTTTAACTATTTTTGTCATTTTCACCATAACTTCTCTTCTCATACTCTCCACTACTTGTGATGATTTGCGACTAGATTATCTCTTGTATAAGAGGTAACACATTCTCTCTCTTCATTTCCTTTCTCCAACTAGAATTTTGGGTGGCATGGCATGTAAGAGTTGGATGAGGTGGTTAGATGCCCTAAATTGAATAGATGGAGTATCTTTTTTATTGTTTATGGAATATTGATCACTCGGCGACTACTAACTGAATAGATGGAATATCTCGTTTATTGTTTATGTAATATTGATCCCTTGGCGAGTACTGCACACTACTACAGAAAATCCTATTACAGACGGTTCAAAAATGTCATCACAGAAGGTTTTCTGAACCGTCTGAATTTATGGGTCAGTGATAATCGAAGGTTATCACAGACAGTTTTTGAACCGTCGGTGGTGTAAATATCACAGACGGTTTATAACTAAAAATCGTCTGTGATAGCTGATAATCACAGACAGTTTGTAAGTAAAAACCGTCTGTAATAGGTGATAATCACAGACGATTTTTAACTAAAATTTGTCTGTGATTATCAGCTATCACAAACGGTTTTTAGTGAAAAATCGTCTGTGATATTGATATATGTGCTATTCTCTTCTACCCCTAGATCTATTTTTGTTTATTGGCTAGCCTTAGGAAATGTTAGCCATGCTCTCTTAAACAAGTAGATCAACATGTACATGTATACATCCAATTCACATCTCAATTCATTTCACAACACATAAAACATCCATTTCGCAAATCAATTAATTGAAATGAAAGCAAGCAAATATAGTATGAAACACATTACACATTTTATTTTTATTAAGATTAGAACCTACCATTACAATATCCGAAAACAACAAACAGGTTGCCCATCTAGCTAACACAACAAGAATAGAAAAAAGCAAAGAACCTCTATGCCTAGGCCTTCTTGCCCTTGATGCAGCGCACGAGTTGGATGTCGTTGTCGCCCACCATCGTCGATGTTGATTGAGCACTGCCTTGTGCATCATTTGCTTTGTGGAGGTGGAGGAGGAGAACAACAAAGAGGAGGAGAACAGCAAGTAGGAGGAGAACAGCAAAGAGGAGGAGAACAGCAAGGAGGAGAACAGAAAGGAGGCTGGGTTCTAGTGATTATTTATATGGGACGAAGAGGTGGAGCTACGATCCGTGGGGTGAGCATTGCTGGATTTCTATTGACTAGAATTGGGTTGAGGAGGATCGACGGGCCCAGTGGTCAGATTATCATAGACGGTTGGTAGCTAGAACCGTCTGTGACGAATGAATATCACAGACGGTTCTATAGCTAGAACCATCTGTGAATTAGAGCACAAAATTTTATATACCGATGCAATATAAAGAACTAGTCTGAAAAGATAAAATAGTAAAGTTTTATATGACTTATATATACTCATTTGAAAGGTTTCGACGAGATCTACAACTTTACAGTTGAAACAAAATCCAAATTCTGAAAGGAAGACCAAGAAAAATGGCAAAAACAGACACCAAAAACTTGCGACACAGGTTTAGGTCCAAACAAGGCCGATTTTGGGGGTCTTGAAGGGCAACTGGTGTGAGCTGGTCGTTTTTTAGATCGGTCTCGTAGTTAGCTTTCCAACGAGTATAAGAACGTCGAAAACGGACACCGTATGCAAAAGTTATGCCTGTTTTACTGAAGGTGTCTCAAAACTGAATCCTACTCGGACTCAGGCGGGAAATTATGAAATTTTTGAGAATTGCAAGACAGAAACATATCACGACGGTTTTAATATGAACCGCTCAGATAATCAACTTATCACGCATTTTTTTAAAAAAATCGTCGTGATAATCCAGATTATCACGACGGTTTTAATACGAACCGCCTGCGTGATAATTGATAATCGAATTATCACGACGATTTTAATAAAAACCGTCTGTGATATTGGAATATCACAGACGGTTCATCGATAAGAACCATCTGTGATACTCGTTTTCTCCAACGCCATCAACACAGACGGTGTCCAAATTAAAACAGTATGTGTTAGTATCGGTCACAGACGATTTTATCAAACCGTCTGTGATTTAGCGTCTAGTATTAAGCTTTTACGTAGTAGTGGCAACAGCTACAAGTTTCCCCACATGAACAATCAATGCGGAATGGATAGCTACTAGTACTATACAAAATTTGTTCTATAGATTTATAACTTTGTCAGAAACATATACAAAATTTGCTGTCGGTCCTTTACTATGTTGAAAGCCTCACTGAAAACCTGATAGATACTAATACTGCCGTGCTTCGTGGGTAAATAGTCAATTAGTCATCTCCCAGTACCTTCGGTAAATTACCTAGCCTGTAAGGTATGCTAAACATTATTTGGAATTGATTAGAACAAAAGAAAACCACATTTTGAACTTACTGGTCGCATCGAGAGGAGAACGACCTAGTCCCGGCAAATTTTATGTGAACACTAATACTGTTGATTTTTTCAGTAAATTTCATATAAAGTTCATTTTTCTAGACGATGTTCTGTTTTTTTAGAGAGGACTGGTCGTCACAGATTATGAAATCCGTCAGTTGTTGGTTTTGCCTTTAAGATTCCGATCCACTGCCACGCAAGGTATGATCAAATATAAAATTGTAGGAATTCTATTGCAAACGGGAAGTTGAGACTACAGCAGGTTAAATTGTGTACATTTAAGACCTGTACATTATAATCTCATCTAGTGGACACATTTATATATATATATATAATTAACCTACGTGTATATATATACACATGTAGTTTAATTATATATATATGATGAATTACGTACATCCTAAGGTAGTCAGAGACTCGACCTCAGTCATAGTCCCTTACGATTCTAGTCTTTATCGGAGAGTCTTAATTCAGCAGCATCTCCAATTCTAACAAAATTATTGTTTAAATTGTGATCTTGATTTAATAAAGGGCCTGTGATTCTGAAAATTAATTCTAGGTATGTGCATGCATACGCGTCTTTCTTGTAATCAGAAAAAAAACTTGGAGAGGATCCTTGCCAATACAGCCATGGGAATTAAAACTCGCTCTTTGAAAATAAATTTACTAATGATGGATATATTGTGTATATTATATTCATGCATAAAATGAAGGCATATAGAAAACTATACATATTCAAATAGGCAAAAGCATCGTCCAAATCATTTCATCAAGCCACCTATGTATGGACAGAGAGACAAACAGTGACCATCCAACAACAAATAAGCTAGGTCGAAGAACAGGAATGAGGAAAGCGTGTAATGCATTTAGGAAAATAAGAACAGCGGAATATACAGTATTTTAATTAGTTGTTTCTATGGATTATATAAATTAATTGTGTGGTTAGAAAATTAGGAATACATTCTTCATCACAATTTGGAGGCTTTAACCCTAGAAAAACGTCAGGTCCACAGATAAAAACGGACCATTAAAATTGGTTAGACTAGGTAATGGATCTGCTAATTTTGCATAGGAAAATTAACAGTCCTGATCGAGATGATAGCAATAGCTGGCTGGGTTGGCTAATCTATAAATTAGAAACCCTAATGCGAGCAAAAAGAACTCCCAAAGAGCTAGCTGCAAACTGCACTTGGGCACATATATTAGCACTGTGAGCTTCCAAAACATGGCAAGTGAAGGGAGCAAAAGTACGCCGACAGGTTCGTTGTCTATGTGCAGGCTAATATGTACTCCTTAAATATATAGCATGGCATGCATAAATTGAGTTTGTTTTTCCATTTCCTGGCAAAGCTTCCCCCTCTTATGATCTTCTTATCTTTACTAGGAACCGGTCCATCAAGAACGGTGCCTCCAACAAACCGTGGGAGCAATAACTCATCAAAGCCCACTAGCGCCTCGAAGGGCACTAACTCATCAAAGCCCGGTGAGTACGTGTTAACCCCGTACGTGTTTTTCAGGAAATTGTTAGCAATATATAGATGCAAAATTTGTTTAGTAAAAAAATGATAATGTGATAGCTGCAAGATGAGCTGGACTTTTTTTGACTGATCGACCTTGCTCGTTAGGCTAAGCTAAGTGAAACATTCGTACCAAACAGCCATATGTTTCACCCAGTACATATCCCAAGGTACAACGATGATGTGGTCGCACCATGGAAGAGAAAATTAGCAACAACTGAACTTAGTAGGAATCTTTTATTTAGTATTATAGGATTAGAGTATCAAATCTACCTTGGTATAGCATTATTAACATTCCTTCGTTATCCACCATGCATGGTCAATGCTCCGATTAAAACAGGTATAATTACACTCCGAGAGATTTACATCTTTTCTTGACGAATAGAGTTTTACATCTTCCTTATTGATCGCTAATAAAAATTTTACATCCCACTACTAATCAGTCTGTTTGTGCGTTTCACTCTTTAGCTGCAATAGGAGTCACTACTACAGAAAAGGTCATCACAGACGGTTCAAAAACGTTATCACAGACGGTTTTGTGAACCGTCTGAATTTATGGGTCAGTAATAATACGAGATCATCACAGACGGCTTTCGAACCGTCTGTGGTGCAAATATCACAGACGGTTCTTAACTGAAAACCGTCTGTGATAGTTATAATCACAGACGGTTTTTAATTAAGAACCGTCTGTGATTTATAAATATCACAGACGATTTTTAGTTAAGAACCGTCTGTGATATTTACATATCATAAACGGGAAGTTGAGACTACAGCAGGATAAATTGTGTACATTTAAGACCTGTACATTATAATCTCATCTAGTGGACACATTTATATATATATATATATATATATATATATATATATATATATATATATATATATATATATATATATATAGATATAATTAACCCACGTGTATATATATACACATGTAGTTTAATTATATATATATATGATGATTACGTACATCCTAAGGTAGTCAGAGACTCGACCTCAGTCATAGTCCCTTACGATTCTAGTCTTTATCGGGGAGTCTTAATTCAGCAGCATCTCCAATTCTAACAAAATTATTGTTTAAATTGTGATCTTGATTTAATAAAGGGCCTGTGAGCTACCAAAACATGGCAAGTGAAGGGAGCAAAAGTACGCCGACAGGTTCGTTGTCTATGTGCAGGCTAATATGTACTCCTTAAATATATAGCATGGCATGCATAAATTGAGTTTGTTTTTCCATTTCCTGGCAAAGCTTTCCCCTCTTATGATCTTCTTATCTTTACTAGGAACCGGTCCATCAAGAACGGTGCCTCCAACAAACCGTGGGGGCAATGATCAGACGGTAGTGCAGCAAGGGGATGCTAGCGCCTCGAAGGGCACTAACTCATCAGCGCCCGGTGAGTACATGCAAGTATATCACATTAACAAGATGTTACCCCCCCGTACGTGTTTTTCAGGAAATTGTTAGCAATATATAAATGCAAAATTGGTCTAGTAAAAAATGATAATGTGATAGCTGCAAGATGAGCTGGACTTTTTTGACTGATCGACGCTGGTTAAGCTAAGCTAAGTGAAACCTCTATTACAGAAAACTGTATTACAGACGGTTCAAAAATATCATCTCACAGACGATTTTCTGAACCGTCTGAATTTATAGGTCAGTGATAATAGAAGGTTATCACAAACGGTTTTTGAATCGTCTGTGGTGTAAATATCACAGACGGTTTGTAACTAACAACCGTCTGTGATAGATGAAAATCACAAACGGTTTGTAAGTAAAAACTGTTTGTGATTATCAGCTATCACAGATGGTTTTTTGTTACAAACCATCTGTGATATTCTCTTCTTACCCTAAATCTATTTCTGTTTATTGGCTAGCCTCAGAAAATACTAGCCATGTCCTCTGAAACAAGCAGATCAACATGTACATGTATACATCCAATTCACATCTCAATTCATTTCATAAACATAAAACATCCATTTCTCAAATCAATTAATTGAAATGAAAACAAGCAAATATAGTATGAAACACAATACACATTTTATTTTTATTAAGATTAGAGCCTACCATTACAATATCCCAAAACAACAGACATGTTGCCCATCTAGCTAACACAACAAGAACAAAGAAAAGCAAAGATCATCTATGCCTAGGCTTTCTCGCCCCTGATGCAGCGCACGAGCTAGATGTCTTTGATGCCCACCATCGTCGGCGTTGATTGAGCGCTGCCTTATGCATCGTCTGCTTCGTGCGACTATTATGGTATGGGTCAAGGAGGAGGAGGAGGAGATTGAACAGCAAAGAGAACAGAAAGGAGGCTAGGTTCTGGTGATTATTTATAGGGGAGGGAGTGCAAAATTTTTTGGCACGGGGACGGAGAGGCGGAGCTATGACCCGTGGGGTGATGATTGGTGGATTTCTATTGGCTAGGATTGGGTTGAGGAGGATCGATGGGCCTAACGGTTAGATTATCACAGACGGTTGGTAGCTAGAATCGTTTGTAATGAATGAATATCACAGTCGGTTCTATATGCCAACTGTCTGTGAATTAGAGCACAAAAATTTATATACCGATGCAATATAAACAACTAGTCTGAAAAATAAAATAGCAAAGTTTTATAAGGCATATATATGCTCATTTGAAAGGTTTCGATGAGATCTACAAACTTTTCAATTGAAGTAAAATCCAAATTCTGAAAGGAAGACCAAGAAAAAGGGTAAAAACAGAAACCAAAAACTTGCGACGAATATTTAGGTCCAAAGATGGCCAATTTTCGAGGTCTTCAAGGGCGACTAGCATGAGCCGGTCATCGTTAGCTTTCCAACGAGTATAAGAACGTCGAAAACGGACACCGTATGCAAAAGTTATGCCCGATTTACTGAATGTGTCTCAAAACTGAATCCTACTCGGACTCAGGCGGGAAATTATGAAATTTTTGAGAATTGCAAGACGGGAAACATATCACAGACGGTTTTTAATATGAACCGTCTGTGATAATCAGCTTATCACAGACGATTTTTAATAAAAAATCGTCTGTGATAATTCCAGATTATCACAGACGGTTTTTAATACGAACCGTCTGTGATAATTGATAATTCTGAATTATCATAGACGATTTTAATAAAAACCGTCTGTGATATTGGAATATCACAGACGGTTCATCGATAAGAACCGTCTGTGATACTCGTTTTCTCCAACGCCATCAACACAGACGGTGTCCAAATTAAAACAGTATGTGTTAGTATCGGTCACAGACGATTTTATCAAACCGTCTGTGATTTAGCGTCTAGTATTAAGCTTTCTGTAGTAGTGGCAACAGCTACAAGTTTCCCCACATGAACAATCAATGCGGAATGGATAGCTACTAGTACTATACAAAATTTGTTCTATAGATTTATAACTTTGTCAGAAACATATACAAAATTTGCTGTCGGTCCTTTACTATGTTGAAAGCCTCACTGAAAACCTGATAGATACTAATACTGCCGTGCTTCGTGGGTAAATAGTCAATTAGTCATCTCCCAGTACCTTCGGTAAATTACCTAGCCTGTAAGGTATGCTAAACATTATTTGGAATTGATTAGAACAAAAGAAAACCACATTTTGAACTTACTGGTCGCATCGAGAGGGAGAACGACCTAGTCCCGGCAAATTTTATGTGAACACTAATACTGTTGATTTTTTTCAGTAAATTTCATATAAAGTTCATTTTTTCTAGACGATGTTCTGTTTTTTTTAGAGAGGGACTGGTCGTCACAGATTATGAAATCCGTCAGTTGTTGGTTTTTTGCCTTTAAGATTCCGATCCACTGCCACGCAAGGTATGATCAAATATAAAATTGTAGGAATTCTATTGCAAACGGGAAGTTGAGACTACAGCAGGTTAAATTGTGTACATTTAAGACCTGTACATTATAATCTCATCTAGTGGACACATTTATATATATATAGATATAATTAACCTACGTGTATATATATACACATGTAGTTTAATTATATATATATGATGAATTACGTACATCCTAAGGTAGTCAGAGACTCGACCTCAGTCATAGTCCCTTACAATTCTAGTCTTTATCGGAGAGTCTTAATTCAGCAGCATCTCCAATTCTAACAAAATTATTGTTTAAATTGTGATCTTGATTTAATAAAGGGCCTGTGATTCTGAAAATTAATTCTAGGTATGTGCATGCATACGCGTCTTTCTTGTAATCAGAAAAAAAAAACTTGGAGAGGATCCTTGCCAATACAGCCATGGGAATTAAAACTCGCTCTTTGAAAATAAATTTACTAATGATGGATATATTGTGTATATTATATTCATGCATAAAATGAAGGCATATAGAAAACTATACATATTCAAATAGGCAAAAGCATCGTCCAAATCATTTCATCAAGCCACCTATGTATGGACAGAGAGACAAACAGTGACCATCCAACAACAAATAAGCTAGGTCGAAGAACAGGAATGAGGAAAGCGTGTAATGCATTTAGGAAAATAAGAACAGCGGAATATACAGTATTTTAATTAGTTGTTTCTATGGATTATATAAATTAATTGTGTGGTTAGAAAATTAGGAATACATTCTTCATCACAATTTGGAGGCTTTAACCCTAGAAAAACGTCAGGTCCACAGATAAAAACGGACCATTAAAATTGGTTAGACTAGGTAATGGATCTGCTAATTTTGCATAGGAAAATTAACAGTCCTGATCGAGATGATAGCAATAGCTGGCTGGGTTGGCTAATCTATAAATTAGAAACCCTAATGCGAGCAAAAAGAACTCCCAAAGAGCTAGCTGCAAACTGCACTTGGGCACATATATTAGCACTGTGAGCTTCCAAAACATGGCAAGTGAAGGGAGCAAAAGTACGCCGACAGGTTCGTTGTCTATGTGCAGGCTAATATGTACTCCTTAAATATATAGCATGGCATGCATAAATTGAGTTTGTTTTTCCATTTCCTGGCAAAGCTTCCCCCTCTTATGATCTTCTTATCTTTACTAGGAACCGGTCCATCAAGAACGGTGCCTCCAACAAACCGTGGGAGCAATAACTCATCAAAGCCCACTAGCGCCTCGAAGGGCACTAACTCATCAAAGCCCGGTGAGTACGTGTTAACCCCGTACGTGTTTTTCAGGAAATTGTTAGCAATATATAGATGCAAAATTTGTCTAGTAAAAAAGTGATAATGTGATAGCTGCATGATGAGCTGGACTTTTTTGACTGATCGACCCTGCTGGTTAGGCTAAGCTAAGTGAAACATTCGTACCAAACAGCCATATGTTTCACTCAGTACATATCCCAAGGTACAACGATGATGTGGTCGCACCATGGAAGAGAAAATTAGCAACAACTAAACTTAGTAGGAATCATTTATTTAGTATTATAGGATTAGAGTATCAAATCTACCTTGGTATAACATTATTAACATTCCTTCGTTATCCACCATGCATGGTCAATGCTCCGATTAAAACAGGTATAATTACACTCCGAGAGATTTACATCTTTTCTTGACGAATAGAGTTTTACATCTTCCTTATTGATCGCTAATAAAAATTTTACATCCCACTACTAATCAGTCTGTTTGTGCGTTTCATTCTTTAGCTGCAACAGGAATGGTGCGCAGTACTCCTAAGCATTCCTCTGGTAATCAAATACTTACCGAACCAACAGGTGTATATATAGCGAACTAATGAATTAACACACTGATGTGTGTGTCTATATATATATATATATATACATGATATACCATCTAAACGAACTTAACATACTTTTTTATCTATTAGGTATACTCATATATTAATTCTAAGATATTCAATGCCAACCACATGAAAAAATTGTACGGGAGCACATAGTTTAGGCATATTTTGCTAATATCTTTATTTTCATACAAAAAAGTAGTATGCTAAAAAAATATGTATACACTACTAGGAAACGGATCATCCCTTACGGTTCAAAACCGTCAGGAATATACAAAAAACCGTCAGGTTAAATTTTCCTGACGGGTTCCCGTCAGGCAAAACCCTCGTGGTTGGTCGGAAAGGAAGTTAAATTTGGCTGACGGGTGCCCGTCAGGGAAATTTAACCTGACGGTTTTACCCGTGAGGGAAAAATGGATTTTCCTGAGGGGCGAAACTGTCACGCAAAACATTGAACATGACGGTACCACTCGTGAGGAAAAATTAATTTTCCTCACAGGCCAAACTGTCAGCAAAATACATCATTTAACCTGACGGTTCTACCCGTGAGGGAAAAATGAATTTCCCTCACGGGCAAAACTGTCAGTAAAATTATTTTTTCTGACGGTGCACTGACCATCAATACAATACCCTGACCCGCAAGGAAAATGGATTTTTCTGAGGGGCCAAGCTGTCAGGAAAATCAATAAGACCTGCCAAAAAAAATTCTGACGGTTAACCGTGAGCAAAATTGATTTCTATGGCGAAAATTTTGCATTCTAGTAGTTGTAACAGATTTTTTCAGCCACAATGAATTAGCAAAAAATTACAAGATAGGCAGTGCAGGCTAAATCTTACACATCCATAGTTCAAATTAATCACAACACCATCCTTGCATCAATGAAGAAACATATAATTGAACAAACATATAAAAAGTTCAGATTTCATAAACAATCCGTAGACTGATTCATATTCACACAAGCATACCTCCATATTGGTTCATCCATCCAAAAGACATGTAAAATCAAGTACCACATACAAAAGTATCTATTTCCATTACATTCAAGTTCAGCTAGTCAAAAGAACTGTAAGAAATCACTGAAAATCACATGGAAGCATGGTTGTTGTCGCCATCAATGTCGCCACTGCAGTTGTCCCTGTCGTTTACATCGACGTTACCATCGACAGCACCGTCATCCGGTTGTGAGCCTGAGCCCACATGAGAGGATCCAGTCCCAAGCCCAGTCCCAGTCCCATTATCTATAATGGGTAGGTACCGTAATACTTTACGTGGGACTTTATTATGGCCTACCTCGTAGCGAGAGGTATCACATAAATCACACTTGTCTTTATGCTCATTATCTTTCCAGTAAAGCATGCAGTTATTATAGCACACATCAATTTTCACATATGGCATTCCGAGACCCTCTAACAACTTTTTTGAACAGTAGAAGTCCTCAGACAACTTAGACTCTGGAGGCAAAAGTTCATGAATTATTTGTAATACATCATCATAGTGTGCAATTGACATATTGTATTGTGACTTCATAGCTAGCAAACGAGCGACAGCAGACAGACTTGAGTGTGTTGTGTTCTCATGGACTAGTTCGTCAGCGCTAGCGACCATTCTATAGAAAGCCTGGGCAGAGGCCGTAGGCTCCTCATCAATTCGGTGGATGTTCACCGCCTAGGTCAATCAGCATTGTCCATCCGATTACATTCATTGATTTCCTCGTGATCTATTGAAGGGTCCTGTTCATCATGTGTTGTCCATGTTTGATAGTTTGACCTAAACCCATATTTACTTAAGTGCAACTCTACAATATGCCTGTTGTGCCTAAAATACTTCCTGCACATTGCACATGGACATGACTTAATGGTGTCACCTTCAACTATTCTAGGATTTGAGAATGCATGATCTAAAACCTGTGTAGTTTGTTCAATCCATTCATTTGAGAGAGCTTTACCCACGCCGACCACTATACATCCATTCATGATGTGCCATAAAATAATTCTGTGTGCATAACATGAATATATCAGCCATAAAATTATATCGAGCACAAATATCCTATAGCATATTGCAATTTATCTTTCACAAACGCAATGTATACTAAACTATAGTGTTGAGCCTAATTTAAGATTAAACCACCATAGCATATTGCAATTTATCTTTCACAAACTGAAATGTATACTAACACAAAAATGATGTAGACTGAAAACTGGACAGATATGTGTATATAAATATACCAATGACGTGAACTGACCGGCGGCTTCTCGTGGTGGGGGTGCCCCTTGGACGATCAAAGGCCGTTCTGAACCGTGAGGGATCAAAATTTGCTATGATTATCTGGTATTCAGCAGTCAACACATCAACAGTCTACAATGCTCCTCTCTCAATCGCTATCGCTGCAACATTCATACACACACCATTGTTTTAGCAATTGTGTGCATTCTATAAATCCAAATAGCATTCAGCTGAAAGCTTCATATTACAATGCATGCAAACACTGACTTCTACTGCAGCACTAGACGAAGCCTCCAACGCATATATATAATCCCCTGCAAATACATGTCTATGCCCGTCCGTCTGCTGCAGCCTTACTACCCCTACTGCTATGAAAATGGAGGTGTATTTCATCATTCGAGGTCACAATTCCATTTTCATTTGAATGCAGACATTATCAAGGCTACGACAATCATTTCTTGAGTCACACAGTACTTCTTTTGTTATACAAAACATCAAGACTACACAATTCCTTATTTGATGCAAGGATATGCAAGTGGCTAATAATAATTGTAAAACTATAATCTAAATGAATAGCATAATACCAATGGGCATCAAGAAGAAAGTCGATCCATAAAGATGACCTCATGCCTTGCCATTGCAACTATATGTCGTCTCATCTGCGGCAAAATACAAACCCAAATCAAGAACCGATGGAGGATCCAAATCAATAACTCACTGCAACATTGAAAAGATAAATGCGGGGCGGATTTGGGGCGACGGGACGGCAAGCCGGAGCTGGGGTGTCGGGGCGGCGGGGCACACTGGGAGCCGGGCGGCGGGCGGGCTGGGCCGTCAGGGCGAGACTGGGAGGAGGGGCGGGCTGTGGTGTCGGGCGGACTGGGAGGCGGGCGGACTGGGGCGGCGGGCGAGGGATGGGGCGAGGAGGCGGGCGAGGGATGGGGCCATGGATCGGATGAGGCGGGCGGCGGATGAGGCGGAGGCGGCGAGGGATGGGGATGGGGCCATGGATCGGAGGAGGCGGCCGAGCGGATGGGGCGGAGGTGGTGGGCGAGGATGGGGATGAGGCCGGCGGATCGAGGAGGCGGGCGAGGGATGGGGCGAGGCGTCAGCGAGGGATGGGATGGGGCCGCGGATCGAGGAGGCGGGCGGCGGATGGGGCGGAGGCGGCGGGCGAGGGATGGGGCAGTGGATCGGAGGAGGCGGCGGCGGATTGGGCGGAGGCGGCGGGCGAGGGATGGGGCGGTGGATCCGAGGAGGCGGCGGGCGGCGGATGGGACGGAGGAGGCGGGCGAGGATTAATGTGCGGAAGAGGCGGGCGGCGGCTGCGAAAATTGGGGATAATACTGGCCTAGGGTTTTCAGTCCAGCGCGCTGCACGCAATGTTTAGCGGGCTGGATAATTAGCCTGACAGGCTGAAAAAACCTCACAGGTTTATCATCAAATATCCTCACGGTTCACTAAATACCGTCACTAAAATAGTGTATTTTATTGGCGGCATAAGGAGCCCGACAAGAAAATGTATTTTTCTCGACGGTGATACGTGGACCCGTCACAAAAAACTGTTATCCCTCACGTTCTATGCGGACCCGTCAGTAAAATTAAAGCCCGTGAGGGATGATCTGTTTTCTAGTAGTGATACCAACTTAAAAAAGTAATAGACGCACGACCTTGTAAATTGATAGCTCGGAACGTACCACATAGCTACGAAAGTACGTTTCATTGAAAAGCAACGTTATTAACCAACTACTTAAGCAGCTGCTTACCTAAATTGACAGTACTGATTATTTTATACATGCATGCAAAAACAATAAGATCGTGCAAGCAAGTATAACTAATTAACCTTAAGTTATGAACAATGTTCATTTTGTATTATTAGCTTCTTAGAGAACGTATCATTTTGCATATATACTAATTAACAGCGGTCATCCGCATGGTGCAGGACCGTCGAACAAGTGAACGTCGCACGCATGGGCGAGTGCATGCATGTTGACGTAGATACGTATACTGGAGTTCCACTGCATTTCTCGCTTCTGTGTCTACGTATGTACTTAGTAATAATCCAAAATAAAGCCCGACACATTGGATGTACGTAACTCGTTCGTATCTAGTTGTAATGCCGTGTCCTGATGTAGTAGCAATAATAATGCCGTGTCCTGATGTAGTAGCAAGAGTAGCTTGTCGTGTCCTCGTGAAGGGATCTTCGGGTCAGTGTCTGTACTGTATTGTAAAATCGTCGATTTGGATCTTCCCATCTGATCGATAAAGTATATTGAATAAATGGTTTGGTGCAAGTTAGCTATGTATATACTGAAGTACGTGTATTATCGACAAGGGGAAATTAATGGCATTGAAAAAGGGTCACCGAGATTTCCGGTTATAGCTGGTAAGCTGGAATTCAGAAAAACACGGTTAAAAGTTAAAGCAAAATTTTGAATTCGAATTTCGTAACCAGACGAAAAGTTATGGTAACTGACTCGAATTAAATTTTCTGAGATTGAGACGAAACGACAAACATACATATTTTGAGCTTGAGACGAACGACAAACATACATATTTTCCTTGAATTTACATAGTAACGTGTAGGCGAAGGAAACTAAGGCTGCCTATACGGAGCAGTGAAAACTTACCGCCAGAAACGGGTTACCGAGCTTACCACACTGACCCAGTAGAAAACATAACCGCCCCAAAAAAAAATATTTGTCTTGTTTGCTGCAAAAATCAATCATATTATTTTAAACCCTATGAAATTATGAATTTATCAATAACTAAGTAGTTCAACATATCTTCTAGGCGTTGGGACACTTTCTCGTCTGTAGGGTTTTAGAAAAAGACGACACCCGAAAACGTGATTGATGAACTCGTACTTAACCAGTTTCAGGCACACTCGTTTGTGATACAAAAAAAAGGTAGGAGGCTTCAATCGGATTGCGTCATCATCCTCCCCTCCATTGCGGGATTTTACCAAGATACCTAGCGATGCCGAGTCTATGCGGGTAAGTGTTTTGTACCAACAAAGCCTTGTGCGTCGCAATTTGCTCTTGAAATTCTATTGTGGTCTTCATGCGCACAAAGGCGTCCCCTATATTCGACAACATGAAGGGATACTTCGTGAAGCGTCCGATCCTTGTTCACGTACTCCAAGACAAGCATGCTCTTGAAGATACACTGCTACAGACAGTCCTATCACAGACGGATTGGGCTGTCATCGCGACGGTTCTGAACCGCCGGTGTTTATCTGTCGATGATAATAGGTGGTTATCACGAGCGGCTCCCAAGCCGTCTATGATAAATCACATTACAGACGGTTTGTATACAAACCGTCTGTGATATTACGTATATCACAGACGGTTTGGAATAAAAAATAGTCTGTGATATTCGCAATATCACAGACGGTGTTTGTATATAACCGTCTGTGATATGAATTATATCACAGACGGTTGTTTATACAAACCGTCTGTGATATACACAATATCACAGACGGTGTTTGTATACAACCGTCTGTGATATGAATTTTATCATAGACGGTTCTAAATAAAAACCGTCTGATATTGTGTATATCACAGACACTGTTTGTATACAACCGTCTGTGATATGAATTTTATCACGACGGTTCTAAATAAAACCGTCGTGATATTGTGTATATCACGACGGTTAATACAAAGGTCGTCTTTGAAACGATGCATGATATATATCACAGACGGTTTGTAACAACGAACCGTCTGTGTTAGCTGTTGCAATAACCGTTTTATTTGATATTTTTTGGCTAGCCTCAGGATATGCTAGCCATGCCCTCAAAGCAAGCAAGCGATTACGGATAAATGACAGATAAGCACAAATCGTTACATATATAGAATGAAAATCGTTACACAGATCTTACAAATGAATGTGACAGGCGGCCAGAACATCACATACTACATATATAGAATGAAAATCGTTACACAAATCTTACAAATGAATTTTGTTTGATTAAGCACAAATGAATACAATGTTTCAACATCTAATTATCACCATTGCCGGGTAGAACTCTCCACCTTATTTATGACCTCTGCTACTAAGAATTGGAGATGGTTCCACAATTTCGATGAGATTGTCAAGATCATATGCACTTTTGTCGAAATCCACCACCGTCGCTAGGAGCAATGTAAAGTCATTAATTAGCATGTGTTACATATATATAATTAGAAAATAATAATTATTGTAAGGACACGGTACCTCGGATCATTGATCTTAGTATCCATGATTTTCTTCATGTGGCGACAAACGTAGAATCCACATACGTTGCCTTGTAGTCTGGTGGCACTGCAAAAATAGAATTACATACCTGCATGGTTATTTCTAGAGGCATTATAACAAAGTGTGATATAGGATTTTTGTGTTGTAGCGGGTACCGAAAATCGCATGTTGTGTCGCAGCGTGTCACTGGATTTCTTGTGTTTTCCTCCTAGGGCAACATAAGCGGTAAACGACCTACGTGATTCAAAAAAGTTAGCCCCGGCCGTTGCAAACGAAGGAAATATTACAATAGAGTTATGTATGAAGGAAATGAGTTTACCTGTTAATTACTTCTTGCACACGACTGAAGTCGTGGTTGCTCTTAAGTAGGGAATCAAGGTATATTACCTTGCTCCACTTTGGTACAATCACAATCAAAATCGGTGATGCCTAGTCATGTGTGTCGTCATAGTGATTAATCCTATGTTCATGCTACATGTAAAGTAAAATGAAACATGTGTGGCAACTCATCAAGCACTTACCCTTGGTTGAAGGGTACCATGACATACTCCTTGTCGATGTGAGCAATCAATCCCCTCGTTATGTAACCTTCCACGAAGGAGGCATTTTCATTGATAGATTGCTCGGAGACCAAGTGAGGGTCAAGGAAACCCACTGGTTGTCGCGATCGCTTTACTTGTTGGATCATGTATCTATACATAAGGAAAGAGTAATGACATTTATCGGTATAACGTGAATGTAGAACTTCATTGTATAGTACACTTACAATGTCGATGTCGTAGAAGTGAGGCGTCGAGTTCGTCGAGATTGAATAGTAAGAATAAGTCTTGAATGTCACGACGATGTAGCCAGTCGTGGAGGAAATGCGCCTCCGTATATCTCAGAGTGAATGCACTCTGCCGGTTTGGCTTCATGTTGGACTTCATCATGTACCAGCTATGCAATGTATTGCAAACCAAACCAAGCCGGGGTAATTGTGACTCGGGGACCAACGACACTCCTAGAATGAACTTCCATGGCCCGGGACGCGCCTTAATTTTCTTGGCTTGAGTCTTACAACCTCGCTTATGATACGATTTCGGTGGCGTCTCGGCGGAGCCGATGCAACGAGCTTGAACCGGAGGCGGAGGTGGAGCCACTGGAGCCGATGTGACAGGTCCATGGCGATGTCCCTCTTGGGCCACTGGATGTGGAGATCGTGGCACGGACAAGTCGAGGGCGATGTCCCTCTTGGGCCACTGAACGAATGTGTGGACGGCATCCCCTAATGTCTTAATCTCTTCGTTTGGGGGCTTCTGAAGAGGAACGGTCTTAAAAACATCAGTAATCATGTCCACCTGAACCTTTATAAAACCGTTCTCTATTTGTACACCGTGCACCAACATCCCTGATAGCAATGGATATGCCATCCCTCGTCCAGCGTCAACGGGAATAGAGCCTACAAGCCTGACTCTGAGGGTGCAAGGCATGGGCTCCTACATAATGACACAAGATGAGTTAAGGCGTCCACTAGAGAGATCTATGTAGCATTCTAAAGAGGTACAATACCTGAATATCATCGATAGGTAAATGGGCGTCGCTATGTTCAGTATTTGGTGTGGACGCACAGCTACTGCGACGTTGAGGGGGACTGGGTATCGCAGTAGTAGGGATGGGTTGCGATTGGTTGCGAACTTGTCTCAGTTCTTCCCTCAATGAATCTATCTCTCCTCGAAGTGAGGCAGTCTGCTCTTGAAGTGAGGCAGATAGTTGTTCCTCAAGTTGAGCACGAAGCTCATGTTTCATTTATTCATTGCGGTACGCCTTGGATCTCTTCCTACTCCTATATGTCTCGGAGTAATCTGGAAATCCGTGTCTCCAAGATACGTAAACCCCCAAGCCTCGTGTGCGACCTGGGTGCTCCTTGTTTCCCAAGGCCTGTGATAGTAAATCTCTCTCCCTGTATTCTTGAAAGGAGCCACGAGAAGATTCGGTAGTCAATGATTGCTGCAAGAGACAATTAATCATGTTATTTTTGAACCCATGAAGCTCAAGATGTGTTAACAACTATTTAGTTTAACATAATCTTACCAGGCGTTGGGACACTTCCTCATCTGCGGGGTTTTTGAAAGAGACACCCGAAGATGTGGTTGATGACCTCGCTCTTAACCAGTTTCGAGCGCGCTCGTTTGCGATCCCGGCAAATGGCGGTGAGGCCTCCATTCGGATTGCGACCTCGTCCTGCATCCTCCACTGCGGGATTTTACCTGCGTACCTAAATCAGTAACAACCGTCTGTGATACTCGTATTCTCCGACGCCGCCTACACAGACGGTGTCCAAATTTTTTTGTTACATGCCCTTTGAAAACAAGCAAATGCACACGGAAACACAACAACACATTCAGATCTATTTACGGGATAACGAGCTAACGAACCCTTCATGACACGGCGGTGCGGCGAAAAGACACACTTACGACACTTACGGCCGGCAAGAGTGTGTTGTCCAATGACCGCCGTGCCGCGACGGGGCGCTAGCTCACAGCGGAGGAGAAGCAAATTTTTTGTTACAGATAACAAGCTAACGAACCCTTCATGGCACGACGGTAGGTTGAACAAGACACACTTACGACACTTACGGCAAGAGTGTGTTGTCCGACCTCCCGCCGTGCAGCGACGAGGCGCTAGCTCACAGCGGAGGGAGAAGCAAATTTTTTGTTACAGGATAACAAGCTAACGAACCTTCATGGCACGACGGTAAGGTGAACAAGACACACTTACGACACTTACGGCAAGAGTGTGTTGTCCACCTCCCGTCGTCTTGCGACGAGGCGCTAGCTAGCTCACAGCGGAGGGAGATGCATGCGGAAAGCTAGCTAGTGGATGAACTCACCGTGACTAGTACCGGTGGAAATGTAGATGGGGAGTTAGTAATAAGGGCCGGCGGTGGGAGGAATGGTGCCCGTCATTCGATGTGGAGAGAATGGACGGGTGAGATGGAAATCCAGGGTATACACCAATTATTGGTTATCGATCGATTACCACGACGGTTATTAAAATTAACCGTGCATGTTGTTCTATATCACGCGGTTCGTTATCGAACCGTCGTGAATTTTCCTGACGGTTATTAAACGAACCGTCTCGTTGTCTCGCTTATCACAGACGGTTAGTTTTACGAACCGTCTGTGAAAATTCACAGACGGTTCTGAAAACGAACCGTCTGTGTTGTCTAGATTTTCATAGACGGTTTCTATTATAATCTGTCTGTGAAAATATCACAGACGGTTTCGGTATGAACCGTCTGTGATGTAGCCGTCCAGTTTAGCCTCTTTTGTAGCAGTGATATTTCACGATTTTCCTATCACGAGGAATGCCTGTCGTTGCGCGAGTGCCTCGACTTCTATTGGGATCTCGAACGATCTTAAAATTTTCACCCACAGCTGCTCTTGTCATACTACTGTTAGAGACTTCCAGCTTGCGGTGGTGATGGGGACTCGTTCCCTTGCAATTATCCTGCAGGTAGTCTAAAATGCTGCTGCTGCTTTCTTTGAATGCAGAGGGACCCCAACTATAGTGACCTTCATTCAGCCCTTAGGTCTTTTAAAAATTCCTCTGTCATGCTTAGTTACATCGGTCATCAGAGTGCCAGATGCATTCGGTGACATCGATGATCTCTTTTACTTCCTATATATGGAGCATTCAAATTACAGTGAGATTAGAGAACGATCAATTGCAAATTTAAGTGCTCTTCTAAAAAAACTAATTATAGTGAGCTGTGAGCCTAAATATTGGCATATAGTTGTTTTTATCTACTAATAATACTTTAATGTTCTTAATGCAGTTGTTAAGAAATAGCAACATGAGCAGCCTAAGTACTTTTCAAAAAATTTTGTGGACAACTGGTTTGCTTTTCTTGTCTTGGTATATATTATTTCTAAAAATCTCTTTAGAGCACTTGCGTGCCATTCCAAAGAATTCTTGTATCAAAAATATATGCCAAAAGAAAAAGAGAACCAATGGTCCACATAAATTATTCTCGAAAATAGTCAGGTTGCTTGTGTTGGTATTTGTCAACAAAGTTAACTAACCCTGGGAAATATTATCTCAGAGCCGCCTAGTTAACTAGGGAAATATCTCTACTAGTATGAAAGGGGAGTTTAAAGGCACCTCTCCTACAAATCAAAAATCAAGTTTCTTCATTACAGGTCACCTTTTAATTATATTCCAAGATAACACAATCCTCCAAATAGATTATCAAGAGCACATTTTCACTAGTGGATAATTAACCTTCATGATTAATCGAGGTTTAGTGGATGTCAATTGAACATTTTCAGTAAAGTGAACATTTTCAATAATTATTTATACATAGTTGCATGCTTTAGTTTTAAAGTGTTGAGAAGAATGGATCTAACACAAATGGGATCCATTCTTTTACCCTAATTATGGAAAAATTTAGAAGTTCCCCTTCAATTTGGTTCCAAGTAGTGGGAAAAGACTGGATCTAAGACAAATGGGATCTGTATACCTTTGGTTCCTGGAAGAACTCACCTAGAGGAGAGGTGGAGAGGCGTCAGGATGAAAGGTGGCAGGCAGAGAGGTGGATCACACGTGCCAGTAGAGCGGTGGAGAGGCGATGGGATGGAGAGGACAGAGGCATGGGGTTTCTGCGGTAGCAGCAGTTACGGAGGGGGTAAGGCTAGGGAGATGAAGGGTCGCACGAGTGAGTGTGTAAGAGCGGCGTAAACCGTAGGGACCCTACTTATAAAAGGAAATTACAGACGATTATTTTAAAGCATTATCTGTGATACAAACATCACAGACGGTTGCATTATAAAACTATCTGTGATAGTCTATAATAGTATCAAAGACAGTTTTACAATGCAACCATCTGTAATGTGTGTATCACAAATGATTCTTTAAAATAACCATATGTGATATTCTTTTAAAAGTAGGGCCCCTAGGGTTTGTGCCACCCTTACTCGCATGCCCTTCCATCTCCTGAAGCTATCACAAATGATTTTATAACTCAATTGTCTGTGATGTATATATCACAGATGGTTTGTGCCACTAAACCACCTATGATAGTTCCTTCAATAACTAAATGATATCTTGTTTTTCGGCTAATCTCAGTTAATACCAGCCATGTCCTCTAAAAACAAGCAAGCAGATACAATCATAGATGGAATAATTTCTTAATTACTGAATCAATTACAATGGAATAATTTTTTAATTACATGCTGAGTTTGTTAAGAACAATAGAATAATTTCCAAATAAGTGTTTGCTATGAGGGATCATTCCACTTTACTATTTTCATTTTCGAAAAGCCCTTCACAATGATCGACACACATATAGTTAGCTTCATCACTTCATTTTTCCTCGAGACTGGTGTCATCTCTGAAAGGAGGCAACTAGTCAAATTGATTGTACTCTTTCTCATCCATGACATTCTCAGCTCTGACAATCCTTCTTTTTCCATGAAGAACTACACGACGCTTCTTATTTACCAGATTGGTTACATAAAAAATTTCAACAACCTGCTCGCAAGTACGAATGATTTATCTTTGTATCCTACACGTTCGAGGTCCACAGTACTGATGTCGTACTTGTCGACCTTTACACCCTATGAAAGTTGGACCCAATGGTACTGAAATAGAGGGATATTAAAAAGTGTGTAGTCAAGTTTCCAAATCTGCTCTACAAGCCCGTAGTAGGAGCTTGGGCTTGCGGAATTGAACTGCTCATGAAATGCATTTATGCGAACACTGCTATTCTGGACTATGCTTTTTCTATCTTGATCTATTGTATAAAATGTGTACCCCTTTATGTCGTATCCTTGCCATGTCATAATTGTAAATTTTGGCCCTTTGTCGACCATTGAAGCACATCACTTGATGAACTCCCATCGGATCATACCTTAAACCATTCGTTGAATTGACAGTTGTGTTGTCTCATTATCCAAACCTCTAACTAGCCTAGATTCCTTGGTGTATCATGTTCTTGTGCTTGTCAATATATGGAGACACTTCAGTCATATGTTATAAAACAGTGAAATGGGCTTGAGCATACATATCCATATCGGGAGTTATTGTTTTCCTTCCGATGGTCCCAATACCCTGTAGCCTCCCCTCGTGACAAGATAGAGGCACACCTATAGGTTCGACCTAAGCCATGTAATCGACGTAACTCAATGACCTCTTAGATTGCATAACCTTCGATGATGATGCTCTCCGGTTGATAGCAATTCGTACATGGGACTCGAGAATTCCATGTACCTCTCGAATGAGTACATGTGACGAGAAATATGGAGCTGCATATCTTTATCTCTTTCATAAGGTGGACAATGAAATGGAACATGATATCAAAAAATAATAGAGGGAAATACATCTCAAGATGACATAGAGTCATCACCACCTCAGTCTATAGAGCATCTAGTCCATCGAGATCGAGAACCTTCTAAGCAATTACGTTAAAAAAATAACATAGCCTCATGATTGTCACTCCAACCTTGTTTGGTAAAATATTTTTAATTGCAATAGGAAGTAATTATGTCATTAGCACATGACAATCACAAGACTTCACACCAATTAATTTCAAGTTTTCCATGCAAACAAGTTTCTTCATGCTGCCAGAGTAACAGGACGGAACTTTCACACCGTGCAAGCACTAACATAGTTTAGTTCTCTCGGCCTTAGACAAAGTGTAGGAAGCTAGGGGAAGGTATGTTCAGCCTTTATCGGTCTTTGTCGATGCTAACTCGGTCCCGATGTTCATAGCGAGCAAGTCACACCGTGTATTGACACTATCTTTTGTTTTGTCATGCATGTTCAATAAGAGACCAATCACGCTATCACATATATTTTTTTCTCGACATGCATGACATTAATGCAATTGTGAACTTCTAAGTGCTCCCATAAGGCAAGTTCCAAAATATTAATCTCTTCATCCACGTGTTCTTCTGACGGGTCCTTAACTTATGTCCCTTTCCAAGCACAATATTGATATCCTTAACCTTATCATAGACATCTTTCCCACTAAAAGGTCTTGGAGCTGAGTCTTCCTCCTTGTTTCCATCGAATTGTTTCTTCATCTTGCGGTATGGTTGATACCTTGGAAGCAATATATGGTGATGCATGTAGATAGTATTGTGCGTGTTGTTCAAACTACACACTCTCGGTATTATCTAAGTAGTGCGGACACTAGTATTGACTAGAGAATTTTGTAGAAAATGTTTAGACATGCTTAGAAATAATCTTAGGCTTAGAATACTTTTTCACATAAAGTGATAACCTTTTAAAATATATTCTTGACTTTGGTGAGTCAAGAAAGTCTATGAAATATTTCAAAACAGAATATAAAACTTGTTGGACTTAGGCAAATGGTATAGTGGTGGGTGCTTGCTAGCACACGTTGTTGTTCGGTGACACAACGGTGATGCCAGGCACAAGGGGTATGTGGAAGAGCCTAAGTAAATTAAGGACCGGTTTGTGAGCTCTGCTATAAAGCCTAAATGTACTACCACAAGGTCGGTATGGGACAGTTTTGTCTGACTAATTTACGAGTCCCAACCTAAGTCTTGTTATAATCTGAATGTGAGTGTGTCGTAGGCCACGATAAGTCTCACACAGCAAAAGTGGGGGCCCCAACTTGTGTATCCATGTTATGGTGAAATCTTAGTGGAGGAGTGGCTAGGTTGACGACTTTGCATTGTAAAAGTCTTATTATGATTTTCTCAGTTGTACGCCTATGGAAGCTTGTAGTGGTCATCATTATGAGATAATCATATCTTATGGGTAAAGTTGTATAACCTCTCCAGAGTGTATAATCTATCCTAGATAGCCGTGCCCACAATCATGGGCATGCCGAGTAAAGCTTTTCACAGACTAGACTTTATTTTCAAAAATAGTTTACCAAATGCTTATGGATGGATAAAATTCATATGAGATCTTTTGGGAAAAGATGATCCGGATAGGATGCCCGTGGATATGTTAGTATGGGAGATGGACCTGCACTAATGGTATCTATTTTGATTACAATGTTATTTTTATTTGTTATATTAAATCCAGTAATTTCCAATCTATTTACTGTAATTCTTTAAATATTATTTTATGCTTAATTAACCATATATTACTTCACTTGTCAGCCTTGTATTATTATTGCATTTTCTCGTATAACTTGCGGAGTACATTTTATGTGCTCACTTTTGTTTAATTCTGTTGCTCAGAGGATGACTACATCGACTTCGGTGAGATTCAGAATAAATAGGTTGCGTTTTACAGTCATTTAATTTGTCTGTGACATCCGTGATAAGTAGGTATTTTTAATATATAAGCCTAGTACTTCCGCATGCATGCATGCTCTGCTGTATATGCAACAAACTTGCCTTCCGCAGTGCCATGGTAGACCCGAACGTCCAAAAACCACCGTGCTCAAATCACTACTATGTCATGAGCCAGAACTCGAACCATAAGATTTCCGCACTGTTCGATGTGCCAAACCAGGAAGCTACATTTTGAACCATAGGATTTCCATGCCAATCTAAGATGGCTTGCGATGGGTAAATAAATTTTAATTTTGTTTGTCTATATTTTTTTTGCCCATAATGGCTAATTAGTGGCTATGACACGTGCCTCCAGGATAGAACGTGAACTCTCGAAAAGCATTAGGAAGTCCTCTTGCGTGCAAACTATGGATCATAGATTCATAGCCTCATCCACAAAAAGGATACTGCTGTTTTTTTTATCCCCTTGCCATCTTGTCCGTAAGTCAAAATAGTAATTCTTCATTTTATGTCTTTGTCGCTGATTTCGCCTAGATGTATGTCTAGGTATGCATGTAGTTTATCTCAGATGGCACGGTGGAAAGGGATACAAAATGATGCGGAAGAAAAAACATCAAAGTTCACTGAAGATGGGTGACACAAAGGCTTGCTCGCTGGAACCAAAGATCACTAATATGACAGAAGTGAGTTATCAGTCCATGCAAGTTGCCCCTCTTACAGCGCATATTCTAGGTAGTTAAAAATGAAAAAAATTTAAAACTTTTGCTTGCATCTTATTTCCTTGGCTTTTGATTGGATTTCCTTCAGAAAAATAAAATATAAATATAAATTTTTCTAAAAGAAATATAAAATTGATAGAATTCAATTTGAATTAAAAATCGAATCTGAAAAGATGATCCATAAAGTGGCATAGGAGAATTTATTGTATAAACTTTTCAAAACTCAAAAATATGATCATGGTGATGGACATAAAATTTGAACATTTTGAGCATGTTACTAAAATTATTCAAATCAAAATAGTGTATTTTGCATAAAACAGCGGCCTTCAAAGATTTTTTGAGAAAATTTAAAAAAATTAATTTTTAGAAAACATACCCAAGCATCAACACTATGTCAGATAAAATTTTAGAAAACATACACAAGGATCAACACTATGTCAGAAGCCTCCACAAAAAGTTTCATAATTTTTTGATCTCGTTTGCTATCTTTAAAAATTCCACCACTCTATTAGCCAAACCAAATACACTTCTTCACTTATCCTTTAGGCTTTCCTACTTTGCGAAGGCATATTTCTAAGTTTACAGCTTCTCTCTAAATGTTTAAATCCCGTCGCTAAGGAGAGGTACCGAACCCCAACTTACGAGTCAATTGCCGTGTTCTCCACTGCAGGTTGTATCAAACAAACTCCCTCGTTTTCGGGTCATTGATCCGTCATGAATGAGAATTATTTACGAGTTGTTTTGAACGTAGACGAAGCTGAAGTTTACTACAAGGGATAAATCACATATTGCGAGCAGCGTCGACGGTAGGAAATTATACTAGAAAGCCTTCCATTCACTAGTCAATAGTAAATTTTAGTAAACATTATTTTCCAAAAAAATATGATATATACAAATGACAATTTCTTGGTAAACATTCTTCGTCAACTATGTACATATGTTATTTATAGATTTTTAATCTACAAGTCTACACTCTCGCCCCTATAATATAAGTCCAAAATCTACCATACACAGACCACAGAAACATTGAATTTAAGATAAATTTAATACCATTGGGCCATACATACCCTATTAAATGGTGTACTATAACTACTCACTCATTTTTACAACATTAAAGTAGGGGTATTTGGTGGAAATATTGTAATAATTAAGTGCATCTTTGATCTTTACAATAGATTTATATTGTGTAACGATGTTTTTTAAAAATGAGAATTTATATTTCGAGACGGAGGGAGTACATGTGTAGCTTAACTTTTTTCCTAGACCACGTAAATCGTAATCATATATATGAGAGGTACGTATTGTCGTGTTCCCCACAGTTAAGTTGCATCTCTCGGTTCCCTCGATCTTTGGATGCATGAGAATTGACAATCGGTTCTGAATGTAGACGGTACATGGATTGAAATGGAAGTTTATTCTGTCGAAGTAAATTACTACGTAAACGACGTACAGTTGAAGTCAGATGTAGGAAAACCCTGGCGACCAGGACACTCGGTCGGTCCGGACGTATCTATTACTGAAGAGTTGGTCGTTATAGATTCATTTTTTTTCTGATCATTTTATTCACTTAACTTCTCACTATTATCTATTTTTAACCAAGCAAAGTAACTCTCTTCTATAGCATAATTATCTATATATTTAATGAGTTTCGTTGTAATACACAGATACATAACTAGTATATATAATATATGTACGTGGGCACAAACATTTTCATGCCTGCAGTCTGCAGAAACCGGTTAGCATCGATCAACTTGCATGTGAAACAAACCGAAAAATTTGCAAAAAATTGGATATTTGATAGGATTTTCTACTATCCCTCATCATCCATAAATGAGTTGACTAGCTTACCTATCTATAGTAAATGACAATACACAGACTTCCATCGTCATCACACTAGCTAGTACTATTAGGACTCTTCTAGTGGCCGACTTTTGTCATCTGATAAAACTGTAAATAGAATGAATGTAAATATTTTATGTCTATAGGCGGTCAAATTAAGGTTAATTAACTGCGTGTGCATTGTAGGATGATATCTATTTGAAAATAGAGGGGTGAGACACCAATAGATATATATGGAAAATAACTTTTACTCCCGGGTATAAGTATACCCACCTCTAATATATCACCTAAAAAAACTTGAAATACTCCTTTATCACTTTAGGTATACTCGTATACTAGTTATAAACCACACGAAAAAATTGCAAGGAAGTCTATAGTTTTTAGTGCATTTTGTAAATACCTTCATATATGCACATAAAAAGAAGTATGTCGAAAAAATATACATGCTACCTGTGAAAAATTGTTCATACCACCTAGATGATCTTAAATACTCATATACTATATGTACATACCCCCTATTACGCGAGATACTCCCTACGTTGTAAGATAGGGTGTAATTACACCAAGAGTAGAAAAGAGACTTCCTATATATATATATATATATATATATATATATACACATATACATATACATATATATAAAACATATGTGGAAAATGAATTCCGTACATCCCAAGGTAGTCAGAGTCTCGACCTCAGTCATATTACCTTACGATTCTAGCAAAATTATTGCAAACCAGGGTCTAGGCGTGTAATCCTGGTTCGTTAGTGAACACTTCTCCACTTAGTCTATAAATAGAGGGTCTCAATTATTGTAAAATATAACTTGTGGAGAAGAAAGCATTAAAAAAAGATAAGAGTTCTCCCCCTACCTCTCTGTGTTCAATTTATTATTTTGCATTACCTATGTTTGATTCATCTGGTTTGCCTAGGGGGAGTTGCTTGGACTGGACTAGCCAGCGATGGTTCCTCAATAAGTTATTAGCACGACTCGCTCCGGTAGATTGAAAGGTAATCGTCAAAGCACTCGTAGATTAAAATGACATCTAGATCGCTTTAAATTCCGTAAAATTTCTCTTTCTAGATTATTTTTCTACGGTGCAAATCCGCTTTAAATATACCACGAGCAGACCTGAAGTCGCTGGCCAAGCCAATCGGTAGATTTGTGCAAAAAGTATATGTTCATTGCACTATACATTGAAAAAAACACGTGCACTGCCCGTATGAGTCGCACGAACTACCGGCCAGCCGCCCACATGCATCGGCTTGCACCCCGCTGGCCGCTCACATGGCCACCCGAGCCATCGCGTCAACCATCCGAACCGCCCACATGCGGTCGAACGTGCCGTCGGCCGTTGCGCTACCTATCCGCGCTGTTTGCACTTGGCCTCTCGAGCGCCGCCTGCACGCATTGGCTTGCAGCTATGCTGACCACCGCCGTCGGGGCCCCGCATGGCTACCGCCGAGCCTCGCATGGTCGCTGCCGCCAACCTCACGTTGAGCACCGCCACTGCTCGCATGGCCACGGCCATGCCGCCCAAGGTGCCCGACGCTCTGTGTCACCGCTCGGACACGCATAGCCGCCACCCACTCCACACGGGCCACTGCCACCCCTACCGCTCATTGCCCATCGACCCCGCCTCTGGCTCGAATGCGCCGCCACCGCAGTGAACAAGGGTAGGGGAAACCCTACTCTTTGCTCTTTTAACTCGGCTGGAGTGGACTGCGGGCCGAAGACTAGGCCGGGAGAGGCTTGGCAAGGGGGATCTAATTTTTTGCAAAAAAGCCCTCGAAAAATAGAAAATTACGTGGAAAATTTTGTTAAAATTGAAAATTACCGAGTAGGCCCTCGGAAATTGCATAATTCATTAAAAATTTATATTCCAGCATAAAATGGGCCTCGGAAATTAAAATTTTGATTTATTTTTAACATCTAAAGCATGTTTAGTACTGTTATTATTACTTTCTATGTTTTTGTATTTATCTACCCTTAGCCTTGTAGGATCAAGGATACCGACTAGAGGGGGGGTGAATAGGAGGTTTTTAAATTTCTTGTCTACTTAATTAATTTTCTACAATTCTAATTTCAAGAATGTAAAACAATTAAGTCTACACAATTCTAGTCAAGTGAGCAACAATGCTAGTTCCAAAGTAAAGCAAGGATTTCAAGTAAGCTAACTATTGAGAGCTAGTGAAGTACAAATAAGAAATGAACACAAACGATGTTTTACCGTGGTATTCGGAAACTTGCGGTTTCCCTACTCCACGTTGAGGTTAGCTCGAACGAATCGAACCGGCTCCACAAATTAAGCGAAACACCTCGATCACTAGGGTAGCTCTTCCCACTCCGGGTAGGTGAGCTCCAACCTTCACAAGAACTCCGGTTCTTCTCACAATCTCCTTTGAGAAGATCACCGATCAAATCACCGCCCAATCGTCCAAGTGTCGGCAAACACTAAGAGTAACAAACCAAGGGCTTCACTTGATTACAAACAAGTGCCAAGGATCAAACTAATGAATGATATGCACTTTTTGCTCAACCACCTCAAATATGTGCTCAAGAGAGAAAAGAGGTGTGGAGTGAATGCTCAATGCTCAAGAATGATCAATGGGGTCTCTAACTTCGTCCTTGAGCGTTGGTAGGGTATTTATACCTTTCACCTACCAAAACTAGCCGTTTGGAACAAATTCGAGAAAAATCAGACAGCGGTACTCATCATTGTTTCTGCGACCCAGACTACCGCTTCCATATCGACCCGACGAACGGCTATGTCGAGCCTGCGGTGACCGTTGGTTGTCGGTGCGGTACTACCGTTGTTGAAAATTACAGTACTACCACTCGCCGTAGTTCCAAGAAAGTCGGCCAGACAACCGCCGAGCCGAACCCCAAAAGTCTAAGTTTGGTGCTCTATGGAAAAAGGCTCCGCCTCCTCCGAACTACTGTGGCGGTAGTACCGCTCGACAATGAACTACCGCTTCCTCAAAACTCGAAATGCATCCGGAGGGTGCTCTCGGAAAAAGGGTCCGCTGAGTCCGAGCTTCCGGTGGCCGTAGTTCGATTTTTCTTATGAACTACCGCTCGTCCGACAGAAGCGTAGATTTTGCTTTTAAAACAGATTTTTCAAGTATGCATGATCCTAGCTTGATCCATATGGCACATAAAGCTTGCTATCAAGTTACTTGCCATGATTCCTCTTTATGGTACGATTATTTAACCTATAATCCGGTCTTCCACCTTTTCACCTAAGACCGGTAAAAACAAAAGAGGATTCTACTTTACATATACCTTTGTCTTGAGCCAATTTAATCTTCACAATTAATCTTTGGCCTGCATCTTGTCACCCATAAGTGGACTTACCTTTTAAAACTCATTAAAAATATTAGTCCTATATTCACATAAATCCATTAATTACCAAAACTATTTTTAGGGGTCTAGATGCTTTCAATCTCCCCCTTTTTGGTAATTGATGACAACATATCTTAATTGTGAGAGAAAATGTTTTGAATATACCACCCTTTTAAAGTTGTATATTCTTTTGATTTTAAAGAAGAACAATTTTCGCAATAGTCATTCATTTTGGCAATGTGTAAATTACTTCCTTTTTAAAACCAAGGCGAGGGGAAGCTCCCCCTAAACATGTGCATAAAATTTTTGGACGAGTAAAGAACATCACATAAGAGACAATATGCATGAGACAATAGCATATCATGGATATGAATAAACATACAAGATAAATAGTCATTACATCCCATAATCATCCAAGCAACTAAAGTAAACAAAGTTCATTACAAATATATAAAATAGCATCTGCCCAAAAGTAAATCCCACTGATCCCAAAAGCCCATTTCTTCAACTCTTCTCCCCCTTTGGCATCAAGTACCAAAAAGAGCTACTCCTGAGGTGTGGAAGGAGAAGGACCACGACGGCGACGACGAGTGTAGCGCAGAGGCAACGGAGGCTGGGACAGGGACTGCTCGATGACTGAAAGTCTGCCATCAAGAGAGGTCATCCTCTCATCAAAGGTATCCATCCTGGAGGTGAGAGTAGCAAACCCCTCGATCTGACAATCTCGCAGCTGAAGAATAGTGGCATAGATCTGAGACAGGGAAACCTCCTCTGGGTGAGCTACTGCGGGTCTTCTTCTGAGTCCGCTTCTTCTCTGGATCGATGAGCTCTAGTGGAGCAGGGAATGGGAGGCTCGGGTCTGGGTCTGTATGGCTTATGCCTTCCATTATAGCTGCCTCGAAAATCAAATTTCCTCTCAATCACAAAGAAAGATGTAGGGAGCATAATTTATCCTTTTGATTCTGTCATTCTTAGAAGAGGCAATCTCCCTAATGATCAAATCTACTACATCAAACTTCTGTCCTTTCATGATGTAGTCTATCAAATTCCAAGCATGTCCTCTAATAGCATCAAAGTTACCACTCTTGGGAAAGATAGTATGATTTATAATTCTGTTGACAATGCTAGGAATAGGGAGTAGTCCAACCAACTTTCCAGGAATGAAAGTCTCACCTGTGTTATAGTAAATGGACATTTCTGAAATGTCGAGAGCTGGCTTATCATATACCTTCTCATAAGCACTCATCTCAGCTCTCAAAGCAAGCTCGAAATCATGCTTAGTTGCCTCCAGCTTCTAACACACAGTCATCCAAGTGAGATCTTTGAAATCGTGTGAGATATGGACAGAGGCATAAAACTGGCGAATGATCTCCTCATTATAGTCTGACTGAAGGTTCACAAGCCGGTAGAGAAGTACAGTCTCCGGCCGGTCCTCCTAGTATTAGGCATCTAATGACAAGAAGAAGTAGTATTAGAGCCTTCTTGTAATGTACCAAATTGTTTATTTCAAATTTTTGGAGGAAAAATATATTTTTTAAATTAGATTAATTTGGTTTAAAATAAAAATAAGAGTTTTGTTTGTGTAAAATTTGAATTTTGTTTTGCCCTGATTTTCTGCTTTTAGAAAGCTGGATTTGAAAAGTAATTTAAAGTAAAAACTTAAAAATATTATTAAATAAAATGATATTTTGATTTTCTATAAAAATCCTAATTCAAATTAATTATTTGGAATTATTTGGCCTTTATTTGGTGTTCTGAGTTTTTCTGGAGTTTTAAAATCTATTTTTAAAATAAAAAGTATTTTAGGTAAGAAAATTAAAATGCCAACAGTAGTTGCAAAAAAATTTTATTAAGTCCAAAATGTCTCCAGTAAGTTCTTTGAATTTTTCTGGAATTTTTGGAAGTAATTTCATATTTTTCTGAGCTTTATTGAATTTTCTGGTGTTTTATGAAAATCTAAGTCAAATTTAATTCTCCCCCGCCCGATCTAATCTCGTGCGTTCATTTTCACCTAATCTCGTGAATTTATTTGGTTTAAATTAAAACTTAGAAAGTAAAATTATTTTAAATGGTTAAAATAAACTTCAATTAAACCTAAAATTATTTTATTTGATCTTTTCAAATTCCAAGGGTTTTTGTGGAATTTTATTGAATTTTTCAAATTATTTTATTTTAATTTTTTTAAATATTATTTTTTTATTTCCGTTTTCTCTCTCCTCTATCTCTTCGTCTTCTTCCTGAACGAACCGTTTCGTTTTCTCCAGAGCGCACGCGCGCCGCCATGACCGCTATTCTTCAAGCTTTGATTCCCATTGATTTTCTCCACCATTTTTCACGAAATCAAGTGCAATCACTTCCTCGCTTCATGACTCATCCGTTCCCAACCATTCCTCTCCTCATTCATGTGCATTTTCTCGAGAAAAGCGAACCGTCGGTAATTGACACCGTCGTTTGATCTCCCTCTCCGGTTCACCTCCGCGCCTATAAAGGGAGCACCGGTGCCCTTCTAATCCTCATCCATCCCCGAAAGTTTTAGGTCCTCTTCCTTTCTCCTCTCCGCAATAGCCATTTTTCTTTTGTGAACCGACCTTCGTTCCTCGGCCTTTTGCGCCTCCAACAGTGGAGTCGGGTCACTTTTGACCACACCGTTGGCTTCGTCTTCTCGCGTTCTACGCGGTGATTCCCTCGCCTTCGCCGGAGCATCGCCGGACCACCGTGGCCAAACCGCGCCGTCGTTCCTCTCCTCGCTGCGAGCCGACCATGCGTGTTGGATCAAAACCAAGGTGAGCATTGTGTTCCCGACGTTCTCCTCTTCGTTTCGCCACCAACCTCACCCTCTAACTCCTCTCCGTTTGCCCGGCACGCCGATGTCAATCCGTCGGACGCCGAATGCCTTCTCCGCCGTGTTCCGCCACCATCCGGCGTCCTTTGGCCGAGCCGTCTGTATCGTTGAGTTCGCCTCGACGCGTTCTACGCCATGCTTCCATCGCCATCACTCGAAGACTCCCCGAGTCCTTGTCGACCTGGTCGAGCCAGACGCTGAAACCGTGCCTTCGCGCGTACACCACTTTTCGGTAAGCGCTTTGATTTTTGTTCGCGTCATATCATGTCCTAGCCTCCAAGAAATTTATCTATCATTTTTTATTTATTTTTTCATGGAGCCAATTGTCAGAAATTGAACTTTCCGCGAAAATGGCCGTTTTTTACTCCCGACGTCGATTCGTCGTCTCTGTTGAGTTCTAGCCCATGCCGTAATTTTTCTTAGACTTGCCTCGCCGCATTCTACGCTGTGCTCACTTCGTTTTCCCCGAAAAGCCTCCACAAATTTTTGCCTCCAACACCTCACCATGGCCGCCAATGGCATCTCGTGTCCCCATCTATCCGGTGGTGTTTTCCACAATCCGTTCACGTCATATCGTGTCAAACCATCCCAGGTAGCTACCTTTCAAGTGGTTTTAGATTCGCTTCACCGAGCATCAAGATATCAAGTTTTTCCTTTTTCTCTACCGTCGTCGTTCAAACGTCGATTGTATCGTTTCCGTTGAATTTTCAGCTTAGACAATAATTCTTCTAACTTCATCATACCATGTTCTACCCCGTGCTCTCCCTTCATCTCCATGTTCCATACCTGGGTACTATCTCTTTCCAACTTGCCGTTGTCGCTATCTCGCGTCATTGCCGTTTTTCCCTCACCGCCAGATGTTCTTCTGCTCCTCGACGCCTGCACTCCACGCCGACACCTTTGCCTCGTCACCATTGTTCCATTTTTCCCACTCGTCTTCCACCTCGCAGTCTACCGACACTATATTGTTCAAAAAGTAATTCTCGGATTTTGTTATCATTTCATGTGATATCTAAAACTTCCAGATATTCGTTCTCCCTCATTCGAACTCCGAATCCATTGATTCTTTCTCCTAAATTCATCTAAAATCTTAACCTTTCTTCTAGTATATATTTTGTATTTTTGTGATTTTATTTGTTTTTATTTATTCTTTTGTATTTGTCATTTCGCGCATAGAATCCGATGTCGCCGAAGAATATTCTAAGCAGCAGCAAGAAGATTAAGATATCACACACGATGGTAAGTCTCCTTTGAACATCTTGAACCTATGTTTGAGAAATGTTTTGATTATTTTAAAATTAATGCATCGCTATGTTACATAAAATGTTAATTCCTGTTGTAGAGATAATAGTTAAACCGATAATTGTTATGCCCTCATTTGACATTGACAACCATGTACCTTTGACACCCTAGGATTTCCTTTGTCTCAATAATGAGATTATTATAAAACTTTGGTAATTGTTAGAACGGTAGTAAAATGCTTAGTCGTGCTATATAACCTTTGGTAACCTTGGAATGGGAAATTATATTTCATTGAGCCAGTTTTTGTTTTCAGAAATTTAGTGGCGATTGGTGATGCCACTGTTCTTTTCAAATAAAATAAAATGTGAAGAGTGTTTTAAATCAGGGCGGATGGTTGGATTGGATTGGTGCGGTTAGCACGAGACTTTGTAAAGTGTATGTTCCGCCCTAGTCAATTAAGGACCGACGCTTGTGTTTGTCCAGACTGAGCACTACAGTACAACCACATGTCTAAATGGGTACGACCTAGCTGACTAACTTATGATAGACTAGTTTAGGTACCACTAGTGGAAAGTGGGTGCCAGGGTGTACTGGTTATTCACAGTGAGGGCAGGGTTTACTGTACTCATACGGCGCAAGAGGGGGCTTCTGACTGTGTGGTTTAACCTTTCAGCGGTGAAACCTCAGCGGGTGGTGTCTGGCTAGACTAGAGTAAGGTAAAAGCTTTGTGATATTTTATCTGGGTCTCATGCCTAAGGAAGCATGTTGGCTATTAAGATGACTTATCTCTTGTGGGTAAAGTTGTACAACCTCTGCAGAGTGTTAAAACTATTCGAATAGCCGTGCCCACGGTCAAGGGCGGGCAAGGAATGCATTCACATGGTAGATCTTTGGTTTTGTTTTTAAAGCAAAAGTTTTGAAAAACCGACAGTGGTTGGAACTCCCGGAGTTGTCCTGGCGGTTGTAGCCAGTGTGGGTGGTGTAACCCGTTTTTCTTAAACCCTGGCGGTTGTAGCTAGTGTGGGTGGTGTAACCCGTTTTTCTTATACCCTGGCGGTTGTAGCCAGTGTGGGTGGTGTAACCCGTTTTTCTTAAACCCTGGCGATTGTAGCCAGTGTGGGTGGTGTAACATGTTTTTCTTAAAACCTTGGCGGTTGGAGCCAGTGATCTAGTGATGGTGGTTGTAACCTTCACTATTTTATTCTTGATAGTTTTTGTTAAAACAATTACTTTATTTAAATTGATGCCTTCGAAAATATTTAAGGGTATTTGAAATAAAATATTGCTTTGTGCAAAAGAACCATATAACCTTCCTTTGTTAAACCTTGCATCTATTGTATTTTCTCAAGACTTGCGGAGTAATTTATGTACTCACATGCTACACTTAAAAACAAAATCTCAGGGGAGTATGAAGCCCATGAGGAAGACTACGACTACTTCGCGTGTGGATTCGACGAAGGCTTCCCGGAGTACTAGGTTGCGCTTCCCCAGTCAATTGCCTGTGGCGTATTGTTGGGTCTCCGCTGGATTTATCTTTTGCTTCCGCTGTGTTTTGAGTTTTGTGTGTGTGTGAGGTCTTGAAACCTCATTTGTAATAAAGAGGCATTTTGGTCTGTACTCTCTATTATTGTAATAAAGCGTTGTTGGTTATGTAATCATCTCTGTTTAACTGTGTGCACTAACTTTGATCTGGGACTAGTGCTGTAATACACAGAGGGTCTGGATTTGGAAATCCGGGTCCCGACACTTACTAGAAAGAATCAACTTGGATTGAAAAGAAATGAAATGAATTTGCTGTTCTTTCAGGAGAATCGGAAGTACCGACGTTCTTGAGCCGGTAGTACCGCACGGCGGTAGTACCGCTTCAGTCGAGCGGTAGTTCCGCTTCCCCTGACCGATTCTAGGTCTAAGCAATGCGTTTAAGATTTTGGTGTTTTCTTGGATTGAATCCATGGAATGGGTGTGCAAACACCTCTAGACACCAAAACAACTCATTTGCCTAGATTCAACCGCAAAAATCAATCACATTTTGAACAAACCCTAAAATCCAACCTAGGGTTCAAAAAGATATCAAAAGATGGGAATGATCCGAAATACCTTGAGGAATGGAGGAGGTGAACCTTTAGGAGATCACAAGACTCGAAAACTTGAAGAAAAACTGGACGGATTTGGAGATCCAAGGGGCGGTTTTGAGGAGTTTTTGGAGAGGGAGAGAGAGGAGGAAGCGGCGGCGAGAGGAAGAACGAGAGACAGACAGAGAGGGAAGGGGGTATTTATTCTTGATGGTTACTTCATTCAATGCCCGGTAATCCACACACATCCTAGCTGTGCCATCCTTTTTTTCACAAATAGTACCGGAGATCCCCAGGGTGAGGAACTGGGTCTGATGAATCCCTTTTCCTGCAGTTCCCGGAGTTGGGTCTTTAGCTCTTCCAGCTCTTCCACCGTCATCCTATATGGTCTCTTGGAAATAGGAGCGGCACCTGGCTTCAAATTAATAATGAACTCTAGGTCTCTGTCTGGGGCATGCCGGGTAGTTCTTCGGGAAATACTTCCTGATAATCTTGTACCACCATCATTCCCTCTAAGGGTACATCTTCACAATAATATATTGCACGGCCCCAGCGGTATGGTCGGTCCACTTTCACATCTATGGTCATTCCAAGGCATTTAGTCGGTTTCTTGTCACGGAGGCACATCTATAACCCTTTATATCGGCTAACCACCCATTCCTAGTATAATATCCAGGGTCTGAGAACTTAGTACTATCGGATCTGCTGAAAGTCGCACCTTTCCATGACGATTGTTACCCAGGGCACACTAAGGTGGTCAGTAATCATACCAGCTGGTGACTTAAGCACTACTGGCCTCTTTAGAGGATAGGTAGATAACCCTAGTTTGTCCGCATACCCCTTGGATATAAATGAATGTGAAGCTCCAGAATCAAATAGAGTTTGTGCTGGTATGGACTTGACAGAGAACGTACCCATTAGGACTCCCGCTGCTTCCTCAGCTTCTTCTGCCGTGACATGGTTGACCCTTCCACGGTTGTGCATTGGGGCATTTCTACTAGCTTGAGATGTCTGAGGTCCCTTGCCGGGCGCTGAGGCTTGACTACGAACAGGGGCATTCTGTTTGTGTGGGCATCTATTGGCAAAGTGCCCCTTTTCACCGTAGCTGAAGCACTTGTAGCTTGTGGTCTGACCTGAGCTAACATTTTGGCGTCCTTGCATTGAACTGCCACTGGGACTAGGCGATGAGGCTGAGGGTTTGAACTGGTTCGGCCTTGAGGAGTTAGAGTTGTTGAAGAGCCTTTGGACAAACCTTCCTTGTGGCCGCTGTACTGCCGTCTTGCGCTCACGGCTGGCCTCCAAGTTCTTCTTCTCGTTTTCCAAGATCAGTGCCTTGTTCACCAGTTGATGAAAGCTGGGGAAGTCTTGGACGATCAGCTGCACCCTTAGCTCTTCATTCATACCCTCAAAGAACCTGTCAATTTTCTCCTCCTCCTCTGCTACGTCCCTCGGGGCGTAGCGGGCAAGCTGTGTGAACTTGGTAAGATACTCATTCACTGACATGTTCCCCTGTTTGAGGGTACAAAACTCGTTCCTCTTCATCCGCATTACTCCGGTCGGAATGAAGTTGGACTTGAATGCCGTCTTAAATTCTGTCCATGATATGGCCTCCATGTCGCTATCTGTGGAGGTCTCTTCTTGTCCTCTAGCGGCAAGGTAGTTTTCCCACCAGTTTGCTTGCTCCACGGAGCCGATGAGTCGCGAATATCACTTTGTCTTCTTCCGCACTTGGCTAGGCGCGGTTTCCTTCGAGATCCCGAAGCCAATCCTCGGCCGAGAGGTTCGTCGGCAGAAGAGAAGGTGAGGGGCCGGGTTCTCTGAAAATCGGCCGGTCGATACGGACCGGTGGAGCCACCTTGCTGCCCATTAACAATGGCTTGCAGTAGCTGGGTTTGCTGCGCCATGACCTGTGCCATCGTGGGATTTGTCGGTGGGGGTGGGAGATCGGCTCCTTGGTCTTGAGTTGGTCCACGCCTTGTTGGCGAGACCCCAGGGGTGGAGTCAACCTCCGCCTGGTTGTGGGTGGCATGAGTCTGGGCCCTAGTTACCCTCTGGCTGGCCATCTGCAGTTATATTTATACATACGATTGGCTTAGCACTAATGCTAGGCAAAGCAAAAGAAGACTGCCATCTCAACAATTAAAAGCCAACAAGATAAACGATAAAAGCAATTTTAAACACAAGGCCGGTTTCATAAGATAAAGCACCACATAGCCAGCTTCTAGGCTGGACTTACTATTACAACTTAATTAATTAAAGTTCGATGGAATAACTACTACGATACAGAGAGTCTGGGACAGCCTGCTACGATACACCCCTTAGTATTTGCGCTACGCCACGCAAGTACCGCTCCAACCGATCTACTCCTCCATGTATCCGGCGCCTGGGCTGGAGGGACTGTAAGTCGGTGACTGAGAACGGGACCGACTGCCGCTAAACTCGGAGGGGTCGGTCTCGGAACGGGAGCGGCTACGGCTGCGGTGTGACCCTCCCTGGCTGAGAGTCGACTGTGGCCCCGGAGGTCGCACGCCCTTCTGTGTGATGGCGGTGCGGGGCCAGCCGCGCCCCCGGGCCGGCTGGGCGGGAGGTCTTTGAGTAGCAGCGGGCCGGGACTTCTTTGCGATCGTGCTGTATGCGCTGCATTGCCTCTGCCTTGGCTCCAAGGCCTGCTTGCACTGAGCAAGCTGCTCCCGGAGGGTCGCCATCTCCGTGTGCTGGGAGACAAGGTGCGCGCGGAGAGTGGTGATCTCCTCCAGAGCGGCTGTGTGAGCCGAGCCCATAGCGCGGGTGAGATCAACCTGATGCGTAAGCATCGGGTTGTCCTCAACAACCGGCAGGTAGGTCTCGTTGTACTGCGCACCCTCCTGGCGCGATGGGAAGTAGAAGAATGGCGTGTGCTGCAGTCTATTCTTGTATACGTCGCAGAGTCGGGCAGCGGCGAGACGTGCTGCATCCTGAATAGCCGCTACCCGGGTGCTCCTGGTGTGCTCGGTCCGGAAGACATGAGGGGGATCCTGTTCGCTCTTGGCATAGATGAACACCTCCACCACCCAGCTCTCCACTCCACCGGCCACGGCCTTGCGGCCGCGGTACATGGGCTGGTCCTCATAGCCCAGGTGGTGTAAAAGCCTGCGGAGAAGGCTGACGAACTCCCCGTGGGGGAGGCCGTGAGACAGGAAGTCCCAGTTACCCTCCGCTGCATACCCCGCCATCTGTAGAAGGAATTACTAAAGTTAGTAACATTTTAAAATATTAATGAAGATAGAATAGAGCAGAACTAAAGAGGATAGGAAAAGAAATATTACACTATATTTTTGGGAACTCTTTTTATAAGTTTGATAAAATTGTAACCCTATCCTTTGTCTAACGTCCATACTAAGGCATTTACCCTACAGTCGTATGCTCTGATACTAGCTCTGTCGGCCCCGGATTTTTCAATCCGAAATCCTCTGTGATTATTGCACTAATCCACGGATCGATGGTTAGTGCACACAGTACATTGCTGAATCATACATACATTGCATACATCAAATATTACAATCCAAAGTTGGAAATACGCCACGTCGGGCGATAGTTTACAAAAGGGGCCCTAAGGCCAAATGTTATCAGTCATCAAAGTATCACAGTGGAACAAAAGTAAGCAAATACCACAGGCAAGCGACTGGGGGAATATGTGCGCAGTGTATATCATCTAGACTTAGATTATATACGTGCACACACAGCCTAAAGTCTAACTTGTCTGAGCCCAAAAGAAACGCAAGCGACGCCCTAATTATCATCGTTGTTTCCTTCCTCCTTGACCGGGACATCTTCGTGATCGTAGTGACCCTGCGTCCCTGTCTCTGTTTTGATATTGCGAGTGTGAGTACACTAACCACCGTGCTCAGCAAGTTACCACACAGAATGCAGTAAGTTACATGCTAGGCTAGATCAAGGAAAGGCTGGGGTTTGGTTGTTTGCCAAAAATTGCATGAGAATACCATAATTAAAATCCCTATGATCTAGCAGCTTTTAAAAGATAAAGTGAAGTCTGCCTTTGTAATAGCGATCTGATTCCATCCACCATTACATGGCATCGCATCATATTGCATCCTTGATGTTATAGCCACTTAACTTACCACGGGACAAAACCGTGCCAATTCAAACTAGGCGGTCCATCGCCTCTATTCTCCCATTCCATTCACAAACCATTTTTGAAACAGAACTATATCTAGTTAAGTATCTCATGTCTGCCCATGACCGTGGGCACGGCTATTTGAATAGTTTTGACTCTGCAGAGTGTGTACACTTTCACCACAAGCGATAATCCACCTATTGCCCCACTTGATTCCTTGGTCAGGTGGTCAAACAGATTATCACATGACTGCTCGAAATATCTAGTTCCTCTAGTCATCTCACCCTATAAATTTGTTCTCACTTGCGGTGGGTCCCATCGTTGCAACGGATGTTCACCACGGCTACTAGCATTATCTGGGCTCCACTCCCCAATGCTAGTACGGTGGTGAATGTCACCCTCCACTTGGTGTCCCTTTAGACCTCCCACCTTGCATATCCACGTCTATCCACTCTGGGTGAGATGAGTCGGGAGTTTCGATCCGCTACTTAGCAAAGTTGTATTTCTGAGACATGTGGTTGTCTTGTTTTACACGGCTAACATGACAAGATTCAGTCCTTAGTGTTATCTGGGTGGTTCTACCACATTCCATAACTTTTGTGCTCCCACCGCACCACATTCCAAATTTCAATTCATCCACCGGATACTAAGCAAGTTTGGAGATTTTGGGACATAAAATAATAGTTCCAAACTTTTCACCGATCGATCCCACCGACGCCCAAATCATTTTTCATATTGCATGTGAGAGTTTTTGGGACAACTAAGCGTCCCCGATAACTAGCATGACTAAGCAGTTCGCTACATTATACTCTAATTGTAGAAACTATTTTATACTAGTTTTACTACGGCGACAAGGTTCACATATATCAAAATGTCTCAATGGTTAATACTAGCAAGCATATTATTGGGTGTATAACTACATTCTGAAAATCTGAACATGATATAACACATAAAATAAAGCATGCACATGGATAATTAAAAAGGGAAATAATTTGCATAAATTTGGGTTCAATATGGTCAAAGTGGTAACTCGCCTTGGTCACAGGGTTCTTGGAGGTGGGTGACGGGGTCAGCTGCTGCCTCTACTTCCTCTTCTTGTGCCTCGTACGCTATTTTAACCGGGTGTGAAAATTTGCGTAAAAATAAAAGCAAGAATCAAACCAAATAACACCAGAAATTCAAATGAACTCTAAAATTTCGGTCCCATTGGATAGATCTTGAATTTAGGCGAATTTACGAATTTGGATTTGGAGTTAAAATGAAGAAGTTACAACATTTCAAAGTTCTCGCTTTAAATAAAATCCTAAAATTATTAAACTCGACAAGTGGGGCCACTTGCATATTTTATTCGTTTATTACATGCCCATGCCTCGACATGTGGGCCGGCATGACTCGAACCCTAACTGCCTTCGTTGGCCGGAGAGGTTGAGGCCGGGGCTCGAACGCGTGAAGCCGTAAACTTAGCCGCCGCGGTGGCTCGAGTAGTGGCGGGCGGTAGGCAAAGGTGGGGGGTGAGGCTTGGCGAGAGGCCGGAGAGGTTCTAGGGTCGGCTTGGCGGCGGCGGCTCGAGGCATGTGGCGAGGGCGGAGGCGGGAGGTCTCACGGCCGGCGATGTCGCGGCGATGTCGGGGAGCTCGGGAGGCCGAAATGAGTTGGTGAGGCTCGGAGATGGTGTAGTAGTGAGGATTGAGCTCGGGTGGGCGGGGTCGGCGAGGGCGTCACGAGTTGGGAAGAGAGTGAAGACCGAGGCGGCTAGGGTTTCTGCAATTCAGCGTGGCTAACGTGTCCGGGAGGGTGGGGAGGACGGAGGAGGCTCGGGGATCTTATGGGCACGCGGGGAGGGCGGCATGGAGTGCCTCCCGTCTTTGTCTTTTCGACATCCGGGCAGCGGGAATCGGTGGCGCGCATCCCCTCGGCGAGCTTTGCGTCGCGCGCGCGAGGCAGCGCCGGGCAGCGAGCGGCGGTGGAGTGGGCGCATGCTTGCCACGTGGGGAGAATCCTTGCAGGCGAGAAAGGGAGAGAGAGGAGGGGCGGTGCGAGCTCACGGGGAAAAGAAAGAGAGGGGTGGCGTGGGGAAACCGTGGGCGGTGGCGGGCGGGGGCTGCATGGCTACCACGGGGGGCGTGCTGGCCGACGCACGGGAAGAGGGCGCGGTCGGGCGGCGGTGTCCTCGGTCGGCGGGATCCATTGTCCGTCCGAGAGCCGCCGGGCAGCGGGCGGCGCAGCCAGGGCGCGACCTGTGGCGAGAGAGAGAGGCGCGAGGGAGAAGAAGAACAGAGGCGCGGGCGGTCAGGGGTTGGGCAGGGGTTGGTGGGCGGTTCGGTGGTGACCCCATTTTTTTATTTCTTTTACTTAATTTCATTCATTTCTTTCATATGTTTGCAAATATGTACATATATATTTCTAAATCCCAACTTTTAAGGGAGCTCATCTACAGTTTATTCATTTAAAACTCCTTTTGATTATTTCCATTTCTCATATATAAATATTTATATTTACATATATACTTTTCTATTTTATTTCTCTCCATTCCTTTTGTAAAGATTTAACCCTATATATAATCCATTATTTAGGACCAACTATATTCTTTTTGGCACTGGATCATCTTTTCAGATTCTCCTTTTTAATATTTCATGTTCTTTTATTTTATTCCTTTTGCCTATTGGAATTCTCAATTCTTTACTTAAGAAATGTTTTAAAGAGAATCAATTTCAAATCAAAATAACAGCAATTAATGCAAGAAAATTTTATAATCCAGAATTTAACTTTTCAGGATGTTACATACATGCAACAACTCTCATCAACTTTAGACCATCGGCATATAACATCCATTCACCTATGCAACTAGCGTAAGGGTCACCACAAAAAATTTCTCACCACTGTAGGTTTGGTTGCAAAGTCTATGTACCAATACCTCCACCACAGCATACTGCAATGGGCCCTCTCTAAAAGTCTGGGATATACATTGGTTATGAGACGGCATCCACAACCAGGTATTTGGACACCATGACATGAGATTTGCATACACTACTACAAAACAAGCTATACTGGATGTCTCACCACAGACGGTTCATGTGGAGCCGTCTGTGTTTTAATTGCTACAGATAGTTCATGGCTAAAACCATCTCTAAAATTATTGAGAGACCATGTGGTGGTCATTCCGTTGAGAATGATGAGTAATTGACATCGTTTAGGAAAAGTCAAGTTTGAGTCAGTTGGTTCGGACCTAGACGTTACGTGGTGTAACGGGTTCGGTCGGACTTGGTCGAACCTAGTCGTATGAGTTAAGGCTGTATTTTCTGATGACTCGACAGGTTTGATCTCTATTTACGCTTTCATGTATCGAACGGAGCTATTTGACGTGTTTCTTGTACGTATGTGCGGGCGTCGGCGCGATCGTGGCGAGACACGGTGGATCGGACTAGGCGCGGTGGCGGCGAGGTCGAGCGGTCGTGATGTGTCGAAGGCGGCGTGGACTCGAAGTGGTTGCGGCGTGCGAGGCAAGGGCGGAAGCTTCGAAGGTGCGGGGAGGGCGGCGGGAATTTCGCAATCTTGCAAAGCGGGAGCGGGCGCCGTTGGACTTAAGCGGGCGTAGCAGGCGGAGACCCGTTAGCCAAACTATAAAAGGTGGAAGGGCTGCATCTCCACCATGCCTTCTAGAGAGAGGATTAGGGTTTCAATAGTCAAAAGAGTCTTTTGCAAGTGGTTATGCTTTAGACTTTAGTTGGTATGGTTTGGTAGGAGTGGCAGGAGGTTGTTTGAGCCCTTGCTGTGTGTTTCCTGCGTGAGTGTGTCCCAGGGTGAGGGCAGTGGTTTTGGTCCCTCTTGATGGTTTCCTGAGTCCTGTTCTTGGCTCTTCATTTTTTTTGAGTTGTATTCCTGTGAGATGGAGAGTGAGAAGGCTAGTTGATCCTTCATGTAATCCTTTTGCTTATGGAAATGAAAATCTACGAAGTTCTTCTCTCATTCTTATTTTCTCTGATGCCTTCATGGCTCAATTCTTGAGATTTTGAGTTTTGGTGTTTCTCTTGTGGATGAGTAGTAAAATGGGTTGCACTATGATGGAATTGCATTTCTAGACCCTTTGATTAAGTTTGTTTCGACAGAAAATCAAGTTTAATTTCAGTTTTTCAATCTTGGCCTCCTCTGTTCCTGACTTCCCCCTATTTTGGATTTCTAGGGTTTTGCAATTTCTTTTGATTCCCTTTGAAGAGATGGCTTGATTTTTGGTTTGGAGTGCCACAGCTATTGCTAATATATGCACAAAATCTCATGGGCAAAGGATCAAAGATTGAGGAGTAATTTGGTTTTTGCTGTTGCTCTCTGAAAATTTCAGGTTTAGGCTAGATTCTGAGTTTCTTGCCTCTGTGACTTGTTCTTTCGTTCTTGAGTACCTAGTGCTATTAAGTTTGTAGTTCTTCTCTTTTGGACTGAAATTCACGGTATTTTGCAATCATTACATCTTGGGTGGATCTTCTCGGTATTCTTGCCTTTGTGTGTTCGTGATCGGCTCTTTGTGATTCAGTTTTGCATAAGTGTTCGGCAGCAGACCTGAAAAATATTTGCAGACATCTTTCGGCCATCAGCAGGGTTTAGCGGCAATTTCCATTTTCTGCAGAATTCGGTTTCCCTCTCTGCTGTCTTCTTTTGCTGAGTTCTTTGGCTGTCTGCAGTATTTTCAGTTTCCCTGTTTTCTTTCAGATTTTCAGAGGTTGGCTGCTGTTTGTGTTGGTTTGTCAATAGCGATGATTAATCTTTGGTTTTATTCGGTTGCACAGTGCGATGATTTCGACCGCGATGAGGTACTGAATTTCTGCGATTCGAGTTATTTTCAATAACAGTATTCTTGTTTTTAGCCATATTGCGTCAGTTTTCACCCAAAAAGTGATGCAAGATTACTGCTGTTTCAGATTGCTGTTTTCTGCAGATTGATGTTTCTTATTTCAGTTTTGTCACCAGTTATCGGCAGCAGTGAAAGGCAGCAATATAAGGTCAGACGTTTTGCTGTTTTCTGCATAGTTTGCTTGCAGATTTTCTCAGCCATTTGCAGCAGATTTTAGCCTTTTCAGCTCAAACGTTTCTTTGTTTTACGCACGGTTGCTTGCGATTTTGGGCAGCAGTATAAAGCGACAAAATTAGCAAACCATATCGGTTTTCCTATCCAAAACTTTGCTCAATTTCTGTTAAACAAGCTGCAGCGATTAGATACTATTTTGAATGAATCTTCATTGCTCATCGAAGAATAGCGACTAGAATCTGAATGCTTTTGGTTCTAACTAGACTCGATTGGCTTAATTATCGTTTGCGGTTTTCAAGTCGGTTTTCGGATTAGTCTTTGTCAGATTTTCGTTGTCGGACGAAAGCATACATTGTGTCTATTTTGACATATGCCTTGATTTTCCTTTGCTTCTCCTTTGTTGTAAGCTGCTACTCAGTTATTTTGTGAATACTTGGGGTCGATTTTAAAAGGCACCATTCACCCCCTCTTGCCATATCCGGTCCTACAATTGGTATCGAGCGGTTAGCTCTTTTCTATAGATCTTAACGATCTGCGAGCCATGGCGACAGAACAAGTATTCCACCAAGCCGCCCGTTTTCGATGGCTGGATTACCCTTTCGGAAGAGCCGGATGAAACTTACATCCGAGCTCGGGGTATCATCTGGCGGAAAGTGAAGATCTGATTTGTTGTTCTGATGAGAACATCAATGCGGGAATATGGCTGATGTTGAGGCGAATGCTAAGGCAAGGAACATCATCATTCGAGGTTGAGTAAGCGAGTTCGATCGCATCTCTCACGTCGTCCGCCTCGACATCTGGGTGACCCTCGATGCATACCATGAGGCACCACCCGGATCAAAACGGTTCGACAGGACCGGTTCAGCGCAATCTGACAAATTCGAGATGCTTGCGGAGAATCCCTCGACGAGTGCTTTTCTCGATTTCACAAAATTTTGAGCAATCTCAGAGCCGTCGGTCTCACATACTCAAACTCGGATAACGCTCGACAAATGCTTCTGCACTCGATCTTGGGTTTGGGAGATGAAGGTGACTACCATCAAGGACACCACGGACCTCTCGACCACGACTCTTGGCGCGCTTTACTCGCCTCAAGACTCACGAGATTGACATAGTCTCTCGTCGGTCGAAGTCACGATCGATGGCGTTAGTCACCGATCCACTTGGATCTTCTTCTGCGAGCCTTTGTGCGGATTCTCCCTCGGCGCTCTCGTGACATAGCGATGATCGGTTAGGCGACTTGCGGATGAACGACTAGCCCTCCTAGCACGAGATTTTCTCATGCTTACAAGAGGAGGAGGATGGAAAAAGAGGAGGACCCGTGATTTGTTTGAGTGTGGTGGCCCCAACCACATCAGAACAACTGTCCCAAGCTTGGGAAGAGTAAAGGTGACTTGGTTCGGGCAAAACGACTACAAACAAGAACCAAAACTCGAAGCCCTCGGCACGGGTCCAAGGCAAGAGGAAGTTCCGCAAGTTTGGGAAGGTGAAGAAGCTCTTCCACCGCGTCCTCACGCTTTCGACGACCTCGACCTCGGCGAGGTGGAGGGATGGAGCGACGACGGCGGACGGGTGATCAAGAACCCAAAGCGGCGACTTCTCGGCATGTGCTTCATGGCCCTTGAGGCGAGATCGTGACGGCGATCTCTACTCGACTCCGACGGTATGTCCCTCCTATGACCAACTAAATGAAGCTTTTCTTAAGTTAGGAGGATTTCATGCTAGATCTAGAGCTAGATGTAGCGAGTTGGAGAAGGAAGTAAATAGATTGTCACGAGAGCTTACTTCACTTATATCTGCTCCCTTCCGTGACGACTGTGATACATGTTGTGCCTTGCTTGGAGACATGGAGAAACTAAGGACTTCGCATGATAGTCTGTCCTTGGAACTTGACATTGTTAAGGTGGAGAATGTTAGTCTGCTTGCTGAATTAGAATTGAGTAGGATGGCTGTTACCCTACTTACTACTGATAAGACTGTTTCTCCCACCTCATGTGAGGATAAGGACACTGCTGCTAGAGGACCTTATGCCATGTTACTTGATCTGCCGAATCTTGTGAAACTTGCAATAATCTGAAGATGAACTTAAAATGGGCGGACCATAAGATTCTTTGAATTAGTGCTTCCTGTTAGAGCCTATTGTTTCTTGCACAAGCTGTCCTAAGTTAGCTTCTTGAACTTGAATCGTCTCAAAGCAGGTTTCAAGAAATGATTGACTTCTGATAAGAAAATGGCTCGATATGCTTCTAAGGCTCTGTTAGCTCACCATGCAAAGATTGTGATAAACTAAAATCTGATTTGATTGCTTTAGATTAAAAATGTGTGAAGCTAGCGAGGACCTTCTAGAAAATCACATCCTCCTTGTGCTTTACGTCTTTGAGGTGTTGGAAAGGATAAGGACATGGTAGAGGCGTTTAGGAAGAGTTACGAGAACCAAATGGCTGGGATTAGGGCTGCTCCTGTGTGTCTGCGAAGCCCTCAAGGTTGAGATGGCCGTGCATAAGGAGAAATATGCACGTGTTATTCGCTCTTCTACTATTGGTTCCTCTTCTTCCTCTCCTCCTGCTGTCTCTTCTTCTTCTCCTTGCTCTTCTTGCACCTCTCTCTTTCGGGAGTGTCGGTACCTTATGAACACTCTCGAGAAATTGTAGGAGGCAGAAGAAACTCAATCTTATTCTAGACCAATCAAAGATTTGCAAGTTCAAAAGGGTCTAGGATATGATCTCCGTGAGGATGTGAGAAACATCCACACATGGTGCTCGGACCGTGGCCAAGTGTGTTTGAGGTCAAGCCCAAGAACAAGAAAGTTCAATTTAAATCGGCGGGCTTTGTCCAAGGATTTCGGCGACAAGGTGATTTCACTGCGACTTGACCCCTCGGGCGAGTATCATTGCACCTATACATCGGAAGGATGGGCATTTGTTTGACCATTACTTCAAGTGCGCCAAGATCGTGCGAAGAGGCCGTGTTGAGTCTCTTAGGCGTATTCGAGGTCAGCCCGGACCTTGAGTGCACCTAAGACCAACACGAGGTCTAGGCTTGCTCTTCTTGGTAGCCTTGGGCGACATCGAGGACTTGGTTCTTAGAGTTTTCGGTTTTCGTCCTCATCTTGTTCTGGTCGTGACTTCCGCCGTCTGAGGTAGATCTCGTTTTCCCCAGAGATGCCTACCGCGGCGTGATCGACTGTTGCGGTGCAAACTCGCTCGTCCGTGGCGGTCGGACCCGGCCAGCGACTTGGTCTGCTCACGGATCTTCTACTTCTTTGGCGACGGAGGCGTGGGGTAGATAGAGGTCGATCGTGCTTGACTACTTCATCGCTCGGCGTGTGACTCGGTATTGGGTGCCAAAATCTATGTTGATTTATCGATCTTGAGACTTTGCTCTCTTGTTGACTCGGGTTCGGCCGGGCGGGGAAGGAAAGGTTTGGCTTGTAGACTCCGGGTGTTCACGACACATGACCGGAGATTCCGTTAGTTTCTTCCCTTGCCGTGCTCCGGTGATGAGACTATCACCTTTGGAGACTCTTAAATGCGGGCGCATCATCGCCAAAGGTACTTGTCTTGTTAATGACTCATTTATTTTAAAAGATGTTGCCTTGGTGAGTAAACGCATTACAATTTGCTTTCGATTTCTCGACTTACCGATGGCGGTTTCGAGGTAAGTTTTAAAACACGCAAAATTGTTGATTCTTGAGTGATGCGGTTTGCGGGATTTCTCGTTATGGGAGGATCTTCGTGCTGATTTTATTGAGTCTTCGGTGATCCTCTCGGTGTTTGGTTGCTTACGAGTCCATGACCTTTCCTTCGGCATAGGAGACTTGGTCATATTAGATTTGACCATTTGACTCGAGTTAAGCGACCACGATCTCATTAAGTGGTGCGAAACTCAAGATGGTCAAAGATCTTGTTTGCGCTCCATCTTGGCACGGCAAGATGGTTGCCGCTTCTCATCCTCGGTCACGATTACTATGACCGATGCAGACGGTGCTCCATATGGATCTTGTTGGACCAGCTCGAGTCTGATCGGCGGGAGGAAGTGGTATGTTCTTGTCGTAGTCGATGACTTCTCGAGGTATTCTTGGGTGTTTTCTTAGCCTCGAAGGATGAGGCGTTTTCACATTTTGAGGTCTTTTGGTGGGCTTTACGTTGAGCTTCGGGTGCCTTACGAGCGATCCGCGATGACAATGGCACGAGTTCAAAATTTCTACTTTGAGAGTTTACGTGGTGAGGCAGTGTAGAGCACCGGTTCTCTTCTCCATCGTCCCTCGGCGAGAATGGCGTTGTGGAGAGGAAGAACCGTACCTTGGTCGAGATGGCCGGGGCGATGCTTGATGAGTACTCTACACGCGGAAGTTTTGGGCTGAAGCTATAGCCACCGCGTGCCATGTTTGACAGAGTTTTCTTGGGCACATTTGCACCGCACTTCTTATGAGTTGAGATACGGGCGGCCGGTGTTTCCATTTTCGTGTGTTTGGTTGCAAGTGTTTTATTACGAGTGCGGGAACCTAGATAAGTTCGAGTCACGTTCTTGTGATGGACTCTTTCTAGGCTACTCTACTTCTTGGCGGGCCTATAGGGTGCAGGCTGCGAGTCTAGCAAAATGGTAGAAACACGTGAGGTAACCTTGATGAGGTCGGTCAGGGACTGGGCCCGATATCTCGAGTTCACTAGAGCGATCCGGACCATCTTCATGGATGATGAGGATGATGGAAATGAGGGTTGTCTACCGATCAGGTCCCTCATCCACCCCTTGAGTACCTTCTTCCACCGCACCTCGAGGTGATCGACCCTTACCTTCTCGCTACTTACGAGCTAGTGGCTCTGTTCCTACCCGTCAAGTAGCGAGGTGAGGCCACTTCTTCATCTCATCCGGGACCTCCAAGACATATTCAAAATCTCATCCTTACGGCGGATGATTGGAGATCTCTTTGAGCAGTCACACGCTCCAAATCGGCGTGTCGCTTTTACATCTCCACTCGCCTTGTAGCTTCTTTTGAGCCCAAGGGCGTTTGTCATGCTTTATCGATGAGTCTTGGGTCAATGCCATGCATGAGGAGCTAGAGAGTTTCAAGAGAAACAAGGTGCGGGCGCTTGTTGATCCCCTCGAGATCACAATATCATTGAAACCAAATGAGTGTTCAAGAACAAGCAAAGTGAGGATGGGGTAGTCATTGAAACAAGGCTAGGCCCAGTTGCAGGGGTACTCCCGGGTTGAGGGTGCGGATTTCGAGGAGACCTTTACCCACAGCAGCTCGTCTTGAGGCCATTAGAATTACGCTTGCCTTGCAGCTTCTAAAGGTTTAAAGCTTTACGGATGGATGTCAAGGCGCCTTTCTCAATGGCTTCATTGAGGAAGAAGTCTATGTCGAGACGACCTCGAGTTTCGAGAACCCTAAATACCTAGTCATGTCTTCAAGCTTTTCAAAGCGTTGTATGGACTTAAGCAAGCCCCTAGAGCTTGGTATGAGAGGCTTAAGTCCTATCTATTGAGACATGATTTTGAGATGGGTAAAGTTGACAAGACCTTGTTTATTCGCCGGCTTGGCAATGACCTTCTGCTCGCCCAAATTTATGTCGATGACATCATCTTTGGTGGCTCTTCTCATGCTCTAGTTTCACAGTTCTCGGATGTCATGAGCACCAAGTTTGAGATGAGCATGATGGGTGAGTTGACTTTCTTCCTTGGCTTCGGATCAAGCGAGACTCGGGAGGTACCTTCTTGCATCAAGGCAAGTACACTCGAGACCTCTGAGGCAACTTGACATGGTGATGGAAGCGGTGTCGACTCAGATGGCTTCTGACCGTTCTAGAACCGAGATGAGGGCGGTGAGCGGTCGATCAAAAGGAATTGAAGCATGATTGGCTCTCTCTTGTACCTCACTGCCTCGAGACCGGACATACACTTCTCCGTGTGTCTTTGTGCTCGGTTTCAGGCTTCTCCTCACGTGTCTCACCGCCCGGTGATGAGCGCATCTTCTGTACCTTTGAGCTACCATTGACTATGGTATCGGTACTCTTCCTCCTCTGTCTATCCCTTAGAGCCTTTTCGGATCTGCGACTTTGCGGTGTAGGATGAATAGGAAGAGCACCGAACTGCCGGTTCATTGGCACTTCCTCGTTTCTTGGTCTTGAGGCGGTCGGTGTTGCAGTCCACCGCGAGGCCGAGTATGTTCTGCGACCCGATTCTTTGTAGCGGATCCTGGATGGTCTCGACTATCTACGGTGTTCCGCTCTTTTGCGATAACACGTCTGCGATTAACATGCCAAGAACCGGTGCGGCACTCTCGGACCAAGCACATTGATATCGAGATATCACTTTCTTGAGACCATGTAGAAGGGTGACATCGTGCTTCGATTTGTGGAGAGTGACCACCGGTTGGTGATATCTTCACCAAGCCTTTGGATAGCACGAGGTTTTCGACTCTGAGGAGAGCTTGGGGTGGTTTGTCCTTATGGACTGTTGTGAGGGAGCTTTGGGCTTTCTTGCTTTATCATATTATTTATGTACTTGTATCCTTCTTGTTGCATTGCATATGGGTGCATTGGGTTTAGTCCTTCGGCATAGGTTAGAGTGGTTCTTTTGTCTAGTTGCTTAGACTTCTTACTCTTATCTTATGCTTTCAGGATGCTCTATTAGCTGTTTCTTATCTCACTAGATTGAGCTCACTCACTTCTTGCGATCTAGCGAGTCGGGCCACCGGGGGTAGGCAGTGCGTGTTTGCTCTCTAGTGTGTGTTTTACGGTCGACTATTAGTCACAGGTCATATGGGGTAGATGAGAGTCGATCCGAGCCATAGTATCCTCTATATCTTATCTATGCTTTAAGGATTGCTTGTTTTCTTTCTTTGACTTCTCGTTCCTATTGCTTTGGTTCAAGGGAGTTTATTTGGGAGCTTACGGGCTTAATATTGACGTAATTCAACTTGAACTAAAGATGCATCACATGTTGAGGGGGAGCTGGATTTTCTGTATATCATTCTACATTGTAACATAAATACTTTGAGCCTTGATTATTATCCGGTTATGACATGATTACGATGCTTTACATCTTGCCATGATTTATGCTTAATTGCTAGATCTATCATGACTTCATATGTGTAGACTAGCTTTTGCCATGATGAATTAATTAAACTTGCTCAATTTGAACTAAAAACTTGTCATGATTAGCACTTGAGTTTAGTCTTTCTTGAGCTATCCTTTTATGATTCATGCCATGTCAAATAGGCTGAGTTGAGCGTGGAATCTCTTTTGAGTCTTAGTTTGAGCTGTCTTAAACTCTTGATGTAACATGAGTTAGTACAACTTGTTAAAAAAGAGACAAAAGATCTCTTACGTGCGAAAAAAGCGATCTCACCAATTCTTTCTCACGAGGCGGCTTGCCATTGCACTAGGCATGAACTTGGGAGAGTTTTGGATGACCTAGACTATCTTCTTAAGCTTTTTGCTTGGAGTAGTCGCGACATGGCGAGATCTAGCACATGATAAAAATAGTGGTTGAAAACAACCATAAGCTTCAAAAGAAAATATCACTTGTGCTCAATTTGCTTGAATTATCAAAGAATCAAGTACTTGAACCATTGTTTCACTCTTGAGAATATAACACTCTATTTGGGCTCAATATTAGATTCTTGGTTCAACTTAGCTTGATTGATATGGCTTGCATCATCCTTGGATGTCTCTAGATAGACTTTGCTTATTGATGACTTGACATGCTCATAAATGCACTAAAATTCAGATTGTCATCTAATTGCTTCTAGCTAGCTTATACATATCTGTCATGATCTGGATAGCATTTCATTGAGTTATGGCTTGGTGTAATACATTATGGTCATTTTGGATAATTCTCATGGCTCTAAATGCTTAGAATAAACAAACTTCAGACATTTCATCCATCATCATGACTTATTCTCTCTTTTGCATTCTTGATACGTTTATTGCCAAAAGGGGGAGAATAGATTGGAGAAAAAGTCTTTTGGGAATGTAGAGCTTGGAGATCAATTTACTCTTTCTTGAGTTGCTCTTGTGATTCTTTCTGTCGACATGGTCATGAGTTTCATTTCTTTCTTTGGACCATGTTGGACTCTTCAAACTCAACTTCATGTACTTTTTCGGTGTTTGTCAATATACTCATCAAGGGGGAGATTGAGAGACCATGTGGTGGTCATTCCGTTGAGAATGATGAGTAATTGACATCGTTTCGGAAAAGTCGAGTTTGAGTCGGTTGGTTCGGACCTAGACGTTACGTGGTGTAACGGGTTCGGTCGGACTTGGTCGAACCTAGTCGTATGGGTTAAGGCTGTATTTTCTGATGACTCGACAGGTTTGATCTCTATTTACGCTTTCATGTATCGAACGGTGCTATTTGGCGTGTTTCTTGTGCGTGTGCGCGGGGCGTCGAGGCGGAGTCGTGGCGAGACACGGTGGACGGGACTAGGCGCGGTGGCGGAGGTCGAAGCAGTCGTGATGTCGAAGGCGGCGTGGACTCGAAGTGGTTGCGGGCGTGCGAGGCAAGGGCGGAAGCTTCCGGAAGGTGCGGGAGGGGCGGCAGAATTTCGCAATCTTGCAAAGCGGAGCGGGCGCCGTTGGACTTAGCGGGCGTAACGGGGCGGAGACCCGTTAGCCAAGGCTATAAAAGGAGTGGAAGGGCTGCATCTCCACCATGCCTTCTAGAGAGAGGATTAGGGTTTCAATAGTCAAAAGAGTCTTTTGCAAGTGGTTATGCTTTAGACTTTAGTTGGTATGGTTTGGTAGGAGTGGTAGGAGGTTGTTTGAGCCCTTCTTTGTGTGTTTCTGCGTGAGTGTGTCCCGGGGTGAGGCGGTGGTTTTGGTCCCTCTTGATGGTTTCCTGAGTCCTGTTCTTGGCTCTTCATTTTTTTTGAGTTGTATTCCTGTGAGATGGAGAGTGAGAAGGCTAGTTGATCCTTCATGTAATCCTTTTGCTTATGGAAATGAAAATATCTGAAGTTCTTCTCTCTGTTCTTATTTTCTCTACGATGCCTTCATGGCTCAATTCTTGAGATTTTGAGTTTTGGTGTTTCTCTTGTGGATGAGTAGTAAAATGGGTTGCACTATGATGGAATTGCATTTCTAGACCCTTTGATTAAGTTTGTTTCAACGAAAAATCAAGTTTAATTTCAGTTTTCAATCTTGGCCTCCTCGTTCTGACTTCCCCTATTTTGGATTTCTAGGGTTTTGCAATTTCTTTTGATTCCCTTTGAAGAGATGGCTTGATTTTTGGTTTGGAGTGCCCTGTAGCTATTGCTAATATATGCACAAAATCTCATGGGCAAAGGATCAAAGATTGAGGAGTAATTTGGTTTTTGCTGTTGCTCTCTGAAAATTTCAGGTTTAGGCTAGATTCTGAGTTTCTTGCCTCTGTGACTTGTTCTTTCTGTTCTTGAGTACCTAGTGCTATTAAGTTTGTAGTTCTTCTCTTTTGGACTGAAATTCACAGTATTTTTGCAATCATTCTGTCTTGGGTGGATCTTCTCAGTATTCTTGCCTTTGTGTGTTCGTGATCGACTCTTTGTGATTCGAGTTTTGCATAAGTGTTGAGCGTGACACGAAAAATATTTGAGACATCTTTCGACCATCGGCAGAGGTTTAGCGGCAATTTCCATTTCTGCGAGTCGGTTTCCCTCTCTCTTGTCTTCTTTTCTTGAGTTCTTTGGTTTGTCTGCAGTATTTTCATTTCTGTTTTCTTTGATTTTTGGAGGTTGGTGCTGTTTGTGTTGGTTTGTCAATAGCGATAGTTAATCTACCATTTGCTTATAGCCTTTTCACTCAAATGTTTCTTTGTTTCTGCATTGCACAGATGGTTAGGTTTAAAAGCGAATTTATGATATTGAATCGCTTCATTATCACGAGATGGTTTTAATTAGAATCATCTATGAAACTATCATAGACGATTTTTTATTTACAACATCACCCCCTGTTTTGTCCTTTGTCGTATGAATCACAGATGGTTTTAATTAGAATCGTCGAAGCTTTTTATTCTAACATCATGAGACAAATTCAATTCAAATTTTATTACAAAAGTCCCATAAAAGATATTCCTAGATCATAGTCTTTCTAGGCTTCATATGCTTCTTCTCCGACTTTTGGAGTTAGAGGATCAGTCGCTGAGTTCTTGAATGACGTGAAGATTGTCCTTGCCCTCTCCACTTCCTCCTCTAGCTTGGGCAAATCATTAGCATGGCCTATAATCTCAAAGAGGATGCCATGATAAGATTTCTCAGAATCGGCCACTTCTGCTAGATCGGCAATATTATCCATGTGTCTCTCCACTGCCGCAAGAGCTTCTTTCGCTTTGTACACATTGCAGAGAAGAACAAGCTGAGGGTGATTTTCCTTTCTTGAGCGGCAATGAGACATCTCCATCAATGGCGGATGATGATGTCCAACTGACATATGGAAGCAAGTCAAGGAAGGAGAGCATGGCGTGAGTGTAGGAGCTTCTCCAGACGTAAATCATGGGCCGCCTGTGTAAGGTTGCAGCTGAACAACTCATGATTGATAGATGAGAGGAAGGAGATCAAAAGAATATTAGATGCCATTATTGAGAAATCTAGTGAAGAAGATGAGGGAGAGGACAGTTTAGAAGAGCTGGATTAGGACGCACATATTTAAACATATCACAGACGGTTCATATACCAAACCATCTCTAATATTAATATCATAGATGGTTCATATACCAAACTGTCTCTGAAATGTGCCTTATAATAGATAGTTCGTATACCAAACCATCTCTGATATGTGCTTTATCACAAACAGTTTGTATAACAAATCGTCTCTGATAGGTGCATTATCACAGACGGTTCGTATAACAAACCATCTCTGATAATGACATGTCACCGATCCGTGGCGTATCCCCCAGAATTTGGATCTCACCTGTCCATTCTCTCCACATCGAATGGCAGGCACTGGTTCCTCCCACCGCTTGGCCCTTATTAACTCTCCTCTAGCTTTCCACCGGCAGTCACGCATGAGTTCATCCACTAGCTTCCTGCATCCTCCCTTCGACGACGCCGACTACCACTGTGAGCTAGTGCTTATGTTGTGACACCACGGTCGACTACATAACACACTCTTGTCGTAAGAGTGTCTTATGTAGTCTCACCATCGTGCCACAAAGGTGGCACTACCGCAGCCTCTCCATTACCGGTAATATCTGGCTGCCATCCAATGCCCTCCCTCTCTTCCTTGATGGCAGGCGTCAAGGACAACACGTGCTACATCCAGCTTATTCCTTGATGACACCAACTACAACCGTCAGTTAGCGCCTCCTTTGTGACACTACGGTCGACTGCACAACACACTCTTGTCGTAAGAGTGTCTTGTGCAGTCTCACCGTCGTTTCCCAAAAGTGGCTCTACTGTCACCTCTCCATTGCCGGTGATATCCGGCTGCCATCTTATATATTCTTGTCGTGTTAAAGAGTTGGGTTCGTTATCTTGTTATGTTATAATGGTGGATTCTAATCTTAATGAAAATGGAATGTGTTGTTGTGTTTTCCACTGTATTTGGTTGTTTTCAAAGGGCATATGTAACATTTTTTCTTGAGGCTTGCCAAAAGACAGAAAACAATTGAAGTATAGAAAAACATAAAACAATTTAGGTATAGAATGAACTATCAGAGACGATTTGTGCTAGAAACCGTCTATGAAGGACTATCACAAACGGTTCTATATACCAACCGTCTGTGATACTCGCCAATCACAGACGGTTGGTAACTAGAACCATCTGCGATGTGTGAGTACCATAGAGGGTTTTTGGCTCGAGCCATTTGTAACAGTTTTCTTTATAGATGATTCTAGTTATAAACCGTTTGTGTTTTTTTATCACAGACGGCTCACAAACCGTCTATGATAACCTCCGATTATCACTGACACATAAATACAAGCGGTTCAGAAAACCATCTGTGATGACAGTTCCAAACCGTCTGTGATGACCCTTTTTGTAGCAGTGACACTACCCGTTTCGCTAATAGTATATTTGATAAGGATAATTTCCCGACATTAGGGGGAGGAAATCAACCTCTTGATGAAAATATCGGAAATAACATGGCGAGCCACGGAATCCATGCACATGACCTATGCACTAGTGAAGCAAACCAACTGGCTAACCACTCTAGTGATTTAAAGAAAGTGACCAAGTCACATGTGTCTGCACGCAATGCACTAGAGATGGTTGAAATATTGAAGAAAATTGAAGGTATCTCTAATCCCATCCAGAGGCCTCAGAATAAAAGGACGAGAACTTCGACTCCTCGAATCCCATGTAACTAGGGACACCTGGTAAAAAAGGATAAGAAGGGCTTGGCACAGTCAATCACCGAAGTACCCCAGAGCCAGAAGGGGAGCCAATTGAGACATGGCATCAATATGACACCTTCAAGAAAAGGCATACCCACAGAGGGAGAAACTAGCATGGATGCATGCACATATCGGAGATGAAAACTAAAGGTTTGTCCCTGCAACTAGAAGGAGCGGTGAGCAAGTAGAAGCACTAGAAGAATCAACCCATGATGAAATAGCTATAAACTATGTACGCACGAGAGAATCTAGAAATAGGACAACAGCTAATATTGATATTTATTTTGCAAAGAAAATTGTTGCAAGAATCGATCTTGATCCAGAGCCTACATAGCTCACTGAATGTAAGAAAAGATCAGATTAGGAGGATTGTAAAAAGGCAATAGAAACTAAATTATTATCTCTAAATAAAAGAGAGGTGTTTGGCCTTGTAAGCCGCACACCTCCACATGTGCACCCCATAGGCATAAGTGGATATTTGTTCGAAAGTGAAATGAAAAAAATGAAGTTGTAAGATATAAACTAAGGCTTGTTGTACAAGGTTTCACTCAACGACTAGGAGTTGATTATGAAAAAACTTATTCCCCGGTCATAAGTGGTATTACCTTTAGATACTTAATCTCAATGGCAGCAAATTTGAATTTAGAAATAAAATTGATGGATGTGGTAACTTCATACTTTTATGGAAACTTGGATTCAAACATTTATATGAAGGTGCATGAAAGTATCCTAGTCTTGAATCAAGACAGAGCAAATAGAAACCTATATAGTGTTAAACTCAAAAAATTACCGTACGAACTTAAGCAATTAGGCAAGATGTAGTATAATCACTTAAGTGACTTTATATGCAAGAAAGACTACATGAATAATGAGGATTGTCCTTCTGTATTTATATAACGATCCTAGAATGGATTTAGTATAATCTCAGTATATGTAGTTGATCTAAATATTATCGGAACCTTCGAAGATATAAAGGAGGTGAATTTTACAGGTCGAATTCGAAAAGAAAGATTTGGGTAAAACAAAATATTACTTAGGCTTGCAGCTCGAGCATGTCCCAAAAGGAATATTAGTGTATAAGTCAACCTACACTCAGAAGGTGTTAGAAATGTTTGGCTTTGAAAAGACATACCCTTCAAAAGTACCAATGGTCGAGAGATCTTTGCAGCAAGACAAGGATTCGTACAGACCTAGGGAAGAGGGGGCGAAGTCCTATGATTGGAATTCCCATACTTCAGTGCAGTAGGAGTACTTAAGTAAACGGGAAGTTGAGATTACAGCAGGTTAAATTGTACATTTAAGTCATGTACATTATAATCTCATCTAATTGTCACATTTATATATATGTAATTAAACTACTTGTACATATATACATGTAGTTTAATTATATATATGGTGAATGACGAACTTCCCAAGGTAGTCAGAGACTCCACCTCAGTCATAGTCCCTTACGATTCTAGTCTTTATTGGAGAGTCTTAATTCAGCAGCATCTCCAATTCTAACAAACTTATTGCAAAATTGTGATCTTGACTTAATAATGGGCCTGTGATTCTAATAATTAATTCTAGGCATGTTCTAAAGAGCGCACTTACGTGTGTGTGGTTGTGTGCATGCATACGCGTCTTTCTTGTAATCAGAAAAAAAACTTGGAGAGGATCCTTGCCAATACAGCCATGGGAATTAAAACGCTTTTGAAAATAAAATTACTAATGATGGATATATTGTGTATGTTATATTCATGCATAAAATGAAGGCATATAGAAAACTCACTACTGCCAAAGGGGTCATCACAGACGGTTCGGAACTGTCATCACAGACGGTTTTCTGAACCGCCTGTATTTTATGTGTCAGTGATAATCGGAGGTTATCACAGACGGTTTGTGAGCCATATGTGATAAAGACAATACAGACGGTTTGTAACTAGAACCATCTGTGAAGAAAACTATTACAGACGGCTTGAACCAAAAAACTATCTGTGATACTCATGCATCACAGACGGTTCTAGTTACCAACCGTCTGTGATTAGCGAGTATCACAGACGGTTGGTATATAGAACCGTCTATGATAGTCCTTCATAGACGGTTTATAGCACTAACCGTCTGTGATAGTTCATTCTATACCTTTGAAAATAATATTATCCATGCCCTTTGAAAACAAGCAAATACAGTGGTAAACACAACAACACATTTTATTACAGAATAACAAGATAACGAACCCTGACTCTTTAACACGGAAAGAATATATAAGAAACAAAGATCCTAGCCTGAAGGAAGAGAGGGGAGGGCATCGAATGGCGGCCAGATATAACCAACAATGGATGCATCGAATGGCGGTAGTGCCAGACGGTGAGACTGCACAAGACACACTTACGACACATAAGACAATAGTGTGTTGTGCAGTCGCCCGTGGTGCCACAACGGAGGCACTAGCTCACGGTGGTAGTCGGCGTCGTCGAGGAACAAGTGGATGCATTGGATGGCGATGAGTGCTACCTTTGTGGCACAACGGTGAGGCCTAGAAGACACACTTATGACACTTAAGACAAGAGTGTTTTCTGCAGTTGATCATGGTGTTACAATGGAAGCGCTAGCTCATGGTGGTAATCGGCGTCGTCGAGGGAGGATGCAGGAAGCTAGCTAGTGGATGAACTCACACGTGACTGCCGGTGGAAAGGTAGATGGGGATCAATTAATAAGGGCTGGGCGGTGGGAGGAACCGGTGCTTGCCATTCGATGTGGAGAGAATGGACGGGTGAGATCAAAATCCTGGGGTATACACCACGGATCGGTGACATGTCATTATCAGAGATGGTTTATTATATGAACCATCTGTGATAATGAATATCAGAAACAATCATATGGCGAATGATTGTTGCATCCACAAGAGGCTTCTTGGTAAAGGCTATGAGAGTAAAGACTTATTCCATCTAAATACTTTAGAGTCTTATTATAATCTGAATGTTGTAACTATTTTAAATAAATGTGAGGCTAGTATTTTGTATTCTTGTTTCTGTCATATTTGTTTTGAAAGTATTGCTAGAATGTCCAAATTAGATTTAATTCCAAAACGTGAAATTATCAAAGGATCAAAGTGCTAGTCAAGTGTGTAAGCAAAGTAGCCTCAAAAACCCTTTAAGGTATTACAGGAAGAAAATAACTTAGCACCACTAGATCTTGTTCATTCAGATTTGTATGAAATGAACATATTTTCAATAAAAGGAAGCAAAAGATATTTTCTAATTTTTATTGATGATGTAACACGCTACTACTATGTGTATTTGTTAAAATATAAGGATGAAGCTTTAAACTACTTTAAGACTTATAAAACTAAGGTTGAGTACTAACTAGAGAAGAAAATAAAAAAAATTGAAGTCTGGTTGTCAAGGAGAGTACATCTCTCATGATTTTTTTCCAATTTTGTTCTAATCATGGTATAGTCCATGAGATTACACCATCATATTTATCCAAATCAAATGGAGTAGCTGAGAGGAAAAACTTGACACTGACAAACTTGATTAATGCCATGTTAGAGAGTACCGATATGCTAAGGCATGGTGGAGACAAGCTATATTGACAACAACTTTCATCCTAAATAGAGTAATCACTAAAAAGAGTGAGATTACTCCATATAAGTTGTGGAAGGAGAGAAAACCTAATATCAATATGCCATTGTAGAAAAAGAGAAAGATTGAACATAAAATATTCAATTGTATTTTTCTACGATATGCCGATAATTGCACGGACCATAGATTTTTAGTAGTTAATCTAAAAACTCCTAAGATTATTGTTAACACAATAATAGAGTATAGAGATGCTTCATTTTTTAGGATCATTTTTCTATGACAACTCAGTCAATTGTATTTTTCTAGGATATGCTCATAATTGCACGGCCTATAGATTATTAGTAGTTAAACCTAAAACTCCTAAGATTATTGTTAACACAATAATAGAGTCTAGAGATGCTTCATTTTTTGATATTATTTTTTTCTAGAAGAACTGTAGGCAGTACTTCACAAACTGAGTATGTTCAAAATGAAAATATTAAAAGTGAGACTAATTGAACTTCTGAATTTCCTACCGTTTCTTAACCAATATGTAATATCCCTGAGGAGGATAACAATCTAGTCGTACTCCCCCATTCCTTTAACTATTTTTATCTTTTTCACCATAACTTCTCTTCTCATACTCTCCACTACTTGCGATGATTTGTGACTAGATTATCTCTTGTATAAGAGGTAGCACATTTGTTAGAAATGGCCTATTTTTATGGCCTATTTCCTTAATTCCAAAGCATGCATGGTTTAATACCATATTGTTAAGGAAAAGTGAGGAAGACCGATTTATAAGGTGAAATCATCACCACTCCTTGAATATGGATAGAGATGGTATGAGGAAGGTTCTGTCTAGTCACACGCGCGCGTGTATTTGCGTATTTTCACATGAAAATCGCGTAACTTGTGACTTGCGACGCGCGACTGTGCCGTGAGGTGGTGCGCCACTTGGCAGACCAAGTTCATATTTATTTTTGCTGAATCCTGCACCTCACTCTCTCTGTTTGAATGAGATTTGAACTTTTGAATTTGAGGCTTAATTGGGTTTTGATGACAAGCAGTTACCAGTGGGTAAATCACTGGTTAAATATTATCAGTTACTAGTGAATTATTGAGTAGTGAGCAATTACCAGTGAATTATTTCAGTTCAATGGGGCAGTTACTAGAGAGTAATTTGCATATCTATCAGAAAACTGAGAAACTCTGGAGAGATTGCTGTGAACTATATTCACACTGAGAAAAATCTGGCAGACCCTTTTACAAAGGGATTAGCACGGAAAGCGATTTCCGTTGCATCTATGGACATAGGAATGGGGCCCATTTAAGTTACTTAGGCAATGGGAAAATAAATTGATGTTGTAACAAAAGAGTACATATTAATTGTACCCATGTCCTAATAAACAATGTACTTTTGACTATTTGGAAGGTTGGCATAAAGCTTTAATGTATTCTGTTGTCCAAATGAGGAAAATGTATTAGCCTGCAGGATGCATAGAAAGAATACACCTACTTGAGCTTAACTGTGTGGTCGCAGTTCACGAGAACATGGTATTTTCTAGAAAACTCATGAGCAGATAAGGGAGCATGACCATATAACGCTCCGTTTAGACGTGGTTCATTGGCAGCCTAGTACTAGTTTATATTTCAAGTGAAATCTGATCACGAAAAGCTGTGAATTCAAGGCATAGTCCATTCATCAGCTGTGAAAAAGATGAATATTGTCATTCTAGGTGCAAGTTCAATCCGTACGGGACCTACACTAAAAGACTAGTATATTAACAGTACTTCAGCACAATATCTTTGTCATCTATTTACTTTTTGCTTTGGAATTAGTGGGGGATTGTTAGAAATTGGCCCATTTTTATGGCATATTTCCTTAATTCCAAAGCATGTATGGTTTAGTACCATATTGCTAAGGAAAGGTGAGGAAGACCGATTTATAAGGTGGAGTCCTCACCACTCCTTGAATATCGATAGAGATGGTATGAGGAGGGTTCTGTCTAGTCACACATGTGCGCACGCACGCGTGCGCGTATTCGTGTATTTTCGCGTGAAAATCGCGTGACTTGTGACGTGGCGCGCCACTTGGCAGACCAAGTACATCTTTATTTTTGCTAAACCCTGCACTTCACTCTCTCTGTTTGAATGAGATTCAAACTTTTGAATTTGAGGCTTAATTGGGTTTTAATGACAGGCAGTTACCAGTGGGTAAATCACTGGTTAAATATTATCAGTTACCAGTGAATTACTGAGCAGTGAACAGTTACTAGTGAATTATTTCAATTCAATGGGGCAGTTACTAGAGAGTAATTTGCATATCTTTATATACCTAGAGACGTCCAAGGTATAGAGAGAGAGTCTCTCACTGCCATCATCTCTTACTTCTGCCAACTTGTGCTGTTGTACTAAGCCGTCTGAACTTCGCCAACCTTTCTTCTCGGCGTGCATCTGGAAGGAAGGAGAGCGACTATCTCCGAACCATTACTGCAGAGAGTACCTGCACGGGGCGACAATAAGGTTTCTGGGCAGCGCTTTTGCGCGACCGCTCTTGCACTGCGTCATCTACGTTCTGAACCGCGTTAAGCCTGCGTGGCTTCCTGTTCTTCTTCAGGCTAACAAGTAAGTCGTTCGCGCGCACGTACGACTTTATTACTGTATTTTTCTTTAGTATATTCTGAAGTATGATGAGTAGCCTGCTGTTAGTAGTAAGTTTTGCATCACGAGTTTATTGTATTTGTCTCCTCATAAAATTTGGAATTAAAATACTGCCCACATTTATAACACATTCTCTCCTTCATTTCCTTTCTCCAACTAGAATTTTGGGTGGCATGGCATGTAAGAGTTGGCTGAGGTGGTTAGATGCCCTAAATTGAATAGATGGAGTATCTTTTTTATTGTTTATGGAATATTGATCACTCGGCGACTACTGACTGAATAGATGGAATATCTTGTTTATTGTTTATGGAATATTGATCCCTTGGCGAGTACTGCAACAGCTACAAGTTTCCCCACATGAACAATCAATTGCGGAATGGATAGCTACTAGTACTATTAGGACTCTTTTATGGATTTATAACTTTGTCAGAAAAACATACAAAATTTGCTGTCGGTTCTTTACTATGTTGAAAGTCTAACTGAAAACCTGAGAGATACTAATACTGCCGTGCTTCGTGGGTAATAGTCAATTAGTCATCTCCCAATACCCTCGGTAAATTACCTAGCCTGTAAGGTATGCTAAACATTATTTGGAATTGATTAGAACAAAAGAAAACCACATTTTGAACTTACTGGTCGCATCGAGAGGGAGAACGACCTAGTCCCGGCAAATTTTATGTGAACACTAATACTGTTGACTTTTTTTCAGTAAATTTCATATAAAATTCATTTTTTTCTAGACGATGTTCTGTTTTTTTAGAGAGGGACTGGTCGTCACAGATTATGAAATCCGTCAGTTGTTGGTTTTTTGCCTTTAAGATTCTGATCCACTGCCACGCAAGGTATGATCAGATATAAAATTGTAGGAATTCTATTGCAAACGGGAAGTTGAAACTACAGCAGGTTAAATTGTGAACATTATAATCTCATCTAGTGGGGACACACACACACACACACACACACACACACACACACACACACACATATATATATATATATATATATATATATATATATAATTAAACTACATGTGTATATATATATACATGTAGTTTAATTATATATATATATGGTGAATTACGTACATCCCAAGGTAGTCAGAGACTCGACCTCAGTCTAGTCTTTATCGGAGAGTCTTAATTCAGCAGCATCTCCAATTCTAACAAAATTATTGCAAAATTGTGATCTTGATTTAATAAAGGGCCTGTGATTCTGATAATTAATTCTAGGTATGTGCATGCATACGCGTTTTCTTGTAATGAGGAAAAAAACTTGGAGGATCCTTGCCAATACAGCCATGGGAATTAAAACTCGCTCTTTGAAAATAAATTTACTAATGATGGATATATTGTGTATATTCTATTCATGCATAAAATGAAGGCATATAGAAAACTATACATATTCAAATAGGCAAAAGCATCGTCCAAATCATTTCATCAAGCCACCTATGTGCATGGACAGAGAGACAAACAGTGACCATCCAACAACAAATAAGCTAGGTCGAGGAACAGGAATGAGGAAAGCGTGTAATGCATTTAGGAAAATAAGAACAGCGGAATATACAGTATTTTAATTAGTTGTTGGTATGGAAATTTAGATATGTAATAAAAGATATCATACAATACAATTGTATTGTATAGAATCACATAAAATACAAATTAAATATACTAGCCTTTGCAGGTGCAAGGGTTAACAACTAGTTATATAAATTAGTTGTGTGGTTAGAAAATTAGGAATACATTCTTCATCACAATTTGGAGGCTTTAATTAACCCTAGAAAAACGTCAGGTCCACAGATAAAAACGGACCATTAAAATTGGTTAGACTAGGTAATGGATCTGCTAATTTTGCATAGGAAAATTAACAGTCCTGATCGAGATGATAGCAATAGCTGGCTGGGTTGGCTAATCTATAAATTAGAAACCTAATGCGAGCAAAAGAACTCCCAAAGAGCTAGCTGCAAACTGCACTTGGGCACATATATTAGCACTGTGAGCTTCCAAAACATGGCAAGTGAAGGGAGCAAAAGTACGCCGACAGGTTCGTTGTCTATGTGCAGGCTAATATGTACTCCTTAAATATATAGCATGGCATGCATAAATTGAGTTTGTTTTTCCATTTCCTGGCAAAGCTTCCCCCTCTTATGATCTTCTTATCTTTGCTAGGAACCGGTATATCAAGACCGGTGCCTTCAACAAACCGTGGGACCAATAACTCATCAAAGCCCACTAGCGCCTCGAAGGGCACTAAGTCATCAAAGCCCGGTGAGTACGTGTTAACCCCGTACGTGTTTTTCAGGAAATTGTTAGCAATATATAGATGCAAAATTTGTCTAGTAAAAAAATGATAATGTGATAGCTGCAAGATGAGCTGGACTTTTTTGACTGATCGACCTTGCTGGTTAGGCTAAGCTAAGTGAAACATTCGTACCAAACAGCCATATGTTTCACTCAGTACATATCCCAAGGTACAACGATGATGTGGTCGCACCATGGAAGAAAATTAGCAACAACTAAACTTAGTAGGAATCATTTATTTAGTATTATAGGATTAGAGTATCAAATCTACCTTGGTATAACATTATTAACATTCCTTCGTTATCCACCATGCATGGTCAATGCTCCGATTAAAACAGGTATAATTACACTCCGAGAGATTTACATCTTTTCTTGACGAATAGAGTTTTACATCTTCCTTATTGATCGCTAATAAAAATTTTACATCCCACTACTAATCAGTCTGTTTGTGCGTTTCATTCTTTAGCTGCAACAGGAATGGTGCGCAGTACTCCTAAGCATTCCTCTGGTAATCAAATACTTACCGAACCAACAGGTGTATATATAGCGAACTAATGAATTAACACACTGATGTGTGTGTCTATATATATATATATATATACACATGATATACCATCTAAACGAACTTAACATACTTTTTTATCTATTAGGTATACTCATATATTAATTCTAAGATATTCAATGCCAACCACATGAAAAAATTGTACGGGAGCACATAGTTTAGGCATATTTTGCTAATATCTTTATTTTCATACAAAAAAGTAGTATGCTAAAAAATATGTATACACTACTAGAAGCGGATCATCCTTACGGTTCAAAACCGTCAGAATATACAAAACCGTTTAAATTTTCTGATGGGTTCCGTCGAGCAAAACCCTCGTGGTCGGTGGAAAGGAAGTTAAATTTGGTGACGGTGCCCGTCAGGAAATTTAACTGACGGTTTACCGTGAGGAAAATGGATTTTCCCGAGGCTAAACTGTCACATAAAACATTGAACATGACGGTACCACTCGTGAGGAAAATTAATTTTCCTCACAGGCCAAACTGTCAGCAAAATACATCATTTAACCTGACGGTTCTACCCGTGAGGGAAAAATGAATTTCCCTCACGGGCAAAACTGTCAGTAAAATTATTTTTTCTGACGGTGCACTGACCGTCAATACAATACCGACCATAAGGAAAATGGATTTTACGAGGGGCCAAGCTGTCGAGAAAATCAATAAGACCTGCCAAAAAAAATTCTGACGGTTAACCGTGAGCAAAATTGATTTCCTATGGCAGAAAATTTTGCATTCTAGTAGTTGTAACAGATTTTTTCAGCCACAATGAATTAGCAAAAAATTACAAGATAGGCAGTGCAGGCTAAATCTTACACATCCATAGTTCAAATTAATCACAACACTATCCTTGCATCAATGAAGAAACATATAATTGAACAAACATATAAAAAGTTCGGATTTCATAAACAATCCATAGACTGATTCATATTCACACAAGCATACCTCCATATTGGTTCATCCATCCAAAAGACATGTAAAATCAAGTACCACATACAAAAGTATCTATTTCCATTACATTCAAGTTCACTAGTCAAAAGAACTGTAAGAAATCACTGAAAATCACATGGAAGCATGGTTGTTGTCGCCATCAATGTCGCCACTGCAGTTGTCCCTGTCGTTTACATCGACGTTACCATCGACAGCACCGTCATCCGGTTGTGAGCCTGAGCCCACATGAGAGGATCCAGTCCCAAGCCCAGTCCCAGTCCCATTTCTATAATGGGTAGGTAGCGTAATACTTTACGTGGGACTTTATTATGGCCTACCTCGTAGCGAGAGGTATCACATAAATCACACTTGTCTTTATGCTCATTATCTTTCCAGTAAAGCATGCGATTATTATAGCACACATCAATTTTCACATATGGCATTCGAGACCCTCTAACAACTTTTTTGAACGGTAGAAGTCCTCGGACAACTTAGACTCTGGAGGCAAAAGTTCATGAATTATTTGTAATACATCATCATAGTGTGCAATTGACATATTGTATTGTGACTTCATAGCTAGCAAACGAGCGACAGCAGACAGACTTGAGTGTGTTGTGTTCTCATGGACTAGTTCGTCAGCGCTAGCGACCATTCTATAGAAAGCCTGGGCAGAGGCCGTAGGCTCCTCATCAATTCCCGGTGGATGTTCACCGCCTAGGTCAATCAACAGATTGTCCATCCGATTACATTCATTGATTTCCTCGTGATCTATTGAAGGGTCCTGTTCATCATGTGTTGTCCATGTTTGATAGTTTGACCTAAACCCATATTTACTTAAGTGCAACTCTACAATATGCCTGTTGTGCCTAAAATACTTCCTGCACATTGCACATGGACTTGACTTAATGGTGTCACCTTCAACTATTCTAGGATTTGAGAATGCATGATCTAAAAACTGTGTAGTTTGTTCAATCCATTCATTTGAGAGAGCTTTACCCCGCTGCCAGCCACTATACATCCATTCATGATGTGCCATAAAATAATTCTGTGTGCATAACATGAATATATCATCCATAAAATTATATCAGGCACAAATATCCTATAGCATATTGCAATTTATCTTTCACAAACTGCAATGTATACTAAACTATAGTGTTGAGCCTAATTTAAGATTAAACCACCATAGCATATTGCAATTTATCTTTCACAAACTGAAATGTATACTAACACAAAAATGATGTAGATTGAAAACTGGACAGATATGTGTATATAAATATACCAATGACGTGAACTGACCGGCGGCTCCTCGTGGTGGGGGTGCCCCTTGGACGATCAAAGGCCGTTCTGAACCGTGAGGGATCAAAATTTGCTATGATTATCTGGTATTCAGCAGTCAACACATCAACAGTCTACAATGCTCCTCTCTCAATCGCTATCGCTGCAACATTCATACACACACCATTGTTTTAGCAATTGTGTGCATTCTATAAATCCAAATAGCATTCAGCTGAAAGCTTCATATTACAATGCATGCAAACACTGACTTCTACTGCAGCACTAGACGAAGCCTCCAACGCATATATATAATCCCCTGCAAATACATGTCTATGCCCGTCCTTCTGCTGCAGCCTTACTACCCCTACTGCTATGAAAATGGAGGTGTATTTCATCATTCGAGGTCACAATTCCATTTTCATTTGAATGCAGACATTATCAAGGCTACGACAATCATTTCTTGAGTTACACAGTACTTCTTTTGTTATACAAAACATCAAGACTACACAATTCCTTATTTGATGCAAGGATATGCAAGTGGCTAATAATAATTGTAAAAACTATAATCTAAATGAATAGCATAATACCAATGGGCATCAAGAAGAAAGTCGATCCATAAAGATGACCTCATGCCTTGCCATTGCAACTATATGTCGTCTCATCTGCGGTAAAATACAAACCCAAATCAAGAACCGATGGAGGATCCAAATCAATAACTCATTGCAACATTGAAAAGATAAATGCGGGGCGGATTTGGGGCTACGGGACGGCAAGCCGGAGCTAGGGTGTCGGGCGGCGGGCACACTGGGAGCCGGGCGGGCGGGCTGGGCCGTCGGGCGACTGGGAGGAGGGGCGGGCTGTGGTGTCGGGTGGACACAGGGAGGCGGGCGGACTGGGCGGCGGGCGAGGGATGGGGCGAGGAGGCGGGCGAGGGATGGGGCAGCGGATCGGATGAGGCGGGCGAGCGGATGAGCGGGGCGGCGGCGAGGGATGGGGCCGGATCGGAGGAGGCGGCCGAGCGGATGGGGCGGGCGGCGGCGAGATGGGGATGGGGCAGCGGATCGGAGGAGGCGGCCGAGCGGATGGGGCGGAGGCGGCGGCGAGGGATGGGATGAGGCCAGCGGATCGGAGGAGGCGGGCGAGGGATGGGGCGAGGCGTCGGGCGAGATATGGGATGGGGCAGCGGATCGGAGGAGGCGGCGGCGGATGGGGCGGGCGGCGGGCGAGATGGGGCAGTGGATCGGAGGAGGCGGCGGCGGGATTGGGCGTAGGCGGCGGGCGAGGATGGGGCAGTGGATCCGAGGAGGCGGGCGAGCGGATGGGGCGGGCGGCGGGCGGCGGATGGGACGGAGGAGGCGGGCGAGGATTAATGTGCGGAAGAGGCGGGCGGCTGCGAAAGTGGGGATATCTCGCCTAGGGTTTTCGGTCCAGTAGCCTGCACGCAATGTTTAGCGGGCTGGTAATTAGCCTAACGGGCTGAAAAAACCTCACGGGTTTATCATCAAATATCCTCACGGTTCACTAAATACCGTCACTAAAATAGTGTATTTTATTGGCGGCATAAGGAGCCCGACAGTAAAATGTATTTTTCTAACGGTGATACGTGGACCCGTCACAAAAAACTGTTATCCCTCACGTTCTATGCGGACCCGTCAGTAAAATTAAAGCCCGTGAGGGATGATCCGTTTTCTAGTAGTGATACCAACTTAAAAAAGTAATAGACGCACGACCTTGTAAATTGATAGCTCGGAACGTACCACATAGCTACGAAAGTACGTTTCATTGAAAAGCAACGTTATTAACCAACTACTTAAGCAGCTGCTTACCTAAATTGACAGTACTGATTATTTTATACATGCATGCAAAACAATAAGATCGTGCAAGCAAGTATAACTAATTAACCTTAAGTTATGAACAATGTTCATTTTGTATTATTAGCTTCTTAGAGAACGTATCATTTTGCATATATACTAATTAACAGCGGTCATCCGCATGGTGCAGGACCGTCGAACAAGTGAACGTCGCACGCATGGGCGAGTGCATGCATGTTGACGTAGATACGTATACTGGAGTTCCACTGCATTTCTCGCTTCTGTGTCTACGTATGTACTTAGTAATAATCCAAAATAAAGCACGACACATTGGATGTACGTAACTCGTTCGTATCTAGTTGTAATGCCGTGTCCTGATGTGGTAGCAATAATAATGCCGTGTCCTGATGTAGTAGCAAGAGTAGCTTGTCGTGTCCTCGTGAAGGGATCTTCGGGTCAGTGTCTGTACTGTATTGTAAAATCGTCGATTTGGATCTTCCCATCTGATCGATAAAGTATATTGAATAAATGGTTTGGTGCAAGTTAGCTATGTATATACTGAAGTACGTGTATTATCGACAAGGGGAAATTAATGGCATTGAAAAAGGGTCACCGAGATTTCCGGTTATAGCTGGTAAGCTGGAATTCAGAAAAACACGGTTAAAAGTTAAAGCAAAATTTTGAATTCGAATTTCGTAACCAGACGAAAAGTTATGGTAACTGACTCGAATTAAATTTTCTGAGATTGAGACGAAACGACAAACATACATATTTTGAGCTTGAGACGAACGACAAACATACATATTTTCCTTGAATTTACATAGTAACGTGTAGGCGAAGGAAACTAAGGCTGCCTATACGGAGCAGTGAAAACTTACCGCCAGAAACGGGTTACCGAGCTTACCACACTGACCCAGTAGAAAACATAACCGCCCCAAAAAAAAATATTTGTCTTGTTTGCTGCAAAAATCAATCATATTATTTTAAACCCTATGAAATTATGAATTTATCAATAACTAAGTAGTTCAACATATCTTCTAGGCGTTGGGACACTTTCTCGTCTGTAGGGTTTTAGAAAAAGACGACACCCGAAAACGTGATTGATGAACTCGTACTTAACCAGTTTCAGGCACACTCGTTTGTGATACAAAAAAAAGGTAGGGAGGCTTCTGACCGGATTGCGTCATCATCCTCCCCCTCCATTGCGGGATTTTACCAGTATACCTAGCAGTGCCGAGTCTATGCGGGTAAGTGTTTTGTACCAACAAAGCCTTGTGCGTCGCAATTTGCTCTTGAAATTCTATTGTGGTCTTCATGCGCACAAAGGCGTCCCCTATATTCGACAACATGAAGGGATACTTCGTGAAGCGTCCGATCCTTGTTCACGTACTCCAAGACAAGCATGCTCTTGAAGATATTTCACGATTTTCCTATCACGAGGAATGCCTGTCGTTGCACGAGTGCCTCGACTTCTATTGGGATCTCGAACGACCTTAAAATTTTCACCCACAGCTGCTCTTGTCGTACTACTGTTAGAGACTTCCAGCTTGCGGTGGTGATGGGGACTCGTTCCCTTGCAATTATCCTGCAGGTAGTCTAAAATGCTGCTGCTGCTTTCTTTGAATGTAGAGGGACCCCAACTATAGTGACATTCATTCAGCCCTTTGGTCTTTTAAAAATTCCTCTGTCATGCTTAGTTACATCGGTCATCAGAGTGCCAGATGCATTCGGTGACATCGATGATCTCTTTTACTTCCTATATATGGAGCATTCAAATTACAGTGAGATTAGAGAACGATCAATTGCAAATTTAAGTGCTCTTCTAAAAAAACTAATTATAGTGAGCTGTGAGCCTAAATATTGGCATATAGTTGTTTTTATCTACTAATAATACTTTAATGTTCTTAATGCAGTTGTTAAGAAATAGCAACATGAGCGACTAAGTACTTTTCAAAAATTTTGTGGACAACTGGTTTGCTTTTCTTGTCTTGGTATATATTATTTCTAAAAATCTCTTTAGAGCACTTGCGTGCCATTCCAAAGAATTCTTGTATCAAAAATATATGCCAAAAGAAAAAGAGAACCAATGGTCCACATAAATTATTCTCGAAAATAGTCAGGTTGCTTGTGTTGGTATTTGTCAACAAAGTTAACTAACCCTGGGAAATATTATCTCAGAGCCGCCTAGTTAACTAGGGAAATATCTCTACTAGTATGAAAGGGGAGTTTAAAGGCACCTCTCCTACAAATCAAAAATCAAGTTTCTTCATTACAGTCACCTTTAATTATATTCCAAGATAACACAATCCTCCAAATAGATTATCAAGAGCACATTTTCACTAGTGGATAATTAACCTTCATGATTAATCGAGGTTTAGTGGATGTCAATTGAACATTTTCAATAATTATTTATACATAGTTGCATGCTTTAGTTTTAAAGTGTTGAGAAGAATGGATCTAACACAAATGGGATCCATTCTTTTACCCTAATTATGGAAACATTTAGAAGTTCCCCTTCAATTTGGTTCCAAGTAGTGGGAAAAGACTGGATCTAAGACAAATGGGATCTGTATACCTTTGGTTCCTGGAAGAACTCACCTAGAGGAGAGGTGGAGAGGCATCAGGATGAAAGGTGGCAGGCAGAGAGGTGGATCACACGTGCCAGTAGAGCGGTGGAGAGGCGATGGGATGGAGAGGACGAGGCATGGGGTTTCTGCAGTAGCAGCGATTCTGAGAGGGTAAGGCTAGGGAGATGAAGGGTCGACGAGTGAGTGTGTAAGGCGGCGTAAACGTAGGGACCCTACTTATAAAAGGAAATTACAGACGATTATTTTAAAGAATTATCTGTGATACAAACATCACAGACGGTTGCATTATAAAACTATCTGTGATAGTCTATAATAGTATCATAGACAGTTTTACAATGCAACCATCTGTAATGTGTGTATCACAAATGATTCTTTAAAATAACCATATGTGATATTCTTTTAAAAGTAGGGCCCCTAGGGTTTGTGCCACCCTTACTCGCATGCCCTTCCATCTCCTGAAGCTATCACAAATGATTTTATAACTCAATTGTCTGTGATGTATATATCACAGATGGTTTGTGCCACTAAACCACCTATGATAGTTCCTTCAATAACTAAATGATATCTTGTTTTTCGGCTAATCTTAGTAAATACCAGCCATGTCCTCTAAAAACAAGCAAGCAGATACAATCATAGATGGAATAATTTCTTAATTACTGAATCAATTACAATGGAATAATTTTTTAATTACATGCTGAGTTTCTTAAGAACAATAGAATAATTTCCAAATAAGTGTTTGCTATGAGGGATCATTCCACTTTACTATTTTCATTTTCGAAAAGCCCTTCACAATGATCGACACACATATAGTTAGCTTCATCACTTCATTTTTCCTCGAGCCTGGTGTCATCTCTGAAAGGAGGCAACTCGTCAAATTGATTGTACTCTTTCTCATCCATGACATTCTCAGCTCTGACAATCCTTCTTTTTCCATGAAGAACTACACGACGCTTCTTATTTGCCGGATTGGTTACATAAAAAATTTCAACAACCTGCTCACAAGTACGAATGATTTATCTTTGTATCCTACATGTTCGAGGTCCACAGTACTGATGCCGTACTTGTCGACCTTTACACCCTATGAAAGTTGGACCCAATGGTACTGAAATAGAGGGATATTAAAAAGTGTGTAGTCAAGTTTCCAAATCTCCTCTACAAGCCCGTAGTAGGAGCTTGGGCTTGCGGAATTGAACTGCTCATGAAATGCATTTATGCGAACACTGCTATTCTGGACTATGCTTTTTCTATCTTGATCTATTGTATAAAATGTGTACCCCTTTATGTCGTATCCTTGCCATGTCATAATTGTAAATTTTGGCCCTTTTGCTGACCATTGAAGCACATCACTTGATGAACTCCCATCGGATCATACCTTAAACCATTCGTTGAATTGACAGTTGTGTTGTCTCATGATCCAAACCTCTAACTAGCCTAGATTCCTTGGTGTATCATGTTCTTGTGCTTGTCAATATATGGAGACACTTCAATCATATGTTATAAAACCGTGAAATGGGCTTGAGCATACATATCCATATCGGGAGTTATTGTTTTCCTTCCGATGGTCCCAATACCCTGTAGCCTCCCCTCGTGACAAGATAGAGGCACACCTATAGGTTCGACCTAAGCCATGTAATCGACACAGAACTCAATGACCTCTTAGATTGCATAACCTTCGATGATGATGCTCTCCGGTTGATAGCAATTCTGTACATGGGACTCGAGAATTCCCATGTACCTCTCGAATGAGTACATGTGACGTAGAAATATGGAGCTGCATATCTTTATCTCTTTCATAAGGTGGACAATGAAATGGAACATGATATCAAAAAATAATAGAGGGAAATACATCTCAAGATGACATAGAGTCATCACCACCTCAGTCTATAGAGCATCTAGTCCATCGAGATCGAGAACCTTCTAAGCAATTACGTTAAAAAAATAACATAGCCTCATGATTGTCACTCCAACCTTGTTTGGTAAAATATTTTTAATTGCAATAGGAAGTAATTATGTCATTAGCACATGACAATCACAAGACTTCACACCAATTAATTTCAAGTTTTCCATGCAAACAAGTTTCTTCATGCTGCCAGAGTAACAGGACGGAACTTTCACACCGTGCAAGCACTAGCATAGTTTAGTTCTCTCGGCCTTAGACAAAGTGTAGGAAGCTAGGGGAAGGTATGTTCAGCCTTTATCAGTCTTTGTCAGTGCTAACTCGGTCCTGATGTTCATAGCGAGCAAGTCACACCGTGTATTGACACTATCTTTTGTTTTGTCATGCATGTTCAATAAGAGACCAATCACGCTATCACATATATTTTTTTCTCGACATGCATGACATTAATGCAATTGTGAACTTCTAAGTGCTCCCATAAGGCAAGTTCCAAAATATTAATCTCTTCATCCACATGTTCTTCTCGGGTCCTTAACTTATGTCCCTTTCAAGCACAATATTGATATCCTTAACCTTATCATAGACATCTTTCCCACTAAAAGGTCTTGGAGCTGAGTCTTCCTCCTTGTTTCCATCGAATTGTTTCTTCATCTTGTGGTATGGTTGATACCTTGGAAGCAATATATGGTGATGCATGTAGATAGTATTGTGCGTGTTGTTCAAACTACACACTCTCGGTATTATCTAAGTAGTGCGGACACTAGTATTGACTAGAGAATTTTGTAGAAAATGTTTAGACATGCTTAGAAATAATCTTAGGCTTAGAATACTTTTTCACATAAAGTGATAACCTTTTAAAATATATTCTTGACTTTGGTGAGTCAAGAAAGTCTATGAAATATTTCAAAACAGAATATAAAACTTGTTGGACTTAGGCAAATGGTATAGTGGTGGGTGCTTGCTAGCACACGTTGTTGTTCGGTGACACAACGGTGATGCCAGGCACAAGGGGTATGTGGGAAGAGCCTAAGTAAATTAAGGACCGGTTTGTGAGCTACTGCTATAAAGCCTAAATGTACTACCACAAGGCTGGTATGGGACAGTTTTGGCTGACTAATTTACGAGTCCCAACCTAAGTCTCGTTATAATCTGAATGTGAGTGTGTCGTAGGCCACGAGAAGTCTCACACAGCAAAAGTGGGGGCCCCAACTTGTGTATCCATGTTATGGTGAAATCTTAGTGGAGGCGTGGCTAGGTTGACGACTTTGCATTGTAAAAGTCTTATTATGATTTTCTCAGTCGTACGCCTATGGAAGCTTGTAGTGGTCGTCATTATGAGATAATCATATCTTATGGGTAAAGTTGTATAACCTCTCCAGAGTGTATAATCTATCCTAGATAGCCGTGCCCACAATCATGGGCATGCCGAGTAAAGCTTTTCACAGACTAGACTTTATTTTCAAAAATAGTTTACCAAATGCTTATGGATGGATAAAATTCATATGAGATCTTTTGGGAAAAGATGATCCGGATGGGATGCCCGTGGATATGTTAGTATGGGAGATGGACCTGCACTAATGGTATCTATTTTGATTACAATGTTATTTTTATTTGTTATATTAAATCCAGTAATTTCCAATCTATTTACTGTAATTCTTTAAATGTTATTTTATGCTTAATTAACCATATATTACTTCACTTGTCAGCCTTGTATTATTATTGCATTTTCTCGTATAACTTGCGGAGTACATTTTATGTGCTCACCTTTGTTTAATTCTGTTGCTCAGAGGATGACTACATCGACTTCGGTGAGATTCAGAATAAATAGGTTGCGTTTTACAGTCATTTGTCTGTGGCATCCGTGATAAGTAGGTATTTTTAATATATAAGCCTAGTACTTCCGCATGCATGCATGCTCTGCTGTATATGCAACAAACTTGCCTTCCGCAGTGCCATGGTAGACCCGAACGTCCAAAAACCACCGTGCTCAAATCACTACTATGTCATGAGCCAGAACTCGAACCATAAGATTTCCGCACTGTTCGATGTGCCAAACCAGGAAGCTACATTTTGAACCATAGGATTTCCATGCCAATCTAAGATGGCTTGCGATGGGTAAATAAATTTTAATTTTGTTTGTCTATATTTTTTTTGCCCATAATGGCTAATTAGTGGCTATGACACGTGCCTCCAGGATAGAACGTGAACTCTCGAAAAGCATTAGGAAGTCCTCTTGCGTGCAAACTATGGATCATAGATTCATAGCCTCATCCACAAAAAGGATACTGCTGTTTTTTTTATCCCCTTGCCATCTTGTCCGTAAGTCAAAATAGTAATTCTTCATTTTATGTCTTTGTCGCTGATTTCGCCTAGATGTATGTCTAGGTATGCATGTATTTTATCTCAGATGGCACGGTGGAAAGGGATACAAAATGATGCGGAAGAAAAAACATCAAAGTTCACTGAAGATGGGTGACACAAAGGCTTGCTCGCTGGAACCAAAGATCACTAATATGACAGAAGTGAGTTATCAGTCCATGCAAGTTGCCCCTCTTACATCGCATATTCTAGGTAGTTAAAATGAAAAAATTTAAAACTTTTGCTTGCATCTTATTTCCTTGGCTTTTGATTGGATTTCCTTCAGAAAAATAAAATATAAATATAAATTTTTCTAAAAGAAATATAAAATTGATAGAATTCAATTTGAATTAAAAATCGAATCTGAAAAGATGATCCATAAAGTGGCATAGGAGAATTTATGGTATAAACTTTTTCAAAAACTCAAAAATATGATCATGGTGATGGATATAAAAATTTGAACATTTTTGAGCATGTTACTAAAATTATTCAAATCAAAATAGTGTATTTTGCATAAAACAGCGGCCTTCAAAGATTTTTTGAGAAAATTTAAAAAAATTAATTTTTAGAAAACATACCCAAGCATCAACACTATGTCAGATAAAATTTTAGAAAACATACACAAGGATCAACACTATGTCGAAGCCTCCACAAAAGTTTCATAATTTTTGATCTCGTTTGCTATCTTTAAAAATTCCACCACTCTATTAGCCAAACCAAATACACTTCTTCACTTATCCTTTAGGCTTTCCTACTTTGCGAAGGCATATTTCTAAGTTTACAGCTTCTCTCTAAATGTTTAAATCCCGTCGCTAAGGAGAGGTACCGAACCCCAACTTACGAGTCAATTGCCGTGTTCTCCACTGCAGGTTGTATCAAACAAACTCCCTCGTTTTCGGGTCATTGATCCGTCATGAATGAGAATTATTTACGAGTTGTTTTGAACGTAGACGAAGCTGAAGTTTACTACAAGGGATAAATCACATATTGCGAGCAGCGTCGACGGTAGGAAATTATACTAGAAAGCCTTCCATTCACTAGTCAATAGTAAATTTTAGTAAACATTATTTTCCAAAAAAATATGATATATACAAATGACAATTTCTTGGTAAACATTCTTCGTCAACTATGTACATATGTTATTTATAGATTTTTAATCTACAAGTCTACACTCTCGCCGTCCTATAATATAAGTCCAAAATCTACCATACACAGACCACAGAAACATTGAATTTAAGATAAATTTAATACCATTGGGCCATACATACCCTATTAAATGGTGTACTATAACTACTCACTCATTTTTACAACATTAAAGTAGGGTATTTGGTGGAAATATTGTAATAATTAAGTGCATCTTTGATCTTTACAATAGATTTATATTGTGTAACGATGTTTTTTAAAAATGAGAATTTATATTTCGAGACGGAGGGAGTACATGTGTAGCTTAACTTTTTTCCTAGACCACGTAAATCGTAATCATATATATGAGAGGTACGTATTGTCGTGTTCCCCACAGTTAAGTTGCATCTCTCCGGTTCCCTCGATCTTTGGATGCATGAGAATTGACAATCGGTTCTGAATGTAGACGGTACATGGATTGAAATGGAAGTTTATTCTGTCGAAGTAAATTACTACGTAAACGACGTACAGTTGAAGTCAGATGTAGGAAAACCCTGGCGACCAGGACACTCGGTCGGTCCGGACGTATCTATTACTGAAGAGTTGGTCGTTATAGATTCATTTTTTTTCTGATCATTTTATTTACTTAACTTCTCACTATTATCTATTTTTAATCAAGCAAAGTAACTTTCTTCTATAGCATAATTATCTATATATTTAATGATTTTTGTTGTAATACACAGATACATATATAACTAGTATATATAATATATGTACGTGGGCACAAACATTTTCATGCCTGCAGTCCGCAGAAACCGGTTAGCATCGATCAACTTGCATGTGAAACAAACCGAAAAATTTGCAAAAAATTGGATATTTGATAGGATTTTCTACTATCTCTCATCATCCATAAATGAGTTGACTAGCTTACCTATCTATAGTAAATGACAATACACAGACTTCCATCGTCATCACACTAGTACTATTAGGACTCTTCTAGTGGCCGACTTTTGTCATCTGATAAAACTGTAAATAGAATGAATGTAAATATTTTATGTCTATAGGCGGTCAAATTAAGGTTAATTAACTGCGTGTGCATTGTAGGATGATATCTATTTGAAAATAGAGGGGTGAGACACCAATAGATATATATGGAAAATAACTTTTACTCCCGGGTATAAGTATACCCACCTCTAATATATCACCTAAAAAAACTTGAAATACTCCTTTATCACTTTAGGTATACTCGTATACTAGTTATAAACCACACGAAAAATTGCAAGGAAGTCTATAGTTTTTAGTGCATTTTGTAAATACCTTCATATATGCACATAAAAAGAAGTATGTCGAAAAAATATACATACTACCTGTGAAAAATTGTTCATACCACCTAGATGATCTTAAATACTCATATACTATATGTACATACCCCCTATTACGCGAGATACTCCCTACGTTGTAAGATAGGGTGTAATTACACCCAAGAGTAGAAAAGAGACTTCCTATATATATATATATATATATATATATATATATATATATATATATATATATATATATATATATATCCAATATATATAGTATTTTAGTATGTATATATATATATATACATATATATATATACATATATACATATACATATACATATATATAAAAACATATGTGGAAAATGAATTCCGTACTTCCCAAGGTAGTCAGAGTCTCAACCTCAGTCATAGTACCTTACGATTCTAGCAAAATTATTGCAAACCAGGGTCTAGGCGTGTAATCCTGGTTCGTTAGTGGACACTTCTCCACTTAGTCTATAAATAGAGGGTCTCAATTATTGTAAAATATAACTTGTGGAGAAGAAAGCATTAAAAAGATAAGAGTTCTCCCCTACCTCTCGTGTTCAATTTATTATTTTGCATTACCTATGTTTGATTCATCTGGTTTGCCTAGGGGAGTTGCTTGACCGGACTAGCCAATGATGGTTCCTCAATAAGTTATTAGCACGACTCGCTCCGATAGATTGAAAGGTAATCGTCAAAGCACTCGTAGATTAAAATGACATCTAGATAGCTTTAAATTTCGTAAAATTTCTCTTTCTAGATTATTTTTCTACGGTGCAAATCCGCTTTAAATATACCACGAGCAGACCTGAAGTCGCTGGCCAAGCCAATCGGTAGATTTGTGCAAAAGAGTATATGTTCATTGCACTATACATTGAAAAAAACACGTGCACTACCTGTATGAGTCGCACGAACTACCGCCACCGCCCACATGCATCGGCTTGCACCCGTGGCGCTCACATGGCCACCGAGCCATCGCGTCAACCATCCGAACCGCCCACATGCGGTCGAGCGTCTGCGTCGGCCGTTGCGCTACCTATCCGCTGTTTGCACTTGGCCTCTCGAGCGCCGCCTGCACGCATTGGCTTGCAGCTATGCTGGACCACCGCCGTCGGGGCCCCGCATGGCTACTGTCGGAGCCCTGCATGGCTGCTGCCGCCAACCTCATGTTGAGCACCGCCACCGGCTCGCATGGCCACGGCCGCGCTGCCCAAGGTGCCCGAACGCTCTGTGTCACCGCTCGGACACGCATAGCCGCCACCGCACTCCACACGGGCCACTGCCAGCCTCGGCTGCTCGCTGCACCATCGACCCCGCCTACCGCGCTCGAATGCGCCGCCACCGCAGTGAACAAGGGTAGGGAAACCCTACTCTTGCTCTTTAACTCTACCGAGTGGATCGGGCAAGACTAGGCCGGAGAGGCTTGGCAAGGGGATCTAATTTTTGCAAAAAGCCCTCGAAAAATAGAAAATTACGTGGAAAATTTTGTTAAAATTGAAAATTACCGAGTAGGCCCTCGGAAATTGCATAATTCATTAAAAATTTATATTCCAGCATAAAATGGGCCTCGGAAATTAAAATTTTGAATTATTTTTAACATCTAAAGCATGTTTAGTACTGTTATTATTACTTTCTATGTTTTTGTATTTATCTACCCTTAGCCTTGTAGGATCAAGGATACCGACTAGAGGGGGGGTGAATAGGAGGTTTTTAAATTTCTTGTCTACTTAATTAATTTTCTACAATTCTAATTTCAAGAATGTAAAACAATTAAGTCTACACAATTCTAGTCAAGTGAGCAACAATGCTAGTTCCAAAGTAAAGCAAGGATTTCAAGTAAGCTAACTATTGAGAGCTAGTGAAGTACAAATAAGAAATGAACACAAACGATGTTTTTACCGTGGTATTCGGAAACTTGCCGGTTTCCCCTACTCCACGTTGAGGTTAGCTCGAACGAATCGAACCGGCTCCACAAATTAAGCCGAAACACCTCGATCACTAGAGGTAGCTCTTCCCCACTCCGGGTAGGTGAGCTCCAACCTTCACAAGAACACCGGGTCTTCTCACAATCTCCTTTGAGAAGATCACCGATCAAATCACCGCCCAATCGTCCAAGTGTCGGCAAACACTAAGAGTAACAAACCAAGGGCTTCACTTGATTACAAACAAGTGCCAAGGATCAAACTAATGAATGCTATGCACTTTTTGCTCAACCACCTCAAATATGTGCTCAAGAGAGAAAAGAGGTGTGGAGTGAATGCTCAATGCTCAAGAATGATCAATGGGGTCTCTAACTTCTGTCCTTGAGCAGTGGTAGGGGTATTTATACCTTTCACCTACCAAAACTAGCCGTTTGGAACAAATTCCAGAAAAATCAGCACAGGCGGTACTACCGCTGTTCTACAGCCGGTACTACCGCTTCCATATCTGACCCGACAGAATGGCTATGTCAGAGCCTCTGCAGTGACCGTTGGATTGTCGGTGCGGTACTACCGCCGTTGAAAATTACGGTACTACCGCTCGCCGGTAGTTCCGCAAAGTCGGCGCGGTACAACCGCTCGAGCCGAACCCCAAAAGTCTAAGTTTGGTGCTCTCTGGAAAAAAGGCTCCGCTCTCCCTCCGGAACTACACGGGCGGTAGTACCGCTCGACAATGAACTACCGCTTCCTCAAAAACTCGAAATGCATCCGGAGGGTGCTCTCTGGAAAAAAGGGTCCGCTCGGAGTCCGGAGCTTCCGGTAGCCGGTAGTTCCGATTTTTCTTGCGGAACTACCGCTCGTCCAGACAGAGCAGAGATTTTGCTTTTAAAACAGATTTTTCAAGTATGCATGATCCTAGCTTGATCCATATGGCACATAAAGCTTGCTATCAAGTTACTTGCCATGATTCCTCTTTATGGTACGATTATTTAACCTATAATCCGGTCTTCCACCTTTTCACCTAAGACCGGTAAAAACAAAAGAGGATTCTACTTTACATATACCTTTGTCTTGAGCCAATTTAATCTTCACAATTAATCTTTGGCCTGCATCTTGTCACCCATAAGTGGACTTACCTTTTAAAACTCATTAAAAATATTAGTCCTATATTCACATAAATTCATTAATTACCAAAACTATTTTTAGGGGTCTAGATGCTTTCAATCTCCCCCTTTTTGGTAATTGATGACAACATATCTTAATTGTGAGAGAAAATGTTTTGAATGTACCACCCTTTTAAAGTTGTATATTCTTTTGATTTTAAAGAAGAACAATTTTCGCAATAGTCATTCATTTTGGCAATGTGTAAATTACTTCCTTTTTAAAACCAAGGCGAGGGGAAGCTCCCCCTAAACATGTGCATAAAATTTTTGGACGAGTAAAGAACATCACATAAGAGACAAGATGCATGAGACAATAGCATATCATGGATATGAATAAACATACAAGATAAATAGTCATTACATCCCATAATCATCCAAGCAACTAAAGTAAACAAAGTTCATTACAAATATATAAAATAGCATCTGCCCAAAAGTAAATCCCACTGATCCCAAAAGCCCATTTTTTCAACTCTTCTCCCCCTTTGGCATCAAGTACCAAAAAGAGCTACTCCTGAGGTGTGGAAGGAGAAGGACCACGGCGGCGACGACGAGTGTAGCGCAGAGGCAACGGAGGCTGGGACAGGGACTCCTCGATGACTGAAAGTCTGCCATCAAGAGAGGTCATCCTCTCATCAAAGGTATCCATCCTAGAGGTGAGAGTAGCAAACCCCTCGATCTGACAATCTCGCAGCTGAAGAATAGTGGCATAGATCTGAGACAGGGAAACCTCCTCTGGGTGAGCTACTGCGGGTGCTGCTGCTGATGCTGCTGCTGCTGGATCTGACTGATGAGCTCTAGTGGAGGAGGGAATGGGAGGCTCGGGTCTGGGTCTGTATGGCTTATGCCTTCCATTATAGCTGCCTCGAAAATCAAATTTCCTCTCAATCACAGCAAAGATGTAGGGAGCATAATTTATCCTTTTGATTCTGTCATTCTTAGAAGAGGCAATCTCCCTAATGATCAAATCTACTACATCAAACTTCTGTCCTTTCATGATGTAGTCTATCAAATTTCAAGCATGTCCTCTAATAGCATCAAAGTTACCACTCTTGGGAAAGATAGTATGATTTATAATTCTGTTGACAATGCTAGGAATAGGGAGTAGTCCAACCAACTTTCCAGGAATGAAAGTCTCACCTGTGTTATAGTAAATGGACATTTCTGAAATGTCGAGAGCTGGCTTATCATATACCTTCTCATAAGCACTCATCTCAGCTCTCAAAGCAAGCTCGAAATCATGCTTAGTTGCCTCCAGCTTCTAACACACAGTCATCCAAGTGAGATGCTGGAAATCAGGTGAGATATGGACAGAGGCATAAAACTGGCGAATGATCTCCTCATTATAGTCTGACTAAAGGTTCACCAGCTGATGCAGTCCTACCCTCTGAAACAGCCTATAAGTCCCATCATACTTATCAATCTCATCCAAGTGATCCCAGTCAACACACTTATGATCAGCAAAAAGTCTGTTCTTTCCATGAAGTTGATCAAATACTTGCTCCTGGAATCTTGTGTGAAACTTTGGATTGACTGAGTTGGGAGGAAGCTCATACTGGTTTCTGTGCCTCAATCTGGCATACTCCTCAACAGATATCTTTTTAAGGTCAATCTGAGGGTCCTCTTGTTCTGTTAAATTCTCCTCAGATTCCTCCATAGGAGAGCTGATCTGCTGCTCAGATTCTCTTTCTGAATCTGAAGGTGGAGCTGGTCCCTTGCCTCTGTCCTGAGCTGCCTTTTGAGAGGCCTCGGACTCGGCTGGGTCACGGGAAGATTCTCCAGAATTGCCGGTAGAGGAGTACAGTCTCCGGCCGGTCCTCCTAGTATTAGGCATCTAATGACAAGAAGAAGTAGTATTAGAGCCTAACTGTAACAGCCTAGCTGTTTATTTCAAATTTTTGGAGGAAAAAAAATTTATTTTTTTAAATTAGATTAATTTGGTTTAAAATAAAAATAAGAGTTTTGTTTGTGTAAAATTTGAATTTTGTTTTGCTCGATTTTACGCTTTTAGAAATTGGATTTGAAAAGTAATTTAAAGTAAAAACTTAAAAATATTATTAAATAAAATGATATTTTGATTTTCTATAAAAATCCTAATTCAAATTAATTATTTGGAATTTATTTGGTGTTCGAGTTTTTACGGGTTTTAAAATCTATTTTTAAAATAAAAAGTACTTTAGGTAAGAAAATTAAAATACCAACAGTAGTTGCAAAAAAACTTTATTAAGTCCAAAATGTCTCCAGGAAGTTCTTTGAATTTTTCTGGAATTTTTGGAAGTAATTTCATATTTTTCTGAGCTTTATTGAATTTTCTGGTGTTTTCTGAAAATCTAAATCAAATTTAATTCTCCCCCGCCCGATCTAATCTCGTGCGTTCATTTTCACCAAACCCCTTCGCTCTCCATCTGACAGGCCCGATTTCCTCCTTGTGCCGCATCGCTTATCTGACCGTCCGCTCTTTTCTCTCTCTCTTTTCTCTCTCGCTGATAATCCCGGTCCCACCTATCAGTGAATAAATCCTTTTCCTTTACAAAAATATTTCGACCAGAAAATCAAAATCCTTGCTGACATCATAAATTTCTTTTCCACAGAAAAACTATTCATTTGAAAATCATTTCCCTTGATGACGTCATAATCTGATTTTTCAGTTCCAAAATAATTCCAGAAAATCAGTTTATTCTTTTTCTCTCCTTTTAAACTTCCAAGAGCTCGTTTTCTTTCATTTTAACTCCGTTTGAGCCCATTCAAATTTATAAATTCATCTAAAATTCCAATCTATCCATTTCTATCCTCTTTTCAAATTTTGAAATTTTTGAATTTATTTGGTTTAAATTAAAACTTAGAAAGTAAAATTATTTTAAATGGTTAAAATAAACTTCAATTAAACCTAAAATTATTTTATTTGATCTTTTCAAATTCCAAGGGTTTTTGTGGAATTTTATTGAATTTTCTGAAATTATTTTATTTTAATTTTTTAAAATATTATTTTTTTATTTCCGTTTTCCCTCTCCTCTATCTCTTCATCTTCTTCCTGAATGAACCGTTTCGTTTTCTCCAGAGCGCACGCGCGCCGCCATGACCGCTATTCTTCAAGCTTTGATTCACATTGATTTTCTCCACCATTTTTCACGAAATCAAGTGCAATCACTTCCTCGCTTCATGACTCATCCGTTCCCAACCATTCCTCTCCTCATTCATGTGCATTTTCTCGAGAAAACGAACCGTCACCGAATTGACACCGTCGTTTGATCTCCCTCTCCGGTTCACCTCCGCGCCTATAAAAGGGAGCACCGGGTGCCCCTTCTAATCCTCATCCATCCCCGAAAGTTTTAGGTCCTCTCTTCCTTTCTTCTCTCCGCAATAGCCATTTTTCTTTTGTGAACCGAGCTTCGTTCCTCGGCCTTTTGCGCCTCCAACAGTGGAGTTGAGTCACTTTTGACCACACCGTTGGCTTCGTCTTCTCGCGTTCTACGCGGTGATTCCCTCGCCTTCGCCGGAGCATCGCCGGACCACCGTCGCCAAACCGCGCCGTCGTTCCTCTCCTCACTGCGAGCCGACCATGCGTGTTGGATCAAAACCAAGGTGAGCATTGTGTTCCCGACGTTCTCCTCTTCGTTTCGCCACCAACCTCACCCTCTAACTCCTCTCCGTTTGCCCGGCACGCCGATGTCAATCCGTCGGACACCGAATATCTTCTACGCCGTGTTTCGCCACCATCCGGCGTCCTTTGGCCGAGCCGTCTATATCGTTGAGTTCCCCTCGACGCGTTCTACGCCATGCTTCCATCGCCATCACTCGAAGACTCCCCGAGTCCTCGTCGACCTGGTCGAGCCAGACGCTGAAACCGTGCCTTCGCGCATACACCACTTTTCGGTAAGCGCTTTGATTTTTGTTCGTGTCATATCATGTCCTAGCCTCCAAGAAATTTATCTATCATTTTTTATTTAATTTTTCGTGGAGCCAATTGTCAGAAATTGAACTTTCCGCGAAAATTGCCGTTTTTGACTCCCGACGTCGATTAAATGCGTCTCGTTGAGTTCTAGCCCATGCCGTAATTTTTCTTAGACTTGCCTCGCGCGTTCTACGCTGTGCTCACTTCGTTTTCCCCGAAAAGCCTCCACAAATTTTTGCCTCTAACACCTCGCCATGGCCGCCAATGGCATCTCGTGTCCCCATCTATCCGGTGGTGTTTTCCACAATCCGTTCGCGTCATATCGTGCCAAACCATCCCAGGTAGCTACCTTTCAAGTGGTTTTAGATTCGCTTCACCGAGCATCAAGATATCAAGTTTTTCCTTTTTCTCTACCGTCGTCGTTCAAACGTCGATTGTATCGTTTCCGTTGAATTTTCAGCTTAGACAATAATTTTCCTAGCTTCATCATACCATGTTCTACCCCATGCTCACCCTACATCTCCACGTTCCATACCCGGTACTATCTCTCCAACCTGTCGATGTCGCTGCTATGCCGTCACTGCCGTTTTTCCCTCACCGCCAGTGATTGCCGCCGTTCCTCGACTCCGTACCCACGTCACCACCTTCGTCTCGTCGCCGGGGTTCTATTTTGCCCGTTCACCATCACCTCGCAACCAATCGACACCGTTCTATTCAAAAAGAAATTCTAGGGTGTCAATGGTACATGGCATTCAACGTCAAACGAGGGTATAACAATAATTGGAATAACTAATATTTATAAAACAAGAATTATCATTTTATGTAACATAGCAATGCAGTAATTTTAAAATAATTGAAATATTTCTCAAACATAGGTTCAAGATGTTCAAAGGAGACTTGCCTTCGTATGCGATATCTTGACTTTCTTCTTTGGTCGAAAATTCTTCTTGACGTCGGGTTCTACGCGCGGAACGATAAATACAAACGAACAAATAAATACAAATAAAATCACAAAAAATATAAAATATATACTGGAAGAAAGGGTAAGATTTTAGATGAATTTAGGAAAAAGAATCAACGGATTCGGAGTTCAAATGAGGGAGAACGAATATCTGGAAGTTTTAGATATCACATGAAATGATAACAAAATCCGAGAATTTCTTTTTGAATAGAACGGTGTCGATTGGTTGCGAGGTAACGGTGAGCGGGCAAAATAGAACCCGGCGACGAGGCGAAGGTGGTGGCGTGGAGTGCGGAGTCGAGGCAGCGGCAATCATCGGCGGTGAGGAAAAACAGCGGTGTGGCATAGCGGCGACATCGACGCAGTTGGAGAGATAGTACCGGGTATGGAGCGTGGAGATGTAGGGTGAGCATGGGTTAGAACATGGTATGATGAAGCTAGGAAAATTATTGGTTAGGCTGAAACTTCATCGGAGACGATACAATCGACGTTTGAACGACGACAGTAGAGAAAAAGGAAAAACTTGATATCTTGATGCTCGGTGAAGCGAATCAAAAACCATTTGAAAGGTAGCTACCTGGGATAGTTTGGCACGATATGACGTGAGCGGATTGGGAAAAACACCCCGGACGATGGGGACACGAGATGCCATTGGCGGCCATGTCGAGTGTCGGAGGCAAAATTTGTGGAAGCTTTTCGGAAGCGGAAGGATGCACGCGTGAGAACGCGGCGAGGCAAGTCTAAGAAAAATTATGGCACGGGCTAAAAATCAACAGAGACGACGAATCGACGTCGGGAGTCAAAAACGACCATTTTCGCAGAAAGTTCAATTTCTGACAATTGGCTCCACGAAAAGTTAAATAAAAAATGATAGATAAATTGATTGGAGGCTAGGACACGATATGGCGAACAAAACTCAAAGCGCTTACGAAAAAGTGGTGTATGCAGCGAAGGCACAGTTCGGTCGGCTCGACCGGTCGACGAGGACCCGGGAGTCTTCAACGATGGCGATAGAAGCATGGCGTGAAACGCGTCGAGGCGAACTCAGCAGTGCAGACGGCTCGCCAACGGATATCGGATGGTGACGAAACATGGCGGAGAAGACACTAGGCGACCGGCGAGTTGGCATCGGCATTTCGGGCAAACAGAGAGGAATTAGAGGGTGAGGTTGGTGGCGAAACGAAGAGGAGAACGTCGGGAACACAATGCTCACCTCGGTTTGATCCAACATGCAGTCGGCTCGCGGCGAGGAGAGGAACGACGGCGTGGTTTGGCCACGGTGGTCGGCGATGCTCGGTGATGCTCGGCGAAGGGGGAGCACCGCGTAGAACGCGAGGAGGCAAAGCCAACGGTGTGGTCAAAAGCGACCGGACTCCACTGTAGGCGGCGCAAAAGGCCGATGAACACCGCTCGGTACACAAAAGTAAAATGGCTATTGTGGAGAGTAGGAAAGGAGAGAGGCTTTGAGATTTCGGGGGTTGAGTGAGGATGAGAAGGGGCAGCCGGTGCTCCCTTTTATAGGGGTGAAGGTGGACGGGAGAGAGAGATCAAGCATTCATGCCATTTAGAGCACCGGTTTCAATTTCGTGTAAATACACATAAATAAGAGGGAAAACGATGGGGAATTGAAAGGTCTTGATGAGAGAAATTGAATACAATTTATTTCACGAAAAACCGTTGAGAAAATCAATGGGAAATCAAGTTTGAAAAATCACGGACATGGCGTGCCTGCGCGCTGCGCACGTGATGCTCTCGGGACGATGATTCCTCTCTCCTTTTTCTTTTTTTTTGTATTTTTGCTTGGGATTTTGGAATTGAGCTCAAACAATTTCCGAAAAATCTAAAAAAAATTCCGAAGATTTCTTGAGACTCAAAGAACTCAAATAAAATATTTTTATCAAATTTTAATGTTTAATTTAATTTTATTAAATAAAAATTCTAATTAACATTTAGTTTAAACCAAATAAATTCAACAATTCTAAAATTTGAAAATAGGGTATAAATGGATAGATTAGAATTTTAGATTAATTTAGAAATTTGAATGGGCTCAATCGGAGTTAAAACAAAAAAGAACGGGCTCTCGGAAGTTTGAAAAGGGAGAAAAGAATAAACCGATTTTCTGGAATTATTTTTGAACTGAAAAATGAAATTTTGACGTTATCAAGGGAAATGATTTTCAAATGAATTATTTTTCTGTAGAAAATAAATTTATGACATCAGCAAGAATTTTGATTTTCTGGCCGAATTATTTTTGTAAAGAAAAATAATTTTATTCAGCGACAGTGGGGCCGGGTTTATCAATGAGAGAGAGAGAGAGGAAAGTGCGGCGGTCGGATGAGCGATGCGACGCAAGGAAGAAATCGGACTGTCGAATGGAGAGTGAAGGGTTAAGGAATATGGACGATGCGAGATTAGATTGCGCGGAGGATTAAATTTGATTTAGATTTTCGAAAACACCGAACATTCAATAAAGCTCAGAAAAATATGAAATTACATCCAAAAATTCCAGTAAAATTCAAAGAACTTCCTGGAGACATTTTGGACTTAATAAAATATTTCCAACTACTTTTGGTATTTTAATTTTAATACCTAAAGTACTTTTATTTTAAAATGGATTTTAAAACTCTAGAAAACTCGAACAACAAATGAAGGCCAAATAAATCCAAATAATTAATTTGAATTAGGATTTTATAGAAAATCAAAATATTATTTTATTTAATAATATTTTAAATTTTTACTTTAAATTACTTTTCAAATCTAGCTTTCTTAAAACAGACAATCAAGGCAAAACAAAATTCAAATTTCACACAAACAAAACTCTTATTTTTATTTTAAACCAAACTAATTTAATTTTAATATTTTAAATTGTTTTTTTCTTCTAAAATTTTGAAATAAACAGCTGGGCTGTTACACAATAATTCTTCTAACTTCATCATACCATGTTCTATCCCGTGCTCTCCCTTCATCTCCATGTTCCATACCTGGGTACTATCTCTTTCCAACTTGCCGTTGTCGCTATCTCGCGTCATTGCCGTTTTTCCCTCACCGCCAGTGTTGCTGCTGTTCATCGACGCCGTACCCACGTCACCACCTTTGCCTCGTCACCATTGTTCCATTTTGCCCATTCGTCTTCCACCTCGCAGTCTACCGACACTATATTGTTCAAAAAGTAATTCTCGAATTTTGTTATCATTTCATGTGATATCTAAAACTTCCAGATATTCGTTCTCCCTCATTCGAACTCCGAATCCATTGATTCTTTCTCCTAAATTCATCTAAAATCTTAACCTTTCTTCTAGTATATATTTTGTATTTTTGTGATTTTATTTGTTTTTATTTATTCTTTTGTATTTGTCATTTCGCGCATAGAATCCGATGTCGCCGAAGAATATTCTAAGCAGCAGCAAGAAGATTAAGATATCACACACGATGGCAAGTCTCCTTTGAACATCTTGAACCTATGTTTGAGAAATGTTTTGATTATTTTAAAATTAATGCATCGCTATGTTACATAAAATGTTAATTCCTGTTGTAGAGATAATAGTTAAACCGATAATTGTTATGCCCTCATTTGACATTGACAACCATGTACCTTTGACACCTAGGTTTCCTTTGTCTCAATAATGAGATTATTATAAAACTTTGGTAATTGTTAGAACGGTAGTAAAATGCTTAGTCGTGCTATATAACCTTTGGTAACCTTGGAATGGGAAATTATATTTCATTGAGCCAGTTTTTGTTTTCAGAAATTTAGTGGATTTTATCCATTTTGAATTTTACTCAAAATTCATTTAACTCAAAAATTCATTTAAATAAGTTGTTTGTACGAATTTTTTAATATAGCAAACGGCCCCAAAAATTATGAATTTTTTTTGAAGGATCCTTACACAATACATTTGATTGTGTAAATTTTACACAATTTTATATTTTCTAAAGGATCCATCTGATTACCCATGTTAGTTTTTCCCAATTAGCGATATGCGATTAACATTTAATTCGTGTTTTGCACACACTCTCTCTCTCTCTTGGTGAAGCGAAATCCGCACGGGCACCGTGTGGTGGCCATGTTTTGCACTGGCCAGCCTCCCTCCTCTGCACATTTGTTGTCCGTGGTGCTATCCCCGCTTGCCCTTCCTCCTCTACATTTGTTGCCCCATTGATGTCGTCCTTGATTCGCTCCCTCCTCTTCACATTTGTCACCCCGTCGATGTCGTCCCCCCTTGCTCACAGTGCTACACCTCGACAACGCATCTGGAATTCATGGCACAATGCAGCGATAGCCCCTTCACTTGGCTATAAAATAATGAACTCTCGCAGTCGCTCATCGCTCATCTGATATTTGTTTCACTTCTCGTTCTCACACTCGTTTCTGAGAATTCAGAGAACGTAACATAATTAAATTTTTTTAGAGTGTGAAGTTCAGAGCAGTCGTCATGATCGTAGCACTTTTCATTGCTACCGTTAGGTAACTATATGTTGGATGCCTTTGTCGTTTTACAATAGTCATAGTTAATCATTATTAGTCGACTAGTCGTAATTAATACATCTTTTATTCTTGAGTAAGTAGGTCGAGAGACCATGTGAGGTCAACCCATGTGTATGATGAGTAATTGACATCGGTTTAGGGAAGTCGAGTTTGAGTTGGTTGGTTCGGACCATGTCGTTGCGGGGTGCAACAGGCTCGGTCGGACTTGGTCAAACCTGTCAATAGGATTAGGATGCTTATTCTGTTGATTTGACAGGTTTGGGCTTGATATAGTGTCATTAATGCTATTTATGCTTTAATGTATCGAGCGGTGCTATTTGATGTGTTTCTTATGCATGTTGGTCGCAGGACATCGAGGCGGAGTCGTGGCGAGACACGAGGTGACCGGACTAGACGCGGTGGCGTTGAGGTCGAGCGGTCGGGATGTGTCGAAGGCGTGATCTCGAGGTGGTTGCAAGGCTTGGGCGACAAGGAGCGGAAGCTTCCCGGAAGGTGCAGGAGGGGCAAAATGGTCATTTCGCGAGGCTGCACAAGTGGGAGCGGGCTCCGTTCGGGTTTAGTCGGTAACGGTGGGAGACCCGTTAGCTGAGGCTATAAATAGCGAGATGAAGGCTGCGTACCCTTCATGCACTTGAGGGAGGATTAGGGTTTGCTTTAGTCAAAAGAGCCTTTGAAGAGGCCTTTTGCTTTAGGCTTTAGTGGTTGGAGACTACTAGAGGGCAGCAAAGGGGTCTCCCTCATTCAGTCCCTCCACCAAGTGTGTGTGTGTTCCACCCAAGAACATGTGTGGTTCTTGGTGATCTTGAGATGGAGAGGTGAGGATGGATTGAGAGTCTTGTATCATTTCTTCTTGTTCGAATGTACATGCGTATCGGGACTCCTTGTAATCCTTCCTTTGGAATGAAAATCAAAGTTTCTTCTCGGTTATCTTTTGCTACGATGCTTTCTAGGCTTGATTCTTGAGATTTTCATTTCCTTGTTGATTCTTGCGTTTGAGTGGCAAAATGGGTTGCTCAGGGATGGAATTGCATTTGTAGACCCTTTGGTCATCTAATTCCAAGAGCAATTTGATCAATTCGCAAGAATCACATTTTGAGCTTTTCTTGTTCATCCTTTAGGGTTTTGCCCCAAATCTTGATTCCCTCTTTGAGATGGCTTGATTCTTGACTTGCAGAGTCCTGAGGGTATTACTAATATATCTGCAAAGTTTCTTGACCAAAGGATCAAAGAATCGTTGGGAATTTGGACCTTTTGATTGTCTTTGTCTGTTTGTTCGGTTTTCCTCTCAATTTGCTGGAGCAGGGAGCGGTCGACCGGCCTTTCCATGGCGGTCAGACCGGACTCTTGCCGACGGTCAGACCGGCGTATTGCCACCGGTCAGACCGGTGTTTAGCCGGCGGTTAGACCGGCATCTTCGAGCGGTCAGACCGGCCAAGCGGTCAGACCGGAAGTTTGCCGGCGGTCTGACCGGCACGTCTTGTCTTGATCGACCATTTTGTGCCTGACGACACATAGTTTCCTAGGTTTTGTTTCCCCTTTCTTGCTGTGCTTTTTCTTTGGGTACTCAAGGTTCCAGAGAGGACTCTTGAACTCCATCATAAGCTATTCGTAGCTTTTGTCGAGGAGTTTCATTAAGTGGAACCTTCGTGAACCTTTGAGGGGAAAGTTTTTAAAGACGACATTCACCCCCCCTCTGTCGCCATTTCGGTCCTTCAATTTGTATCAGAGCCGGTTAGCTCTAATCCATAGATCTTAACCGGTCTCAAGAGCCATGGCGATGGACAAGTACTCGACCAAGCCGCCCGTTTTCGATGGCATCAATTACCCCTTCTGGAAAAGCCGAATGGAGACATACATCCAGGCCCAGGGGTATACCATCTGGCGCAAGGTCAAAGTCCGATTTGTTGTTCCTGCCGATGAGAACATCAATGCCGGGAACATGGCTGATGTTGAGGCGAATGCTAAGGCAAGGAACATCATTATTCAGGGCTTGAGTCGTAGTGAGTTTGACCGCATCTCTCATCTCTCGTCTGCTTTCGATATCTGGGAGACCCTCGATGCATACCATGAGGGCACCACCCAGATTAAGATAGTGAGACAGGACCAGTTCAAGCGAGATTACAACAAGTTTGAAATGCTCGCTGGCGAGTCCCTTGATGAGTGCTTTGCGCGTTTTCACAAGATTTTGAGCAATCTCCGAGCCGTCGGTCTCACATACTCCGACTCGGATAACGCTCGACAAATACTTGCTTTTCGACCTTGGTGCAGGAGATGAAGGTGGCGCCATCAAGGACACCACCGACCTCTCGACTTTGGCGCTGACGCTACTGTACTCGCGCCTCAAGACACACGAGATCGACATTGTCTCTCGTAAGTCGAAGTCGCAGTCGATGGCTCTAGTCACCGATCCCAGTTCGGCTTCTGGTGTTCTGCCGATTCACTTGGTGGGTTCTCCTAGCGGCTCTCGTGACGTGGCGATGATCGATTAGAGCGACTAGAGGATGAACAGTGGCCCTCCTAGCTCGAAGTTCTCCCATGCTTACAAGAGGAGGAGGAGAAGAGAGCGGACGATTATCTGCCCGAGTGTGGTGGCCCCAACCACATTCGAGCGAACCGCCCCAAAGCGGAGAAGGGCAAAGCGACTTGGTGATGCGAGCAAGACGACTACACCGATAAGAACCGCAACAAGAAGACTCGGTGACATCCACAAGGCAAGAAGAAGTTCGCGACTTGGAAGGCCAAGAAGCTTTTCCACCGCGTCCTCTCGCGTTCGGCGACCTCGACCTCGGCGAGGTGGAGGGATGGAGCGACGACGATGGGACGGGTGACCAAGACCCCAAGGGCGGCGACGACTTCTCGGGCATGTGCTTCATGGCCCTCGAGGGCGGCGAGCGACAAGCTCTACTCCGACTCCGATGAGGTATACCCATCTTATGACCAGCTTAATGATGCATTTCTTAAGTTAGGTAAATTTCATGCTAGATCTAGAGTTAGATGTAGCGAGTTAGAGAAGGAAGTAGATAGACTGTCACAGGAGCTTACTTCACTTATATCTGCTCCCTCCCGTGACGAATGTGATACATGCCCTGCTTTGATTGGTGATTTGGAGAAGCTAAGGACTTCCTATGATAGTGTGACCTCTGAGCTAGATATTCTTAAGGTGGAGAATGTTAGTCTGCTTGCTGAACTAGAGATGACTAGAATTGTTGTTCCTTTATCTACTATTGAGACTACTTCATGCACCTCATGTGAGGATAAGGACAATGTTTTTAGAGGTCTTTACACTATGCTTCTCGATCTGCCCGAGATTTGTGAAAGTTGCAATAATTTGAAGATAAACCTAAAACGGGCAGATCATAAAATTGCAGAATTACAAGCTTTTCTTCTTGAGCCTATTGCTTCATGTGTGAATTGTCCCAAATTGACTGCTGAGCTTAAATCTGTTTCCAAACAGTTTCAAGAAATGATTGACAACAATAAGAAAATGGTTCAGTATGCTTCTAAGGACCCTGTTAGCTCACCATGCAAAAACTGTAACAAACTAAAATCTGACTTGATTGCTTTAGATGAAAAATATGTGAAGCTAACTAAGGACCTACTAGAGAAGCCACCTTCAGCTTGTAATGTGATTGTGGGGAAGGGGGAGAAGCCCTAGGATAAGGGTAAGACGCCTAGAGACGCGAACCAACCTGCTAGTAGTAGGAATGTGCCCCCAGAGTCGGCTGTGCATGCACAAGCCATTCTCTCCTCTACTGTTGGTTCTTCTTCTGCTCCCTTACCTTCTGCTGTCTCTTCTCCTCCCTGCTCTTCTTGTGCCTCTCTGTTTCGAGAGTGTCAGTACCTTATGAACACCCTCGAGAGATTTGTAGGAGGCAAGAAGAAGCTTAATCTTATTCTAGACAAATCAAAGATTTGCAAATTCAATCAAGGTCTAGGATATGATTTTCTAGAGGACAGAAGGAAGCATCCACCTGCCGTGCTCAGACCCATAGCACCAGGTGTGATCGAGACTAAGCCCAGGACCGAGAAGGTCAAATTCAAGTCAGCGGGCTTTGTCCGAGGGATTTCGGCGACAGGTGATACCACTGCTTGCCCTTGACCTCTCGAGGCGGCTATCTCATGCTACTTCCGCCTCTCGGGCGGTATCATTGCACCTTCGCCGGAAGGATGGACACTGATCGATCGATGCTTGAGCGCGCCAGATCGCGCGAGAGACCGTGTTGCAGCTCTTAGGCGTATTCGAGGTCGCCCGGACACAGGTGCACCTAAGACCAACATGAGGTCTAGGTTTGCATCAGTTGCTTCTGATGGCTTTGGGCAGCATCGAGGACTTGGTTTTTCTGAGTCTTCTGGTTTTGGTCCTCGTGCTGCTCCTGTTCGTGACTTCCGCCGTCCTGAGGGTAGATCTCATTTTTTCCGTCGAGATAGCTACCCGCGGCGTGATCAGCGTGTTGCCGGGACTCCAACTTGCTCGCCGTGGCGCCGGACCCGACAGCGACTTGGTCTGCACACGGACCTTACGCTTCTTTGGGTGACGAGGCGTGGGGTAGATAGAGGTCGATCGTGCTTGACTACTTCATCCGCTCGGCGTGTTACTCGATATTGGGTGCCAAAATCACTCTTGATTTACCCCAGTACTAAGACTTTACTCTCTGTTTGACTCAGGTTCGCCGGGCAGGGAAGGGAAAGGTTTGGCTCGTAGACTCCGGGTGTTCACGACACATGACCGGAGATTCTCGTTGGTTTTCTTCTCTTGCCTGTGCTCCAGGTGATGAAACAATCACCTTCGGAAACGCTTCGTCTGGGCGCGTCATCGCCAAAGGTACAGTGCGCATTAATGATTCATTTATTTTGAAAGATGTTGCCTTGATTAGTAAGCTGCGGTATAATTTGCTTTCGTTTCTCGACTTCCGATGACGACTTTGAGGTGAGCTTTAAGAAAACAATTGCAAAATTCTTGATTCTTGAATGATACGGTTTGCGGTTGTTCTCGTTTTGGGAGGATCTTTCGTGCTGATTTTTCCGAGTCTTGGTGATCCTCTCCGTGTTTAGTTGCTTCGAGTCCCGATCTCTCTTTCGGCATAGGAGACTTGGTCATATTGGTTTTGACCATTTGACCCGAGTTAGCGACCACGATCTCATTCGTGGTCTCGCCAAACTCAAGATGGTCAAAGATCGGTTTGTGCTCCATGCCGGCACGGCAAGATGGTTGCCGCTTCTCACCCTCCCACACGATTACTATGACCGATGCACCGTGACAATTTGCTCCATATGGACACGGTTGGACCACTCGAGTGCGGTCGGCGGGAGGGGAGTGGTATGTTCTTGTTGTGGTCGATGACTTTTCGAGGTACTCTTGGGTGTTTTTCTTAGCCTCGAAGGATGAGACGTTCACACATTTCTGAGGTCTTTTCAGTAGGCTTTCTGTTGAGCTTCTAGGTGCCTTACGAGCGATCCACAGTGACAATGGCACGGAGTTCAAGAATTCCTACTTCGAGAGGTTCTGTGGTGAGACAGGTGTAGAGCACTAGTTCTCTTCTCCGCACGTCCCCCAGCAGAATGGCGTCGTGGAGAGGAAGAACCGTACCTTGATCGAGATGGCCAGGATGATGCTCGATGAATACTCTACACCGCGGAAGTTTTGGACTGAGGCTATAGCCACCGCGTGCCATGTTTCGAATAGAGTTTTTCTTAGGGCACACTTGCATCGTACTTCTTATGAGTTGAGATATGGGTGAAAGCCCAGTGTATCTCATTTTCGTGTGTTTGGTTGCAAGTGCTTCATTCTGAAGTCCGGGAACCTAGATAAGTTCGAGTCACGTTCATGTGATGTGATCTTTCTAGGCTACTCGACTTCTTCGCGAGCCTATAGGTGCAGGCTGCGAGTCTAGTAAAATGGTAGAAACACAGAGGTGACCTTGATGAGGCCGGTCAGGGACTAGGCCCGATATCTCGAGTTCTTTAGAGCGATCCGATACCATCTTTGTGGATGATGAGGGCGATGGAGACGAGTTGTCTACCCGATCCAGTCCCTCATCCACCCCTTGAGGTGCCGTCCTCCACCGCACCTCGAGACGATCAGCCCATGCCTTCTGCTTCCTCTAGAGCTAGTGGCTCTGTTCCTACCTCGTCAGCTCACGAGGTAGAGCCCACTTCTTCATCTCATCCTGGACCCCCTAGACATATCCAGAAAGCTCATCCTTCTGAGCGGATGATTGGAGACCTCTTTGAGCGAGTTACACGCTCAAAGTCTGGCATGTCACTTTTCTGTCTCCATTCTGCCTTCGTTGCCACCTTGAGCCCAAGGATATTTGTCATGCTCTTTCCGACGAATCTTGGGTCAATGCCATGCATGAAGAATTAGAAAATTTCGAGAGAAACAAGGTCTGGTTGCTTGTTGAGCCCCCTCGAGGTCACAATGTCATTGGGACCAAGTGGGTGTTCAAGAACAAGCAGAATGAGGAGGGGTTAGTCATTCGAAACAAGGCTAGACTGGTAGCTCAGGGCTTCTCTCAGGTTGAGGGTCTCGACTTTGAGTAGACTTTTGCCCCTGTAGATAAACTTGAGGCCATTAGAATTCTGCTTGCCTTTGCAGCTTCTAAGGGTTTTAAGTTCTACCAGATGGATGTCAAGAGTGCCTTCCTCAATGGGTTTATTGAGGAAGAAGTTTTTGTGAGACAGCCTCCAGGTTTCGAAAACCCCAAATACCCAAACCATATCTACAAGCTTTCCAAAACATTGTATGGACTTAAGCAGGCCCCTAGAGCTTGGTATGAGAGGCTTAAATCCTATTTGTTGAGTCATGGTTTTGAGATGGGTAAAGTGGACAAGACCTTATTCATAATAGGCATGGCACCGACTTTCTGCTCGTCCAGATATATGTCGATGACATTATCTTTGGTGGCTCTTCTCATGCTCTAGTTACACAGTTCTCGGATGTCATGAGCACCGAGTTTGAGATGAGCATGATGGGTGAGTTGACCTTCTTCCTTGGCTTCCAAATCAAGCAGACTCGAGAGGGTACCTTCTTGCATCAAGGCAAGTACACTCGTGACCTCTTGAGACGCTTTGACATGAGTGATTGTAAGCCTGTGTCAACTCCAATGGCTTCTACAATTTCTCTTGACCTAGATGAGGATGGCGAGCCAGTTGATCAGAAGGAGTATCGCAGCATGATTGGCTCCCTCTTGTACCTCACTGCCTCGAGACCGGACATACACTTCTCTGTGTGTCTTTGTGCTCGGTTTCAGGCTTCTCCTCGCGTATCTCACCGCCAGGCGGTGAAGCGCATCTTTCGGTACCTTCGAGCTACCATTGACTATGGTATCTGGTACTCTTCCTCTTCTTGTCTTTCCTTGAGAGCCTATTCGGATGCAGACTTTGCTGGCTGTAGGATAGATAGGAAGAGCACTTCGGGCACCTGCCAATTCATTGGCACTTCTCTCGTTTCCTGGTCCTCTAGGAAGCAGTCCGGTGTTGCACAGTCCACCGCAGAGGCCGAGTGCGTTCTTGCCGCCATTGTTTGCTGACCAGTACTGGATGGCGTTGACCTTGCGGGACTTTGGGTTAGCTATAGACAGTGTTCCACTCTTTTGTGATAACATACGCAATTAACATTGCTAAGAACCCGGTCGACATTCTCGGACCAAACATATTGATATTCGCTATCACTTCCTTAGAGACCATGTAGAGAAGGGTGACATTGTGCTCTAGTTTGTGGAGAGTGACCACCAGTTGGCTGACATTTTCACCAAGCCTTTGGATAGCTCGAGGTTTTCAGCTCTGCGGGGAGAGCTCGGGGTGGTCTGTCCTTATGGACTGTTGTGAGGGGGAGCTTGTGCTTTACTGCTTTACTATTGATTATGCTCTTACTCCCTTCTGCTTGCATTGCATACGGGTGCATTGGGTTTAGTCATTCTAGCATAGGTTCGAGTGGTTCTCTTGCCGAGTTTCTTAGACTTCTTACTCTTATCTTGTGATTCTAGGATGCTGCTCATTAGCTGTTTCTTATCTCACTAGGTTGAGCTCACTCACTTCTTGTAGGCTCTAGCGAGGGTTGGGCCACCCTCGGGTGAGCAGTGCGTGTTTGCTCTCTAGTGTGTGTTTCCCCATCGGTGATAGTCACAGGTCATATGGGGTAGATGAGAGTCGATCGAGCCATAGTATCCTCTATATCTTATCTATGCTTTAAGGACTGCCCCGTTGGATTTTATTTGCCAGCTTCTCTTGTCTATTGCTTTGGTTCAGGGGGAAGTCATTTGAGAACTTCTAGATCTTAATGCTGACACAACTCAACTTGAACTAAAAGCTGCATCACATGTTGATGGGGAGTTGGATTTCATTGCATGTCATTCTGCATTGTAATATAACTACATGGAGCCTTGATTATTATCCATTGATGACATGTTTAAAATGCTTTACATCTTGCCATGATTTGTGCTTATTTGCTACATTTATCATGACTTCATATGTGTAGACTAGCTTTTGCCATAATAAGTTAACTTAACTTGCACAACTTCAACTAAAATTTGTTAAGTTAGCACTTGAGACTAGTCTTTCTTGAGCTATCCTTTTATGATCTTTGCCATGTCAAATAGGCTGAGTTGAGCGTTGAATCTTCATTGAGCCTTAGATTGAGCTATTTTTAGTCTCTTGATAATGCATAGGCTTATACAATCATTTCAAAAGCAAAAAGATCTCTTTTGTGCAAAAAAACTGATCTCACCAATTCTTTCTCATGAGACGGCTTGCCATTGCACTAGGCATGAACTCAGGGGGAGTTTTGGATGACCAAGATCATTTCCTTAAGCTTCTCGCTTGGAATGATCGCATAAGGCTTGAGATCTAGCACAAGACTTAACAACAAATCTGGTTGGAAACGACCATAAATTTCAAAAGAAAAATACGTCATTTGTGCTCAATTTGCTTAAATTACAAAAGAACCAAGTACTTGAACCAATGTTTTATTCTTGAGCATAATAGCACTCTATTTGGACTCAATATTAGCTTCTTGGTTCCGCTTAGCTTATTGACATGGCTTGCACCATTCTTGGATGTCTCTAGCTAGACTTTGCTCCTTGATGACTTAATTTGTTCACAAATTGCACTATATTTCAGATTGTCATCTCTTTGGTTTAGCTAGCATATACATATCTTGTCATGATCTAGATAGCTTCTTATTGAGTTATGGCTTGATGTAAACTCATATGGTCATTTTGGATAATTCTCATGGCTCTAAAATGCTTAGAATAAACAAACTTCAGCCATTTTATCCATTTTCATGACTTTTTCTCCTTCTTGCATTCTTGATGCGTTTATTGCCAAAAGGGGGAGAATAGTGGCAGAAAAGGCCATTTTGGGAGCTTTGAGGAAAACTTGTTCTTTCTTTTGCTCCTTCTGTCGACATGGTCATTTGCTTGCTTCATTTTCTTCTTTGGACCATGTTGGACTCTTCAAACTCAACTTCATATGCTTTTTCGGTGTTTGTCAATATACTCATCAAGGGGGAGATTGAGAGACCATGTGAGGTCAACCCATGTGTATGATGAGTAATTGACATCGGTTTAGGGAAGTCGAGTTTGAGTTGGTTGGTTCGGACCATGTCGTTGCGGGGTGCAACGGGCTCGGTCGGACTTGGTCAAACCTGGTCAATAGGATTAGGATACTTATTCTGTTGATTTGACGGGTTTGGGCTTGATATAGTGTCATTAATGCTATTTATGCTTTAATGTATCGAGCGGTGCTATTTGATGTGTTTCTTGTCTGTGTTGGCTGCAGGACATCGAGGCGAAGTCGTGGCGAGACACGAGGTGACCGGACTAGACGCAGGTGGCGTTGAGGTCAGAACGGTCGGGATGTGTCGAAGATGGCGTGATCTCGAGGTGGTTGCGAGGCTTGGACGACAAGGAGCGCAGAAGCTTCCCGGAAGTTGCAGGAGGGGCGAAATGGTCATTTCACGAGCTGCACAAGTGGGAGTGGGCTCCGTTCGGGTTTAGCCAGCGTAACAGGTGGGAGACCCGTTAGCCAGGGCTATAAATAGCAGATGAAGGGCTGCGTACCCCTTCATGCACTTGAGGGAGGATTAGGGTTTGCTTTAGTCAAAAGAGCCTTTGGAGAGGCCTTTTGCTTTAGGCTTTAGTGGTTGGAGACTACTAGAGGACAGCAAAGGGGTCTCCCTCATTCAGCCCCTCCACCAAGTGTGTGTGTGTTCCTCCCAAGAACATGTGTGGTTCTTGGTGATCATGAGGATGGAGAGGGTGAGGATGAATTGAGAGTCTTGTATCATTTCTTCTTGTTCGAATGTACATGCGTATCGGGACTCCTTGTAATCCTTCCTTTGGAATGAAAATCTGAAGTTTCTTCTCGGTTATCTTTTTGTTACGATGCTTTCTAGGCTTGATTCTTGAGATTTTCATGTCCTTGTTGATTCTTGCTTTTGAGTGGCAAAATGGGTTGCTCAGGGATGGAATTGCATTTGTAGACCCTTTGGTCATCTATGTAATATCCCGAACGTCGTTACGACATAAGATTTTAAATCCATCGCGGAATCGCCGGTTTTTCGGTAAATCGCGGGAAGGGAAAAATATAAATTGTAGAACATTGTAAAATAAATTAAAATAATTAATTTGGATGTTTTGGGCTGTCCGGAGGGGTGGGCCAGCCGCTTTGGGCCAGTCAGCCCAAATGGGGGCCTGTACCCCCTCCCAAACCCTAGCACCCTCTTTATAAACCCCTCCTTGGCCCCTCCCTCTTTCCACCCCAAACCAGCCACCACCACCCTTGGCGCCCCCTTCTCCCCTTGCTGCGCCATGGTGCCAAGGAAGAAAAGAAAGGGAAGAGAGGAAGGAGAAGGAGAAGGAGAAGGAGAAGGAGGAGAAGGAGAAGAAGGAGAAGAAGAAGAAGAGGAAAAGATTGGGGAAATTTCTTCATCTAGGTAATTTTTCCCCATCCCAATCCTCTGTTTTATGGATTTATTAGGGTTCTTGGCACGGAATTGGATGGTAGTTATTAGATCAATTGCCCGATTAGAGTTTTGTCGCGGATTGGTTTTAGATCTATTCGCATAGCGCGGCTTGTCTCGCAGTTTTGATCTAGAAAACGAATTTTTCTGCGGGTATCCCCAAAAGGAAAATTGTAGAGGACTTCCAGATCTATCTCCTGTATTTTTTTCAAATTTGTATACCATGGGATCTGGGAGATACGGGGTCGGCAATACCGCTGTCTGGCAGCAGACAGATCGGTACAGCCCTACGGTAAACCGGAGTTTAAAATTAGTAAACAAATTTTCCTGAGGTCTCCCCAAAAGGAAAGTTGTAGCTTACTTCCGTATGTATCTCCTGTATTTATTCAAATTGTTATATTACGGGATCTGGGAGATACGGAGTCGGCAATATCACTGTCTGGCAGGCGGATGGATTGGTACAGTCCAACTGTAATCCGGGATTTAAAAATAGTAAACAAATTTTCCGGCCTTGTCCATAGTTGGGAAAGTTGTAGATAATTTAGATATCTAGCTTCTGTATAAATTTGGGAATTTTTAGGCCTCTGTGCTGTCATGGGCACGCGTTTGAACGCGGCTGCCCAATCTGCCAGAGCAGAGTTCTTCCTCTGTTTTGGGCATTAAATTACTCCTAGCTGTGGTTAAAATAAAAATAGGTGTTCTGAATGAAAATTGTAGGTTTTTAAGTCATGAATCCAGAGAGGTATTATTTTATATTTTTCAATCTATATTTTTAAAGATACAAAATTATGAAGCAGCGCTGCTGCAGAGAATAAATGTTGAATTGTGGAGCGGAGAGGAGTTTTCGCGGGTTCGGGTCTCTAGCGATGTTTTATATATTTATGTCGTGTTTGTATGCTGTGGTTGAGTGCTGAGAGGTGTCTTATGGACAGGTGGTCTTGTCCCTGAGCGCTCTTGATTTTTGTGGTTCGTCGCTTCATCGGATTGAGGCAAGTAAACGTAGCGGTGATTGCTACCGTTTAACCTGTTGTTCATATTACATTTAGTTTACATTATTATCGTAATTTGATACAATTGCCATGATTGCATGATATTTCAATTGTGGAATTCTTGCTTAACGTTAATATGTTGATCATGAAATTAGTATGTGGTGGATGTGATTATGTTGAGAGCATGATAATGCTCCTTGCGGATGAATTATTGTGATTAATGAATTTTCATATCATTCAATCATTCATATCATATCATGTCCTTTGTGTATGTGGATGTCGCCGCTTATAGCCGCGACCGTGCGTCTGACATCGTATATTGCCGTGTCTGACGCACCTATTCGCCGCGGAAGCATTCGTATATTGCCGAAATACGATGCATTGCACTTCGACCACAGGCAAGAGTAATATGGAGCATAGCATGAGCATTCATATGCATTGCATTGTGGAATGATCATTTGCATACATACGCAAGTTAATGTGGTGAAGTTATTTTGTGGAATGTACAACTTCATAGTTGTAATGTGGAATTGGCTCTTGTGAGCTATTGATGGAATGAAGGTTGTGGTTGTGGTCTTGGAATGTGGTTCATCCCTTGTGTGATTGTGATGGTGGCATGAAACTCTTTTCTCTTGTTTTAATTGTTTATAGTAATTGTGGATATGGGAAGTAATATTTTTTCTCGAACACGCAGGAGAGCTGCGCATCATTATATTAAGAAGAAAAACAAGAAGTGGGTTAAGAAACCCCGTACAACCACACACATAGACACACCCTTTTACATCAATGACGTATCTCTCTCACAGTTTACATATGGGAAGTAATATAGTATTGAAGTAAGTCATACATATGTTTTATTGCCTTTGGTAGTGGTAGTGGTTGAGAATTTAAAGTAGTCAATCATGATTTAATTGTTAATAATTTACCGTCATTGATAGTGAATTGAGGTCGAGAATATAAACGTTGTTAATTGTGGAAGATTAAAAGTTGATGATTAATCTATTGTGGTTTGTGGAGGAATAAATGTTCCTTTTGCATTTAATACGGGATAAAATAATTGCATTCATATGCTAATTAAATATGAAATCCTAGAGGAATGATTCATGAAAGTTTAAGGTGATTTAATATATATGAACATAAATTGTAATTGTGGATGTATGGAATTATAATGATGATGTTTAAATTGCTTGTAGTTTGAATAACTTGTTAAACTGTTTGCTTCTTGAGATTTTTATCTCACTCTTGTTTCCCCTCCTGGTGGACTTTGAGCATGCATTGGGAAGAGCGGTGGCACCACACTGATGCACTTGGATTATAATCGTAATGCTGAAATAAAGTTGAAAGAATTCTAGTCATTTGCTTAGTTATCATATTGATGTATGTTTCATCTTATTAATGTTATTTTGGAACCGTTCCTTTAGTTATTATGTTGGAGATGATTATGATTAATGAATTGTTATCTTAATTCTGTTTATCTTAGTTGTTTGCGCTTCCGATTATACTATATTGTTTAGTAATTGTTACCAGTTTATTTTATTTTCGTAAATTGGCTAGTTGTAGAGCGACTTGTAGCATCCGGGTAATGTGGATCACGGGTGTTACTGATTAACATCGAGCGGGCTTTAGGTCCGTGGTAATTAAATTATTAAATTGACACACTTGCACAGTAGGATGGGATGGGTCAAGCATTGCATTTATGCTTTTGACATGTTATATTGATGATTTACATTATGAGATAATCTCGTATGACTATGTTTTGCTCCTATGATTGTTATGAGTGAGAATTGTCGGTGTTAATATGTAGAGATTTTTGTCTTTGTCTTGGCAATTGCCAGGTTATACCACTGTTTGAAGCATGGGGATTAGCAATATAGTTACCTTAGGTAACTTAATTGCAGATGTTGTGAGTGAGTTTCTTTAGAAAAGTTGCTATCTTGCTTGAGTTGATTTTGGCCAATTCTTGGCTTATTGCAGTTAATGAATTTTTTTTTGAGTTTGCGATTCTTGCAGTTGAGGGTATGCAATTGGTCTCTACCTTTCCTTGAAGCAGTTATTGTTTCTTTCCGGACTAATGAGATACTTTTGCTACATGTGCTTATTGTTGGCTTGTAAGGTTAGTTCCTTTGTGGGAGTTTGTCTTGTTGTGAATCATGGCTTATTGGTTCGCTTGGTATTTTCCTTTATAAATGCAAGTTTTGAGTTGCAAAACTCATTAAAATGTGAAAGTCTTGGATCTATGTTTTCTTTTAGATTATTTCAGTGTTGAAGTTTATTTTCATCTCTTTTCTAAAAGAGAGTGTTAAACCTTTATGGTGTTTTGCTATGCTTAAGTGGAAGGTGGTAATCATATAAATTAATTTATAAGGTATGAATTATCATGTTGAGATGTTAGTGTGGTGCATAATTAATTTTAATTAGCATCATCGGAGGTGTAGTTTATTAATTTGATATTGCCTTGTAATAGTTTCTTGAAGAACTATGATTAAGAATTTGTCTATTTATGATTAGAACTCATGGAGTTATTGAGGAGTGTGCAAAAGAATTGCAATGATTATTATGATTGATTAAATTTCTATCATGTTGGGTGAATTGAAGTACTATTGTCTTTAGTAATTAATCTGACCATTTAGAATGATTAAGTAAGGAGGTGTTGGAATATTGTCTTGGTAATATTAACCTTTAATCATCATTTATTTAGATACTTTATGAGCATGTTCAATTGCTAGATTCATCTATCTTTCACCATGCTAAATTGTTGAAATATGTATAAAGAAATAGATGAAGATTGACATATTAACTTGTAGAATCTTGTCTTACAAATCTGGTATTATTGAAGATTAAAGTTATTTCGTTCTAATTTCTGAACGTAAGGAGAAATATTGAATCTATGTTCACGATTGTTTTATGATTGTAAGTAGAGCTAGATTATGAATGTTGTTATGATAAAATAATAATCAACTATTGCTAGTAATGACTAGGGTACAATCAATTTGTGCTAAATTAGAGTTGAGCATCAATAAGAATTGAATATATGAAATTTAATGAGAGATTTATACTAGCATGTTTCGTGAGATTGCCATGTTCTAGCATCATCTTGTTTAAGAGCTTTGCTTTAATATGGTGGCTTATGCACTAGGATTTCCTTGATTAAATAGTCGCAATCTTATCTAGATAATAGAAACATGATGAAGTGATTTCTTGTGTTTCTTTTGGAAAAGTTTATGACATGATTTGTGGATATGATGATGCTTGTTAAGAATGTATTATTCTGATGTTAGCATGATGGTCAGTAGGTGGTTGTGATGATAATGTTGAATGTTCTATAAATAAAAGAATTTGATAACTTCCATGATACTATTTAAATCAAAAGTTTTGATATTTGCGTGCGCGATCTTTTGATCTCATGACTTATGTGGTAGCTCAAATTGTTTTAAGCAAAGTGTCGTGTTGAGAGGTTTTATTGGTTCTTAAGGAATTAATGCGTTACAGTCTTCAAATCTGTTTTGTTGGAATTGTCATGGTGATACCGTAATCAAAGAAGGTTGTTCTCTTTGTTAAAAGAAAAGTTTGGTAAAAGTATTGGAGGTTAAAGTCAAGTTGTGCATTTCTTTTGAGGTGTGTTTGACTTCTTATTCTCGCCGCATAAGAGTTACTTGAGCTCAAATGGCAATATATTCATCGCATAAGAGCTTCTTGAGCTCGAATGGCATCTTGTATTCTTATTTGTTTGAGATTTGGTTTTCTTCTTGAGAAGGCATGTGCCTTCATTTGTGATCTTATCTTTTGTTGTCTAAGATTTATTGCTATTTCTTACGGTCTTGTGTTTATTGCGGATGGTAACATTTTTCTTTGTGCTGGAATTTACTTCTTTTGCCTCTCCAAGAAAGGGGTAATTAATTTGGGTTGCAAGTCTTTAAGAGGTGTATGGCATCTAGTTGGTGTGTTGGGCGATGATTTGGAAATCTTTGGTTCAAGGAAGTTAAATTTTCAAAGGGCATGGATTGGGAATTTAATAATATCTCGAGCAGTAATATGCTCTCTTGATTGTTATTTAAACTGTGTGTTTATGGCAGGGTCATCGCAAATTGAGTGTCATATGTCGTGGTGTATTCTTTTCGAGTTAGGAAAAGAAAATGATTATTTTGGTTTGTCGAGTGATTTTCACTCTTGGATTGTGCGGTGTGGATTCTCCAAATGTCTATTTGGGAGAGTGTGAATGGAGTGGTTGTGAATCCATTGTTTTGGATCGTGGTTCTTTGAAGGAAGGTTGTTTGCTAGTGTGTTGCTTGAGAATCATTTATTCCTCTTTTGGTTGTGTTCCTTTTGCAAAGCTATTGTTTGTGCTTCGAGTAATGCTATGAGTGGAATCTGTGGTCGAATCCTTTAAAAGGGGTACAATGTATTATCCCGATTATAATATATAGAGTAAAATATTCTAAGAAGGAGGATGGTATTAGTTAATGGATTGATAGTTTTACGTGAAAGGCGGGATATGTTGGTCGCTCGGGCCGGCGGGAGAGTTACGAGTGCTCGGCGTTGTCCCGCGATGTCGTGGACTCGGCGGTCGATGTGGAGGCCCTCTTGACGAAACAGGTCCAAGCAGGAGGTGGCGTGGGGCGTGAAGTTCAAATGTAGAAGAAGGATCCGAGTTCTTGAGGCGGTGAGAACCCATAGTTGTTGTTCCTTGTGATGTTCTATCCTTGGGATGCTCTATTCTTTGATTGTTCTTTTTGTCACGTGGGTTGAGGAGCGAGATTCGAGGACGAATCTTTTTTAGGTGGGGAAAATGTAATATCCCGAACGTCGTTACGGCATAAGATTTTAAATCCATCGCGGAATCGCGGTTTTGATAAATCGCGGAAGGAAAAATATAAATTGTAGAAAATTGTAAAATGAATTAAATAAATTAAAATAATTAATTTGGATGTTTTGGGCTGTCCGGAGGGTGGGCGGTACCGCTTTGGGCAGTCGGCCCAAATGGGGCCGTACCCCTCCCAAACCCTAACACCCTCTTTATAAACCCCTCCTTGGCCCCTCCTCTTTCCACCCCAAACCAGCCACCACCACCCTTGGCGCCCCCTTCTCCCCCTTGCTGCGCCATGGTGCCAAGGAACAAAAGAAAGGGAAGAGAGGAAGGAGAAGGAGAAGGAGAAGGAGGAGAAGGAGAAGAAGGAGAAGAAGAAGAAGAGGAAAAGATTGGGAAATTTCTTCATCTAGGTAATTTTCCCCATCCCAATCCTCTGTTTATGGATTTATTAGGGTTCTTGGCACGGAATTGGATGGTAGTTATTAGATCAATTGCCCGATTAGAGTTTTGTCGCGGATTGGTTTTAGATCTATTCGCACAGCGCGGCTTGTCTCGCAGTTTTGATCTAGAAAACGAATTTTTCTGCGGGTATCCCCAAAAGGAAAATTGTAGAGGACTTCCAGATCTATCTCCTGTATTTTTTTCAAATTTGTATACCGTGGGATCTGGGAGATACGGGGTCGGCAATACCGCTGTCTGGCAGCAGACAGATCTCCTGTATTTTTTTCAAATTCATATGCATTGCATTGTGGAATGATCATTTGCATACATATGCAATTTAATGTGGTGAAGTTATTTTGTGGAATGTACAACTTCATAGTTGTAATGTGGAATTGGCTCTTGTGAGCTATTGATGGAATGAAGGTTGTGGTTGTGGTCTTGGAATGTGGTTCATCCCTTGTGTGATTGTGATGGTGGCATGAAACTCTTTTCTCTTGTTTTAATTGTTTATAGTAATTGTGGATATGGGAAGTAATATAGTATTGAAGTAAGTCATACATATGTTTTATTGCCTTTGGTAGTGGTAGTGGTTGAGAATTTAAAGTAGTCAATCATGATTTAATTGTTAATGCTTTACCGTCATTGATAGTGAATTGAGGTCGAGAATATAAACGTTGTTAATTGTGGAAGATTAAATGTTGATGATTAATCTATTGTGGTTTGTGGAGGAATAAATGTTCCTTTTGCATTTAATACGGGATAAAATGATTGCATTCATATGCTAATTAAATATGAAATCCTAGAGGAATGATTCATGAAAGTTTAAGGTGATTTAATATATATGAACGTAAATTGTAATTGTGGATGTATGGAATTATAATGATGATGTTTAAATTGCTTGTAGTTTGAATAACTTGTTAAACTGTTTGCTTGCTGAGATTTTTATCTCACTCTTGCTTCCCCCTCCCTACAGGTGGACTTTGAGCATGCATTGGGAAGAGCAGAGTGGCACCACACTGATGCACTTGGATTATAATCGTAATGCTGAAATAAAGTTGAAAGAATTCTAGTCATTTGCTTAGTTATCATATTGATGTATGTTTCATCTTATTAATGTTATTTTGGAACCGTTCCTTTAGTTATTATGTTGGAGATGATTATGATTAATGAATTGTTATCTTAATTCTGTTTATCTTAGTTGTTTGCGCTTTCGCTTATACTATATTGTTTAGTAATTGTTACCAGTTTATTTTATTTTCGTAAATTGGCTAGTTGTAGAGCGACTTGGTAGCATCCTGGGTAATGTGGATCACGGGTGTTACAATCTAATTCAAAGCAATTTGATCAATTTGCAAGAATCACATTTTGAGCTTTTCTTGTTCATCCTTTAGGGTTTTGCCCCAAATCTTGATTCCCTCTTTGAGATGGCTTGATTCTTGACTTGCAGAGTCCTGAGGGTATTACTAATATATCTGCAAAGTTTCTTGGCCAAAGGATCAAAGAATCGTTGGGAATTTGGATCTTTTGATTGTGCTGTCTGTTTGTTCAGTTTTCCTCTCGGGCTGCCTGGAACAGGGGAGCGGTCAGACCGGCCTTTCCATGGCGGTCAGACCGGACTCTTGCCGACGGTCAGACCGGCGTATTACCACCGGTCAGACCGGTGTTTAGCCGGCGGTTAGACCGGCATCTGTCGAGCGGTCAGACCAGCCAAGCGGTCGGGCCGGATGTTTCGGCGGTGATCGACCGACTGAAGCCATGATCGGCCAAGCACGTCTTGTGCGGTCTGACCGGCTACACCCTGACAGCACGTAGTTTCCTAGGTTTTGTTTCCCCTTTCTTGCTGTGCTTTTTCTTTGGGTACTCAAGGTTCCAGAGAGGACTCTTGAACTCCATCATAAGCTATTCGTAGCTTTTGTCGAGGAGTTTCATTAAGTGGAACCTTCATGAACCTTTGAGGGGAAAGTTTTTAAAGACGACATTCACCCCCCCTCTGTCGCCATTTCAGTCCTTCAAGTCATAGTAATTTAGTTATACTTTTGTACTATTTGCAATATAGTCGTAGGCACGGTATGTGTAATTTATTAGTGCATGATACTCTGTGGGGATTAATCATTCATAAAAAATTAGGCTTTGTTATTTTTGGTATGTACCAGTTAGTGCTAATTTAGTACTCATAATTAATTTAATGGTAATTAATCAGTCATATTTAATCAGTGTTACTCGGTTAGTCGTAATTAATGTAGCTTTTATTCTTAAGTAAGTAGGTCATAGCAATTTAGCTATAGTTTTGTACTGTTTATAATATAGTCATAGGTACATCATCCATAATTTATTATTGCATGATACTATGTGGGGATTAATTAGTCATAATAAATTAGGCTTTGTTATTTTCAGACGTACCTGTTAGTGCAAATGTAGTGCTCGTGATTAATTTAGTGGTAATTAATTAGTCATAGTTAGTTCAGTAGCAATCAGTTAGACTAAAGTGATTAGTTAGTGATAATTAATTAAGTCATAACGAAGTTGTGGTTTAGTAGTAGTGTTCATTTTAGTCGTAAGTGTACATTATTTTGTAGTGTTCATTTGCTCATAATATGTAATATGTAGTATTTTATCATCACTAATATTTCCTCTGTTCTATCTATTGCAAGGCATGTCTTTGTCGACACTTCTTGAACCCTTCTACGATGAGGACCACCGATGCAAGCTATGGATCATCGGTGATGCGGATGACCCTCCTCCCTCCTACTTCGGTTCGGGAGGGATTACTAAGAGCTGGATGCTCACTACATCCCGATCCTCTAGGACTAGGCTTGTTGCCGTTTGCAAGGCTGCTCTCTATCGGACATCGGTTCACCCTAGACATCAATTTGCTGTTGGCACTTGTTGACAGGTGGAGACCTGAAACGCACACCATCCACTTTTGGTGGGGTAAGATGATGGTCACTCTGTAGGACATCTCATTCTTGACCGGTCTCTCGATCTAGCATGAGGCACTTGTTCTGGGCCATCCGCTGGTGAACTGGAAGGCTAGGCTGTAGCATCGGATCGGCTACCTCTCTCGGACTTGGCTGAGACATTTTAGTCAATACTCGCAGGGTGCACCTGACAAGGTCATTAGGACGGACCTTGTTGCTTACCTTCTCTAGCTCTTTGGTTGGGCCCTGTTTCAATCATGTAGGGCGATTGGTGCTACCCCAGATTCGTGCACGTCATCAAGTCTCTAGTTGATGCAGAGATCGGATCGATGCCTCACTGTAGTTGGGGATCAGACATACTGTGCACCACATACCGAGGGTTGTGTGATGCTTTGTGGTGCGGCACTGGTGCAACCCCCAACCTGGCCATCTGCTACGTGCTCCTATAACCGTGGAGTTGGGAACACTTCCTTGTTGGGTGAGTGGCCTTTGAGGGAGCAGTAGACTCATACCCCGAGTTGGATGACCCAATAGATGGGCCCACTATGGGCTTACAGTGGACTACTGCCCATCTATAATGGGCCAATGATAGATCGGTGAGGTGCTACTTGCTGTTCCACAATGAGTTTGAGTCGTTGCAGACAACGACATCATTTGGGCTCCATAGACTCCAGATTTTGTGCAGACAGTGGCACCACACGGGCTGTCCCTGCAATGCACGCGGGATGTTGGGTTTTGGGCGATGACCTGCCACCTGGTGTTCGCACATATGATGGATTCTTACGCGCCCCAACTCGTAATGCTACAATTTGGTTTATATCAAGATGTGCCCCCTTCAGACGGCATGTTCCTGGAGCGAGCCATACACCTATGAGTCAAACTTCATTCGATTATTGTCTACACTTCGTATGCCTTCTTTCATAACATCGGTCATTAAAATGCACCAATCGAGGGTTGACAGGCGGTTGAGGACCGGGCAATCCAACATGAGTGGACCATAGCATGGACGAGATGGTGCACCTCAGTCTTGCTTGAACAACATTCATATACGGACATACGGTGAGTACCTACCTATAATAGCCCAGCTGTTTATTTCAAAGTTTTGGAGTAAAAAAATTACTATTAAAATAAATTAATTGGTTTAAAATAAAAACATGAGTTTTGGTGGCTCAATTTTAATTTGGCTTTTCCTGGTTGCTTTTTTGAAAATTTGGATTTGAAAAGTATTTTAAGTAAAACCTAAAATATTATTAAATAAAGTGATATTTTGATTTTCTATAAAATCCTACATCAAATTAATTATTTGGATTTATTTAGCTTTTATTTGGTTTTCTGTGTTTTTTTAGATTTTGAAATCTATTTTGAAATTAAAATATAAGTTGAGTATGAAAATTAAATACCAACTTGAGTTGGAGATTGAATTCCTTGGGTTTTCGAAAAATAAAAAATTAAAATCAAAATCCAAAACCCCGCCTCCCGTGACAAGTGGACGACCAGTTCCGCCCCCGCCACTCGGCCCAACCCCCGCACTTCCATCCCTCTCTCCTCACTTCCCTCTTCGGATGCCCGATCTTTTCCTGGGCCACATGGCGCATCTCCGCCTGTCCGCCCCGCCCTTCTTTCTCGGCCGCCCGATCCCTCTTCCCCGCAACGCGTCTCCATCCGGCCGCTCCTGCCCCTCTTCTCTCCCTTCTTTATCTGCACCCCGGGCCCACCTATCGGACCCTTCTCATTCCCCGCATCTCCTTCCTCGTGCCGCACCCGACTCCGCCAAGTCGCCGCTGTCCTTCCCGCCTCTCCCTCTCTTCCGCGCCGCCCTCCTTCGTCGCCGCACGCTCCATGCCCCATTCCGCCCGCAACCGCGCCCCCTCCGGCGACCAATTCGCACGGACCGCACCCTCCGCCCCTATAAAGCCCCTCCCACTTTGCCCTCCTCACTCCACCTCCCTCTGCCCTCGCCGCCTCTCCGAGCCCTCATTGTTGCCGCCGCCGTGCTCCTCCCTCCCCGAGCTTCGGCCGCTCTCTGGCGAGGAATCTCCGCCGCCTCGACCACTCTGCTGTCGCCTCCCTCAGCGTCCCCGCGCCCGTGCGAAGCCCCTCTACCACTCCCGTGCCCGGCGGCATCGGTGGCTGCGCCACCAACACCGAGCTGCGCCCTACTTTTCCTCGTCCGGGTCACCGCTGAAACCGTCGAGCTCTGCGACAAGGTGAGCCCGCCTCCCAATGCCTCCCTTGCCGTAGCACACCTCAGTCACCGCCGTCGCGCCGCCTACCACCAGCGAGCTCCCAATCCCAAGCACCACCTCCGGCGGGCACTGCCACCGTGCCTGCGTTGCAGCCATGTGGCGCCACGTCAGCGACACCTCAGCACCTTCCCACCCCCGTCAGCGCCACGCAAGCACACCCCTCTATCCTCGCCACCTCAGCGCCCCCTTTGGTCTGTGGACCCGGTACATAGACCCAGGCCCACCTGTCGGTCACCTGTCCGAAAAATCCACCCAAGGCTGACATCCGCATGACATCATAATTCCATTTTCGATGAAAAATAAATCACCAAAAATAAATCCCTGCTGAGAGACCATGTGGAGGTATCCCCATATTTGTAATGAGTAATTGACGGTTGTGTTAGTGAGGTTGAGTTTGTCTTGGGTATTCTACGGTTGAATACCTTTTACTGATGCTATTATTGATTATGTTGTTTCGTGCGGTGCTATGTGAGAGTTTGCTTGTTTGTATGACTGCATGACTTTGGAGCTAGGTCATGGTGAGGCAAGGAGGACTGGGACTAGGCATAGGAGGTGTTGAGGTCCAGACAGTCGGTGATGCCGAAGATGATCAAGGCTGTTGAGGTGGTTGCGAGTTGGGAGACGAGGAACCGGGCGGGGAGCTGCGGTGGTGGACACGGCGGGCAACGACGAGCGAACCAGGACTTGGCTCAGGGAGGAGTCGGAGGTCCAGACGGTTGGGTGTCGGTTGCAGTCGTGTGCGACGGAACAGACCAGGACTAGACTCAGGTGGAGTCGGAGGTCCAGTCGGTCGGTGTCGGATGGACACGACGGGCAGCGTCTTGGTGGACCGGGACTAGACTCAGGTGGAGTCAGAGGTCTAGACGGTCGTGTGCAGCGGAACGGACCGGACTAGACTTAGGGAGGAGTCGAGGTCCAAGACGGTCAAGGTACCGGTTGTGGAAAGCTTCCACGAAGGTGCTTGAGGGCAATTTGGACAATTGACTCAAGCCTAGTTGGAGGTGGCTGGTTTTTCCCTCCAAAAAGTGTGTGTTGACTTTTTGCCTCAATTGTGTGTGAGGCATGGAGTGGGTTTGGGCTGCCTCTGTTGGTGATATGCCCTAGAGGCAACATGGAGATGTTGAATATATCACATACTATGTTAGTGATACATTGCTTTGTTCCTTGAAATAGATATTATCATTATTGATCAATGAGTATGTGACTTATTCATGAGACTCTTAATGCCAAAATGTTGCTATTTCTAAATGATCCTCGATTATATTTCATATGAGGAACAAATATGATTCAAAGATCGACATATGTATTGATTGATGATCATGTCTCATGGATCATGGTATGGAGATACCAAATCAATAATATGGACATGTGTTAGTGAACATATGTTGGATAGACCCGCCATGAGACACTGCAGAGATTCCATGTGTCATCAGTTGGTCTCAAGTAGTGTTTATGTGGAATCCCTAGACTTGAGATCATCATGGTTCCCAGCATGCGTAGTAGCTTATTTTGGGACTACTAAACACTACTCCGTAACTGGGTAGTCATAAAAGTAGTCTTTGAGTTTGCCATGAAACATGTAGTGGGATGTGAATGATCAAGATAGAATTTGCCCCTCCTTATAGGAGAGATATCTACAGGCCTCGATGTAATGGATTATGAAAGTGCATGGCCATGCCAAGGTGATTGAGGTCAATCACGAGTTTATAATCCATTACGGAATCGAGAGTGATTGAGATATTAAGAGGATGACACAGTCTCGCCTTGAGCTTAATCTATATTGTGAGGCAAAGAGATTAGTACATGAGAACATTACGAGTTCAGTAGATATGATCTTTACGTATACTTTGGGGTTAATATGTCTTACTAGAGCCGCTATTAACGGGGTGACCGGAAGCGTGTTTACGGGTCGCGACCAAGTATCGTGAACCTCTGGTCGCACACTTAACGGGTTGGAACACTAATTCGAATGTGATTCGGATGTGGGCTCAATTTGGATAGAGATCCGGATAGACTCAATTGGGCCTCGGTCCACGAGGCCCAAGTGAGGAGGTCTATATATGGAGGCGAGGGGAGGGGGCGCATCCGATAATCTGAGCAAAACTCTAGCCGCCACCTCGAGCCAAACCCTAGCCGCTCATGAGTCTTTGGTACACTCGCGATCGATGTTCCACCCGGACGTGTGGATACGGTGGGGCGCCGCTCGTTGCGGCGTTGATCGGCTACTTCCACTACTACCTCGGCGCGTGGTTGGATCGGCTTCTCCAACTCTTCTTCCATGCTGTTGTCGTCTAGTGGTAACGATCCATGATCCCTCCTTAAGCATGATGTCCTTGTGTGCGCGGTAGAAAAATTTTGTTTTCTGCTTTCGTAGCCGACGCGCTATCCATTAGCCTCTTCTTGATTTTCTCCTTGTGGGTGTGGGCATGGAGATAAAAGAGGCAGTTGGGCACTGGAGGAGGGTGCAGTAGAGAGTAGAGGCAGTGCCCTGTGTGAGTTCCTCCAGTGAGCATGTAGTGTGTATTCGCATTTCCAATGTGTATGGGGCAGTAGTGTGAGATTGCATGAACTCATGTAATCATTCCTCTATTTATGAAGCATTCATGGTTATGAATCAATTTGAAAAGGATTGAATTTGAGATTTTTCCCTTTTCGCTTGTCTGTGCTCTGTTCTTGTGATTTGGAGTTGAATTCTTGATGGATTAGTTGCAAAATGGATTGCTCAGTGATGGGAAAAGACTCAAGGCCACTTGGCTATTCAATTCCCAAGAGAAAATGGAAGAATCAATAAATCCTGTGATTTTTCCGTCATTCGCGCCATTTCCTCTTTTTCATTTGTTCTAGGGTTTATTGGTCGACCTCTCCACGAGCGGTGGTCGGACCACTTTGTGTTGGCGGTCGGGCCGTGTGCATGGCGGTCTGACCGGTGGATGACTGGCGGTCAGACCTTCGTAGGTCTAGCGGTCAGACCGGCATCAAGCCGGCGGTTTGACCGGCCAAAGACCTGCGGTCAGACCGGCCCTAGCTGCTGACTTCTGTTTTGATTTGTAGACTTTAGCTTCTTCTTCGTTTGCAATCCCTTCTGCTGTCAGTGAGCATGAACTCCAGTTCTTCATAGCTTCTATAGCTATCGGAGAATGGATGTTGTGTGAATACTTCGGGGGCAAATTTTAAAAGGCACCTTTCACCCCCCCTCTGTTGCCATTTCTGATCCTACACCTGCTGATGTCATAATTCTCATTTTTCTTTAGAAAAATAATTCCAAAATACAGTTTATTCATTTTCTCTGATTTTAAACTTCCGAGCCGTTCTCCTTCATCCTAATTCGATTGAGCCCATTCAAATTCCTAAATTCATAAAACATTCTCATCTATCCATTTTTGCCATCAATTTAAATATTTGAAAATCATTTGAATTTATTTGAATGTGGTGTGTTATTTTCACGTGTAGACTTCGACGATTCGGAAGAATTTCTCAATGAAGATTTGCACCCAACCTAAGAGCAAGGCAAGTCACACTCCTTGATCATGTTGATACTAATTTGCAAATAAAACTATGTTGTTTTAAAGTATTCTGCATGCATATTTTTATTCAATGTATTTCAATTCCAGTTTTAAATTTAGTTAATGCCTATTTGTTATTACCTCCTTTGACATCGTAAATCCTTATACCTTGTTACCCTAGAATCAAACTCTAGTTAGTACACTAGTATTGATTAGAGAATTTTATATCAACTGCTTAGACCTGCTTAGATATAATATTGGTTTTGGGATACCTTTTCACATAAAATGATAAGCTTTTTGAATATATTCTTGACTTCGGTGAGTCAAGAAGGTTTATGAAATATTTTGAAATAAATTATAAAATATAGTTTAGACTTAGGCTAATGGTTAGATGGTGGGTGCAGGCATGCCCTGTTGTTCGGAGACACAGGGTTGATTGTCGGGCACATGGGGTATATGGTTGGGCCTAAGTCAATTAAGGACCGGTTTGTGAGCTACTGTTGCAAAGCCCTATCGTACTACCACAAGGCTGGTATGGGACAGTCCTGGCTGAATAATTTGTGGAGTCCAAACCTGGGCTAAGTTGTAGGTTGAAGTGAGTGTGGTCAGTGCCATGAGAAGTCTCATAGTTTGAAGTGAGCGTGGTCAGTGCCATGTGAAGTCTCACTCAGCTCAAGAGTCGGTCCTGGTCTGATGGATTCCTTACTGGGGTGAAACCTTAGTGTTGACTTGGCCAGGTTGAAGGCTTTGCATTGTAAAGGCCTTGTCATGATCTCCTCGTCGTACACCTAAGGAAGTGTGTTAATCGCGTGGCAATATAGGATGATCATGTCTTGTGGGTAAAGCTGTATAACCTCTGCAGAGTGTATAATCTATCCTAGATAGCCGTGCCTACGGTCATAGGTATGCTGACTAAAAGTTTTTCATGGATCAGACTTTGTTTTTCAAAATGGCTTTGAAAACCTTATGGATGGATGAAATCCACGAGAGATTGAAAACCTTGCGGATGGATGGAATCCGTGAGAGATTGAAACCTGGTGGATGGATGGAATCCATCAGAGTTGTGCAGTGAAAGCGTGTGGATGGATGGAATCCATACGTGATCTTTTGGAATCCATATGTGGTGGTGAAGATATGTTGTGGAAAGATGTAACACCCCAACCTAACATAGGTCTGAAATGCTACTAACTATCCACAATATATCAACAACTAATATAAATCACCTAAAAATTTCGGCATGACCTCCTTTGTTTATTAACGTAATAACAGTTCCGACAAGCATGAATAGCACAAGTTCTAAATAATGAATGGAAAGATAATATCAAAAGGTACTAAGTCTTTATTACATTTAATCGATGAAATATAAAGCGCACCAATTAAGCTATCAAGCCAACAAGATTATCATGATTGTCTTTATTTCTTAATGAAGGAATTGTGCACGTGAATCGAACTAGCCATTCATGTCCCCATGTATGCTGATCTCACATTGGTACCTAAAATAGACAAACAACAACAAGAGTGAGTCCAACGACTCGGCAAGTATAATCGTATCAAATGCAAGCATGAACATTAACTCTCAAGTTAAACATATTACATATGAATTTCATGCTATGCATTATGATCAAAACTCCTCTTTCTCATCTCTTTCGCATTTTACCGGGTGTCTGGTGTGCATCCGTCAATGCACACCCATGCCTGTACCCTCAGTGCGGGACCAGTGCCCACACTCCATAAGTGTGGGGACCTCGATCTTGATCACCACATGACCAAGACTTCAGCAGTTCTCAATATGATGCATATATGTGAATGTATCAACAAGATAACATGCATTCACCGTACTACGCATCAACAAATCTCATAAATGCCATAATGTAAACAGAACATAAATAGCATTAACAACTCAGAACATTACTCAAATTCATAAGTAAAGCATTCATAACTCAAACACCACTCATATCATCAAAATCACTCAATCACACAGATTAATCATAGCAAGGTTATACTTGCCTCAACCATGAGACAACGAAGAACGCGGCGAAGGCGAAACCCCGAATCCGCTCTCCTCCTGAATAATTAATTAATAATTACTAACATGACAGTAGCGGGTTTCTAGATATAAAATAACAGCAACCCTAATTAACCCAACAATTTATCTCAATTAAATCCCCAACTCCCTCGGCCAAATCTGCCCAACCACAGACAGCCGACTTCCAAAATCATAACTTTCAGTACGTAACTCCAAATTAATCTTTCTTGGACTCTCTGTAAATATAATTAAATTATCTACAAAAAATTAGTTGGGGAGACTCTCTGATTCGGCCATTTACTGACCGATCCAAACCCTTTTTCTAAAGCATCCAAATTCACGTTGGACTCTCTGGACAGCGCACTGAAACAGGCATAACTTTCACCCAGAAACTCGGAATCCGGACTTCTTGACCTTTATGGAAAGCTAAGAAAATTATCTAAAACTTTCCTAACATGAAGAATTTCTGATTAGCCAGATTGCCCGTCGCACAAACCGATCTACTAAAATCTGTCCAAAACTACTCCGATCTGCAGAACAGCAGCACTAGAAAATTCATAACTTTGCTACACAAATCGAATAACGCGTTCTAGCACTCCTGGAAATATAATTAAGTCCTCTAAAATTTTCTAGAAGGGGTCCAGACCTGAATCCCGACGAAACTAGATCAAAACCGCCGAGAAACAACTACTATCCCAGCAGTCCAGAAAACCGACGAATCTAACTCGATTAAAACCAATCTAGAGACTACCAGGGATTACCCTTGGCGACACGATGGCGAACACGTCGGCGAACACGACGAACACCGCGATGAACACGGCGAACACGTCGGCGAACACGCCGCGATCTCCTCCTCTCCTTCCTCCGGATCCACGCGATGCGACGAGCGTCGGCGACGGCGCACGGGGAGGAGACGACGACGACGAAGCGGCGGCGATGACGACGCAGCAACGATGACGATGCAGCGACGGCACGTCACCGGAGGGCAGCGCACGGGCGAGCTGACGGCAGCAAAAGCGGCGGCGGCAGCACTGCGGCAGGCGGCGCGGCAGATCGACTGGCGCGGCAGGCGCGGCAGCGCTGCAGCGGCCAGTGGCAGGGGCGCGGCAGCCCGGCGCGGCAAGGCGACGGCGGCAGCTGCGGCGGCGCGGCAAGGGGAAGCAAGGGGATGGGTGGCGGCTGCTCCAAGGGAGGGTGAGGCTAGGTTAAGAGGTGGCCTCCCCTCTTGGGCCAAGAAAACCCACCGGTCAAGGCCTAGGCCCAGGTTTGATTAGATTTTCATAAAACCCCTCAAACACTTTTAATTTTTAAATCTTTCTCCCCACGTACCTCTCTTTAATCAAATAAGTAATTACATACAATAATCTGGGGTATTACATTCTACCCCCCTTAAACAGAATTCGACCCCGAATTCTAACTGCAACCTCAACAGAAAACAAAAACAACCAACTAGCAATTAACTAGCACCCGACGTGAACAACGCCGGGTACTGCTCGCGCATGCGAGACTCCAACTCCCAAGTTGCTTCTCTCTCGTCTGCTGCGACCAAAGCACTTTGACACACTAAATATTTTTTCTAATTGCTTGCACCTCGCACATAGGTTCTTGAAGATCCAAGTGGTTTGCCAACCTCCGGATCCTTGCTCCTTACATCGCATAACTTTTCACCCGCTCTAGGCGTACCAATGATTCTCGACTCACCAAGGCCACGCGTTGAACTTACGCCCCTACAACACTTCGAATGGTGTAGCTTTAATTCTTGAATGGTGGCTGGTCTTACTCGTTGGTCAACGATTTTAATGAACCCACGCTCCAGATCTTTCAAGTTCTCCCTCAATACCGGATCAGTACAAAGCGTCATGTATCCCACACTAGAACCCAAGGTAGTCCTAGTGATACACAAACCCTAATACTGTAATTAATAAAATCGATTAAATACACATCGGGTTATCATTCCCTTTGGTACTAACCCACACAATCTGCACAACACATGCAACTCTTATTCCAACTCTCAATCGATCTTTTACCTTAATAAGGAGCACCCCCTTAAACACGGGCACACCACAGGGCTCAAGGTAAACCCACTCTTTCACAAATAGAATTCAACTGAACATAAAGAATTCTCATCGCAACCACACAAAACCAATTCCCCATAAAAGGGTCAAATCAAAAGAAGAGAAAAATGAGGATTCAGCACGAAAAACCTCCCCACTTTCCAGTAGGTAGTTTGCACATAAGCAACCCAAACATAAAGGGGAATCACTCAAATATCAAACCTGTCCATTTTTTTTTCTTTTAGGAATAAACTTCCTCTTGAATCACGAGGTTCTAAATCATCCCATACCATACTAACTCAATTCTCTTAAATTGGCAACATCAACTCTATGTTCAAACCGAGTGCATCCAACACACTTTTGTAGAGGGACTCTACTATTCTCACAATAACATACTCTAGTCAACTCCTCTTCCCACATGTTACTTTAACGAATAATTTCCAATGCACCTCATCGTTATTTTTCACCCACCAACACTTCACCACAAATCTTAAGGACAATCAACATGAATTTCTCGACTCACACACCCATTTACTACATCCAAAGGATACTATCAAGGAACATCATAATATTCAGAATCCACTCCTTCCACTATTCTCACGCAATAACATTAGCCTCCAAGGTTCTAGCATAGATCACCAACCAAAATTTCCCATCTCCAAGGCTTCTATACATATACTTCGATATATTTAATACAAAGACTCTTAAATTCAGTGACTAAAATTTCCACAATCAACCATATTCAATCCTTCACAACCACATGAAAGCATAATCTCAACCAGATTATCTGTAGGAAGATTCTAACTCCTGGAGGGTTACTTTCAGAAGCCAAGTCATACATGGCAATAATTTTCAACAATCCTCACTATCCAAAAAATTCTGTCGATTGGGCTTCTTCACAATTATACACTCATTAACTACACCATCATAATTATCCTGCTAATCCTTGCAAATTACCCAATCATAATGCTCCAATAAAATTGATCAAGATTCTCATACTTCTAATAATTCTAATGTTCCATCAAAATGAATGTAACACTCTTGAACCACAGCTAGGTTCTTCTAGTTGCAACAACAAAACTATTTAACCCCAAGGACAACATCTTCTTTAAATCAAATCCTCATCGAGAATTATTCAACAGAACAATTTATCACTCCAAGAATCTCAAGCATCTTGATACCCACAATCTCACCCGACTAAACACAAAACCACACCAACCAGGTTGCCATACACCTCTTAAAGGTCTTTGCAACCCAAACTGCGTACCCCTTTCTTGGAGAAGCAAAAGAAGAAAATTTCAGCACAAGGTCCATCTGCAATAAACACAAAGCCAAGAAAACAAAGATCTTGGACAACAAAGGATAAGACCACAGCTGAAGGCGCATGCCTCCTCGAGAAGAAAACATCAAATCTCAACCAATACGAATACAATATTGTCATTTGAGCTCCATAAACTCTTAAGCGTGAAAATAAGAAGTCAAACACACTTCACAAAGATTGCACAACTTGACTTCAACCTTCAAAACTTTTATCAAACTTTTCCTTTTAACAAAGAGAACAACCTTCTTTGAATACGGTATCACCTTAACAATTCCAACAAAAGAAGAGTTGAAGACCACAACACATTAATTCTTTAAGAACTAATTAAAATCCTCAACACGACACTTTGCTTAAAACAATTTCAGCTACCACATAAGTCATGAGATCAAAAGATCGCGCATGCAACTATCAAAACTTTTGATTTAAATAGTACCATGGAATTTATTCAAATTCTTCTATTTAATGAACATTCAATATTACCATCATAACCACCAATTGACCAACATACTAATATCGAATAATACATTCTTAACAAGCATCATCATATCCTCAACTCCTTCATAAACTTTTCCAAAAGAAACATAAGAAATTTCTTCATTATGTTCTAATACTTAAGTAGGAGTACATCTACTAAGTCTAGGAACCTTGTGCATAAGCCACACCATAGATCAAAGCTCTTAAACAAGATGATACTAGAACATGACAATCTCACAAGACACACTAGCATACATCTCTTACTAGATTTCATATATTCAATTCTTATGGATGCTCAACTTTAATTTTGGCACAGATTAATTGTACTCTAGTCACTACCGGCAATAATTGATTATTATTGGGTCATACAACATTTATGATCCTAACTCCATTTTACAATCATAAAACCATCATGAGCATAGATTATGTATCCTTCCTTACATTCAGAAATTAGAACGGAAATGACTTTATACTTCAATAATACCTGCTTGTAAGACAAGTTTCTACAAATCAATACATCAACCTTCATCTATTTCTTTATACATTTTTCAACAATCTAGCATGGTAAAAGATAGATGAAACCAGCAATTGTGCATGCTCATAAAGCATCTAAATAAAAGACATGTTAAGGGTCAATATTACCAAGGTAATATTCTAACACCTCCTTACTTAATTATTCCAAACGGTCGGATTAATTACTAAAGACAAAGATAATTCAATTTGTCCAACATGATAGAAATTCAATAATCATAATAATCATTCTAATTCTTTTTGCACACTCCTCAATAACTTCATGAGTTACAGTCATTAATAGACAACTTCTTAATCGTAGTTCTTCTCAAAACTATTACAAGGCAATATCAAATTAAACCACTACACTTCCAAGGATACTAGTAAAAGAAATTAATTATACACTACGCTATCATATCAACTTAATAATTCAAACCTTATGAATTAGTTTATATGATTACCACCTTCCACTTAAGCATAGCAAAACAATCATAATGGATTTTAACACTCTCTTTCAAAAGAAGAGGAACAATAAACTTCAACGCCGAGATAAAGGAATACATAGATCCAAAGCTTTCACATAACATCGAGTTTTGCAACTTCAAAATTTGCATCAACAAGAGAAAATACCAAGCGAACCAATAAGCCATGATTCGCAACAAGACAAACTCCACGAAGGAACTAACCTTACAAATCAACAAAAAGCACGGTAGCAAAGTATCTCAAGAGTCCGGAAAGAAACAATAATCGCTTCAAGGAACAGTGAGACCAATTGCATACCCTCAACTGCAAGAACCACAATCTCAAAAGAAATTCATTAATCGCAATCACCAAGAATTGGCGAAATCAACAAGGATAATAACAACTTTTCTAATAAATTCACCCACAACACTGCAATTAAGTTACCCGAGGTAACTACATTGCTAATCCTCATACTACAAACAATGATATAATCGGCAATACCAAGGTAGCACATCACAACATCTACATCATATCATTGACTATTCTCGGTCATAACGATCATAGGAGCAAATCATAATCATACATGATTATCAATAAGCATACAAGATTATCTCATAATGTAAATCATCAATATAACATGTCAAAAGCATAAATGCAATGCTTGACCCATCCCATCCTCACGTGCACCAAGGTGTCAATTTAATAGTTTAATTACCACGGACCTAAAGCCCGCTCGATACCAATGTAAACACCCCACCTAACATAGGCCCGAAATGCTACTAACTATCCACAATATATCAACAACTAATATAAATCACCTAAAATTTCGGCATGACCTCCTTTGTTTATTAACGTAATAACAGTTCCGACAAGCATGAATAGCACAAGTTCTAAATAATGAGCGGAAGATAATATCAAAAGGTACTAAGTCTTTATTACATTTAATCGATGAAATATAAACTGAACCAATTAAGCTATCAAGCCAACAAGATTATCATGATTGTCTTTATTTCTTAATGAAGGAATTGTGCACGTGAATCGAACTAGCCATTCATGTCCCCATGTATGCCGATCTCACATTGGTACCTAAAATAGACAAACAACAACAAGAGTGAGTCCAACGACTCGGCAAGTATAATCGTATCAAATGCAAGCATGAACATTAACTCTCAAGTTAAACATATTACATATGAATTTCATGCTATGCATTATGATCAAAAGCTCCTCTTTCTCATCTCTTTCGCATTTTACCGTGTCGCGGAGTGTGCATCCGTCAATGCACACCCATGCCTGTACCCTCAGTGCAGGGACCAATGCCCACACTCCGCAAGTGTGGGGACCTCGATCTTGATCACCACATGACCAAGACTTCAGCAGTTCTCAATATGATGCATATATGTGAATGTATCAACAAGATAACATGCATTCACCATACTACGCATCAACAAATCTCATAAATGCCATAATGTAAACAGAACATAAATAGCATTAACAACTCAGAACATTACTCAAATTCATAAGTAAAGCATTCATAACTCAAACACCACTCATATCATCAAAATCACTCAATCACACAGATTAATCATAGCAAGGTTATACTTGCCTCAACCGCGAGACAACGAATAACGAGCAGAAGGCGAAACCTCCGGAATCCGCTCTCCTCCTGAATAATTAATTAATAATTACTGACATGACAGTAGCAGTTTCTAGATATAAAATAACAGCAACCCTAATTAACCCAACAATTTATCTCAATTAAATCCCCAACTCCCCTCGGCCAAATCTGCCCAACCACAGACAGCCGACTTCCAAAAATCATAACTTTCAGTACGTAACTCCAAATTAATCTTTCTTGGACTCTCTGTAAATATAATTAAATTATCTACAAAAAATTAGTTGGGGAGACTCTCTGATTCGGCCATTTACTAACCGATCCAAACCCTTTTTCTAAAGCATCCAAATTCACGTTGGACTCTCTGGACAGCGCCTGAAACAGGCATAACTTTCACCCAGAAACTCGAATCGGACTTCTTGACCTTTATGGAAAGCTAAGAAAATTATCTAAAACTTTCCTAACATGAAGAATTTCTGATTAGCCAGATTGCCCGTCGCACAAACCGATCTACTAAAATCTGTCCAAAACTACTCCGATCTGCAGAACAGCAGCACTAGAAAATTCATAACTTTTGCTACACAAATCGGAATAACGCGTTCTAGCACTCCCTGGAAATATAATTAAGTCCTCTAAAATTTTCTAGAAGGGGTCCAGACCTGAATCCCGACGAAACTAGATCAAAACCGCCGAGAAACAACTACTATCCCAGCAGTCCAGAAAACCGACGAATCTAACTCGATTAAAAACCAATCTAGAGACTACCAGGGATTACCCTTGACGACACGATGACGAACACGTCGACGAACACGACGAACACCGCGACGAACACGTCGACGAACACGCCGCGATCTCCTCCTCTCCTTCCTCCGGATCCACGCGGTACAGCGGCGAGCGTCGGCGACGGCGCGCCGGGGAGGAGGCGACGACGACGATGACGACGCAGCGGCGGCGACGCAGCGACGGCGCACGTCACCGGAGGGCAGCGGCACCGGCGAGCTGACGCGGCAGCAAAATGGCGCGCGGCAGCACTGCGGCAGGCGGCGCGGCAGGGCTTGCGCGGCGGATCGGCTGGCGCGGCAGGCGCGGCAGCGCTGCAGCGGCGGTGGCAGGGCGCGGCAGCCCGGCGCGGCAAGGCGACGGCGGCAGCTGCGGCAGGGCGCGGCAAGGGGGAAGCAAGGGGATGGGTGGCGGCTGCTCCAAGGGGAGGGGTGAGGCTAGGTTAAGAGGTGGCCTCCCCCCCTCTTGGGCCAAGAAAAACCCACCTGGGTCAAGGCCTAGGCCCAGGTTTGATTAGATTTTCATAAAACCCCTCAAACACTTTTAATTTTTAAATCTTTCTCCCCACGTACCTCTCTTTAATCAAATAAGTAATTACATACGATAATCCGGGGTATTACAAAAGATTTATTTGCATTCATATGCAATATGTTGTGGTGAAGTTATTTTGTGGATTATTCAACTCCATAGTGGTAATGAGGAAATTTACAATTTCATTGTGGTGTTGTGGATTTGGTTCATGTGAGTTATTTGTGGTATGAGGATTGTGGTTGTGGTCGTGGAATGAGATTCGTCACTTGTGTATAGTAAGGGTTGTGATTGTGCTATGAAATCCTTTTCTCATATTTATATTAATTGACGATAGCAAATGTGCATGTGAGAAATAATAATGTATTGAAGTAAAACATACATTTGATTTATTGCCTTTGGGAATAGTAGTGGTTGAGGTTTTAAAGAAGTCAAACAAGATTTATTTGTTAATGTTTTACCGTCATTAATGGTGATTTGAGGTTGAGGATATAAACATTGCTAATTGTGAAATATTTAACGTTGATGATTAATCTATTGTGGTTAGGGAAGATTAAATATTTCTTTTACACTTAATAGAGGATAAAATAACCGCATTCATATGCCAATTAAATATGAAATTGAAGAGGTATTATTCATAGAAGTTTATGGTGGTTTAATAACTTTGAACATAAATTGTAATTGTGGATGTATGGAATTATAATGATGATGTTTAAATTGCTTCTAGTTTGAATATCTTGTTAAGCAGTTTGCTTGCTTGAGATTTTATCTCACTCTTGCTTTTCCCTCCCTACTGTGGACTTTGAGCATGCATTGGGAAGGGTAGAGCGGCACCGCACTAATGCACTTGTATTATAATCTTAATGCTGAAATAAAGTTGAAAGAATTTTAGTCTTTTGCTTAACTATCATGTTGATGAAAGTTTCATCTTATTAATGTTATTTTGGAACCATTCATTTGGTTATTATGTTTAAGTTGATTATGAATTTTAATTCGTTCTTATTATTCTGTTATTCCTTAGTTGTTCACGCCTCGTTTATACTATTTTGCTTAATATTGTTGCTAGTTTATTTTATCTTGTAAATTGGCTAGTATTAGAGTAGTTTTAGCAGCATCCCGGGCATTGTGGGTCCTGGGTGTTACAGATTAATATCGAGGCGGGCTTTAGGTCCGTGGTAATTTAACTATTAAATTGACACACTAATGCACGAGAGGTTGGGATGGGTCAAGCATTGTATTTATGCTTTTGATATGTTGTATTGATGATTTACATTATGAGATAATCATGTATGCTTATTGATAATCTTGTATGATTATGATTTGTTCCTATGACTGTTATGAGTGAGAATATTCAATGTTAAGATGTAGATGTTGTTTGTGCTGTTTTGGCTTTGCCAGATTATTTCACTATTTGCAAGATGGGGATAGCAATGTAGTTACTTCATGTAACTTAATTGCGATGTTATGATGATTTTCTTAGAAAAGTTGCTATTATCCTTAATTTGATTTTGGCCAATTCTTGGCCTCTTGTAGTTAATGAATTTCATTTGAGTTTGTGATTCTTGCAGTTGAGGGTATGCAATTGGTCTCTACATTCCATGAAGCGATTATTGTTTCTTTTGGACTAATGAGATACTTTTGCTACCGTGCTTATTGTTGACTTGAAAGGTTGGTCCCTTCGTGTGAGTTTTGTCTTGTTGTGAATCATGGCTTATTGGTTTGCTTGGTTTTTTCATTTAGTAATACCAGTTTTGAGTTGCAAAACTCATTAATATGTTAAAGCCTTGGATTTACGTATTTCTTTGAGATTATCTCGAGTGTTGAAGTTTAATTCCTTTCCTTTCTAAAAGAAAGTGTTAAAACCCTTTGTGCTGTTTTGCTATGCTTAAGTGAAGGTGGTAATCATATAAAATAATTCTTAAGGTATGAATTATCATGTTGAGATGTTAGCGTGGTGCATAATTAATTTTAAATAGCATCCTTGGAAGTGTAGATGATTAATTTGATATTGCCTTGTAATAGTTTCTAGAAGAATTGTGATCTAGAATTTGTCTATATATGTTTGTAACTCTTGGAGTTATTGAGGATGTGCAAAAGAACTAGAATGATTATTATGATTATTTAAATTTCTATCATGTTGGATAAATTGAATTATTTTTGTCTTTAGTAATTAATCTGACCGTGTGAAAATTAGTAAGTAAGGATATGTTCGAATATTGCCTTGATAATATTGACCTTTAACCTGTCATTTATTTAGATACTTTATGAGCATGTACAATTGCTAGATTCATCTATCTTTTACCATGCTAAATTGTTGAAATATGTATAAAGAAATATATGAAGGTTGATGTATTAACTTGTAGAATCTTGTCTTGCAAATCTGGTATTATTGAAGATTAAAGTTATTCCGTTCTAATTTCGAATGTAAGGAGAAATGTTGAATCTATGTTCATGATTGTTTTATGATTGTGAACAGAGTTAGATCATGAATGTTGTTATGATAAAATAATAATCAACTATTGCTAGTAATGACTAGAGTACAATTAATTTGTGCTAAATTAGAGTTGAGCATCAATATGAATTGAATATATGAGATTTAATAAGAGATTTATACTAGCATATTTTGTGAGATTGCCATGTTCTAGCATCATCTTGTTTAAGAGCTTTGTTTTAATATGGTGGCTTATGCACTAGGATTTCCTAGATTAAATAGTCGCAATCTTATGTAGATAATAGAAACATGATGAAGTGTTTTCTTGTGTTTCTTTTGGAAAAGTTTATGACGTGATTTGAGGATATGATGATGCTTGTTAAGAATGTATTATTCTGATGTTAGTATGTTGGTCACTATGTGGTTGTGATGATAATGTTGAATATTTTATAAATAAAAGAATTTGATAACTTTCATGATACTATTTGAATCAAAAGTTTGAAATTTGCGTATGCGATCTTTTGATCTCCGGCTTATATGGCAGTGAAATTATTTGAGCAAAAGCCTTTTATTAGTTCTTAAGGATTAATGTGTTGCGTCTTCAATTCTCTTTGTTGGAATTGTCGAGTGATACTGCAATCAAAGAAGGTTGTTCTCTTTGTTAAAAGAAAATTTTGGTAAAAGTATTGGAGGTTGAAGTTAAGTTGTGTATTTCTTTTGAGGTGTGTTTGACTTCTTATTCTCGCCGCATAAGAGTTACTTGAGCTCAAATGGCAATATATTCGCGCATAAGAGCTTCTTGAGCTCGAATGGCAATATTATTTTCTTATTGGTTGATATTTGATTTTGTTCTTCTTGAGGAGGTATGTGCCTTCACCGTGATCTTATCTTTTGCTATCCAAGATTTATTGCTATTTATTTTTGGTCTTGTGTTTATTGCAGTTGGTAACATCTTCCTTTGTGCTGGAATTTACTTCTTTTTGCCTCTCCAAGAAAGGGGTAATTGATTTGGATTGCAAAGTGTTTTAAGAGGTGTATGGCATCTAGTTGGTGTGTTGGACGATGATTTGGAAATCCTTGGTTCAAGGAAGTTAAATTTCAAAGGAATGGATTGGGAAATTAATAATATCTCGGCGATAGTATGCTCTCTTGATTCTTGTTTAAACTGTGTGTTTATGGCGAGGTCATCGCAAATTGAGTTATTATATGTTGTGGTGTATTCTTTTCCGCTTAGGAAAAGAAAATGATTGTGTTGGTCTGTCGAGTGATTTTCACTCTTGGCTTGTGCAGTGTGGATTCTCCAAATGTCTATTTGGAGAGTGAATGGTTTTGTTGTGAATCCTTTGATTTGGATCGTGGTCCTTTGAAGGAAGGTTGTTTGCTAGTGTGTTGCTTGAGAATGATTCATTCTTCTTGTGGTTGTGTTACATTTGTAATAGTAATTGTTTGTGCTTCGAGTAATGTTATGAGTGGAATCGTGGTTGAATTCTTTAAAAGGGTACAATGTATTATCCGATTATAATAAATAGCGAAAAATATTTCAAGAAAAGGATGGTATTAGATAGTGGCTTGATAATTATGCGAGAATGGTAGGATCATTGGCGCTCGAGCCGACAAAGAGTTGCGGGTGCTCGGTGTTGACCCGCAGTCGTGGACTCATCGGAGTTGATGTGGATGCCCTCTTGACGAATCGGTCCGGCGGGAGGTGACGTGGAGCTTGAAGTTCAAATGCAGAAGAAGGACCTGAGTTCTTCGAGGCGCGTGAGAACCTGTAGTTGTTGTTCCCTCGTGATGTTCTATCATTGGGATGTTCTATTCTTTGGTTGTTCTTTCCTTGATTGTTCTTTGTCTCGTGGGTGAGGACCGAGATTCGAGGACGAATCCTTTTAGGTGGGAGAATGTAATACACGAACGTCGTTACGGCATAAGATTTTAAATCAATCGCGAATCGACGGTTTTGATAAATCATGGGAAGGAAAATATAAATTGTAGAACATTGTAAAATGAATTAAATAAATTAAAATAATCAATTTAAATATTTTGGGCTGTCCGGAGGGGTGGGCCAGCTGTTTTTGGCCAGTCAGCCCAAATGAGGGCCCGTACCCCCTTCCAAACCCTAGCACCCCTCTTTATAAACCCCCTCCCTTGGCCCCTCCCCTCTTTTCCACCCCAAACCAGCCTCCACCACCCCTTGGGCACCCCCTTCTCCCCCCTTGCTGCTGCCATGGTGCCAAGGAAGAAAAGAAAGGGAAGAGAGGAAGGAGAAGGAGGAGAAGGAGAAGGAGAAGGAAGGAGAAGAAGAAGAGAGGAAAATTTTTGGGGAATTTATTCAGATTGGTAATTTTATCTCATCTAAAATCCTCTGTTTTATGGTTTAATTAAGGTTCTTAGCACATGTTTTGATGGTAGAAATTAGATCAATTGCCCGATTAGAGTTTAGTCGCGGGCTGATTTTAGATCGATTTGCGCAGCGCGGCTTGTCGCGCAGTTTTGATCTAGAAAACGAATTTTTCTGAGGATCTTCCCAAAAGGAAAGTTGTAGAGAACATCCAGCTGTATCTCCTGTATTTGTTTCAAATTTTTCTACTTTGGGACCTGGGAGATACCGAGTCGGAAATACCGCTGTCCCTCAGGCGGACAGATTGTTACAGTCCGGAGATAATTTAGAGATTTAAAATAGTAAACGAATTTTACTGCAGGCCTTCCCAAAATGAAAGTTGTATATTAATTCTATATGTATCTCCTGTATTTATTTCAAATTTTTATATTACGAGAACTGGGAGATACGGAGTTGGCAATATCGCTGTCCGGCAGGCGGTCGGGTTGTTTCAGTCCGACTGTAATCCCGAGTTTAAAAATAGTAAACAAATTTTCTGGATTTGGCCGTAGTTGGGAAAGTTGTAGATAATTTAGATATCTAGCTTCTGTATAAATTTCGGAATTTTTAGGCCTCTGTGCTGTCGTGGGTACGCGTTTGAACGCGGCTGCCCAATCTGCCAGAGCAGAGTCTTTCCTCTGTTTTGGGTATTAATTTACTCCTAGCTGTGATTAAAATAAAAATAGGTGTTCTCCATGAAAATTGTAGGTTTTTAAGGTATGAATCCAGAGAGGTATCATTTGCTGTTTTTCGATTTATATTTTTAAAGATACGAAATTGTGAAGCAGCACTGCTGCAGTTGGGATTATGTTGGTTTGTTGGGCGAAGTAGAGATTGCGAAGGTTCGGGTTTCTAGCGATGTTTTATATTTTGTCATGCTTGTATACTGTGGTAGTGTGCTGAGAGTTGTCTTATGGACAGGTGGTCTTGTCCTGAGCTCTTGAATTTTGTTGATCTTCGCCCGTCGGTTTGAGGCAAGTGAATGTAGCGGTGGTTGCTACCGTTTAACTTGTTATTCATTCTACTTGCAATTTACATTATCATCGTAATTTGATACATTATGCCATGATTGCGTGATATTTTAATTGTGGTGATGGTAGCAAGTATTGATCAAGTGATATGTTATTAACTTTGCTAGTAGACATGTGGATTTCCTGTTTAATGTTATATTGTGGAACATGAAACAAATATGCGGTGGATGTGGAGATGTTGAGAGCATGATAATGCTCCTTGTGGATGAATTAATGTGATTTATGATTTATCATATCATTCATATCATAGCATGTCATTTGCATATGTGGATGTCGCCGCACCTAGCATGCGACCGTGCAGTACAACCTCTTCTCCCGCGGGAAGCAATTCCCTGCCCTGGAAAGAGTGAAGGAAGATAAGCATTCATATGCATTTATTTGTTGTTTAAATGACTGCATCCATATGCCATTTTGCATTCATATGCAATATGTGGTGGTGAAGATATGTTGTGGAAAGATTCATTTTGCATTCATATGCAATATGTGGTGGTGAAGATATGTTGTGGAAAGATGTAACACCCCAACCTAACATAGGCCTGAAATGCTACTAACTATCCACAATATATCAACAACTAATATAAATCACCTAAAAATTTCGGCATGACCTCCTTTGTTTATTAACGTAATAACAGTTCCGACAAGCATGAATAGCACAAGTTCTAAATAATGAACGGAAAGATAATATCAAAAGGTACTAAGTCTTTATTACATTTAATCGATGAAATATAAACCGAACCAATTAAGCTATCAAGCCAACAAGATTATCATGACTGTCTTTATTTCTTAATGAAGGAATTGTGCACGTGAATCTGAACTAGCCATTCATGTCCCCATGTATGCTGATCTCACATTGGTACCTAAAATAGACAAACAACAACAAGAGTGAGTCCAACGACTCAGCAAGTATAACTGTATCAAATGCAAGCATGAACATTAACTCTCAAGTTAAACATATTACATATGAATTTCATGCTATGTTTCTCATCTCTTTCGCATTTTACCGTGTCGCGGAGTGTGCATCCGTCAATGCACACCCATGCCTGCACCCTCCGGTGCAGGGACCAGTGCCCACACTCGCAAGTGTGGGGACCTCGATCTTGATCACCACATGACCAAGACTTCAGCAGTTCTCAATATGATGTATATATGTGAATGTATCAACAAGATAACATGCATTCACCATACTACGCATCAACAACTTTCTCTTGACGAACACGATGACGAACACGTCGACGAACACGACGAACACCGCGACGAACACGACGAACACGTCGACGAACACGCCCGCGATCTCCTCCTCTCCTTCCTCCGGATCCACGCGGTACAGCGGCGAGCGTCGGCGGCGGCGCCGGGCGGAGGCGACGACGACGAAGACGGCGGCGATGACGACGTAGCCACGGCGACGACGCAGCGATGGCACGTCACCGGAGGGCAGCGGCACCGGCGAGCTGACGCGGCAGCAAAACGGCGCGCGGCAGCACTACGGCAGGCGGCGTGGCAGGGCTTGCGCGGCAGATCGACTGGCGGCAGCGCTGCAGCGGCGGTGGCGGGGCGTGGCAGCCCGGCGCGGCAAGGCGACGGCGGCTGCGGCAGGCGCGGCAAGGGGAAGCAAGGGGATGGGTGGCGGCTGCTCCAGGGAGGGTGAGGCTAGGTTAAGAGGTGGCCTCCCCTCTTGGGCCAAGAAAACCCACAGGTCAAGGCCTAGGCCCGGGTTTGATTAGATTTTCATAAAACCCTCAAACACTTTTAATTTTAAATCTTTCTCCCACGTACCTCTCTTTAATCAAATAAGTAATTACATACAATAATCCGGGTATTACATTCTACCCCTTAAAGCAGAATTCGACCCCAATTCTAACCGCAACCTCAACAGAAAACAAAACAACCAACTAGCAATTAACTAGCACCGGCGTGAACAACGCCGGTCTTCTTCACATGCGAGACTCCAACTCCCAAGTTGCTTCTCTCTCGATCTGCTGCGACCAAAGCACTTTGACATACTAAATATTTTTTTTTCTAATTGCTTGCACCTCGCACATAGGTTCTTGAAGATCCAAGTGGTTTGCCAACCTCGGATCCTTGCTCCTTACATCGCATAACTTTTCGGCCCGCTCTGGGCAGCCAACAGATTCTGACTCACCAAGGCCACGCGTTGAACTTACGCCCCTACAACACTTCGAATGGTGTAGCTTTAATTCTTGAATGGTGGCTGGTCTTACTCGTTGGTCAACGATTTTAATGAACCCACGCTCCAGATCTTTCAAGTTCTCCCTCAATACCGGGTCGTACAAAGCGCTGTGTATCCCACACTAGAACCCAAGGTAGTCCTAGTGATACACAAACCCCTAATACTTCGTAATTAATAAAATCGATTAAATACACATCGGGTTATCATTCCCTTTGGTACTAACCCACACAATCTGCACAACACATGCAACTCTTATTCCAACTCTCAATCGATCTTTTACCTTAATAAGGAGCACCCCCTTAAACACGGGCACACCACAGGGCTCAAGGTAAACCCACTCTTTCACAAATAGAATTCAACTGAACATAAAGAATTCTCATCGCAACCACACAAAACCAATTCCCCATAAAATGGTCAAATCAAAGAAGAGAAAATGAGGATTCAGCACGAAAAACCTCCCCACTTTCCAGTAGGTAGTTTGCACATAAGCAACCCAAACATAAAGGGGAATCACTCAAATATCAAACCTGTCCATTTTTTTTTCTTTTAGGAATAAACTTCCTCTTGAATCACGAGGTTCTAAATCATCCCATACCATACTAACTCAATTCTCTTAAATTGGCAACATCAACTCTATGTTCAAACCGAGTGCATCCAACACACTTTTGTAGAGGGACTCTACTATTCTCACAATAACATACTCTAGTCAACTCCTCTTCCCACATGTTACTTTAACGAATAATTTCCAATGCACCTCATCGTTATTTTTCACCCACCAACACTTCACCACAAATCTTAAGGACAATCAACATGAATTTCTCGACTCACACACCCATTTACTACATCCAAAGGATACTATCAAGGAACATCATAATATTCGAATCCACCTTCCACTATTCTCACGCATAACATTAGCCTCAAGGTTCTAGCATAGATCACCAACCAAAATTTCCCATCTCCAAGGCTTCTATACATATACTTGATATATTTAATACAAAGACTCTTAAATTCGGTGACTAAAATTTCCACAATCAACCATATTCAATCCTTCACAACCACATGAAAGCATAATCTCAACCAGATTATCTGTAGGAAGATTCTAACTCCTGGAGGGTTACTTTCAGAAGCCAAGTCATACATGGCAATAATTTTCAACAATCCTCACTGTCCAAAAATTCTGTCGATTGGGCTTCTTCACAATTATACACTCATTAACTACACCATCATAATTATCCTGCTAATCCTTGCAAATTACCCAATCATAATGCTCCAATAAAATTGATCAAGATTCTCATACTTCTAATAATTCTAATGTTCCATCAAAATGAATGTAACACTCTTGAACCACAGCTAGGTTCTTCTAGCTACAACAATAAAACTATTTAGCCCCAAGGACAACATCTTCTTTAAATCAAATCCTCATCGAGAATTATTCAACAGAACAATTTATCACTCCAAGAATCTCAAGCATCTTGATACCCACAATCTCACCCAGACTAAACACAAAACCACACCAACCAGTTGCCATACACCTCTTAAAGGTCTTTGCAACCCAAATCGCATACCCTTTCTTGGAGAAGCAAAAGAAGAAAATTTCAGCACAAGGTCCATCTGCAATAAACACAAAACCAAGAAAACAAAGATCTTGGACAACAAAGGATAAGACCACGGTGAAGGCATGCCTCCTCGAGAAGAAAACATCAAATCTCAACCAATACGAATACAATATTGTCATTTGAGCTCCATAAACTCTTAAGCGTGAAAATAAGAAGTCAAACACACTTCACAAAGATTGCACAACTTGACTTCAACCTTCAAAACTTTTATCAAACTTTTCCTTTTAACAAAGAGAACAACCTTCTTTGAATACGGTATCACCTTAACAATTCGAACAAAAGAAGAGTTGAAGACCACAACACATTAATTCTTTAAGAACTAATTAAAATCCTCAACACGACACTTTGCTTAAAACAATTTCAGCTACCACATAAGTCATGAGATCAAAAGATCGCGCATGCAACTATCAAAACTTTTGATTTAAATAGTACCATGGAATTTATTCAAATTCTTCTATTTAATGAACATTCAATATTACCATCATAACCACCAATTGACCAATATACTAATATCGAATAATACATTCTTAACAAGCATCATCATATCCTCAACTCCTTCATAAACTTTTCCAAAAGAAACATAAGAAATTTCTTCATTATGTTCTAATACTGAAGTAGGAGTGCATCTACTAAGTCTAGGAACCTTATGCATAAGCCACACCATAGATCAAAGCTCTTAAACAAGATGATACTAGAACATGACAATCTCACAAGACACACTAGCATACATCTCTTACTAGATTTCATATATTCAATTCTTATGGATGCTCAACTTTAATTTTGGCACAGATTAATTGTACTCTAGTCACTACCGGCAATAATTGATTATTATTGGGTCATACAACATTTATGATCCTAACTCCATTTTACAATCATAAAACCATCATGAGCATAGATTATGTATCCTTCCTTACATTCGAAATTAGAACGAAATGACTTTATACTTCAATAATACCGCTTGTAAGACAAGTTTCTACAAATCAATACATCAACCTTCATCTATTTCTTTATACATTTTCAACAATCTAGCATGGTAAAGATAGATGAAACCAGCAGTGTGCATGCTCATAAAGCATCTAAATAAAAGACATGTTAAGGGTCAATATTACCAAGGTAATATTCTAACACCTCCTTACTTAATTATTCCAAACGGTCGGATTAATTACTAAAGACAAAGATAATTCAATTTGTCCAACATGATAGAAATTCAATAATCATAATAATCATTCTAATTCTTTTTGCACACTCCTCAATAACTCCATGAGTTACAGTCATTAATAGACAACTTCTTAATTGTAGTTCTTCTCAAAACTATTACAAGGCAATATCAAATTAAACCACTACACTTCCAAGGATACTAGTAAAAGAAATTAATTATACACTACGCTATCATATCAACTTAATAATTCAAACCTTATGAATTAGTTTATATGATTACCACCTTCCACTTAAGCATAGCAAAACAATCATAATGGATTTTAACACTCTCTTTCAAAAAGAAGAGGAACAATAAACTTCAACGCTCGAGATAAAGGAATACATAGATCCAAAGCTTTCACATAACACTGAGTTTTGCAACTTCAAAATTTGCATCAACAAGAGAAAATACCAAGCGAACCAATAAGCCATGATTCGCAACAAGACAAACTCCCACGAAGGAACTAACCTTACAAATCAACAAAAAGCACAGGTAGCAAAGTATCTCGGTGAGTCCGGAAAGAAACAATAATCGCTTCAAGGAGCAGTGAGAGACCAATTGCATACCCTCAACCGCCGAACCACAATCTCAAAAGAAATTCATTAATCGCAATCGACCAAGAATTGGCGAAATCAACTTAAGGATAATAACAACTTTTCTAATAAATTCACCATAACACTGCAATTAAGTTACCTGAGGTAACTACATTGCTAATCCTCATACTACAAACAATGATATAATCTGGCAATACCAAGGTAGCACATCACAACATCTACATCATATCATTAACTATTCTCAGTCATAACAGTCATAGGAGCAAATCATAATCATACAAGATTATCAATAAGCATACAAGATTATCTCATAATGTAAATCATCAATATAACATGTCAAAAGCATAAATGCAATGCTTGACCCATCCCATCCTCATGCACCGGTGTGTCAATTTAATAGTTTAATTACCACGGACCTAAAGCCCGCTCGATACCAATCTGTAACACCCACCTAACATAGGCACGAAATGCTACTAACTATCCACAATATATCAACAACTAATATAAATCACCTAAAAATTTCGGCATGACCTCCTTTGTTTATTAACGTAATAACAGTTCCGACAAGCATGAATAGCACAAGTTCTAAATAATGAGCGGAAGATAATATCAAAAGGTACTAAGTCTTTATTACATTTAATCGATGAAATATAAACTGAACCAATTATGCTATCAAGCCAATAAGATTATCATGATTGTCTTTATTTCTTAATGAAGGAATTGTGCACGTGAATCGAACTAGCCATTCATGTCCCCATGTATGCCGATCTCACATTGGTACCTAAAATAGACAAACAACAACAAGAGTGAGTCCAACGACTCGGCAAGTATAATCGTATCAAATGCAAGCATGAACATTAACTCTCAAGTTAAACATATTACATATGAATTTCATGCTATGCATTATGATCAAAAGCTCCTCTTTCTCATCTCTTTCGCATTTTACCGTGTCGCGGAGTGTGCATCCGTCAATGCACACCCATGCCTGCACCCTCCAGTGCAGGGACCAATGCCCACACTCCGCAAGTGTGGGGACCTCGATGCTTAATCACCACATGACCAAGACTTCAGCAGTTCTCAATATGATGCATATATGTGAATGTATCAACAAGATAACATGCATTCACCATACTACGCATCAACAAATCTCATAAATGCCATAATGTAAACAGAACATAAATAGCATTAACAACTCGAACATTACTCAAATTCATAAGTAAAGCATTCATAACTCAAACACCACTCATATCATCAAAATCACTCAATCACACCGATTAATCATAGCAAGGTTATACTTGCCTCAACCGCGAGACAACGAAGAACGAGCGGAAGGCGAAACCCGAATCCGCTCTCCTCCTGAATAATTAATTAATAATTACTAACATGACAGTAGCGGGTTTCTAGATATAAAATAACAGCAACCCTAATTAACCCAACAATTTATCTCAATTAAATCCCCAACTCCCTCGGCCAAATCGCCCAACCACCGACGGTAGACTTCCAAAAATCATAACTTTCTCTTGGCGAACACGATGACGAACACGTCGGCGAACACGACGAACACCGCGACGAACACGTCGGCGAACACGCCGCGATCTCCTCCTCTCCTTCCTCCGGATCCACGCGATGCAATGACGAACGTCGGCGACGGCGCCGGGGGAGGAGGCGACGACGATGACGACGCGGCGGCGGCGGCGGCGTGGCGGCGACGACGGCGCAGCGACGGCACGTCACGGAGGGCAGCCGCACCGGCGAGTTGACGCGACAGCAAAACGGTGCGCGGCAGCGCTGCGGCGGGCGGCGCGCGCAGGCTTGCGCGGCAGATCGGCTGGCGCGGCAGGCGCGGCAGCGCTGCAGCGGCCGGTGGCAGGGGCGCGGCAGCCCGGCGCGGCAAGGCGACGGCGGCAGCTGCGGCGGGCGCGGCAAGGGGAAGCAAGGGGATGGGTGGCGGCTGCTCAAGGGAGGGTGAGGCTAGGTTAAGAGGTGGCCTCCCCTCTTGGGCCAAGAAAAACCCACAGGTCAAGGCCTAGGCCTGGTTTGATTAGATTTTCATAAAACCCTCAAACACTTTTAATTTTTAAATCTTTCTCCCCACGCACTCTCTTTAATCAAATAAGTAATTACATACAATAATCCGGGTATTACAAAAGATTTATTTGCATTCATATGCAATATGTTGTGGTGAAGTTATTTTGTGGATTATTCAACTCCATAGTGGTAATGAGGAAATTTACAATTTCATTGTGGTGTTGTGGATTTGGTTCATGTGAGTTATTTGTGGTATGAGGATTGTGGTTGTGGTCGTGGAATGAGATTCGTCCCTTGTGTATAGTAAGGGTTGTGATTGTGCTATGAAATCCTTTTCTCATATTTATATTAATTGACGATAGCAAATGTGCATGTGAGAAATAATAATGTATTGAAGTAAAACATACATTTGATTTATTGCCTTTGGGAATAGTAGTGGTTGAGGTTTTAAAGAAGTCAAACAAGATTTATTTGTTAATGTTTTACCGTCATTAATGGTGATTTGAGGTTGAGGATATAAACATTGCTAATTGTGAAATATTTAACGTTGATGATTAATCTATTGTGGTTAGGGAAGATTAAATATTTCTTTTACACTTAATAGAGGATAAAATAACCGCATTCATATGCCAATTAAATATGAAATTGAAGAGGTATTATTCATAGAAGTTTATGGTGGTTTAATAACTTTGAACATAAATTGTAATTGTGGATGTATGGAATTATAATGATGATGTTTAAATTGCTTCTAGTTTGAATATCTTGTTAAACAGTTTGCTTGCTGAGATTTTTATCTCACTCTTGCTTTTCCCCTCCCTACAGGTGGACTTTGAGCATGCATTGGGAAGGGTAGAGCGGCACCGCACTAATGCACTTGTATTATAATCTTAATGCTGAAATAAAGTTGAAAGAATTTTAGTCTTTTGCTTAGCTATCATGTTGATGAAAGTTTCATCTTATTAATGTTATTTTGGAACCATTCATTTGGTTATTATGTTTAAGTTGATTATGAATTTTTAATTCGTTCTTATTATTCTGTTATTCCTTAGTTGTTCACGCTTCCGTTTATACTATTTTGCTTAATATTGTTGCTAGTTTATTTTATCTTGTAAATTGGCTAGTATTAGAGTAGTTTTAGCAGCATCCCAGGGCATTGTGGGTCCGGGTGTTACTGATGGTGTCGAGGCGGGCTTTAGGTCCGTGGTAATTTAACTATTAAATTGACACACTAATGCACAGTAGGTTGGGATGGGTCAAGCATTGTATTTATGCTTTTGATATGTTGTATTGATGATTTACATTATGAGATAATCATGTATGCTTATTGATAATCTTGTATGATTATGATTTGTTCCTATGACTGTTATGAGTGAGAATATTCAATGTTAAGATGTAGATGTTGTTTGTGCTGTTTTGGCTTTGCCAGATTATTTCACTATTTGCAGTATGGGGATAGCAATGTAGTTACTTCATGTAACTTAATTGCAGATGTTGCGGATGATTTTCTTAGAAAAGTTGCTATTATCCTTAATTTGATTTTGGCCAATTCTTGGCCTCTTGCAGTTAATGAATTTCGTTTGAGTTTGTGATTCTTGCAGTTGAGGGTATGCAATTGGTCTCTACCTGTTCCATGAAGCAGTTATTGTTTCTTTTCGGACTAATGAGATACTTTTGCTACCTGTGCTTATTGTTGACTTGAAAGGTTGGTCCCTTCGTGTGAGTTTTGTCTTGTTGTGAATCATGGCTTATTGGTTTGCTTGGTTTTTTCATTTAGTAATACCAGTTTTGAGTTGCAAAACTCATTAATATGTTAAAGCCTTGGATTTACGTATTTCTTTGAGATTATCTCGAGTGTTGAAGTTTAATTCCTTTCCTTTCTAAAAGAAAGTGTTAAAACCCTTTGTGCTGTTTTGCTATGCTTAAGTGAAGGTGGTAATCATATAAAATAATTCTTAAGGTATGAATTATCATGTTGAGATGTTAGCGTGGTGCATAATTAATTTTAACTAGCATCCTTGGAAGTGTAGATGATTAATTTGATATTGCCTTGTAATAGTTTCTAGAAGAATTGTGATCTAGAATTTGTCTACATATGTTTGGAACTCTTGGAGTTATTGAGGATGTGCAAAAGAACTAGAATGATTATTATGATTATTTAAATTTCTATCATGTTGGATAAATTGAATTATTTTTGTCTTTAGTAATTAATCTGACCGTGTGAAAATTAGTAAGTAAGGATATGTTCGAATATTGCCTTGATAATATTGACCTTTAACCTGTCATTTATTTAGATACTTTATGAGCATGTACAATTGCTAGATTCATCTATCTTTCACCATGCTAAATTGTTGAAATATGTATAAAGAAATATATGAAGGTTGATGTATTAACTTGTAGAATCTTGTCTTGCAAATCTGGTATTATTGAAGATTAAAGTTATTCCGTTCTAATTTCTGAATGTAAGGAGAAATGTTGAATCTATGTTCATGATTGTTTTATGATTGTGAACAGAGTTAGATCATGAATGTTGTTATGATAAAATAATAATCAACTATTGCTAGTAATGACTAGAGTACAATTAATTTGTGCTAAATTAGAGTTGAGCATCAATATGAATTGAATATATGAGATTTAATAAGAGATTTATACTAGCATATTTTGTGAGATTGCCATGTTCTAGCATCATCTTGTTTAAGAGCTTTGTTTTAATATGGTGGCTTATGCACTAGGTTTCCTAGATTAAATAGTCGCAATCTTATCTAGATAATAGAAACATGATGAAGTGTTTTCTTGTGTTTCTTTTGGAAAAGTTTATGACGTGATTTGAGGATATGATGATGCTTGTTAAGAATGTATTATTCTGATGTTAGTATGTTGGTCACTATGTGGTTGTGATGATAATGTTGAATGTTTTATAAATAAAAGAATTTGATAACTTTCATGATACTATTTGAATCAAAAGTTTGAAATTTGCGTATGCGATCTTTTGATCTCCTGGCTTATATGGCAGCTGAAATTATTTGAGCAAAAGCCTTTTTATTAGTTCTTAAGGGATTAATGTGTTGCAGTCTTCAATTCTCTTTGTTGGAATTGTCGGTGATACTTGCAATCAAAGAAGGTTGTTCTCTTTGTTAAAAGAAAATTTTGGTAAAAGTATTGGAGGTTGAAGTTAAGTTGTGTATTTCTTTTTGAGGTGTGTTTGACTTCTTATTCTCGCCGCATAAGAGTTACTTGAGCTCAAATGGCAATATATTCGCCACATAAGAGCTTCTTGAGCTCGAATGGCAATATTGTTTTCTTATTGGTTGATATTTGATTTTTGTTCTTCTTGAGGAGGCATGTGCCTTCAGCTGTGATCTTATCTTTTGCTATCCAAGATTTATTGGTATTTATTTTTGGTCTTGTGTTTATTGCAGTTGGTAACATCTTCCTTTGTGCTGGAATTTACTTCTTTTTGCCTCTCCAAGAAAGGGGTAATTGATTTGGATTGCAAAGTGTTTTAAGAGGTGTATGGCATCTAGTTGGTGTGTTGGACGATGATTTGGAAATCCTTGGTTCAAGGAAGTTAAATTTCCAAAGGGAATGGATTGGGAAATTAATAATATCTCGAGCAGTAGTATGCTCTCTTGATTCTTGTTTAAACTGTGTGTTTATGGCAGAGGTCATCTGCAAATTGAGTTATTATATGTTGTGGTGTATTCTTTTCCAGTTAGGAAAAGAAAATGATTGTGTTGGTCTGTCGAGTGATTTTCACTCTTGGCTTGTGCAGTGTGGATTCTCCAAATGTCTATTTGGAGAGTGAATGGTTTTGTTGTGAATCCTTTGATTTGGATCGTGGTCCTTTGAAGGAAGGTTGTTTGCTAGTGTGTTGCTTGAGAATGCTTCATTCTTCTTGTGGTTGTGTTACATTTGTAATAGTAATTGTTTGTGCTTCGAGTAATGTTATGAGTGGAATCTGTGGTTGAATTCTTTAAAAGGGGTACAATGTATTATCCCGATTATAATAAATAGCGAAAAATATTTCAATAAAAAGGATGGTATTAGATAGTGGCTTGATAATTATGCGAGAATGGTAGGATCATTGGCCGCTCGAGCCGACAAAGAGTTCTGGTGCTCGGTGTTGACCCGCGCAGGTCGTGGACTCATCGGAGTTGATGTGGATGCCCTCTTGACGAATCAGTCCGAGCAGGAGGTGACGTGGAGCTTGAAGTTCAAATGCAGAAGAAGGGCCTGAGTTCTTCGAGGCGCGTGAGAACCTGTAGTTGTTGTTCCCTCGTGATGTTCTATCATTGGGATGTTCTATTCTTTGGTTGTTCTTTCCTTGATTGTTCTTTGTCTCGTGGGCTGAGGACCGAGATTCGAGGACTAATCCTTTTAGGTGGGAGAATGTAATACCTGAACGTCGTTACGGCATAAGATTTTAAATCAATCGCGGAATCGACGGTTTTTCGGTAAATCGCGGGAAGGGAAAAATATAAATTATAGAACATTGTAAAATGAATTAAATAAATTAAAATAATCAATTTAAATATTTTGGGCTGTCCGGAGGGTGGGCCATTGTTTTGGGCGGTCACCCAAATGAGGGCCGTGCCCTTCCAAACCCTAGCACCCCTCTTTATAAACCCCCTCCCTTGGCCCCTCCCCTCTTTTCCACCCCAAACCAGCCTCCACCACCCCTTGGGCACCCCCCCTTCTCCCCCCTTGCTGCTGCCATGGTGCCAAGGAAGAAAAGAAAGGGAAGAGAGGAAGGAGAAGGAGGAGAAGGAGAAGGAGAAGGAAGGAGAAGAAGAAGAGGAGTAAAATTTTTGGGGGAATTTATTCAGATTGGTAATTTTATCTCATCTAAAATCCTCTGTTTTATGGTTTAATTAAGGTTCTTAGCACATGTTTTGATGGTAGAAATTAGATCAATTGCCCGATTAGAGTTTAGTCGCGGGCTGATTTTAGATCGATTTGCGCAGCGCGACTTGTCGCGCAGTTTTGATCTAGAAAACGAATTTTCTGAGGATCTTCCCAAAAGTAAAGTTGTAGAGAACATCCAGCTGTATCTCCTGTATTTGTTTCAAATTTTTCTACTTTGGGACCTGGGAGATACGGAGTCAGAAATACCGCTGTCCCTCAGGCGGACAGATTGTTACAGTCCGGAGATAATTTAGAGATTTAAAATAGTAAACGAATTTTACTGCAGGCCTTCCCAAAATGAAAGTTGTATATTACTTCTATATGTATCTCCTGTATTTATTTCAAATTTTTATATTACGAGAACTGGGAGATACGGAGTTGGCAATATCGCTGTCCGGCAGGCGGTCGGGTTGTTTCAGTCCGACTGTAATCCCGAGTTTAAAAATAGTAAACAAATTTTCTGGATTTGGCCGTATTTGGGAAAGTTGTAGATAATTTAGATATCTAGCTTCTGTATAAATTTCGGAATTTTTAGGCCTCTGTGCTGTCGTGGGTACGCGTTTGAACGCGGCTGCCCAATCTGCCAGAGCAGAGTCTTTCCTCTGTTTTGGGCATTAATTTACTCCTAGCTGTGATTAAAATAAAAATAGGTGTTCTCCATGAAAATTGTAGGTTTTTAAGGTATGAATCCAGAGAGGTATCATTTGCTGTTTTTCGATTTATATTTTTAAAGATACGAAATTGTGAAGCAGCACTGCTGCAGTTGGGATTATGTTGGTTTGTTGGGCGAAGTAGAGATTGCGCAGGTTCGGGTTTCTAGCGATGTTTTTATATTTTTGTCATGCTTGTATACTGTGGTAGTGTGCTGAGAGTTGTCTTATGGACAGGTGGTCTTGTCCCTGAGCGCTCTTGAATTTTTGTTGATCTTCGCTTCGTCGGTTTGAGGCAAGTGAATGTAGCGGTGGTTGCTACCGTTTAACTTGTTATTCATTCTACTTGCAATTTACATTATCATCGTAATTTGATACATTATGCCATGATTGCGTGATATTTTAATTGTGGTGATGGTAGCAAGTATTGATCAAGTGATATGTTATTAACTTTGCTAGTAGACATGTGGATTTCTGTTTAATGTTATATTGTGGAACATGAAACAAATATGCGGTGGATGTGGAGATGTTGAGAGCATGATAATGCTCCTTGTGGATGAATTAATGTGATTTATGATTTATCATATCATTCATATCATAGCATGTCATTTGCATATGTGGATGTCGCCGCACCTAGCCGCGACCGTCTTAAGTACAACCTCTTCTCCATGGAAGCAATTCCTACCTACGGAAAGAGTGAAGGAAGATAAACATTCATATGCATTTATTTGTTGTTTAAATGACTGCATCCATATGCCATTTTGCATTCATATGCAATATGTGGTGGTGAAGATATGTTGTGGAAAGATTCATTTTGCATTCATATGCAATATGTGGTGGTGAAGATATGTTGTGGAAAGATTTATTTGCATTCATATGCAATATGTTGTGGTGAAGTTATTTTGTGGATTATTCAACTCCATAGTGGTAATGAGAAAATTTACAATTTCATTGTGGTGTTGTGGATTTGGTTCATGTGAGTTATTTGTGGTATGAGGATTGTGGTTGTGGTCGTGGAATGGGATTCGTCCCTTGTGTATAGTAAGGGTTGTGATTGTGCTATGAAATCCTTTTCTCATATTTATATTAATTGACGATACCAAATGTGCATGTGAGAAATAATAATGTATTGAAGTAAAACATACATTTGATTTATTGCCTTTGGGAATAGTTGTGGTTGAGGTTTTAAAGAAGTCAAATAAGATTTATTTGTTAATGTTTTACCGTCATTAATGGTGATTTGAGGTTGAGGATATAAACATTGCTAATTGTGAAATATTTAACGTTTATGATTAATCTATTGTGGTTAGGGAAGATTAAATATTTCTTTTACACTTAATAGAGGATAAAATAACCGCATTCATATGCCAATTAAATATGAAATTGAAGAGGTATTATTCATAGAAGTTTATGGTGGTTTAATAACTTTGAACATAAATTGTAATTGTGGATGTATGGAATTATAATGATGATGTTTAAATTGCTTCTAGTTTGAATATCTTGTTAAACAGTTTGCTTGCTGAGATTTTTATCTCACTCTTGCTTTTCCCCTCCCTACAGGTGGACTTTGAGCATGCATTGGGAAGGGTAGAGCGGCACCGCACTAATGCACTTGTATTATAATCTTAATGCTGAAATAAAGTTGAAAGAATTTTAGTCTTTTGCTTAGCTATCATGTTGATGAAAGTTTCATCTTATTAATGTTATTTTGGAACCATTCATTTGGTTATTATGTTTAAGTTGATTATGAATTTTTAATTCGTTCTTATTATTCTGTTATTCCTTAGTTGTTCACGCTTCTGTTTATACTATTTTGCTTAATATTGTTGCTAGTTTATTTTATCTTGTAAATTGGCTAGTATTAGAGTAGTTTTAGCAGCATCCCAGGGCATTGTGGGTCCTGGGGTGTTACAACAGCATCGTAGGACACTTACAACATCACAACACCTGTTGCTTAACTTGTTTTGCATGCCACTTTAGTTGGAGCGGGTGCAACGCATCGCAAGCTCATCGGAGGCCGCCATGCGCAGCCCGAACACAACACTAGGGCTCATGAAAAATTTTAAGTACATCTTCATAGGAGTCAAAGAAGATAATCAAGAACATGAGCTGTAGTGATTTGACAGACAATGTCATGTGAATGGACCACCAATTGGGGCAACCGTGCTCACCTACTAGGTCCTTATGACCTAGCGAGTCCGCCGGTGTCAAAGCACTTCCATTTGTCATCCATGGGCCACATCGGTGGGGAGGTAAGCTATGCACAAATTAGGCTTTTTTCTTGGGTTATGCATTGCATTCTGCTAACATCATATCGTTCTCCCACCATAGGTCCATCGGGATGCATCACTTCCACCATCAACTATGATGAATATCCAGGAGGTATGAGATCCTTAGTTTTCATCTAGAGTATTTATTTTGACTAACATCATCCCATCTTGTAGCCTTTAGTTGACCATGGGGGTGATGGCCAGTTTACATCCACTATGATGATACCAACCTCCTAGCTCCTGCCAGAGAGCGGTACACCATGCCAGGGTTTGGAGCATGGCCCTTAGGGTTTACAATGTATGTGGGGCAGAGCACCTTCGGTTTCGTTGCCGCACCGTATAGTTAAGGTTAGAGCTCATCTAGGTTCGCAGGTGCACCGGGCCTCCAAAGCTAGAGCTCCTCTGCACAACCAGAGTTGCAGGCATGGTACCTTGGGGGTAGACAATTGGGGAGTGGATTTATAGAGTCTGTCATCCATGAATTCATTGGCGATGGCCCCAGTTCGGCATGCCTCAACCGGACACCATGGACACTTACTGAAATCAGCTAACGGATCACCTCTACCCACTCAACATACTGAACGATCTCTATACCCCCTCTGATCCGATATGCGCTCTTTGGACTGGCTGACGTATCCCACAGGGCACGCTCGACTTAAAACTTTCAAGCGTACGTGGCGGTCGTAATAGCGGCGAGAGTCTTGGCTCGAACAGTGAGCCATATTGTACCCTGTGTTATGTGAATATACTTTTGTATATTTATATTCATATTTTGTTTTGCTATATGGCATATTCAATTAACGAGTGCTTGTAAATAGTGTATAAATACAATTCGAGACATTTTGGAGATAGTATACTTAAATGAAATTTACAGTCAAATTCAGAATGGATGGAACTCCAAAAAACTTACACAATCAAGTTCACTGCATCGGGAGGCTCAAAAAAAATTTCGATCATATCTAAGCTCATTTGTTATATTAAATGAGCACCGCATGTCACTAATTGGGAAAAATTAACATGGGTACTCAGATGGATACTTTAGAAATTACACAATCAAGTGTACTATCTAAGGATCCTTAAAAAAACTCATAATTTTTGGGGCTCATTTGCTATATTAAAAAATTCATGCAAACTATTTACTTTAATGAATTTTTGAGTAAAATTAAGAAAGGATAAAATTTTACAAGAATTACACAATCAAGTACAGTGTATTGGCAGGTTCCAAAAAAAATTTATAAGTTTTAAGTTCATTTGCTATATCTAATAATTCTTAGAAGAAGTACACCTAAATGAATTCGCTAATTAGGATTGGATGTTACCTATTTACCACGGCTAATGGGCCACCACATGGTGGCTATGCAGACTAGTTGATGTGTCCGCTCCATGTCGACTCCGCGTAGTGGCCATTTAGTGGAGACGCTATTTTTGTAATTTTTGTATGACCGATGCCATTCTTGCAAAAACCATATCGAAAACGCCTGACCAAAAACTCACTAATCTGAGGCTTCTTCATAATCTCCCACATTAATTATAGGGGTCGCAATGGAGCGGGTCCCAAGGAGGCCCCACTCCCACCTTGGGATCTCTGTTCCCGTGGGGACCGACCCCACGGAGATCCCAGTGGGATTACAAGCTAAATTATTTTTCTTAAAAATAATATAACTTTGTTTATTAATTTATACTAATTTAATTTTTTAAAATATAGCTTCAAAATATATGTTCTAACCTATAAATTCAAGTTTCAATTCAAATATACAAAAATATTATTCTATATTAAAAACTATAATATATTATAAGAAAATTTTATTTTTACCGCATGGGGGCGACCCATCCCAGTCCCCAACACAACACACAATCTAATTGAATAGGACCGAAATAGTTAATGCATGTCACGTTGCTATATGCATCATATTTACGCTAACCTAGCCAAGATCCAATGGGATGCATCAATGATTCCATGATTTGAACTCTCTCCGTCTCGCAATATAAGTTTGGTATGAATACCTAAAAGCATATTATTTAAGTAATATTTAATAAAATTAGACCATAGTTGCTCATATTAGATAGACATAATGCTACTCATTCTATTAAAGACAAATATGATATAATTTTATTACATATTATACAAATAATATAATAGGACATTGAAATAGGACACCATGGTGTCAGAGCTCCATGATTTTAAATGCACGAATTCAACCTAAATTTAGATATTTTTTTTTGTAAATATCAATTTGAGTGTATATATCGATCTATAACAATTCAAATGAAATTTATACCTTTTAGAAAAAATGTACTTGAATTCAATGTTTTGAATGAATTTAGATCACATGCTTTGCTAATTTCTACTAATATAAAAGGGGAGTTTATCCGTCATCCTTCCCTGTCCATGCACGCAACGCACTATTTAAAGGATGGCGCGTCGGCTACGAAAGCAGAAAACAAAAAATTTTCTACCGCGCACACAAGGACATCATGCTTAAGGAGGGATCATAGATCGTTACCAATAGACGCGTAGCGCAGCGGAAGAAGAGTTGGAGAAGCCGATCCAACCACGCGCGTCGAGGTAGTAGTGGAAGTAGCCGATCGTCCCGAACCGATCGTCTCCTCCACACGATCAACCACACCACGAGCAGATCCAATCTGTAGGTTGTTGATGCCGATCAATGCCGCAACGAGCAGCGCCTCACCGGTATCCACACGTCCGGGTGGAACGTCGATCGCGAGTGTACCAAGACACTCATGACGGCTGGGGTTTGGCTCGGAGGTGGCAGCTAGAGTTTTGCTCGGGATTATCGGATCGTCCCCTCAACCCTCGCCTCCATATATAGACCTCCTCACTTGGGCCTCGTGGACCGAGGCCCAATTGGAGTCTATCTGGATCTCTATCCAAATTGAGCCCACATCCGAATCACTTTCGAATTAGTGTTCCAACCCGTTAAGTGTGCGACCCTGTAGGTTCACGTATACTTGGTCGCGACCCAGAAACACCTTTTCCGGTCACGCTGTTAATAGCGGCCTCTAGTAAGACATATTAACCCCAAAGTATACGTAAAGATTATATCGGCTGAACCCGTAATGTTGTCATGTACTAATCCCTTTGCCTCACGATATAGATTAAGCTCAAGGCGAGACCTGTCATCCTCTTAATAGCTCAATCACTCTCGATTCCGTGATGGATTATAAACTCGTGATTGACTCCTCAATCACCTTGGCATGGCCATGCATTTTCATAATCCATTACATCGAGGGCCCGAGATATCTCTCCCATAAGAAGGGGCAAATTCTATCTTGATCATTCACATCCCACTACATGTTTCATGGTAAACCCAAAGACTACTTTTATGACTACCCAGTTACGGAGTAGTGTTTAGTAGTCCCAAAATAAGCTACTATGCATGCTGGGAACCATGATGATCTCAAGTCTAGGGATTCCACATAAACACTACTTGAGACCAGCCGATGACACATGGAATCTCTGCAATGTCTCATGGCTTTGATGAGGACATCACTTCTATTGATATGAACACCCCTCTTACTGCTTTCATGAATGATGGGCAAGGTCCAATCACTCGGGCGCGTGCTCGTCAACTCAACTATCGGGTAAACTCGTTTTAGGAGTCAATAATATTTCCGCGAGCATTCGATACTTCCTAAGACTTGTGATTTTCTTGTCCTTAGGAACCATGGAGAAGAACCACGCGAGTTCAAGTGTAGAAGTGGAACCGTCAAGCGCAATCCAAGTCATATTCGCGAGTTCGATTCAGATTCGGCCTTCGTAACAACGTCTACTTCAAATGGCCATAACTTTTAATCCAGAAGGCTTCTTGGGGCCCGTGGTACTCGTTGGAAAGATCTTGAAGTCTACTTTCAGATGGATCTGGTCTCACCTCCAAACTCCATCCGAGCAGATCAGAAACTGCAAAACAAGTCACATCACTTTTTCAGTCCGAGTCAAAGTGGGCGAGGGCCTTGTAAATTGGGCTATTTGGGCGGTACTGTTCACGTGAACATTACCACGTCCGCATGAACAGTAAAACTGATTAGTACCACCTCCTTTTCATTAGATAAGTGTGGCTTCCCCTTCCCTATTTAAGGAGGTCACACCCTCTAGTTTTCCTTGGGTTTTCTTAAAGATTATTCCTTAGCGGTTTCACCGCATGTTCGGTTGAGAAACCCCACTTGTGAACTCAAACTTTATTCGCAATACAATTTCATATTGCGTCTTAAACTCTCTTGCTTGTGTTCTCGATTCGCTTGCAGGAGATAGCCTTCTTGGCGAGGTCAACCGTGTTCGGCACGGTTGATAACCAACGGAGCAGTGGTGTAGTGATTGCAAGGGGTTCGATCTGTTTTGGTCGAACCTTTGGATCATCAACGTCGAGATCTCCACAATCGATTTATCGGTACCTTTCGGAAGATCGGGCCATCGTCACATCGGTTGGTATCGAACAGCGGTTGCCGTGAGGTAATTCTTGTATCCCTAGTTAGTAGATTGGTTTTATTTCCTATAGTCCAAAAAGAATTAATTCCATTGTCCAAACCCGTTGTGCCTTTCAATCTGTTAGTTTTGGTTTGCTAAATTGAATTTGTGTCCATATTAACATTGTCTAGTTGCTGGTCATATCTTTATTCCATTAAAAATCCAAACAAAAGAAAAATTCCTCACCCCAAACCCTAATTTTCAAATTCGGCTGATTTTTCCTTTCTCTGCAACCGCCACCAAAAATGCCATATCTTTTGATTCCGAGATTATTTTTGAGTGAGACCACCGCCATTAGATTCAGAAATTCCTTATCCATCTATCTGTAAAATTTCACGTCATTCCAGCAAGGAATTTAAGAGATATATGCGGTGAAAGTTGACCCAATTATCTGTTTTGAATCTGCAACAGTCAGCAGTTGTGATTTTGTGCAATTTCTGTGTCGGGATTCAGAAGTTGGCCCCAAAAGAAAATATGTAGAAAAAGCCGTCAGAAAACAGATAAAAAAAGAATCAGTGAAAAAGAGGCATCTGACAAAAAGTTACGGCCAAAATACCGACATGCTGTCCAGTGGACAGAAATCTTCAGTTTTTTAATTTTGAGTCAATCCTTGTGCTCTTCAATTCCAAATTGCATTGGATTGAATTATCTTGTATTACCACTCCTACACATTGTCATACACTTGATTTTAGCCTTCTTCCATTCTTGGTTGGTCAGCAACATAGGCTAAGTGTTGATCGGACTATAATTCAATTCTATGCAATTCTGAAATTAACGATTGTTCTCCATTGCTACCATATTGTGCCTTCAAGCTACACCTACTCTTGATCAGAACAGGTTCCCTCTTGCAATCGTACCCACGCTCGACACGGTGTCACGAACCAGCCACCGGTTGTACCACCTGCTGCATTGGTAAGAACACTTGTAAGAGTGTGATAAGGCGCTTGAGTGTGTGATTCTACTTCGCCACCTAGTAGTTGATAGGGATAATACCTTTGTGTTGTCTTTTGTTTGCTACTAACCATGGCGGTGAGGCGTCGATGCGCAAGAGTGTGTTTTAAGGGAGAGCTCATGGCGCTTTTGGATGAACAACGCTGCCATTCGATGACATCGATAGGAAGATGGATACAATGCAACGTTCCATTAATGAGAGCATTGCAACACTCACTACGCCTTGAAAGAATGGTGAATCGGCCACCAAACAATGGAGGCCAAGATCATGAGGAGGAGATGATAATGAGAGACAAAACCGTGGCGCGGTCTTTGCAGCCACGACACCGTCCTCATCGAACCGTCATGGTATGGGAGGTAACAATAATTTTCGATATCACAATGCTCATGTTCATGATGACCCGTTTGCTAAAGTTAAATTTTCCATACCATCTTTTGCGGTACCTATGATCTGAAACTTATCTAGATTGGGAGATGACAGTTGAACAAAATTTAATGCCCATCTAGTTCTGAAGTGCATAGAGTCGGACAAGCGACTAGTGAATTTAAAGATTTTGCTATCATTTGGTGGACTCAAGTAGTTAATTCTGGCTTAGCCCCTGATACATGGGATAGATTGAAGGTAGCTATGCGTGCTAGATTTGTTCCTCCTGCTTTTAAGCGTGAAATGCGTGAAATTGCAGCGCTTAGACCAAGGCAATAGATCATTGAGGAATATTATCAAGAACGCAAATAGGCATGTTGCGTTGTAATGTTGAAGAGGATGAGGAGGATAAGATGGCTCGTTTTATGGGGGATTAAGGCGTGAAATTCGGGACATAATTGATTACAAAGAGTATAATGATATCAATAGATTGTTCCAGCTTGCTTGTTTGGCAGAGAAAGAATTGCAGGGTAGGCAACAAAGGACAAGGAGCAATTTTGGAGGTATGTCTACATCGAGACCGACGCAGGGGCAACCCAAGACAGCTCCACCTCCTGTTTTTCGAGCTGCTGTTCCCTCTGTGAGTAGGGCGCGTTCAGCAGCACCGCCACCACCATCACGCGCACCCGAGGCGAGCAAATCTACTAGTGTGCAAGCACCAGCAAAGAGCTCTTCATCGGTTGCTTCCACGGGCGTCTGACGGGCATTGTGTGCCACCGTTGTAAAGGGATGGGCCACGTCATGAGAGATTGCCCAAGTCAGCGGGCGTACATTGCGACAGAAGATGGTGGTTATGTAAGTGCTAGTGATGTTGAGGATGAATATGCTCTTGCAGCTAACCTTGCAGGTGATGATGATGATCATGAGACAGACAGTGATGGTGAGGAGATTTTAGGTGCCGCTGCTACGGCGAGTTATAGAACCATAATTGTGCGCGAGTACTGAGCACTCAAAAAGAGCAAGAGGAGAAGCTACTAGCGTCATAATTTGTTTCAGATGTTCCTCATCGTCAAGGATTGCCGTGTTCGTGTTATAATTGATGGCGGGGCTGCAATAACTTGGTGGATTCGAGGATTGGTCAAGAAGCTTGGCTTGACCACACGTCGCATCCTCACCCATACCACATTCGGTGGTTCAACAACAGCGATAAGGTGAAGGTAACACAATCTGCGAGAGTGCAATTTTCCATTGGTTCCTATCATGATGTTGCTGATTTCGATGTAGTACCTATGCAAGCATGCTCACTTTTATTAGGTCGCCCATGGGAATTTGATACCGATGCAACTCATCATGGTAGAAGTAATAAATACTCTCTTGTGCACAAAGGAAAGAAAATAACTTTGCTACCTTTGACACCTCTTGAAATTGCTAATTGTGATAAAGAGCTAGCTGAAAATAAGAAGAAAGAACTTGAACAAGAATCTGAAAATCAGCAAGTAATGAAGGATGTTTTCCCACCTAAGAAAGAGAGTTGTCATCTAGTTCTAGGACCGAGGAATTAAATTAAAGGGTTGTGTCATGCTTGCAACCAAATCGATCTTCTGAAATTTGTCATGATGAAATGCCATGCTATGCTTTGATATGCAAAGATGCTTTATTTTCACTTAATGATGTATCTAGCTCTTTGCCGTCTGCTGTCACTAACCTTTTGCAGGAATTTGAGGATGTGTTTCCTGCTGAGATACCTCCAGGGCTGCCACCGATTAGGGGTATTGAACATCAAATTGATTTGATTCCAGGAGCTTCCCTACCCAACCGTCGCCATACCGGAACCAACCGGAGGAGACTAAGGAGATTGAGCATCAAGTGCGAGACTTGCTTGACAAAGGGTGCGTGCGTGAGAGCCTTAGTCCATGTGTTGTTCTGTACTTTTGGTTCCAAAGAAAGATGGGTCGTGGCGTATGTGTGTTGATTGTAGAGCTATCAATAATATTACCATTAGATACCGTCATCCTATTCCTAGGTTAGACGACATGCTTGATGAATTAAGTGGCTCTACAATGTTTTCTAAAGTTGACTTGCGTAGTGGATACCACCAAATTAGAATGAAACTTGGAGATGAATGGAAGACGGCATTTAAAACTAAGTTCGGGTTATATGAGTGGCTAGTGATGCCTTTTGGTTTAACTAATGCCCTAGCACTTTCATGAGATTAATGAGCGAGGTTTCGTGCTTTCATTGGTAAGTTTGTGGTAGTTTACTTTGATGATATATTGATTTACAGCAAGTCACTAGATGAACATCTTGAACACTTACGTGCTGTTTTATTGCTTTGAGAGATGCACGTTTGTTTGGTAACCTCGAAAAGTGTACCTTTTGCACCGATCGAGTTTGTTTTCTTGGGTATGTTGTTACTCCGCAGGGAATTGAGGTTGATCAAGCCAAGATCATCGCTATCGAGTTGGCCGCCTCTAAAGCGGTCACACAAGTGCGGAGTTTTCTCGGGCTCATTGGTTTCTATCGGCGTTTTGTTGGGATTTCAGCACCCTTGCTGCACCATTGAATGAGCTTACAAAGAAGGGTGTTCCTTTTACTTGGGCCACCAATCATCAACAAGCTTTCGACACTCTCAAAGATAAGTTAACACATGCCCTTTGCTTCAACTTCGATTTCAGCAAGACTTTTGAATTAGAATGTGATGCTAGTGGCATAGGTCTTGGGGGTGTGTTAATGCAAGAAGGAAAACCTGTTGCTTACTTTAGTGAAAAGTTAAGTGGTCCTAGTTTGAACTATTCTACCTATGATAAAGAATTATATGCTCTAGTTCGAACTTTGGAAACATGGCAGCATTATTTATGGCCCAAAGAGTTTGTAATACATTCGATCATGAATCCTTGAAACATATTGAAGTCAAACCAACCTGAACCGTAGACATGCTAAGTGGATTGAGTTTATTGAATCTTTTCCCTATGTCATTAAATATAAAAAGGGCAAAGAAAATGTGATAGGCGATCGTTGTCTAGGAGATATACCATGCTTTCACAACTTGATTTCAAAATCTTTGGGTTAGAGACAATAAAGGAGCAATATGTGCATGATCTGATTTTAAAGGCGTGTTGCTAAATTGTCAAGAGGAAAGGGTTGGAATAAATTTGTTGTGCATGATGGTTTCATATCCGTCTTGGCAAGCTATGCATTCTGTTGGCTCCGTTCGTCTTTTGTTGTTACAGGGGCGCATGGAGGAGGATTGATGGGCCACTTGGCGTGAAGAAGGCGAGGACATTCTGTTCCACCATTTTATTGGCCAAAGATGAGGCGTGACGTCGAGCGCTTCATTTCTCGTTGCACCACGTGCCAAAAAGCTAAGTCACGACTTAATCCTCATGGTTTATACATGCCTCTTCTGTTCCAAGCATACCTTGGGAAGATATTTCTATGGATTTTGTTTTAGGGCTTCCTAGGACAAAGAAGGGGAGGGATAGTATTTTTGTTGTCGTGGATAGATTCTCTAAGATGGCTCATTTCATACCATGTCATAAAAGTGATGATGCTACACATGTTCTGATTTGTTCTTTAAGGAAATTGTTCGCTTGCATGGTATTCGAATCGATAGTTTCGGATCGTGATGCTAAATTTCTTAGTCATTTTGGAGAACCTTATGGGGAAAGTTGGGAACTAAACTGTTATTTTCCACTACTTGTCATCCCCAAACTGATGGACAAACTGAGGTAGTCAATAGAACATTGTCTACTATGCTTAGGGCTGTGCTTAAAAAGAACTTAAAAATGTGGGAGGAATGTTTGCCTCATGTGGAATTTGCTTATAATCGTTCGCTGCATTCTACCACGAAGAAATGCCCTTTTGAAATTGTTTATGGTTTCATACCTCGTGCACCTATCGACTTGTTGCCTCTTCCAGCTTCAGAAAAAGTAAATTTTGATGCGCAACAACGTGCTGATTTCATACGTAAGATGCATGAGACAACTAAAGAGAACATTGAGATTATGAATGCTAAATATAAAGTTCTTTGGTAGTCAGGGCGCAAGCATATTACTTTGAACCTGGTGATCTTGTGTGGTTACACTTGCGTAAAACGATTTCTGAATTGAGAAAGTCTAAACTCATGCCTCGTGCGAGATGGTCCTTTAGAGTACTTGAACGTATTAATGATAATGCGTATAAGTTAGACTTGCCTGCAGATTTTGGGGTTAGCCCCACCTTTAACATTGCAGATTTGCGACCTTGCTTGGGCGTGGAAGATGAGCTTGAGTCGAGGACGACTCCAATTCAAGAAGGGGAGGATGATGAGGACATCACTTCTATTGATATGAACACCCCTCTTACTACTTCCATGAATGATGGGCAAGGTCCAATCACTCGGGCACGTGCTCGTCAACTCAACTATCAGGTAAACTCGTTTTTAGGAGTCAATAATATTTCCGCTGAGCATTCGATACTTCCTAAGACTTGTGATTTTCTTGTCCTTAGGAACCATGGAGAAGAACCACGCGAGTTCAAGTGTAGAAGTGGAACCGTCAAGCGCAATCCAAGTCATATTCGCGAGTTCGATTCAGATTCGGCCTTCGTAACAACGTCTACTTCAAATGGCCATAACTTTTAATCCAGAAGGCTTCTTGGGGCCCGTGGTACTCGTTGGAAAGATCTTGAAGTCTACTTTCAGATGGATCTGGTCTCACCTCCAAACTCCATCCGAGCAGATCAGAAACTGCAAAACAAGTCACGTCACTTTTTCAGTCCGAGTCAAAGTGGGCCGAGGGCCTTGTAAATTGGGCTATTTGGGCCGGTACTGTTCATGTGAACAGTACCACGTCCGCATGAACAGTAAAACTGATTAGTACCACCTCCCTTTTCATTAGATAAGTGTGGCTTCCCCCTTCCCTATTTAAGGAGGTCACACCCCTCTAGTTTTCCTTGGGTTTTCTTAAAGATTATTCTGCTTAGCGGTTTCACCGCATGTTCGGTTGAGAAACCCCTTGTGAACTCAAACTTTATTCGCAATACAATTTCATATTGCGTCTTAAACTCTCTTGCTTGTGTTCTCGATTCGCTTGCGGAGATAGCCTTCTTGGCGAGGTCAACCGTGTTCGACACGGTTGATAACCAACGAGCGATGGTGTAGTGATTGCAAGGGTTCGATCTATTTTGGTCGAGCCTTTGGATCATCAACGTCGAGATCTCCACAATCGATTTATCGGTACCTTCGAAGAAGATCGGGCCATCGTCACCGTATCACGGTTGCAAGCCACCCCTATTATTACCATACCCAGTCCCCTTCAACCTTGGAGTAGATGTGCGTCCGCCACTTTTTGAAAATAGTGATGCTCACTTACCTATCAACAATATCTAGATAATGTACATCTCTCAAATGCTACATAGATAGACCTGGTGGGCGCCTTAGCTCATCGTGTATCATTATGTAGGAGGCCACACCGTGCATACTCAGAATCAGGGTTGTTGGCTCTATTCCTATTGATGCTGGGCAGGGGTTGACGTATCCATACCTGTCAGGGACGTTGGTGCACAGTGCCCAGCTAGGGACCAATTTTGTGAAGGTCCAGATGGACATGATTAACAATGTTTTTAGAGCCGTCCCGCTGAGAGGCTCCCAAACAGAGAAATGATGTTACTTGGGATGCCATCTACACATTTGTTAGTAGCCCAAGAGGGACATCACCCTGGATCCTTTCGTGCCACGATCTCCACAAGACCATGCCTATCAAATAGAATACTCTAGACTCCACCTCAAGCTCCTCTTTAGAAGGCTAGTGCATCGTGATGGGAACGGGGTCCCGATCTTCCAACAGGTTCTGGATAAGTTCGATTTGGTGGAGTCGCGACACAAATCGATCCGCTTCCAACAACACGTCCGAACCCGCAATCGCAGCACCACGTCTCCTCGGGTTATCAACCGCGCGCAGCCCGGTTGACCTCGCCAAGAAGGCTAATCCTCGCCTGCGAATCAAAGAACACAAGCAAGAACAAGGAAGATCACAACTGAATTGCAGATGCATTGATTTAGCACTTCGAAAGTTGGGGTCTCACAAACCGATGAGCAATGAAACTGTTCAAAGACATATTTAATCTAAGCAAAACCCAACCCTAATGGTGGGGGTGGCAGCTGTATATAAAGGAGTAAGGGGCGTGCAAAACCCCTAGACGCGTCCTTAATGGACTCCAACACGATACAAAGCGAGCGGCCCAAAAGACGGTGTCGCAGCACCGACAGATTCTGGACGTCCACTTGTTTCGATGATTTCTGTTGACTCAGAAGGAATTTTGATATGAGACCAGAGCCATTGGAAAGGTTATCTTCTCAGATTTCCATACATATGTGGAACGTCCAAAACGGAGTCCGGATGCGATCTGGGTGTCCGTTTTAGTGCGGCCTGGTCCTGGACTCCGAATTGGATTCGAAGTCGGCTTGAGTTGGACATCCAACATGATTCGACCACCCTTGCTGGACTCGTGCACCTCGTAGTCCTTCTCCATGTACTTCTTGATCCTCTCCATGGTTCCTAATCATAATTAAATCATTAGGTAGTAATCGATTCTCAAATGAACAAAAAAGTACTTAGGAGCGAGCTCACATGTAAATTCAATTGTCGGTGCGAGCTCTAGTGATTGGTCCTTGAATATCAAGTGGAGGAGTGTTGCGTATATCCGAAGAAGTGATGTCCTCATCATCCTCCCCCTCTTGAACCGGAGTTGTCCTCAACTCAGTCTCATCTTCTTCTCCCAAGCATGGTTTCAAATCTGAAATGTTAAAGGTGGGACTAACCCCAAACTCGGGAGGCAACTCAAGTTTATATGCATTATCATTTATCTTCTCAACTATCTTAAAAGGACCAGCAGCTCTAGGCATCAATTTTGACTTTCTTAACTCAGAAATCTATCCTTTCATAAGTGCAACCAAACAAAATCACCGGTTCAAGTTTAACTTCCTTTCTACCTTTACTACCAAGAATCCTATATTTTCATTCATCTTTTCAATGTTTGCCTTAGTAGTCTCATGCATTTTGAGAATAAAATCAGCACGCTCCTTAGCATCATTATGAACTCTCTCACTAGGAGGCAAAGGTAAAATATCAATAGGGGCACGGGGATTGAATCCATATACTACCTGAAAAGAACTTACCTTGGTGGTGGAGTGTTCCGCTCGATTATATGCGAACTCAACATGCGGCAAACACTCTTCCCATAGCTTCAAATTGTTCTTCAAAATAGCTCTCAACATGGTAGATAATGTGCGGTTCACCACCTCGGTTTGGCCATCGGTTTGTGGGTGACATGTGGTGAGAACAACAACTTTGTACCCAACTTGTTCCATAGAGTACGCCAAAAGTGACTCAAGAACTTGGCATCACGATCGGAAACAATAGTAGAAGGCATACCATGCAAATGAACTATCTCTTTGAAAAAGAGGTCAGCAATATGAACGGCATCATCGGTTTTATGACATGGGATAAAGTGAGCCATCTTAGAAAAACGATCCACAAGAACAAAAATGCTATCCCTCCCCTTCTTAGTCCTAGGCAACCCTAAAACAAAGTCCATAGAAATATCTGCCTACGGAATAGAAGGAACAGGAAGTGGCATATATAAACCATGTGGATTCAAGCGAGACTTAGCTTTTGACATGTAGTGCAGCGAGCCACAAACCGCTCAACATCTCGCCTCATCTTTGGCCAAAAGAAGTGTGTGGTCATAACATCCTCCGTCTTCTTAGCACCAAAATGTCCCATCAAAGCTGCCTCCATCGCCTCCTGCAATAACAAAAGACGAACGGATCCAAGCGGAATGCATAGGCGGTTAGCTCTAAACAAAACCATCATTGATCACGAATTTATTCCATGCTTGACCCTCTTTACAAAGCAACAACACATCCTTAAAATCAGCATCAAAAGCATATTGTTCTTTAATAGTTTCAAGACCAAAATGCGACAATCAAGTTGAGACAACATGGTATAGCGTCGAGACAAAGCATCGACAATCACATTATCCTTCCCTTTCTTGTGTTTGATGACATAAGGAAAAGATTCAATAAATTCAACCCACTTAGCATGTCTACGATTCAAATTGGTTTGACTACGAATATGCTTAAGTGATTCATGATCGAATGAATGACAAATTCTTTAGGCCATAAATAGTGTTGCCACGTCTCTAAAAAGCGAACAAGAGCATACAATTCTTTATCATACGTGGAATAATTAAGAACAGGACCATTCAATTTTTCGCTAAAGTAGGCAACAGGTTTGCCTTCTTGCATCAAAACACCACCAATACCAATTCGCTAGAATCACATTCGAGTTCAAAGTCTTACCAAAATCCGGAAGTTGGAGCAATGGTGCGTGCGTAAGCTTGTCCTTCAAAAGATTAAAGGACTCCTCGTGTGATGGCCCCCAATGGAACACAACTCCCTTCTTTGTCAACTCAATCAGCGGTGTCGCAATGGTGCTGAATTCTTTGACAAAGCGGCGATAAAATCTGCAAGGCCAATAAAACTCCGCACTTGGGAGGCGTAGTGGGCGTGGGCCAACTCCATATCGCCTCCACCTTGGCTCTATCAACCTCAATTCCCTGTGGAGTCACAACATAGCCAAGAAAGAGACTCGATCCGTGCAAAGGTGCACTTCTCAAGGTTACCAAACAAGCGTGCATCTCTCAAAGCATTAAAACAACACGTAAATGAGTCGAATGTTCATCCATGGAATTGCTATAAATCAAGATATCATCAAAGTAAACGACCACAAATTTGCCAATGAAAGGACATAAAACCTCGTTCATTAATCTCATGAAAGTGCTAGGTGCATTAGTTAAACCAAAAGGCATGACTAACCACTCATACAAGCCGAACTTAGTTTTAAAAGTAGTTTTCCATTCATCGCCAAGTTTCATTCTTATTTGGTGGTATCCACTACGCAAGTCAATCTTTGTGAAAATTATAGCACCACACAACTCATCAAGCATGTCGTCTAGCCTAGGAATAGGATGACGATACCGTATAATAATGTTGTTAATGGCTCTACAATCTACACACATACGCCAAGAACCATCTTTTTGGGAACCAAAAGAACAGAACAACACAAGGACTAAGGCTCTCACGTGCGTACCCACGGTCCAAAAGGTCTTGGACTTAGCGCTGAATCTCCTTAGTCTCTTCGGGATTGGTCACATGCGCCGACGGTTTGGCAAGCTCGCTCAGGGATCAAATCAATCGGTGCTCAATCCCTCGAATGGGTGGAAGTCTGGAGGTATCTCATCGGAAAACATCTCTAAACTCCTGCAAAGGTTAGTGACGGGAGCGGGCAAAGTGCAAGGCATATTATCAAGAGAAAATAAAGCATCTTTGCACACAAAAGCATAGCATGTATCATTAACATCATCAATTGCAGCAAGGTCGATTTTGTGGCAAGCATAACAGAATTTTTCAAATGGGTTACTTGCTGTTTTCAGATTTATCATGTTCCTTTGGATCATTAGCGCAGCACTCTCGCCCTATCGGCCTCTATAATCTCACCGGGGTCAAAGGCGAGAAAGTAACTTTCTTTCCCTTATGCATAAAAGTGTATGTGTTACTATTACCATGGTGTAAAGCATCATTATCAAATTCCCAAGGTCGACCCAATAAAAGAGAGCATGCTTGCATGGGAACCACATCACAATCAACATGATCAACATAAGCACCAATGGAAAAATGGACTCGGCATGTTTGCGTTACCTTAGCTTTTCGAGTCATTTAACCATTGAATATGGTATGGATGTGGATGCGGTCGCGTGGTCAAGCCAAGCTTCTTGACCAAATCGAACTCACCAAGTTGTTGCAACTTCCTCCATCAATGATGACACGTGCCGCGGTTCTTGATTGCAAAGAAGGTCTGAAACAAATTATGACGTTGAAGTTTATAGGGTTGTTGTACCTACGTCTTTGAGGGCGCGCTGCACAATGATGCTCAATAGCGTCGCCGTGGGCGCCCACCAGGACGCAGGTCGTCATCACCACCGCCATTGTCGTCCGAGGCAGCGACAACATCATCATCCTCCTCGACATCCGGCGTCTGATGTAGCCTCCATCTTCGTGGCGATGTATGCCCGTTGGCTAGGGCAATTCTTACGCACATGACCAAGTCCATGGCAGCGGTGGCACCGAATCTGGGAGGTGGCCCGTTGAAGCCACGGAAGAAGAACTCTTAGGCGGATCACGCAAAGAATGTTTTGTAGAATCTGCAAGGCGTGTCGTGGAAGGTGGCTTCGTGGCGCTGCTGCCATCTTGTTCACGGTGGTGGAGGAGAACGAAACTTCGAAGAAGACTTGGGCGGTCCGTCGATGTAGTCGTTCGCGGCGTGTAGAAGGGTCGTCCGGTGCGTGCCTTAGTTGATTACGTGCGTCCCGCAATTCTTTTTCGCAAGCATAGCAAGGTGGAACAACTAGTTGACAGTAGTAAATTCTTTATAATCAACAATGTCCTGAATTTCATGCCGTAACCCCCCGTAGAAACGACAAATCTTATCCTCCGTGTCCTCAACAACCCCACAACGCACCATACCCTTTTGAAGCTCAGCATAATAGTCTTGAACAGAACTATCACCTTGCTCTAAGCGCTGCAATTTTTTCTCAATTCAAGTTTATATGAGGGAGGAACAAAGCGATTACGCATAGCTTCTTTTAAGCGCTCCCATGTATCGGGTTGTAGCGCATGGTACTTAGTTCATTCCACCGGATAATAGCAAAGTCCTTAAACTCACTAGTAGCTTGTCTAACTCTATGTTGCTCGGGAACTAAGTGAGAGTTAAACTTCGCTCTCACCGTCATCTCCCAATCAAGATATATTTCAGCATCATAAAGACCAAAAAGATGGAATGGTAAACTTGACTTTAGCAAAGGGTCGTCGTTACCATGACGGTTCGTTATTATCTCCCATACCATGTCGGTTTTGTGAAGACGACGACGTAGTCGTGCATCTTGTGTCGCCGCCGATCAATGTTGCCATCGCATCATACTACGTGGCGTCATCATGATGATGGCCGTCATTGACGGTGGTAGGCGTGGCTCAATGTGTCCATCCGACCGGAGGTCGACCATCCGCCGCTCCACCCACTCAATGCCTTCCGTGGTGTTCAAGCGGGTAATGGCGGCGACGATGGTGTCCAATCTCGCCGAGATCGATGAGTGAAGCATTTTGTTTGTCGGCGCAGCTTATGGCGGCGCGACTAACACACTCGTTGAAATCGATCGGTGTCCGTCCTCTTCGTTTCTGCCATGGTTAGTGGAAATACGGGAAAACAAAAGGATTATCCTATCAACTACAAAGGAAGGGCGTGGGAACCCAAAGGAAGTGACTTACCAAGCTCTTACAAGTGTTCTTACCAAAGCAAGGCAAAGGATACCTGGAGAGTGTGATCCGGCGATTGCAAGGTTCAGAACTGTGCTATCCGGAAGTAGGTATATGGAGCTTGGCAGGCCAATTATATTAGTGGAACACAAATCAATAACAGATAGCAATGCTGAATAAATGTCCAAAGTACTGGTCCTAGTTGCTGGTCTAAATGTGTCCTATAACAGGTATGATATGATGAACAAGGAGGCAAGAACAGAATAGTAAGGCAAAGACAGCAACAAAGATGGCCAGGCAATGAGAACTTAACTCAGCATAAGCACAAAACAATTGAAGCTCTGTCACCTAAAGCGTGCTCATCACGTTTTTTAGGCCACCGATAGCACTTTCATGACACTATCCTAGGTGCCAAAATTTCTTTTTCTTTTTATTTTGTTGTATTTTTTCGCAGCGAGCACGGAATAGGAACCACACAAGTTTCACCTCAATCTGATGTAAGGTGTGGCCTACAGAAAATGATGAATGTGCTAAAAATTCGGATGTAAAATTTAATTTCACCCAACTTCAAAAAAAAATCGCCTGATTTCGAGTCCGTGTGCAAAAGTTATGGCTGTTTGAAGTAGGACCTCCGAGTTATGATTTTTGTGGTGGCCGAAACTACGATCGGGTAGAATCAATTGGTGAACATTGGGGCCGGAAGCTCGGGAAAACGTGGGGGATGGTGCTGGGCGATCACAAGACACGATGGATGACTTAAACAGAGGGTGGGATATGGGTGGGAAAACAAAAATTGACGGCTAGGGTTTGTATGAAAGGTAGCGGAAGCAAGACAATCCGACTAGGGTTTGTATGAAAGGTAGCGGAAGCAAAACAACTCGAAACAAAACACGATCTAAACCAGAACACAACTCGACTAAGGACATAAACTCAACACTACGGACTCGGAATCAAATTGTGCAAAAGGCTAAATCGATCTAGGACAGAAACAACCTATGACTACAATTTTTAGGGCTTTTCTTGGACTCTAGGATGAAATCGAAAACAACAAGTCGGGTAAACTCAAACACGGAGGAACACCAAGCTCGATTACCACTTGATGGGAGCAGGGTCCCGATCTTCCAACGAGTTCGGATAAGTTCGATTTGGTGGAGTCGCGACACAAATCGATCCGACTTCCGAACAACACGTCCGAACCCCGCAATCGCAGCACCACGTCTCCTCGGGTTATCAACCGCGCAGCCGGTTGACCTCGCCAAGAAGGCTAATCCTCGCTGCGAATCGAAGAACACAAGCAAGAACAAGGAAGATCACAACTGAATTGCAGATGCATTGATTTAGCACTTTCGAAAGTTGGGGTCTCACAAACCGATGAACAACGAAACTGTTCAAAGACAGATTTAATCTAAGCAAAACCCAACCCTAATGGTGGGGGTGGCAGCTGTATATAAAGGAGTAAGGCGTGCAAAACCCTGACGCGTCCTTAATGGACTCCAACACGATACAAAGCGAGCGGCCCAAAAGGCGGTGTCATGACACCACAGCAGTTCGGACGTCCACTTGTTTCGACGATTCTGTTGACTCGAAGGAATTTTGATATGAGACCAAAGCCATTGGAAATTTGATATATATATATATGCTAATGACTTTAACACTCTTAGCAACAGCGCGTGAAATTCGACAAAAGTACATTTGATCTTGACAAACTCACTAAAATTCGAGGAAAGCTCTCCTAATTTTTTATAGCAGAAGTCATAAACAAGACAGGAGAGTTCTACCTCGGCAATTATGATTAGATATTGAAACATTTGATACAAATGTAATCACTCAATTGTGCTTAATCAAACAATCCATTCAAATGTATTTTATTTAGTTGTTTTATTCATTTTGAATTATGACATCAGCTTTAAATTTAATTTTCAACTGAATTAAATTTATAAAGAAAAAATGCAATTTATGACGTCAGCCCTACATGTGGCTATTGACGTGGTGGATTTTGTTGATGTGGCTACCACGTATCGTAGACGTGGCTCGGTGTTGATGTGGCATGCCACGTGTCTTCCACGTGGCTAACACATGGACACATGCCATTAGGTGGCAGGCCACATCATTGCCATGCGGGTGTATGATCTGACTTAGCAAGCGGAGCAAGGCGTGGCACCCAGGTGGCAGCACAGTGTTGGTGTGTAGTGCCATGTGGTGCCACTTGACGGCCACATGGGCTTGGATGCTGAAGTGGCAGTGCTGGCAGTGAGCGATGCGCTGGAACCGAGGGTCGTCAACGTTTTCGTGCTTGGCGGCGGCCGGTGGTGCGTGCAAAAGGAGGCAGGGAGCGAGGCGATGTTGATTTTATCTAGGGCGAGGCATGTGTGAGCTAGGTCATGGTTGGCGATGAGCAAGGGTGGCGGCAGCGCTCGGCTTTCGGTGAAAAAGGCCCTGTGGTGGCGTTCATGCTCGAAAGAGAGGTTGGTGGGGTCACCCTTGATACGACAAAGTTAATGAAGGCACATGCGGTCCTTGGTGTCGTCTCGGTGCATCGGAATTGCTCGTCAGAGTTGATTCTGGGTTCAGGGCGATGAGGCATGTGGGGAGCGCTCGGCGAGGTTTGGGGGTGGGCTGAGGAGGGGAGTGGGGTGCAGGGGCTAGCGAGCTTGGGTGCCCTTTATAGGCGAGGGGAGCATTGGTCGATGTTCTGTTCCATTAATTGTGACTGGCAGATGGAAGGAGGAAGAAGTGAAGGAAAGGGTCGGTAGAAAAGGAAAGGGTGGGCAGAAAAGGAAAGAGGGGCATGGATTGTTAGGGGTTTTGTCCCCGGGTGCTGAACAGTTTCCAAACTGATTCGAGGCCGGAGGGGAAAGGCCGAATTTGGCTAGGATTCGGGTGCCAGCGAGAAAGGAAAGAGGGGAAGAAAGAAAGGAAGGAGGCGGCGCAGCGGGGAAGACGAGCCAGACGGGTGGGGCCCAATCATCGGTGAGAAAGAGGGGTAGAGAAAGGAGGGAAGGAGCTGTGACACAATGCAAGGAACCCAAATAAATTTAACTTGATTTAAGCACAATTACACAATTAATTTGACTAACTCTTTCTCTAGGCTTAATGAAAGGATTTTAAGAAAAGGGGAATTAAATCCATAGAAAAACCATTTAATTAAATAATTAAAAAGCCAAAATTTTGGAATATCACAGCTTGCGGTCATGAGCAAGCTTGGATATAGCCACAATGGGTATAGTTTTCCTTTTTAAAATTATTTCACTAAACATAATGGGATGGCATGTACGTCTAATCGTGTGCCGTGCCCATGGTGGGAATTGTGCGATGTTCACAGCCGAGGAAGGCTGTGAATGGACACTACTACAAAAGGGTCCTCACAGACGGTTCGGATCGCCATCGCAGCGGTTTTCCGAACCACTTTGTATTTATGTGTTGTGATAATTGGAGGTTATCACAAATAGTTTGTGATCCATCTGTGATAAAGACAACACAGATGGTTTGTAACTAGAACCGTCTGTAAAGTAAACTATTATAGACGGTTCGAACCAAAAATCGTCTGTGATACTCACACATCACAGATGGTTCTAGTTACCAATCGTCTGTGATTGACGAGTATCACAGATGGTTGGTATATAGAACCGTCTGTGATAGTCCTTCATAGACAGTTTATAGCACAAACCGTCTGTGATAGTTCATTCCATACCTAAAATTTTTCTATTTTTGGCTTGCCTCAAGACATTAACAAGAAAATACGTGGCAAACACAATAACACATTCTATTACGGCATAACAAGATAACGAACCCAACTCTTTAACACGGAAAGAATATATAAGAAACAGATATCCTAGCCATCAAGGAAGAGAGGGGAGGGTATCAGATGGCGGTTGGATATCACCGGCAATGAAGAGGCGGCGGTAGCGCCACCTTTGTGGCACGATAGTGAGACTGAACAAGGCACACTTACAATACTTACGACAAGAGTGTGTTGTGCAGTCTACTGTGGTGTCACAACGGAGGTGCTAACTCACGGCGGTAGTCGGCGTCATCGAGGAACAAGCTGGATGCATCAGATGGCGGTAGCGCAACCTTTGTGGCATGACAGTAAGACTACAGAAGACACTCTTACAACACTTACGATAAGAGTGTATTGTGCAGTCGACCGTGGTGTCACAATGGAGGTGCTAGCTCATGGTGGTAGTCGGCGTCATCGAGGGGAGGATGCAGGAAACTAGCTAGTGGATGAACTCATGCGTGACTGCCGGTGAAAAGGTAGATGGGGAGTGAGAGACCATGTGGAGGTCGTCTCATGTGTATGATGAGTAATTGACATCGTTTTAGGAAAAAGTCGAGTTTGAGTCGGTTGGTTCGGACCTTAACGTTGCGTGGCGTAACGAGCTCGGTTGGACTTGGTCGAACTTGTCGTATGGGATTAGGATGCGTATTCTGCTGATGCGATAGGTTTGGATTTGATTATGCTTACATATGTCGAGCGGTGCTATTTGATGTGTTTCTTGTCTGTGCTGATTGCAGGACGTCGAGGTGGAGTCGTGGCGAGACACGTGGCGACCGGACTAGACGCAGGTGGCATTGAGGTCAGAACGGTCGAGGTGTGTTGAAGACGGCGTGAACTCGAGGTGGTTGCGAGTCGTGGACGGCAAGGAGCGCGGAAACTTCCCGGAAGGTGCACGAGGGGCGAAAGGGTATTTTCGCAAGGCTGCACAAGCGGGAGCGGGCTCCGTTCGAATTTTACCTGGTGTAACGGGTTTGCGGCCCGTTAGCCGACGCCTATATAAGGAGGGGTTGTCTCCTTGGTAGGTAAGACAATTGAGAGAGAGTTAGGGTTAGCTAGAGTCAAAAGAGTCTTTAGAGAAGGTTTTTGCTTTAGTGGTTATGGGTTGGTGAGGAGTTGTTGTGTAAGACAGAGGACGAAGGTGTCAGTAGCTTTGTCTATCGTAGCACCCTCCTCTCTGTGTTGTTGCCTCCCAACAGACATGAGTTCTTGGTGCTCTTGAGTTGGAGAGGAGAGGTAGAGTTGATTTTTCATGTAATCATCCCTGTTCTAATGTCCATGCGTATCGGGATATCTTTGTGATTCTCTATCTTCCATGAATGAATTATTCTGAAGTTTGCCCATGTTCATGTTTATTTCCTTCGATACTCCCCATGCCTGAGTTTTGATTTTTTTGTTTTGGTGTTGTTTCTTGGCGAGGAATAGCAAAATGGGTTGCTGTGATCTAGGAGATACTCAAAGGCCATTTGGCTAGTCATTCCTGAGAGCAAACCATTTCTAATTTAAGTTTTCACTTCTCATCCTCCTCTGTTCTTCATGTTTATGATATTTCATTTCTAGGGTTTGAAGTAAATTTTGATTCCCTTTGTGAGATGGCATGAAATTTGGTACGTTGGGTCATAAGGCTACTAAGTAGCTATCCTCAAAGTTTCATTGCCAAAGGATCAAGGATTTGAGAGGAATTTGATTTTTGATGCAGTCTCTGTAGGTTCTCAGTTCTTGAGTAAAATCTGAAATTCTTGGTCTTCTGTTGATTTCTCTTGTTGAGTGATGTCTCTATTCTATTAAGTTTGTTGTTCTTCTCTTTTGGACTGAAATTCAAAGTATTTATGCAATCATTTTGTCTTGGATGGATCTTCTCAGTAACTGCTGTGCATGGTGTTTTTCGGCAGCCTACCAAGTATTCAGTTTTTCGATTCTGCAGCCACAAGCATTTTTGCTTTGCTGATTTCTGTGCTGTCTACAGCAGCTTGTTTTCGGCAGTTACATGAATATTCACTGATGCTGTTTTCGGCTGAATTAGGGGACAGAAGTCTGCAGGTCATATTTTCCTTTGTATCATTAGGTCTGCAGCCTGCTCATTCCTTCAAGCAGTTGGCCTTTGTTTTCTTGTTCTCTGCGGCAAAGGAGTAATCACTTATTGGTGTTCTTTTTATCTCCTTGCAGATTCCCCTCTTTTAAGAATTTCTCTCTTTCTCAATTAGAGAATCAAACTCTAAGTCTCAAATAAGTCCTTCAAGTAGAAATCTTGATTACTGAACTGAGTCTCTTATGAGGCTTTTGATCTCTGCTGAGAACCTTTTCTTTTCGGCTGATTGTGCTGTTTGCTTCTCTCAACAGTTCCTGAAACTGAACCTTACTGCAGTCTTTCAGATTTTGGCAGCAAAGCAGTTCTTGGCCATAACATTGAAGCTGTGTATTGGTGCAAACTTTGGTCTGCTGTACTTCTCCCTGTAGCAGTCTGTTTTGAGTTGATTTTCAGTTTGTGTTCTGCAGTTAGCTATCCTCTGTAACTTGTGTGTTCAGCAGTTCGTAAAAGCAAAGTCTGCATGTTCATTGGCTGAATGGAAAGAAGAAGTCACGTTTCTTTTTACTTTGGTGGTGACTATGACTATTTTGCATGCAGATCAAACGGCATTATTTTCAGCTGAAATTTTTACTGACTAATCTCTGATTTATGCTGAATTTTTTAGAATCGCATGCATTCCAGTTCTCAGCAGAATTAATTTTCTACAAGTCGTTTCGTTCTGCATCCTTTTAAAAATCAGTGTACGAATTCTCGGGCGATTTTAAAGAGAACGACATTCACCCCCCTCTGTCGCCATTTCGGTCCTACAGGGAGTAATTAATAAGGGCCGAGCGGTGGGAGGAACTGGTGCCTATCATTCGATGTAGAGAGAATGGACAAGTGAGATCAAAATCCTGGGAGATACGCCATGGATCGGTGACGTGTCATTATCAAAGATGGTTTGTTATACGAACCGATTGTGATAATGCACATATCACAAATGGTTTGTTATACGAACCGTCTGTGTATTAATATTAGAGACAATTTAGTATATGAACCATCTGTGATAACGCTTAAATATGCGCGCCCTAATCCAGCTCTTCTAAACTGTCCTCTCCCTCATCTTCTTCACCAGATTTCTCAATAATGGCATCTAATATTCTTTTGATCTCCTTCCTCTCATCTATTCATCATGAGTTGTTCGGCCGCAACCTTACAAAGGAGGCCAACAATTTACGTCTGGAGCAGCGCCTCCGCTCACGCCTTGCTCTCTTTCCTCGACTCACTTCCACCCATCAGCTGGACCTCATCATCCACCGTCGACGAGGGTGTCTCGTTGCCGCTTAGGAAAGGGAAACCACCCTCAGCCTTATTTTTCTCTGCAATGTGCACAAAGCAGAGGAAGCTCTTGCGGCAGTGGAGAGGCACATGGATAACCTTGCTGATCAAGCAGAAGCGGCTGATCTGAGGAAGTTTATCATGGCATCCTCTTTGAGATTATGGTCTATGCTAATGATTTGCTCACGCTAGAGGAGGAAGTGGAGAGGGCAAGGACAATCTTCACGGCATTTGAGAACTCAGCGGCTGATCCTCCAACTCCAAAAGTTCCAGCGGTGACCGGCAAAATGGGACCCCGTGGAGGAGAGGATGTCCCTAGGGGTAGCGGCTCCAGCCGGAAGGCATCATGGCGGACCGGCAGCGGTAGGGAGCGGCTGGTTGTGGGGAGACCGAATGGGCTGCAGGTGGCCGGAGAGAGGGGAGAGAGAAATAGGGTGAGCACGAGCAAGAGTAAGCCACGGGGAACTCACTGGGAGTGCTGGCATGGCTGGAGAGGGACCGAGGCGAGCTGGCATCGGGAGCCAGGGGCGACGTGGTCGGGTCACCGCGGAGGGGGAGCTCGGGCCATGCAGGGCATCGGCTGGCAGTTGGGGAAACTTTGGGGCGCCAAAGAGCTACTCGCACAGCGAGGAATCGGGCTGGGGCCGACCAAGGAGGAAATGGCGGCGGTGGAGTCGGTTTTGGCCGGAGCCGAGGAAGAACTGTCAGCGGTGAGTCGGGCGCGGGGTCTAATTAATCAAGGGAGTAGAGAGGGGACTTCTGGGGGCACGCCGTGATGTGGTTGGATTTGCGGGGGCTTCACCAGAGAGGCGGCGACGGCCAGTGCGGGCACAGCAAGAGAAAGAAATAGGGGAGGAAGGGGAGGAGCACAGGAGGCTAGAAGTGAGCCATGACCACTTATAGCCGCGAAGGGGAGGGGCTGTTCTGCTGCTGTGGCCGTCGACCTAGGAGCAGGGCACGGTAGAGTGAAGCGATGGCGAGGCGACGGCCGGCAACGGGATTCGCGGGAAGCGATGGCTCCAAATGGCAATGCTTAATGGGGTCAACTCCTTGAGCGTTAGCGAGGCGTGGCGTGACGCGGGGCTGCAGGGCCGTGGGACGGCCGTGTGGGCCTAGGGTGTCACGGGCGTGCACAGCTTGGAGTAGGGGGGTGGCGCTGTGGTGTCGGGGTTGCGGCGCGACGAAACCGAGGTCGGCCGGTCTGCGCGGAGCGGCGGCTCTCGAGGTGGGCCACCAATGACACGGGAGGAGGAAGGAAGGGTGAGGCACCGGGTGGGCCGAAGGCCAGGCGTCGCTGGGAGCAGAGCATGAGGGAGGAAGAAGGAAGAAGGAAGGAGGAGGCGTGAGGCGCCGAGGTGGGCCGGAGGCCAGGAAAAGAAGAGGCTGGGTGAGCCAGGAGAAAAAGAAATGGGTCGGGAGAAAAAAAGAAAAAGATGGGTTGAGGCCCAAAAGCATGTTTTGTTTTGTTTTTTTGGAATTTTTAGAATTTGATAAATTGGCTAAATTAATTAGATGGCGAAAAATTTTAATATTAACTTTGATTTAAATTTCCTGTTCTTGAATTTTAAATTTGGGATTGCAAAGAGATTCGAGATTTCTTCGATTTGATTTTCAGTCTCGGTTCTTGATCAAGATTTTATTAATTCGGATTTTTAGCAAGGAAACAAATCAAGAAACTCAAATAAACGCCAAAATTTTGAGATACACCGGATAAACAATTAAAAGATTTAAATTTTTTCATAATTACAATAGTTCCCTTTTTGGGATGTACAATTAATTAGCTTAATTAGTAAGAAGTTTTGTTAGAGTTTACCCCCTAGTCAGAGTCGTAACAATTGAATCTAGCTAGCTAGCTATGTACCCCTAGAGATATACAAACATAGTTAAGAAAAACATCAGTCCGTCTCCTCGGAAAAAAAAATCAGTCTTGTATAAGCAAATGAGTGAACGACTATATATATTAAATTGTAATATATGGGCTCTATATAAGCAAATGAGTCCGTCTCCTAACATAAACTCTAATTAGACTACAGGCTCGAAGGCTATTGGGCCCTTGTGTTCTTATTGAACTCTAATTCTAACTCACAACAACAGTTTGGAAATTTCAGGGAGGCGCAGATGACGTGGGGGCTTACGAACACACCACGTACACATCAGAAAACACACTATTTTGGGCATATTTCGGGCTTAATTAATCACTTACTCCCTCCTAGGTTGGAAGCATCAGCATAATTACTGACTAGAGAAAAGTCCCATGAATGTTTGACCATCACCGGAAGAAGGATGAAGAATACCATGTGTGCATATAGAACACAGCATCGGCATTAACATAGTTAAGAAAAACATCAGTCCTCCTCGCAAAAAAAAAAAAAAAAACTGTCTTGTACAAGCAAATGAGTGAACGACTATATTAAATTTTTAGCTGCTAACCAATGCCGTGCGTGGCAGATGTGACCAAATTGCTACGATGATGTTTAAACAAGCCGATTGAATGTACTAACACTACTACAGAAAGTCTAATACTAGACGCTAAATCACAGACGGTTTTGTGAAACCGTCTGTGATGTATACTATTATAGACGGTTTTTATTTGGAGGCCGTCTGTGGTATTTGTGGCGGGAAAAAGAAGTATCATAGACGGTTCTTACCGCTGAACGGTCTATGATACTGGAATATCACAGACGGTTTTATAATATAAACCGTATGTGATATTCAGATTATCGCGATTTATTTTTTTATTATAAAACCGTCAGGATAATTTGAATATCACGACGGTTTTATTGTAAAACCGTCTGTGATATTCTAATATCACAGACGGTTTTATAATAAAAACCGTCTGTGATATGTTTGCCGCCTTGCAATTCCTCAAAATTTCATATTTTCCCGCTTAAGTCTGAGTATGATTCAGTTTTGAGACACCTTCAGTAAAACGGGCATAACTTTTGCATACGGTGTCCGTTTTCGACGTTCTTGTACTCGTTGGAAAGCTAACGACGAGCCCGATCCAAAAATAACGACCAGCTTCTGCTGGTCTCCCTCCAAGACCTCCAAAATCGGCCATCTTTGGACCTAAACCTACGTTGCAAGTTTTTGGTGTCTGTTTTTACCTTTTTTCTTGGTCTTCCTTTAGGAATTTGGATTTTGCTTCAACTGAAAAGTTGTAGATCTCGTCGAAACCTTTCAAATGAGTATATATAAGCCATATAAAATTTTTCTATTTTATCTTTTCAGACTAGTTGTTTATATTGCATCGGTATATAAAATTTTTTGCTGTAATTCACAGACGGTTCTATATATCGAACCGTTTGTGATAATCTGTGGGCCCGTCGATCCTACTCGACCCAATCATAGCCAATAGAAATCGACCAATCCTCACTCCACGGATCGTAGCTCCGCCTCCCTCCCTTCCCTATAAATATAACCAAAACCCACCTCATTCTTTGGTCTCCTCTTCCTTCTGTCCTCCTCCTTACTGTTCTCCCCTTCCTTGCTGTCCTCCTCCTTACTGTTCTCCCCCTCCTTGCTGGTCTCCTCTTCCTTGCTGTCCTCCTCCTTGTTGTTCTCTTCCTCCTTGCTATTCTCCTCTTCCTTGCTATCATCCTCCTTGCGCACGACGCATAAGTCTACTAAGGCAAGACATCGCAAGCAACTAGCTTGTTCCAACTGTGCCACTCATGCGTTGCATCGAGGCGAGAAGGCATAGATGATCTTTGCTTTTCTCTATTCTTGTTGTGTAACCTGCTCGTTGTTTTGAGATATTGTAATGGTAGGCTCTAATCTTAATAAAATGGATGTTTTATGTTTGTGAAATGAATTGAGATGTGAATTAGATGTATACATGTACATGTTGATCTGCTTATTTCAGAAGGCATGGCTAGCATTTCCTGAGGCTAGCCAATAAACAGAAATATGTTTAGGAGTAGAAGAGAATATCACAAACGGTTCTTAATTAAAAACCGTCTGTGATAGTTATAATCACGCACGGTTTTAATTAAGAACCGTCATGATTTATAAATATCACGACGGTTTTAGTTAAGAACCGTTTATGATATGTAAATATCACAGACGGTTCTTAACTAAAAATCGTCTATGATATTTATAAATCACAGACGGTTCTTAATTAAAAACCGTCTGTGATTATAATTATCACGCATAGTTTTAGTTAAGAACCGTCTGTGATATTTGCACCACGACGGTTCGAAAGTCGTGCGTGATGATCTTGTATTATTACTGACCCATAAATTCAGACGGTTCACAAAACCGTCTGTGATGACGTTTTTGAACCGTCTGTGATGACCTTTTCTGTAGTAGTGTAACCATACCTGCTCTTGGCTTCTCCTGAACAGAATTTGAAGATATTAGTTTAGATTGATTGGGTTAGCCTTCGCAAAGCATTTATTTCTTCCACACGTAAACGACTAGACTGAAGGCATTAATGTGATTGGAAGGAAAAGATCTACGTTCATGTATGCTTCATGTATTTTTCAGGTGTCATCTCAAAGATTCAGCTATTTGTTTAAGCAGTATATCAAGACTTGAATAAACTTAACCAGAAATCTACGTTAAAAAATTTATCCGTTCAACATGTGTTACATGACCTGTGTTAAATTGCATTCCTCAGCATGTCACTAGCTTGTCATATCCACACTACTTGAGTGTTCCTGATTGCAACAAGGAAGAAAAAACTACTACATGTGCACCTTGATTTGCTGTGAAGTTCAGCAGGACGATACCATGGCCATCTTGATGTTGACAGAGATCATGACAGCGTGTTCTAGAGATCGAGATATCAACATGGAGGTTCTACTTACCATGAAATTGCATTCATCAACATGAAAAAATCTATGTTTGAGTTTAATTTAATTGGAAGATAATTGAGGGAAAATACATGCAGCAGTGTGCCTGCCTTTGCTTGGAAGTTCTTCAATAGTGGCATTATTCAGAGTGATACGTACGTTAGGCGTTTATAGAAATCACATATGTTAAGGATGTCCTCTTGACCAAGATCTCAAGGTGTGAAACTTTGAATTAAACCATCAGCCCATGAGCCATGACTCATATTCAGCATCACAGGTTTGTTTGGAAGACGAAAGAAATATTGCATAAGCTATCCTACATTTATTAGAATGAAGTTCTTGAGTTTTTACCGTAAAGTCTGAAACTGTCAGAACAATGGCATGCCTTCACCAAACAACAGGTTATTGTCTTAGACAAATTCTAGAGTGATTTGCATTAACTTGACTGCGTAGGTAAACACGTCTTCCGTGTAGTATTGACCATTGTATGTGGTTAAGTACACTAGAACTATGTTTGTGTAAAGAATGTCATGGCATGCACGTTCAGTATCTGATCAAATTAGAGAAAACTAGTATGGGCTATCTACTAGTAAATAAGAACAAATTTCAGTGCATTTTTACATAATAATTTTGCTGCCGTCAAATTGAAGGCTATATATGTTGTAATATTTACGGTATAAGCATAAATATAATTCCTCTATAATTATATAAGCACATCAAAGACATCAATCCATATATATAAATCATAATGAACATATAATCATATGAATTGAACAAATCATTCATGACATACCACATATTCAATAATAGAGACATTTCTACTCTAACCATGAATATGTATGACAAGGTATAAAGCATGTACCAATTAAGACTCGTCAATGGGCCAAGGCCAGTGATCATATACCCAGTTAAACTTTCAAAATATTAGTTATCGATAACTTTTTGCATATAACATCAGCAACGGCACTACTTAACATGATTAGGAATTAGGAAATTCAACATTTAAACTCTAGCTACCCCAAGTCGAAGTCGTGAACGACGCAAAGGTTTTAATTTGGTGTCCAAGTTAAGAAGCTGTGCAAAGCTAGATACACCTGTTCGAGCTATTCTCTGCTTCGTCTCTGAACGACAGAACAAGTTTAGTTTAAGTACTAGAAAAGGTTATTTTGGATGAATAAATTGTCTGAATTAATGCATTAAATTTTGTTTGTAACTTGGAAGGCGCAAGGAAAAAGATCCATGTACATAGATGATATATCAGCTAGCTCGTGGGCCATGTCATCTCAAGTCCTCAGAAGAGACAGACATATTTGCGCAATGGACTGACCATATTAAGGCTTGAATAAAACTTAACCACAAGAGGCACGAGTCATCAACACGCGAACTACTGGATTGACTGTTACAAGACATGTTAATTTGCAAGGAAGCACGAAGGAAACTACATGATCAAAAATCTAAGGAAAAAGAACTTTCTTGATTCATTAACTCTCGCATGGTTTAGTTTCCGTCTCTCATACGCAAAACATGTCCTCTGACTCTTAAAACCATTAAGAATCATTCCCTTCCATAGTTTTGATCGAGTTTGGCCCACATGGAACACCACGTTAGATCTTAGCTAACCAAATGTAATGGCATGTTCCTCCTCAATTTCTTGTTCAGACCTCAGAGGACTATGTGTGCCATGTCGTTTTCTGGAACAAAATATCAGCAACCAAATTAAACTAACAACATGAAGCATTTGTCAACACGCAGATCACCAAAACTCGAGATTAGGGTTTCACGGGAAGGATGCTGAAAAATGTTGGATCATCCCCTGCATTGGTTAGGAAATAAATGTATCTACGGTTTGCCATATTTAGATAATTTCCGGGATGTATTAATTCTCAAAGAAAATAGCTACATTTGAATAATAAAACTTACCTTAAATAAATACACGCCAACACATAAATTATATGCTCCTTTCGGTCACAAATACTTGTCGTTTTAGAATACATGTTGTTAAATTTTTGAAACTTTGATTATTGATATCTTTTTAAATATTTATATTAGATACATGAAAATCATATTTGTAGACCTTGTCTCAAAAAGTACTTTGACAATAGAGAAGTGCTATAGAACATTCGACTGTTTTTGAAGGCAAAAACAATCACATGATCTGGAGGCGTTGGATCTCTATCCAACGGATCCACTCATATAAGCACCCCCTCCAAAAAAATCTCATATAAACACCCCCTCCAAAAAAAAGATCTGGAGCGTTGGATCACCATCCAATGTCCTAAAATCTGACTGGTTTTGCCTTCAAAAACAGTCGAATGTTGTATAGACACTCCCTTGAAAATATCACAATTTTGTTTGGTTTTATAAATATATTACAATATAAATTAGTGATTAAACTGGTATTTTGGCACCACATATATCGATGTCCAAAAACAACGTATATTTGTGATCAGAGAGAGCACTAAACAATACTATACCACGATTGGACAATTCAAAGAAAAGCATATTGGTCCCTACAATAATCTATATATCTATATCTATATCTTTACTCGTTGGAGGCTCCTCTAGCTAGAAGCCCTCACGTTAATTCTAAGGGTAAAAAATACTAGAAATTTTCACATTAATAAAAAAATACTAGAAATTCCCACATTAATAGTTTTGCAAAAATGAACTAATAGAAAAGGATCAGGTCCGGCGTGCGTGCATACATGCAGCCATATTCATGCATGATCGAGTACAACTCTAGAATTATAAGGCATCCATTAAAGAGCTCCACTGGCTTTCTCCATTGTGAATTATACCTCTGTCTATCTCTCTTGTTTATCTCTCCTTTTTGCAGTAAAAAATGTTATTCCTAGATTTCCTAGGACGTAAAAAAAGTTAGAAATTACCATATTAATAAGAGAACATAAAATTTCTAAATTTCCACATTAATTGTAGAAAAAGATAAAATATTGGTCTTCCAATTTCCCTAACTAATTTTATCGAAAGCTAGATTTATATGTAACGTCGCCGCAAAAACTAGACCATGCAAGTGCACAGGTTGTATGAATGAAATCACGAAAAAAATATTACAGATGTCATGCATGATCGCTTCAATCGGATGCAAGTTACATGATTTTCTCGTCCATAGCCGATATAAGGCAGCCACATGAAGATTGTTTTTAAATAACCTATTTTTATTCAAAATTACATAAATATACCTAGACCAAAATTTTTTACACGGGTGGGTTTTAGTCACCCAACCGTTGGGCGACTAAAACCTCGTCCAATGGCCATGCGACACAAATGCAGCCGGTTGGCCGTTGGACGACATAATTATAGTCATCGAATGGTTATATTCGATCGCTCGGCCGAGCCCTCGGCCGAGCAGCCGATTCCAATATAGCGCGCATGAGAAGAGAGAAGAGAGAGAGAGGAGAGGAGAGGATAGGAGAGGGAGAGGGAGAGGGAGATGAGGAGGAGAGGTTCTGCTATTTCTGCGAGGTAAATTATTTTATGTTGTAGTGAATATTTCTGTAATAAGTAAATATTATGTCTAGTGTAAAATGACACATAGAAAATTATAATTATAGAACTTTGCTATGAAGTAAATTGTTGTAAAAAATTTAGTCGACATAGTGATAAAAAATTAGTATCTATGGAAAATTACAGTTGTAAAAAATTAGTCAATATAGTTATAGAAATTTAGCATCCGTAGAAAATTATAGTTGTAGAGTTTAGCATTCATAGAAAATAAGGATCCGCAGAAAATTCTAGTTATAGAAAAACTAGTCAATATTGTATACGAAATTAGAATCCATAGAAAATTAGAAAATTTAGTCAATATATTTGTATGAAGTAAATAGTTTGCTTCATGCAAAACATTATTAGACAACATTTATGATTTATTACGAACGAATGTAATGTCATTAGTACATTGAAAATGCACATGTACCGTTAGAACTAGCATATTGGCATTTAAATCATTGTGTCATGTAAATTGTCAAAACCTATTAGGAATAATTTATAGTAGGAAAGAGCTCGAGCGAGAGAAGAGCAGCGTCGGTGTGCGTGGGAGCAGATAGGGAGTTGATGCGTATTGGGGCAGAGGATAGAGAGCGGTGATGGTGCGAATGAGGAGGGATTATGCTATGAGGGTACTATAGTAGTTCATGATATGCGAACAGTCATAGAAATGTCAATTATAGTATCACTACTACAGAAATCAGTATTACAGACGGTTCAAAAATGTCATCACAGATGGTTTTCTGAACCGTCTGAATTTATGGGTCAGTGATAATAGAAGGTTATCACAGACGATTTTTGAATCGTCTGTGGTGTAAATATCACAGACAGTTTGTAAGTAAAAACCATCTGCGATATATAAATATCACAGACGATTTTTACTTACAAACCGTCTGTAATATTTATATATCATAGACGGTTTTTACTTACAAACCGTATGTAATATTCTTTTCTACCCCTAAATCTATTTCTGTTATTGGCTAGCCTCAGGAAATGCTAGCCATGCCCTCTGAAACAAGCAGATCAACATGTGCATGTATACATACAATTCACATCTCAATTCATTTCACAAACATAAAACATTCAATTCACATCTCAATTCATTTCACAAACATAAAACATCCAATTCACATCGCACTTCATTTCACAAACATGAAACATCCATTTCGCAAATCAATTAATTGAAATGAAATAAAATATCCATTAACAAATATACAATTACAAAAGATGTACATTGCATTGCATTTAGATGGTAACATTGCATTTTTATTGCTATATCACTCTGGAATCGAGGTCTCCCGAAAGGAATAGATCCGTAATCAACGAACTTTGTCAGGCTGCACAAGCAATACTTGGATGGATTGCCATCCAAATATTGCTTGTGCAGCCTGACAAAGTTCGTTGATTATGGACTGTTCCTTTCGCGATACCTCAATTCCGGAGTGATAAGAGCAATAAAAAATCATTGTGTGTTGTGAAACTCTCCATCTGAGTTTATGACATTAGCCACTAAAAAGTATGCCAACTCTCCTCGAATTTGTGAAAGGTCGGGCTATTTCAATGCAGTTGACAGGATGGATGCAGCCTGTCAATAGGACTATCAATGTACGTATATATATAACCTGATAAGTATGAAATAATTATGGGAAGATTGACAAACCTTAGAATTGGTAATCCACGAGGAATCGAGGAGTAGGTTCATATAGTAGCACACGTAGAATCCACACGTGTTGCTCGGCGGCTGCTGGTGGCACTGCAAAAAATGGAATATATTAATTCAAGAGGCATTACTACCAACTGTTGCATAGGATTAATTAATGTGTAATAGCGAATACCTTAAATTTTTGATCATGTGTCAGGCCTTTGGTCCCTTGCGTGGAGACACCTGCCTTTGCAACGTACATCGCAAATGCCCTACGTGATTCAAAAAAATTGACCTTAGTCATTCGAAAGGAAAGAAAGGGTACAATATAGGTATGTGTGGAGAAAATGTACTTACCTATCGATTACTTGGTTGACAACTGTGTAGTCCTTTTTATTCTTACTTAGGGAATCAAGGTATATTACCTTGTTCCATTTTGGTACAATTACTATTAAAATCCAATGATACTCCTGATTATAGGGCATAAGTATGTATTACTTACCGTGGTAAGCCACCTGTGCTGATGCAATGTACCTCTCGACGAAGGATATATCCTCGTTGATGGTATGCATGGCGATCAAGTATGGGTCCAAGAAACCAACCGATGATTTGGTCCTTCTAGCTTGAGTCACCATGTGTCTATATATATACACACGAAAGCAACAAATTATATATGACATTTATCGGTATGACATGAACGGAGACTGTGATTGTACACACTTACAGCGTCCAGCATCGAATGAGTGAGGCGTCAAGAGCATTGAGCGTGAAAAGATCAAATAAATCCTCGAAGGTGACCACGAAGACACAGTCTTGAATATTGTGCTCTAAATGATCCCAAGCACGAATTTGACAATGATACCGAGCGACGTTCTCCGATGGCATATTGACCTGCTCCATATACCACTTGTGCAATTGCAGCAACTAATTGGTAGGGCTTGAGGCGCGTTACCTCGACCGGCACCGCCAAGCACGATTGCGTGCCAATGGCGGTACGGGATATCATCATCGGTCTTCTTTGCTTTGCCCTTGCCGCCTTGCGCCTCGGCTTTAGGTCGACTTTGAAGGTAGCACCGGTGGTGGTAGTTGTTGCACCGGGAATAGCGCCCGTGAACATGACACCGGTGCAGGTAGCGGTGGCGGAGATGGCACCAATGCATGTAACTGATCTGGTTCAGGTTGCCCTTGTAGAGATGGCACCAGTGCACGTAGCTGATCTGCCACCGGTGAAGAAGCCTCTAGGCAGATACCTAGCTGTGCCAAGTCCGTGGGGTCATGTGTTTTTGCTGGAGGGCCTTGTGCGCCGCACTTGCACTTTTGAAATCTTTAGTCGTCTTCATCGCCTTGAACTCTTCCCATTGTGGTTCTAGGAATGGGTATTTATGAAAGGGCATTTCATCCTTCTCCACGTAGTTCTTAACAAGCGTGCTCTTGAAGTTTTTCCAAGCTTTGCATGCTGCTAGCAAGGCTTGTCGTTGCACAACGTCTTGGTGTTATTCCGGGATCTCGAACGATGCCAAAATTTCTATCAGCAGCTCACGTTTCCGAGTCCTAGGCACACTCTTCCACGAATCGACTGTGATCTCAATTCGTTCTCGTGCAACTATCCCGATCATTCTTCGAATTTGCCCACCACTTGGCGATGAAGGAGAGGGTCCCGATCCATCGACCTCTGTGATGGTAAATCGCCCTCGTGCTTTTCGATAGCCCTCTTCCTTGGCGCTTTGATTTTGGAGCGGACGATCCGCGATGATCTGAAGATGACATGTTGGCCTTCGCATATATGAAAAGTAAGCACAATGTAGTATATACATAAATAGTACGGTATAAGCACATACTTAAATTCCAATCCTAAAAGACCATACGATAAGAAAGTGCCTAAGAAAAGATACATACTAGCTAGAGGTGTGCAATCTATCTATAGATGGTGATATAAATAGAGCATGTCGGAGAAATATACATATACATATACATATACATATACATATACATATACATATACATATACATATACATATACATATACATATACATATACATATACATATACATATACATATACAATATGCACAGTGGTTTCTGAAATGATGGGTGAGTGGACACGTTTAAGTAGGGTTATGGAGCTTTGTGCATTCAGGATAGCAAAAGATGTCTCGTAAATTTTGCCCAATTGGCCAATTGCCTGGCTTCAATGGTTGGGCAATTTGCCCATATCACCTAACCGTATGGTAATTACTGTCACTAGTCGCAGAACAGTTGGGTGACATAAGTAAATCGTCCAACGGTTGGACGATTACTTACTACCAGCTCGTCCTTTTCTCTTTGACCCGACACTCGGACTCTCTTGTCATTTCTCTCGCAAGACGAACGAGAGGAGATTGAGATAGAAGAAAAAAAGAGGGAGAGAATGAGAGGGGGAGAAAGTTGCAAGAGGAGAAGAAGCTCAGGAGAGGGAGAGAAGGAGACGGGGAGTAGAGGAGCTCAGGAGAGGGAGTGAAGAAGAGGAGAGGAGCTCGGGAGAGGGAGTGAAGAAAAGGAGAGGAGCTCGGGAGAGGGAGAGAAGAGGAGAGGAGCTCGTGAGGTTGAAGAGTAAGACGAAGAAAGTTTGTTGATAAGAAGAAAAGGTCTTGGCATGAAGGTAATAGCCTCATCTATTCTTGTTATCATCCGAATGTAGGCAATGTGTAGCTACGTGTTTGTTTAGCATGTATTTAGTAAATGCATTTTGACAAATGGTAATATTTGTAGTGAGAAATCAGTCATATCGGAGCCAACAATATTGAAAGTGCATTACAATGTTGGTACCATTCGTGAAGGTCCATACAATGTTGACCTTAGCAATTTTCCATAAGTCTGTATGGTACTCTCGGACCCAGAGAATGCTTGAATCGGAGAAGTCCTAGACTGGCTCATACGCAGCTTCTCCTTGGACCCCTAGATGTGTAGTGTCATCCTATATGGGCTTTGGAGTTGGTCTACCATGGACATTCGGTGGGAGTTGAGGAGACTGATGTGCACAGTTGCATGGACGGACTTTGTGCAAGGCTGCCAACCATGTGGTTACGAGTGCGTGCTACTCGTGCAACCATATCCGGCGCGCACACAAGAGGTCTGGTTTGTGGGAGCAGCTGCGTGCGCGCACGTGGTTTATCAAGAGTACGCGGTGGGCGATGTTGCGGAGGCAGAACCAAAATATCGAACACCGCAAGCTCAGCCCACCGACAATGCGATGCGAGATGTTACTTGAGGCGCACTATGAAGATTGCACTACGTAAGTTGAGCACAGTGGACAGGCGGACGCAGGGGAGTATGTCAACAGCATTGTGTGTGAGATGGAGACCGATGACCGGATGGCCTAGGCTGAGAAGGAAGTTTTAGAAGAGGATGGCGACGACTCTTCCGATGAGGACAAAGGTCCCATCCTGTAGGCATGGAATACGATAAGAATCAACTGATATTGATGTTTTATCCCTTTACTTAGCATCCGGCATAATTTAATCTTGTTTAAATTTTTACTTACATAGGACCAAGCTTGCTATACACAACTATTTTTCACTCTCATTATTAACTAAATCTACCATTGAGATTTATTTATCGACGATGTATTAATGGCAAAGATTATATTTTAAATTATTACTTTCTAATTTAAATGTGTATTTCATTTCAAATAGTTACAGCATATCGTTTAATTAATTTTACGAAGCGGTTTGATTTATCATTCACCTTGTTACATGGGTTGGATCAATTTATAGAGAAGTATATTTCTAGAACTCAATGGGACCCAGATGATCCGAGTGGTCAGACTATGGGTCGAATCAATTTGACAGAGACTTGGTCTGAGATGAAGTGCATGTAGGTCGGATGCTCCGAGTGGGTTGGATCAATGACCTACATCAATTTCACATAGAGGTCTTCTTGAGACTTTGTACTAGCCCAGATGATCCGAGCTAGGCGGATAATCCGAGTAGGCCAGATTATCCGACTTGGGTCGAATGATCCAAGTGTATATAACGGCTATATTTTTTACGATTGAAAGTGTTCAAGTTGTATAATCCGAGTGGGTCGAATCTCGGATTATCTGACTCAAAGAGGTATTTTGAAATATATGTGTCTGCTGGCTAGTTTCTAAGGAGGGGAGCTATATATAGACCCTATGTGCATTCAAGTTAGTCCTCTTGAGACTTCATTTCAGTATCTATCCGAGACCAAGGGAACTTTGAAGATTGAATTGAAGATCTTGAATACTTTGTGAGAGATTGAGGGAGTGGATTAGGCCTAGGTTGTGCATCATTTCTATTTGCTTGATCTTGTTGGATTCAAGTAACCTCTTTGGGCTTTTTACTCTTGGAGATCAGCATTTGCTAGACAGCTTGGAGGTGTTGGCTTGATGACTTTCCTTAGAGGAGCTTATGGAGGCAGCGAGAGGCTTATGAAAGTTCGAGTCCACCTATAAGGAGTGAAGAAAGACTACCACGAGTGGATGGTTTGATTCCTTGCACTGCCTCAAGTTGGAGCTATACTCTTGCAAGAGTACTCCAATGAGGAGTAGTGGAGATAGCCGAATCTCCGTGACCTCGGTAAAAAAATCAATTGTATTCCTTGTCTTTTTTATGTTTCTGCATTTACCTATTGTCTTTCAGTTCCTAGCTTACTAGAATTATGTAGGGTTAGAATAGGATGTAAAATTTCACTAGAAACATTAGGTACTTAGGTTGGGCTAGTAAAGATTAAAATTTTAATTTAGACTTAAGTGAAAAAGAATCACGATTCACCCCCTCTTAGACATCTGATCGACTTCATAGGTCCACCTATCAGCCCCTCTTCTCTCCTTCTCTCCTCTCCCTCCCATCCTCTCTCCTACAGCAACTAGTTCCATGCACGGTGATGATGGCAATAAGCAACGGTGGAGGCGGGCCTGAAAAGGAGGGTGGGATGATAGGTTAGCCATATGTGAATGTCTGATAGACAGGTGGTCCTTCTTGCAATTCTGACCGATAGGTTAGCCCCACATGTCATATCTTATTGGATGAAATGAGATAGAGTAAACTTAGGGTTTTTAAAAAACTTTTTTTCTAAAGCATGTGGTTTCTTGAAAAAAGATGTAGAACCTAAGGTTTTGTGTTATCTTTTCAGAAAAAAAATAGGTTTCTTATCTTTGCGCTAAGACTTAGGGTTCTATGGAATTTACTCTAAGCATTCGAAGAATTGACCCGAATAATTATTGAAGTCTAGCCCCACCAGAGATCCGAGAGTGGAAAACCCTCATTACCTTTTGAGCTGGCCCCAATCTTACGCTAGACCGTCCAAACAACTGGGCTCTATACCAGCCCAACCCAAATCGCAGGCCCAAAAATTGCTCAAGCGTAGCTTGAACTATTATTATATCATCATTATTATCTAGAGCTATTAAATCCTTATCATGGGCTGCGTAGGCCAGCAAACTAGACGGCTAGGACTATGCCGTGGCACGTGGTCGATGGGTGCTCGGGAGGGGCCATATGTCAATCTGGTTGACATTTTGCAGGAAGGAAAGGCCCCATGAGTCGGAAAAATTTTATTGTGTAACAGTTACAAATGCAAGTTTGTATAACAAGTTAATGATGTGCTGACATGTGACAGTACTATAGCAAGCATGGTAGAAAAGCGGAAGTGGCGGTGCGGTATTTGGTGCGTCGGCGTCGGTGTACACGGCGTGGGAGAAGAGGCCAAGCTGGAGGTGGCCTACCGTGGAGCTAGAGGAGCGGCTCTGGCAGGTGGTCGACGAGAGCCAGTCGTGGTACGGCCTCGCTCTAGCAACGAGGCTATCATCGGTAGCCTCCGCGCCACCCTCGACCACATCCTCCTCCGCACCGATGGTGCCCCTTCTCCCATCGAGGGCTTCAGCATCTTGTTCGACTCGACCGACGACGACGCCCAATCATGCCACTTCAAGGCGACAAAGGACAAGCCAAAGGAGGATGTGGCTAGCTGGCTAGCTGGCAGGCGGGCGTGCAAGTGCTACGGCGAGAGTGAAGCATCGGTGATGTTGCTACCATGTCGGCACCCATGCCTATGCAAGGTGTGCGAGCCCAAGGTAAACGCCTGCCCCATCTGCCTTGCTGCTAAGAACCAACAGCGTGGAGGAGGAGGTGGTCGAGGGTGGCGTGAAGGCCGCTGGCGATGGCCTCGTTTTTGTGGGCGAGGCCACACCACGCCTGGCTCTCGCCAACCACCTACCGGAGGCACTCCTCCAGCTCCACAGTGCATCGGCGGGCTAATATCACCTGGCCAGTGATATTGTGATGTTACCAGAAATTCGTACACGAAGAAAAACTGGTATGTTAATATTGTTGGATGACTTGCTACGTGAATAATTGAATGCGAAAAGACGAGGAAATAAGCTTGTCTGAATTTAAATAGACTTCATAATACAGTTGGGAGTACTATGCCGCGTACTTTTTGATTACATGCATAACATAGAGCATCATATGTGACTAACCCATCTAACTGCTCGTACGACCTAGTTGTGGACCGCAGCTATTTTCCCTTCCTTGCCAACTCGACGTTGAACTCCTCGATAGCCTTCTTTGCCTTGGTCGACATTTTTCTCTTTTTCTCGCGCTCCCTCTCACGAGCCTCCCGCTCCCTACGTGTGCACCTCGAGATGAGCTTTCCTCCGTCTTTGTATATGCAGGGGTTTGCTCGTTCTGTGACGCTCATCCTCCGGATCTTGGAGGACCTTGCGACATTCCACTCCTCGAGTCGAGTGCCCATCGGTTCTCTGGGTGGATCTCAAGATCGATCCATTTGCGGTAGCCACATAGGGTTTCCGAGGACTATGAATACAGGGGATTGGTTGTTAGTGCACACTCTGAAGGATAAAAGGTAGGGGAAATGTGCACCTGGTTCTTACCAGCTGTCGATAGGTTGCAGTGTCTAGACAGCGGTCGGGGTAGTCCTTGGAGTAATTTGCGCAACCCCAGTAACACATACCTAGGCTAAGGCAGTGGTTAAACTTGAAGACCTTGCACGGATCCCGACACCAACAAAGGAGGCGTCTCCCACTCTGGTGGGTGTTGAGGCGAACGCTCGATAGGAACGTTCGGGATGATTTGTTGCTACGGGGCACGTCATTGTGGGAGCTGACCTCTTTAGCACGCTGGGCTTGTTCTGCCTGAGACGCAACATCCCTTACTTTCTCATCGTGGGTGGAAGATGATTGTGCTAGGTCGTGGATCTCCTCCCATTGTTTCATTATCTTGTCCCATTGCTTCTTCTGCCTTTTGTCCATCCCGGTGTGGTGAAGCAAGCGCTGGTGTAGTGTGGGGTTTGCTTGTGCCTGTGCGGTTATGTCGCTGCGCAAAGCTAGTGCGTGCGGTCTTCTCACTGCTCAAACCTAGCCCTGCTGTCATGTTACTGTGAAAACTGGGCCGTCATGTCATGTCACTAGGCAAAGCTGGCGGTGCGATCATGTCGCTGAGCAAAGCTGGCGCGTGCGGTCTTCGCAGTGCTTAAAGCTGGCGTGTATAGTATTGTCGCGGATGAAAGATGGCATGTGTAGTCTTGTCGCTGCTCAAAGCTGGCGTGTGTAGTCTTGTCGCTGCGGAAAGGTGGTCTGTGTAGTCTTGTCGCTGAGCAAAGATAGCACATGCGATCTTCTCAGTACGTAAAGCTGACGTGTGTAGTCTTGTTGCTGGTAAAAACTGGCGTGTATAGTCTTGTCGTTACTCAAAGCTGGTATGTGTAGTCTTGTCACTGCGGAAAGTTGGCATGTGTGGTCTTGTCGCTGCGTAAAGCTACCCATGTGGTCTGCAGAAAGCTTCCATGTGTTATGAATGGCGTCGTGACACCGTAATTACGCTATAAAATGAATGGATGAGGCATTGCTGGTTGGAACAACTATCTTCTCAGTCATAGAGTAAGCCACCATGATAGATGTCGTGGGGATAGTCGAACATGGGTCACCAAAGGAGGACCTTACGCTCGAATAGAAGGAGGACTTCGGCGCTACGTACCGCTTGTTCCCAAATAGGCGCGCTCAGCCAGTGTGGCCGAAATGTAAACACATGCAGGACGCGGTGGTGCAGTGTGCGATATACGATGGCGATCGACGTTTCTTTCGATGCCTATACTCCGGGGTACAAGTTGGCACTCGTCTATTTTTGTTGTACTACTAATAGAGTTTCAATGTTAACGTTCCTTTGTAGTAGACGGATAAATGTGACTTCGTGCGATGGATTGATCCTCCCTATGAACGGTATATTGCGAGGTACATGGATACATTGTGGGAGCGAATCACTAATTTGGAGGCACGGATTGAAAGTCTTGAAGAGAAGAACAATGACCTCCGTCAGCAGATGGATCGCGAGGGGCAACGAGGAGGTCATCAGTATAGGAAGTTCGTACGACCCAACATGCTGCTGCACTAACCCTAGTTGTATATGTACTTGGCACTACAACGACGGCCAGCCAAGTCTGAGGCGGCCCCCTCAGTAATACTCCATGTGGGTGCCATGAGGCTCCTTCCACCTATAGGCAACGATGTGTATGGTTGTACTGTTGTACTCTAGCTTGTTGTTCGAAATAATTTTCAATGTCGTTAAGCATGTAATTGAATTGTTCGTACGTTGTTGTGGTTGCCATCAATGCAGTTCACTATTTGTTTGGTGCGGGCGTCGAGAAGGTAAGGAGAGGTAGAAGTAAGCTCGCCACAGTATTGTAAATATCACTACGTAAACAACAAACGTAACAAGACAATAACAAAAGTGTACAACAAGACTATCGTCCCACAATAGCATCTCCAGTCCCCCTTCGTCGCCACCCTGGCACCTCCGTCTCCGCGTCCGCGTCCTCCCATACGGCCCCGCTTGGCCGTCCTCCGCTGCAACGGGTGACGACGTCCTAACAATGTTAGATGATAAGAAGACCGTCGCACCCGCCCCTGAGCTGGTGGAGTGGACTGCACCGCCACCTGTGTCGCCACCGATGTACCGGTGAGGGCACTCCTGGAGAGAACCTCTGGTTGTGTGGCCCAAGGTGCAGAGCCCGACGCCTGCCTAGGCCAGTCTGAAAAGTACTGGTCCGGGTCATCCGGGCCCGAGGAGACCCCCTATCCCTGCTCGGGGAAGACAAGACCTGCAATACAAAAATTGTTAAATCGTGAGATAAAGCATTGTGATAAAATCGAGAAGAGGTGAAGTGTACCCTCAGTTGGCGCCATCGCGTCTGGAGTAGGGATGTATGACACAGAGTACGCCCCCTGCGTGGGGAAACCGGAGATGTACGAATGACATGCAAGCAGCTGCCCTGGCGGTGTACGAGGCCGTCCCCAGGTTGACCCCCCAGCCTCGTCCAGCTGAGGTGGTGTAGGACGTGCCTAAGTAGAACCTCCCGAGTGGTGCCATGCCGGTCGGGGCGACACCGATGGATGAACCATCTGTGTACTGGGCGTGGGCATGGAGACCACCGGTAGCCTCGTGCAGGACAATAGGGCTACCACACATCTACCCTAGGCCTCCATACGATGCAAAGCACTCAGTGACTCCTCGTGTCTCACCTCCGCACCACTGGTGAGCCTATCCACTATAGTGTAAGACTCCCTCCAAATCGCAGCACCGACGTCAGCCTAAAGGAAAAACATGAAACGGTCAATCATCTCAGCGACGTTGCCATTAGGGAATATTAAAAAATTACATGTAACATACCGCGATGTGAGCATCCCACGCGAGATGCACGGGGTACGTGTCTGTCGGTGCGGCGATGTGTGCGGTGGGCTGGTCAACGACATGTACGAGCCTGGTATGTGTTTGAGGCTGGTACCAACGCAAGTACTCCGCGTTGTCACTGCTGTCGTAGGGACGGTCCTCCTCCACGCGGTCATCAAGCGCGCCCTCTCACTGCGCAGTCCACCCCTCCATCTTCGCCATCTAGTCCATGTCGCGCCTAACTCCCTTTCTAGAGTGCCTGCTTATAGGACTATTTCGTTAGTACTTGCCAAACGAATAGTAAGTACAAGGACATTTATGAGAGGCGGTCACTCATGTGTGCACGCTCTGCGGCAGCGGTGGTCCGACTGGTACCAGAACCGCTTGACGTAGGCCAAACTGCCGTAGGCCTCTACGAAGATGTCGACGGTGTTGCCGTGGCTAATGGTGAAGAGCACCCAACCAAATAGCTACAACAAGTACGCCTCCAAGTGGCACGAGACCTGCTGCTCGTTTGCATCTAGATTTATCCTCTCCACCTGAATGCAACCAACAAGTTATTAGTACGTAATAGAGGAAATGAGAGCTTACAGGACCGATTATAAAGAGCACATACCCGGAACTGTGAGAGCCACCTCAACGACGGCCCGTGTGTCTGACCCGCCGGGAAGACGTAGTAGTCATCTGCGGCACTCGGCCGAAGGACCCTCGACCGGGCGGCGGTGTCCGTGCGCCACCGCATCGGGACTCCGTGGGAAGGCGCAGCCCCACGATCGAAGGCCAGCAGCAGGGACACATCCTATAGAGTATGTGTCATCTCCCCGAATGAGAGGTAGAAAGTGTGCATCTCTGGCCGCCAACGGTGCACCAAAGCCATCAGCAGAGAACGGTCGAACGGGAAGCGTCGTGATTGCTCCACGTCGTCATCCCCGGTCGCGGGCAAGGCCGGTCCATCCTCATCGGTGGCCTGTACCATTCAGGCGAGAGGGGGTTGCCCGGCATCCCACAGAAGATGCTAAACTAGACGCTTACATCATAGACGGTTCCTAAGAACCGTCTGTACTGCAAGTATCACAGACGGTTCATACGAATAACCGTCTGTGGTATTTTCACAAACGGTTTTTAATACGAACCGTCGTGATAACTTCATTATCACGTATGGTTTTAATACAAACCGTCGTGAAGTATCACAAACGGTTCTAGATAAGAACCATCTGTGATAATGGCAGACATCACACTCTCTCCACCTCTCCGTCCCCGCGCCAAAAATTTTCGCACTCCCGCCTCACCCTCCCCTATAAATAATAACCAAAACCCAACATCCTTGTTGTTCTCCTCCTCCTTGCTGTCCTCCTCCTCCTTGTTGTTCTCCTCCTCCATAGCCTGCATGAAGCAGACAATGCACAAGTCTACGGGAGGCAAGACACCGCAGAAGCAACTAGCTCGTGTCAACCGTGCAGATGATCAATCAACACCGACGATGGTGGGCGTCAAAGACATCTAGCTCGTGCGTTGCATCAGGGGCGAGAAGGCATAGAAGATCTTTGCTTTTTCTCCATTCTTGTTGTATTAGCTAGATCGGTAACCTGCTCGTTGTTTTGGCATGTTGTAATGGTAGGCTCTAATCTTAATAAAAATAGAATGTGTAATGTGTTTCTTACTGTATTTGCTTGTTTTCAGATAGCATAGTTAGCATTTCCTAAGGCTAGCTGAAACAAGGGGGAAAATAGGTATAGAATGAACTATCACAGATGATTTTGTGATATAAACCATCTATGAAGGATTATCATAGATGGCTCAAACCAAAAACCATCTGTGACACTAGTATTACCGACGGTTCTATCTACCAACCATCTGTGATGAAAAAATATCACAGACGGTTGGTAACTAGAACCGCCTATGATGTGAATATCACGCACGGTTGGTAACTAGAACCGCTCGTGTTGTGATAATATCACGCACGGTTGGTAACCAGAACCGCTCGTGATGTGAGTATCACGACGGTTCTAGTTACAAACCGTCGTGATGTGATTATCACGAGACGGCTCACGAATCGCCCGTGATAACCTCCGATTATCATCGACCCATAAATTCGAGACGGTTTGGAAAACTGCGTGATGACGATTCCGAACCGTCTGTGATAACCCTTTTTATAGTAGTGGAGCTCTTTACTAAATGGTAATCTTCCCTAATTAATAAATCATCCGATCATTATTTCAGGATTTGATTCACCAATAATGCAGGGCAATCCTAAAAGAGAGCCAGTTAAAATATTAACCCCTTGTCCAATAGAACACGGACCATTCGTGACTTAACAAATTTGTTAAGTATCAAATAATCAACATTGTTCATAATAACAATTGGTTCCATACTTTAAATTAAGTTATGGCATTAATTTTTCAATTATTCTAGCAATCGCAATCTCAGATAATATTGCATCTTGAATTATCAAGTTAAATCAATCAATTCACATTATACACATCACAGGAAAAACCCGTATCTTAAAATCACTAAGTCATTAACACTCGATAAAATAATACTCAAGATATCTGGATAATCTCTCCCATTATCCATAAGTCCCACCTAACCTATGGAACTTCCTTAATAAATATAAATTAAATAAAAAAGCTATTAATTAAAGATCGAACCTTGGTACTTTGCAATCGGCTATGTCTAGCCATGCCCCAATCTAAAGTAGAATATTCTTGTGAATATTCTTTCGACGTCAATCCTTCTTTTGTTCTTCCCAGCGGGGCTACCTTGTCAGTTCACCCCCCTCAAAATTCGTTTGACCCCGTCTCTATCTCGCAACTTACTAGATCCTCTCTGACATCCTCAACCTTAACAAAATATAAATAAGCTCAATTGAACTTAATGGGACTTCTGTTAGTTATTTAGATTTATTTGGTCTTTTATTCATTTGCCACATATTAGAATCTGAAGTCTCAAAAAAACGACAAGTTCGAGTGGGATCAAAATTGGAAAGAGATGAAAACCAAGAATTCAAAATCATCGACTGAGAAGGTTTTGAGTAAGACCAGGGCCATGGTAAATCAAGTAAGTAAAGTCATTACTTTGATCATTTTGACCCTACATTTTATGCAAATTTATATTCATTTAAATTAGCAAATTGTGCATGCTTAATTTATTATGCAAATATATGTCGAACTTAAGATAGTTACATGCTTACATGATCATGTAGTAATATTAATCGCCATCCTTGACATTTGAATCACCGACCGTCGCCTAGATAATAAATGATAAATTTACTAGCTATAGGTTCATATTAAAATGCCATGCTAGTCTTGTTTAAGTTCATAGCACTAGTTTGCTCTGATCATCAGTCTTTAAACATGAAAACTTGTTTTGGACAGTTATGGGATGTAAGTAACTGATAATTTGTGATATCTTAATTTATGCTTCTTAAAATCTTAAAAACCTGCTATACCTGTCTAGGCATATGGTAAGAGAGGTTGGTGCAGATGTTGCATGTGAAATTATGTTTTGTGGTATGAAATGTCCAAACGAATTAAGAATTTAATCATGTGATAACTTCCTCATATAAAATAGTACAATCACAAGTCTACAAAATGCAACTAGGCAAGTAGAGTTATTATACCTCGGAGCCATTTCACTGGTGAGGGAGTGGAGTGTGCATATGCGGACCAAGGTCTGGCATGAATGGGGCACCAGCTGATGTGATGTGTACCATTTCACTGGCGTTGTGGAACGTTGTAATCCAGCTGTGCTAGGTGTTAGGGTATGACTTCTTGCACAACTTATGAAGACCTACCTCGAGTGGGACAAGCTTCATATGGGTGAACTGGCAATGGGGTAAGGTAACTACGAAAAGCTATGTAACGGTCACTTGATCTACATGACTAAGGAATCGTGTAGAGCTATCAGGTCGATTGTCTCTTGTGCGTAAAGATGTATAGTCTCTGCAGAGTATAAACTGTTTGAACATCCGTACCCATGGTGAAGGACGAACATGGGAACTTACTGGAGTTAGTTTCTATTTCAAAACTCTTTATGGGTGGCTTTTCCTAGAGGGATGCACTCTAGTGATAATAATAATCAAAACTAACATTCGGTAGAGGCAATCATGCACTATAAACGGTGAATGCAACCTATGCTACTATTACTACTGTATTCTTTCACACAACTTTAGAAAAAATATGATTTAGTTAAAACTGCGAAGTCTCAAGAGCTTTCTTATTTGTCATACTTTCAAAATAATTCTTTTAGCAACTAAAAGAACCCCAAGCCTCCCTTGACAACTTTGCATATATTATTATTGCAGTTTGTATGGTGGGTTGCTGAGTACCGTCGTACTCACTCTTACTCAATTACCATTATTTAGTCATTAAGAGAGATAAGGTCAAGCGCTATGTCATCAGAAAGAAATCGACAGAGCTAGATGACGATGAGGCCAGGAGCTAAGTTGCGAACCCCAGTTAACTGCTTGTGGTTGTTAGGGGTGCAAACGGATCGGATTTGGACGGATATTGTTGTTACCATATCCTAACCCATATTTTTTCTTCGGATTCGGTACCAATCGGATTCGGTGCCGGATCGGTCGGGATTAACCCGAGCCGTTTGCACCCCTACTTGTTTGTAAGGAATGCATGTAGTACAACAAATGGAGTAGGAGGACGTACTGTCAAAAACTTGATATTACTACTTAATAGCTGATGTGGAAGATTTTATTTTACCATTGCAAAAGAAAATGAAACATCAAATTGTAGCACTAACTCGAAATCAAACTTGAAGACGATCGATTCGGGACGGATATTGCTGTTACCATATCCTAACCCATATTTTTTTCTCCGGATTCGGTACCAATCGGATTCGGTACCAATCGGATTCGATGCCGGATCGGTCGAGATTAACCCGACCCGTTTGCACCCCTAGTGGTTGTGTCCTGAGGGTCACACCGGTATGAAGTTTCCATTGCTGCATTCTTTTATTTTCGGTCCGATCGGCTCATGTGTAAGTTATTAATGTAATATTTACACTTTCGTATGATATATCTTTGATATATAGTAATGTATCTATAAACACTATTTATTGATCCAGTGAATAGTGCGATAGAATCATAGAGGATTTCGTATTGATAGAATCCAGGTCCAACAGGAACTCATCTCTAATATTATGAAAATAGATTATTCTAACCAATCTAATCTTATCTTAAACTGATCCAATCAAATCAGTAGCTGCCACATAAACAGTAACAGCACATTACTTACATGAACAGTTCCGACGCACGACATCTGCTTCCATGCGTTTAAAGTGCACGTACTATGCAACACCTCTCAATAGCGGCATAGGCATAGCCCGCATAGCATAGTGGTTATACACATCCAAACATCCAAAATCCAAGCAAGTATTTTCGACTCCCAGAACATCTGAAGAACAGTTGCTTCTGTACATATCCTAATACATTATGGGAGAAAAAGGGGAAAGGTGCCTTGAATGGCATTTATTGTTTTTATGATCTCCTCATGCCCTGATCTGTTCATTCCAGCATGTAAGTAACGGAGTGCTGGTGGTCGATGATGCTCCACCACACACCACGCATCTACCTGCTGGGCAACGCAAACAGAATTAATTATCAATGACGAAAGTGTTAAAATAAGTATTGTCCAATATACCAAGTGAATGGCTTCCAAACATGCAAACTTGAACGTTCCAACACCATTTTTGCAGCCTATTTGGTTTAGTAAGTTATAGAAATGTTTCATAGTTTCTGAAGCAAAGCTTTACTGACGACAACCACTGAGGTCTGTGTAAAAGAGACAACTTACTTCATATAATTGTTCCACTAGGGAGCAAAGCGTCCTTGATCACGGTGACAATGCCGCTTTTGATGAAGTATCCATCTGTCTCCCTTGCAGCTTCTTGGACATTGTCAACATTGATTGTCTACAAAATCAAGGAGCCACTTAAGTAACGTCATTACCTAAAACAATGCATAGCACGTAATCTCATGTTAGTAGAACAAGGGAGATGCAAGATATTCATTGCAATGTAACGGGAAAAATTGTAATGTTCTTGTTTGTTCTTATGAATCACAATTCACAAGGCCTAAACTTTAGACGAGCAAACTCCTCTGGTCATGAGAAGGTGAGAACAATCAAAAGCATCAGCAGGTCCATCAAACGATGGTAATAGTTAGCAGCAGAAAAACAATTGTATCTAGATAATGGCAGGTGTTTTGAATGAATGTTGTACTGCTGATGAAAATGGCTTTTGAGCAGCACTGCAACACACACTGAATCTTGTCTGCATTTTCAGTGTTTTTATTTAATTTTGTAAATAAAAAAGTGATATATGACTGGCTGACAGCTCTTTCTTGCTGAAAACAGAACTTTATTTAGATTTTCTCACTTAAATCCAGGTACATTGCAAGCCGATTTTTACTTCAGTGAACTTCTATATTGGTTTTTGGTTTATGAATAATAACAGTTTGTAGAGAAATTTGTAGAGAGAGACTCGCATGCGATTTTGGCTGATATGAATGAAGTCACTATAGTATGTACTACAATTGACTAGTACATTCCGCCTTGAAAAGACATTCCGTTTAAAAACTAGTAGAAAAGATATTTACTGTAGAAAAACAGTTTTTAGAAGCTAATACAAATAAGACTTGCCTTTTTTTACAATCAATGCAGAAATGACATATTCAGCGTTATAGTTTATCAAGAAAAAAATAATTAGATGCTTAGCAGTAACTATATCAATTTGATACCTTCACATTGTCTCCAATGCGAGCATTTTTGTCAATGATTGCTCTTCTGATGTGTGAACCCTTTCCAATACCAATTGGAATGCCACCTTTTTCAGCAAGGTGTCGCTTGTCAGCTTCAGTCTGGCGAACATAAAAAAGGGGGCAGGAGGATGAATTCTCTGATTCTCTCAATGCTCTGACAGCAGCATATTACATTTGCACTTATTTTACCTCATAGTAGTCAGCACCCATCAGTAAAGAGTCCTCTATTATTGCATCTTCAGATATGCAGGACCGGAGTCCAACCACTGAATGGTGTATCTTGCAGTTCTACATGGACAACAGGCAAGGCAGAGTAAATTTAGAACCCTTAGATATGCAGGACCGGAGTCCAACCACTGAATGGTGTACCTTGCAGTTCTACATGGACAAAAGGCAAGGCATAGTAAATTTAGAACCCATAATTATTTTCAGCGCAAGAAATTACTTTGGAGGAAATACAAAAAGCACAGCCCATAAGGGACTCTAGAAGATTTTAAATATATGTTATGGTGAATGAAAAAAATCCATAAAACCTCTCATAAGTCACTTGCTTTTTCAATTTGCCTTCCACATCTCATTTCCGTTTGCTTTGCCCCACATAAGGTAATTTTCCGTGCAAACCCCCTAGGACGTACATTTACACTATTTCTCATGGCTTTAATTATTTTTTACACTTATTTCAGTGATGTCAGTACTTATTTTAATGACTTCAGTACTTGCTTCAGTCTTGCAACACACAATTTCAACAATATGTTTCAATATTGAAATCGCATATAACAAGTACCGAAATCACTCAAACCATTGAAACTAGTATTAAAGTTACATAAATAAGTACTCAAATCATTAAACAAGTACAAAAAATAACTAAACCACGAGAAACACCGTTAATGTGCGGCTTGGGAGCTATTTGCACAATGACTTAACTTATGATGTGGGGTGGGGTGGCCAAAAAAAGCAGGTGATTTATGTTTTTTTACCAAAGGTGAAATGAAACATTATAATCAATAAAGGTCAGCATACCAAGAGCTCCACTAAAAGGCTACTTACTTTAATAACACACCCTTCGCCGATAACACTGTCTGTCACGTCAGCATCAAGAACCTTGGAAGGAGGCAAGTGTCGAGGTTGTGTGTAAATTGGAGTAGAACGGTCATAGAAACTGCATTCATATTGAAGGCATACATTGAATCAAAAAGGGAGTAATTCTAAGACTATGCATGCACTTTCATAATCTTTGGCCACGGCAAAGTAAAAAGTGAAAGCATACCTGAAATCCGGTATTGGCTTTTTGGTTATTCCCAAATTTGCATTATAGAATGCCTCAATGGTACCAATATCTTCCCAGTAACCATCATACAAGTAAGCCTGTACCTGCAGACAACAATCACAGCCTCTTAAGCAGCAAATATAGCACCACCTACAAATATGCATGGCAATGAAAGTGCCTATATGATAACTTATTAGCATATCTATGTCTTGGAAAAAGAATTTTATTATAGTATCAACATATGGCATGATAACGGTGTTTTCATGAAAGGTCAAATGTTGAAAATCATAAAAGCAACAGCAATAAATTGATGAAAACAAGCAACTACTAATTCAATGAGCTGTGCATACCCTCATGCCAATGCTTGTTGCACCTGGAATAACCTCACTTCCAAAGTCATTGGCTTCAAGAAATTTTTCGCGAAGAAGCTGAAGCATTACATTTTTGCTAATAACATAGATACCCATGCTAGCAATAAAAGGCATTTCCTTTGCCCTCACATCATCAAGGCCAAGTATTGTGGTGTCAACCTACAAATTCAATACAGGAAGCAACATGATGTAACGGCGTGTTACAGAACAATTTTTTAGGTGCAATTAGTGATAGTTCACAGTTGTATATCTCAGATTAGCTAGAAAGGAACAGAATAAGTGTACCATCATTGCTTTCAACTGCTCTCCTTTTGGTTTCTCTGCAAACTCAATTATCCTCCCTTCTTCATCGATTTTCATAAGGCCAAACGCAGTTGCACGTTTTTCATCCATCGGCAGAGCGGCAACAGTAATATCAGCATCCGTCTCTCTGTGTGCCTGAATAAACTTTTCATAGTCCATCCGGTACAGGTGATCTCCGGCAAGAATTAGAAATTCCATAACATTATGCTCCTCAAATAGCCACAAGTACTGCCTTACAGCGTCTGCAGTACCCTGAGATAAGAAGATAAAAGAAAATCAGTACACTACATAAGCTAGTATGGGGACCCTAGCAACACTATGTAGTACACCTTCAGGGTCATCTTCAGTAAACTGGAATGCCTTGTGTTGTCTGCAGATTACAAATTTGAAGGTAATACAAAAAATGAAAAATTAACACTACAAAACTAGGGAGTAGACTGGAGATATGAAAAAATAGGTCCCATTGTTTCTCCTAAAAAAATATTCGAATGTGCTAATTATTTGAAGGAAAGACACAGCATTATGTACACATGTTATAGATTACTGCAAAAATCTGATGCGAAGAATTGGGCCTTAAACTATGTGATATAATTATCCAGCAAAGTTAGTACAATTGAATAGATTTCTGTTCATCCACTTGCACACTCATATCAGCTATGTCCTTTTATTTTGTATACCCTATGAAATTCACAGTGGAATGAATAGAGCTGCATCATTCTTTTCTTTTTTGTAAATTCAGTGTAAGAATGGATTATGACCATCGTAGAGAACAGAGTGATGGAAATACTATCACTGGTTTGCCATAAACTAGCAGAAACTGTGTGCAACTATGTAGTCTAGCATTCAGAATCTAAAGCTGAAATATTGATGCATATTAAATTATAACCTATGAATCATAGTTTGATCTGATTTGTTTACTGGTAAAAAATGATCACCGGCTAATGCTCATAAGAATTATAAGCAAGGTTACAGCATGAGTAGTTTACCTACACTAATTGGCAAATGGCAACTAGCAAAATCGTTCAGGACTGTATCCTGCTAAACTAACATGTTAACGCAAATGCAAAAGTACTCGTTAACATCAATCTGTCAGAAATTTTGAGCATCTCTAATTGAACTTAGAATCATCTTGTAAGAGAAGCATATCACTTTACGACACCATTCAGAAATATGGACAGATTAAAAAAGAGTATTTTCCAAGTTTCCAATTAACTCTTCTGAACAATCTATATCAAAGTTTTGCAAAAAAGAAACTTTTTTTTGCGAGAATCTGACTGTGATTCTAGTTCCTGGAAAGCTGGCCCTGGGATTGCTGTGATGAATAAGTCTTTGTACTGCGGTCTTTGTACAGCATCTGCTTTAGCATCTAGGACAGCATCTGCTTTAGCATCCTTGACTAGCATCTAGGACAGCATCTAGAACAGCATCTGCTTTAGCATCTAGGACAGCATCTGCTTTAGCATTCTTGACTAGCATCTAGGACAAGATCGCTTTAGCATCCTTGACTAGCATCTAGGACAAAGATCTAGGACAGAGATCTCGCTTTAGCATCTAGGACAGACATCTAGGACAAAGATCTTAGCATATGCTTGGCTGGTTGGCGACCTATAAATATGTATCCCCAACCCCTCGGGTTGGTAAGGCATTAATGTGAGAAATAGAAAAATTGCCCCATCTCCAAGTGTCTTCCTCTCCATGAGAGTAAGGATCTTGCTATCACCAACACAAGAGTCCAATGAGTAACAAGTGGTATCGAGCCATACTATCTCGTAGCTGAGCATCTCCTCGCCATCTCCTTCTCCGCCTCATGGCGGCCCCACCGTAGCGGCGGCGAGCTCGGCTGTCCCGCCACTCCTCCCGGAGACGGGCGGCTCTCGTCGAAGCAGCCCCTCCACGCAACAGCCCCGAGGCGCGCCATGTCCGCAGGCGCCTCGGCCGGCGATCGCCTCGAGCATCTGCGCGTCGTGACGGCCGAGCTTCGCGCAGCAGCAGCAGCAGCGGCGGCGAGACACGCGCGGCGGCGGAAAAAGGCGCTGGCGGCCGGCGCGCGAGCCGGCGGCGGCCAGAGCGGAGGTGGAGGCGGCGGCGGCGGCAGATGCAGCGCGTCGCGGCAGCAGCGAGGTCAAGGTTCTCACAGCGGCCCAAAGCAGCTCCATCTCTGCCGATGACGCACCGACGCACCTTGAGCACCGGAGGAGGAGGCGCGCGAGGGCGGCGGGCGAAGGCGGCCCAAGACGCCCACGAGCGGCGGCGGCCGAGACAGCGCGGCGGCGCGGTGGCGCCTGGAGGAGGCGCGACGGCGGCAACGACGGGTCGACGGAGAGCGCGGCCTTCACAGCGACGCGCTCTCTCCCCGTGCGGCATACGTGGTCACCACGAGTACCAGTGTCGTCGAGGACGTCGGCCCGGCGGCGGGTGGCCTACCTCACCAAGACCAACTACGCCGAGTGGGCTGCGGTGATGAGGGTGAGGCTCAGTGCGGCATATGTGGGATGCGGTCCGTGCGGCGACGCCGACTCGACCCGGATCGACGGGCCGGATGCTCTCATCGCCGCAGATCCGTCCGAGATGCGCTCGCTACCAACAAGCGGATCGCCAAAGATGCTTGGGACGCCATCGCCGCAAAGACGCACGGCAGGCGACCGCGCCCGCAAGTCTACATTGCGGGCACTACGCAGGAGTGGGAGAACCCGCCTTCAAGCCGTGAGGACGTTGATGACTTTGCTCTCCGTCTCAACACTCATTGCGTGTTGGTGCGGTTCGGCGACGACACCTACGGCGAGGAGAAAGCGTGGAAAAGCTCTTCCGCTGCGTCCCAGAAGTACAAGCGAGATGGCTCGCTCGATCGAGTCTCTGCTGGACCTCTCCACGATGACGATCGAGGAGGCGGGTCGCCTCAAGGTCGTTGACGACGATGAGCCACGCCTCTCGGGACCCGTCACCATTGGCGGAAGCTCCTCCTCACTCGGGAGCGGTGGGGCTGCCGCCAAGGTGACAGGAAGAAGGGGAGCCTTCTTCCACGACAGCGACATAAGCGTGGCATCTTGCGCGCAAGCAGCGCAAAAGACGCCTGTGCGGGGCGCGAGGACGTCCGAGGGTGATGACCGTGGAGGCGCCAAGGGCGGCGCCGCTGGCAAGCAAAAGCCGGCACGAGAAGACTCTTGCCACAACTGCGGCAAGCTTGGTCATTGGGCCAAGGAGTGTCGACAGCCACGACGCGCCAGGCCCACGTCGCGCAGGAGGAGGAGCAGTCGGCTCTATTCATTGCTCATGCGAGCAACGAACTACCTCCAGCGGCACCGGCCGCAGTGGCTCTCCTCCACCTTGACGAGCCAAAAGCACACGCCCTCCTCGGCTACGGCTCCGGCAACAACAAGACTGACGGGTGGTGCCTCGACACCGGCGCCACCCATCACATGACCGGTCGACGGAAGTTCTTCGCCGAGTTTGACTCTAGCGTCCGAGGCTCCGTCAAGTTTGGGACGCCTCGTGGAAATCAAGGCGTCGGCTCCGTCATCCTCACCACCGTGTCACGGTGAGCACAGTCGCTCACCGGCGTCTACTACATCCCCGATCTGCGGAACTCCATCATCGCCTTGGGACGGTGGATGAGAACGGCTCATGGTCGAGATCGAGCACGGGTGTCATGGATTTGGGATCTTCGCCGCCTTCTTGCCAAGGTAACGGGCGAAAATCGACTCTACATTCTTCACGTGCGGTGGCACAACCCTCTGTCTCGGCGCTCGTCGGGACGACGAGGCGTGGCGATGGCACGAGCGCTTTGGCACCTTCACTGAGGCCACAGGCGGCTCGGTGCCACGAAAATGGTGCGAGCCTGCCGTGCCTTGACCATGTGGAGCGGTTCTGCGGCGTCGCGTGTTGACGGCGCGAGGCGACTCCCTTTCCCCAAAGAAAGAAGTTTCGAGCCAAGGAGAGGCTCGAGCTCGTGCACGGGACTTGTGTGGCCGGTGACACCGCCACACCGGAGGACGACGCTACTTCCTGCCGCCGTCGACGACCTCTCCCGCTACATGTGGGTGATGGTCCTCGGCAGCAAGGGAGAGGTCATGACGCCATCGCGCACGCAGTCGCTATGGAGGCGAGTGCGGTCACAAGCTTGGGTCCCACGCACGGACAACGGCGGTGAGTTCACGGCGGCCGAGTTCGCGTCGTCTTGCGATGAGGGGCATTCACGCCACTACTCCGCTACCGCATGACCGCGGCAGAGCAGCGTCGTCGGCGGCGCAACGCACGGTTGTGGGGATGGCTCGGGCCCTCCTCAGCGAGGGGATGCCGGCTATCTTACGGGAGAGGCGGTGGTGATGGCCGTCTACATCCTCAACCGCCGCCTACCAAGGCGCTAGACGGCGGGGCGCCGTACGAGGCTTGGCATGGGCGCAAGCCGGCGGTCTCCCACTTGCGGGTCTTGGCTCCCTCGCGTTCGCCAAGGAGCTTGGCCACATCGGTAAGCTCGGCGGCAGGGAGCACTCCAGAGTGTTCATCGGCTGCGCGGAGGCTCGAGGCCTCCGCATCCTCGACCTGTCACACAGCCGTCGCATCTCGCGTGACGTTGTGTTCGACGAAGGCGAGGTTGGACGTGGGACAAGGCGGTGGGCGGCGGTTCGACTTCGACTCTCGGGGACTTTGTTGTCGACTCGTCCCACTTCGAGAGAGCCGGGGGAGCTAGCAGCTCGTCTTCACCGAGCTCGTCCACCTCGACACCTTGCTCGCCACCAGCTCCGACGAGTGCTCCACCACTTCGCACCGCCACTCCACGCTCTCCCGCACCGCTCACCACTCTCCCTGCCCGCGGCCACACCACCGGATCGGCCCCAACAGCTTGGTCTATGACGAGCGGCGCATGGTGGAGTTCGCTACTCCATTGTCTCACGACGAGGACCGCATCGGCGCCTACCATGGCGGCGAGCCTCGCGCTTCCGCATCGTGGGCGACCTCCTCGGCGACGGCAAATGGTCCACAGGCTGGCAACGCGACTTGAGGCGGAGCCGCACCTCGCCGCAGACGACGGCGAGCCTCGTTCCTTCGCCGAGGCGGAGAGAGACGCGGCATGGTGTGCCGCGATGCGAGGAGGAGATGGGCGCGTCGAGCGAAACAAGACGTGGGAGTGGCGGATCTTCTGCCGGCACCGCGCGATCACCCTAAGTGGGTGTTCAAGCCGAGCGGGATGAAGCCGGCGCCATCGTCAAGCACAAGGCTCGCTTGGTGGCACGAGGTTTCATGCAGCAGGAGGGGATCGACTTCGATGACGCCGCACCGTCGCGCGCATGGAGTCCGCTCGTCTTCTCCTCGCACTTGCGGCCCAGAGGATTGGCGCGTCCATCACATGGACGTCAAGTCCGCCTTCCTCAACGGCGACTTGAAGGAGGAGGCCTACGTCCGTCGTGGCCGGGATTCGTCATCCCGGCAAGGAGGGCAGGTTCTCACTGCGCAAGGCCCTCACGGCTTCGGCGGCACCACGAGCCCGGCACGCTAAGTGGACTCCACCCTCAAGCAAATGGGGTTCCAGCAGCGCACACAGGTCGCGGTCTCACCGCGGGCAAAGGCGGCAACGCCCTGCTGGTGGGCGTCTACGTCGACGACCTGATAATCACCGGCTCCAAGGAGGCCGAGGTCGAGGCGTTCAAGGCGGAGATGAAGACCGCCTTCCAGATGAGCGACTTGGGGCTCCTCTCCTTCTACCTGGGGATCGAGGTCCACCAGGACAGCTCCGGTATCTCCCTTCGCCGACCGCCACGCCAAGCGCACCGTCGAAGCCGGCGGGCTCACCGATCGCAACCCAGCCCACACTCCTATGGAGGAGAGGTGGTCGAGTCGTGAGAGCACGGCGGAGGAGGTGGACGCGACGCAGTACCGGCGCATCGTGGGTAGCCTTCGCTACCTCGTCCACACGCGTCCAGATTTGGCGTTCGCCGTTGGCTACGTCAGTCGGTTCATGCAGCGACCGACGACGGAGCATCAGCAGGCCGTGAAGAGGATCCTCCGCTACGTTGCGGGCACCTCCGACTACGGCTTGCACTACCCGAGGTGTCCCGGCGCGGCGCACTTCATCGGCATGCAATGACGGCGACCACGCAGCGACATCGACACCAAAGAAGAGCACAAGCGGATTCTCTTTTCCTCGGCAAGTGCCTCGTTGGTGGCGGTCGATCAAGCGGCGGTGGTGGCCACATCCACCGTGAGGCCGAGTACATAGCGGCTTCCACCGCTTCGACTCAGCGCTACTGCTCGCTCGACCGCTGGTGATCTCCTCGGTAGAGACACTGAGGCGGTGGCACTCAGGGTGGACAGCAAGTCCGCTCTGGCTCTGGCGAAGAACCCCGTTTTCCACGAACGGAGCAAGCACATCCGGGTGAAGTACCACTTCATCCGAGGCTGTTTGGATGAAGGCAGCGTCAAGGCGAGCTACATCAACACCACGGATCAGCTTGCGGACCTGCTCACCAAGCCTCTTGGGAGGATCAAATTCCTCGAGCTCTGCTCTAGGATCGGGATGGTTCAACGTCCCCACAAGACGACGTACAAGACTTAGGGGGAGAATGATGAATAAGTCTTTGTACTGCGGTCTTTGTCTGACATCTGCTTTAGCATCTAGGACAACATCACGCTTTAGGACAAGATCGCTTTAGCATCCTTGACTAGCATCTAGGACAACATCTAGGACAACATCGCTTTAGCATCTAGGACAACATCCTTTAGGGCAAGATCGCTTTAGCATCCTTGACTAGCATCTAGGACAACATCTAGGACAAGATCCGCTTTAGCATCCTTGACTAGCATCTAGGACAACATCTAGGACAACATCGCTTTAGCATCTAGGGCGACATCTAGGACAAACATCTTAGCATATGCTTGGTGGTTGGCGACCTATAAATATGTATTCCCAACCCCTCGGGTTGGTAAGGCATTGTGTGAGAAATAGAAAAATTGCCCCATCTCCAAGTGTCTTCCTCTCCATGAGAGTAAGGATCTTGCTATCACTGTGACAAGAGTCCAATGAGTAACATCTTTGTAGAGGGTCATGGGAAATCCATTCATGACTATAAAGGATAAGCTGATGAGTACATTTATAAAGAAATTATAAATTTGATCTTCTTTGAAACGTCAACATGAAACAAGAAAATTCAAAAAAATAAATTCGAACTGTTATAATTGAAGACTACTAAGCTAATAAATTTGATTTTTTTCTAATTTTTAGGAGGGCTTTGGAGTGAACAACAAATCTCCGATGTTCATGGATAAATGAGTGGCACATTTGACAGTAGAGAAAACACATAACGTTGATTGAGATACCTGAAACCAGTTAGGGTTATCTGGGCTCTGCTGTGCGGCAAGGACTTCAACGAACCCTTCATTCTTGTACCCTCTGTTATGAATAGTGCTTGTATTCATATGAGGCCAAAGGGCCGGTATATATACACGAGTACAGGATGGCAATATGGAAAGAATACATATAAGGAAAGAGCACATGTATGGAAAGAATCCAAACTATCATAATACAATGTAATCAGTATCTCTAACATATCTCTAACACCCCCCTCAAACTCATGGTGGATCAACAACACTGAGTTTGGAGAGGTAGAAGCCGTCTTGTCGCTGGTCCAGGCCTCGTGAAGAAATCGCTATCCAAGCTCAAGGCACATCTTGAAGAGCAACCATCGATCATGCACACAAGACCTCATGAAGGAAGCATCAACACCAATATGCTTGGTGAGTTCATGCTTCACAGGATCACGAGCAATACTGATAGCACCTGTACTGTCTGACAAGAGAGGAGTCGGTGTAGTGACAGAAACACCAAAATCCTCAAGTAACCACCATAGCCAAGTAATCTCTGCTGTCAAGAGAGCCATAGCTCGCAACTCAACCTCTGCACTCGAACGGGACACTGCAGTCTGTTTCTTCGTCTTCTAGGCAATGAGAGAACCACCAAGAAAAACACAGTGAGCAGAGATAGACCGACGATCGGAGGATCGGCCCAAGTAGCATCCGAATAAGCTCAAGTCAGAACGAGCCGGGCGTGGAAAGAAGAGACGACGAGAGATAGTCCCACGAAGGTATCGCAGAACTCGAAGTAGGTGGCTGTAGTGGACCTGAGTGGGAGCAGAAACGAACTGACTCAGAATGTGAACTGGATAAGTGATATCCGGACGAGTAACAGCAAGGTAGACAAGACTCCCAACAAGGTGACGATAGCGAGTCGGATCAGAAAGAGGCTCACCATCAGAGGGACGAAGGTGAACATTGAGCTCCATGGGAGTCTCAGCGATGCGTTGATCGGTGAGAGCGGCGATCAAGAAGATCTGAATATACTTCTCTTGGGACATAAAGAAACCATCCGGGTGGAAGTAACCTCAATCCCAAGGAAGTAACGAAGAGGACCAAGATCCGACATAAGGAACTGCTCACTAAGATGAGCCTTGACAAAGGCAATGTACTCAGAATCATCTCCTGTAATGATCATATCATCAACATACGTAAGAAGAAGAGTCCACCACGAGGCGAAGTGTGGACAAAGAGTGCGGGATCATGATCACTCATTGAAAAACCAATGCTTGTGACCACGGAGGAGAAGCGCAAACCAAGCATGAGGGGCTTGCTTAAGGCCATAGAGAGAGCGGCGGCGGCGGACCATGCCCTCGTGGCAGAATACCCGGTGGCGGATGCATGTAGACCTCCTCACGCAACTCGCCATTAAGAAAGGCATTCTTGACATCAAGCCGAGAATGACCGATGGCGACATGACGCCACCGAGAGAAGAGTGCGGACAGTGGTCATGTGAGCCACAGGAGCAAAAGTCTCGTCGTAGTCACGACCATGCTCCTGCTGAAACCACGGCAACAAGACGCGCTTATAGCGCTCAAGAGAACCATCAGAGCGAGTCTTAATCTTATAGACCCACTTACACGTGATGGGACGAGAATGAGATGGAAAGGGAACAAGATCCCAAGTACCAGTACGCTCAAGGGCAGCAATCTCCTCGGCCATGGCATGCTGCCACTCGGGGTGAGTAGCAGCATCCCGGTAAGAAACAGGCTCATGAGTAGCTGCACCAACAAAGGCAAAACGGGCAGGGGGCCGAAGCGATGCAACTGGCGATCGCGGAGAGCGTAGCGAGGAGAAAATGACCCATCAGGGGAAGACGGTCCATCAGAAGATGAATCATCAGAAGAAGATGGCTCATTTGGAAGAACCTCAACACGAGGTCGACGAGTGTAGACGAGTGTAGTGGGGGGAGCCTGAGGAGCCGCAGGAGGCGACAACGGCGGAGAGGGCACGGAAGGAATATGAGGAGACTCAGTAGGACGGGTGGACGCAGGCAAGACAGATATAGGTGTATCCGAAAGGTCAAAAGGATAGAGACTCCACAGAGGAAGTCAAGAAGAGGTAGGACGTGGGTAGAAGGAACGAGACTCGTCGAAAGTCACATCCCGAGAAATCCGCATCCGTCGACCAACAGGATCCCAACGCACCTATAGCCCTTGTGCTCGGCACTGTATCCTAGAAAAACACACTCAACAGACTGAGCAGTCAGTTTGGTGCGTTCTCGAGGGGCGAGGAGAACGTAGCAAACGCAACCAAACATGCGAAGGGCAGAGTAGTCAGGAAGGAGACCACATAGACGCTCAAAGGGATTGCTCCTCAAGAATGTAAGAAGGCCGGATGTTGACGAGATAGGTGGCGGTGGAAACACCTCGACCCAAAAGTGAGGTGGAATAGAGGTGGCAATCATCAGGGCACGCGTCGACTCAAGAAGGTGACGATGCTTGCGCTCAGCAACACCATTCTGAGCATGAGCACCGGACAAGAGAATCGAGCGAGAGTGCCACCGCCAAGAAGAAAACTGTAGGTAACGAGAGGTACTCGCCAGTAATCGACGAAGACACGAATAGGAGTGGAGAACTGTGTACGAACCATAGTGGCAAATTGTTTATAGATAGACAGGACCTCACTACGAGAAGACATGAAATATATCCAAGTGTAGCGAGAAAATCATCTATAAATATGATATAATATCGATGACCCCTTTCGAAACGAAAGAGCCGGACCCAAACATCTGAATGAACAAGATCAAAAGGATGCTGAGATACTGACTCACTATGAGGATAAGGAAGCTGAAGTTGTTTACCTAACTTACACCCCTGACAATCTAAAGACACGTCTCCTGAGACAGGCCCCAGAAGACCACGATGAACTAAAGACGACAGACGGGAGCCACACATATGGCCAAGACGGTGATGCCACTGCTGGAATGAGCCGGTGACGGTGGCGAGGCGGAGAGGCCGGCGGCAACGGTGGCGGCGGAAGGAAGGTGAAGCAGTCAAGCTCCCGAGACGCTAGGAGTCAAGGCGCCGAGGGCCGAGAACCAACCGTGAGCTCCGTGTGGCGGTCCCGAACACAACAAGAGTCGAGTCAAGAATGACCCGACACCAAGATCGATGTCGCCCAGCAGAGAAGTCGATGGTAAGGCGAGGAACATGAGCAATGAAGGAACATGAAAATATGAGTTGCTAAGAGATCCTCGACTAGAGACAAAAAGAGAGGTACCATCAGCAGTAAGGACACTAACGGGGAATCAAGGGTGTAATGAAAGATAGAGTGGAAGCATCGAAGTCATGTGAAAAGATGCTCCAGAATCAAGAATCCATGAGGATGTACCTGACTGTGTAGGGGGTGGTTTCTCAGTGCCTGAAGAATCAGTAGCAGAACCTGCAGAACCTGTTGAGGGAGAACCTGAGGCAACAAGTAGGCGTCGAAGTCTGGCTATCTCCTGCTCAGTGAGAGAAACTGCTGAAGTAGTCGATGCAGCCGTCGATGTAGAAGCACCAGTGTCAGTGCTAGTAGAAAAACGACGTGAAAGACGCCGCTTCTTCTTGTAGCACTGAGACTCGATGTGGCCGGCCTTGTCGCAGTAGGAGCAGTGAGGACGGCCCCCTCCAGATGGAGGACGGCCACCACCGCCTGTGGTAGCCGCTGGAGGAGGCAGTGTTCTGAAGCGTGGAGCAGGCGGTGTAGCAGGTGGACGAGCAGCGAGCACAGAGGGGAGTGACATCAGACCAGCACCACTCAGGCGAGTCTCCTCTGCTCGTATCTCGGTGAGAGCCTCCAAGAGAGTGACACGAGGGTGACGTGCAAGAAGTCAGGCACGCCGCCGCCGAACTCGGGACGGGCGAGTAAGGAACTCGTGATCCGCGAAACTCCTGGTCAAGACGTGCGGCTAGACAAGACCGACAAGAGCGACAACCAAGCGGTCGGAGAGAGTCCAAGCGACGCCGACGGCAGAGCTCGAGAGTAAAAGCGTCAACAGTAGCATCACCCTGTTGAAGAGAGTGCTCTTGGTGAACCACGGACAGGTACAAGGCATCACCAGAGGGCTCGTAGCGCTGACGAAGGTGAGTCCACATCTAGAAAGCCGAGGAGAGTCCCACAACCTCGAAGAGAGGCGAGGTGGACACGGCAATGAGTATAGCAAAGCGGCGAGGCGTCGTCGTCGTGCATCGAGTATAGATCGCCATCGATCCTGTATAAATCCAGAGCCTCTTGGTAGGCAGAGGCAGCCTTATCATCAGCATCATCATCATCAGCAGCTTTGTCGGCTGTCTGGGGTAGCGTGGCAAGCGGAGGTTCCGTCGGAGGAGTAGGGCAAGGCGGACAGATGACATCGCCAGAGAGGATGCCCCAGAGACGAAGACCACGCATATGGATGCGCATATGAGACACGAAGTCGGTGTAATTAACACCATCGAAGATCACCGGGCAACGAGGGAGAGCAACGGTACCCATTGGTAGGCGGTGCTGGACGGCACGGCGACCAAGTGAACGAAGTCTAATAGGCGGCGCTGGACGGCACGGCGACCAAGGGAACGAAGTCTAACATTGCAAGGGGCTTTTTGTTACTGAGTTGACATCTTTGCCATTGCATAAATTTTGTACGAATCTCGCGAGAATTCTACGAGAAATAGTATAGTTCTTGTAGGAATTCGAAACTCATATATTCCAAACGGATCTTATATGTTTGCAATGCAATATCGTTTATCATGCTGGTAAATGTACGGACGAAGCTTGTTTATAGGTCTTATAATAGTTAAAAATTTTGGAACTCAAATCTAGAAAAGTAGAATGTAATGATTAATGTCCCGCTCGGTTGGACTGAAAAATAGTGGTTTATGGCTGAAATTGTCTCAGAATCGGTGAAATTATATCAGAGTGAAGGTGGCTTATTTGGCGTAATTAAATTTAAAAATTTTAAAAATAGAAAAAATATGTTAGATCATCACGGACAACACAAACAAATACGAGGAAAAAAGAACCGACAAAAAAGCTCAAAAAACGAAAAGTTCAGAAAAAGACGAAATTTATGAATAGTGAAAAAGAAGCCAGAAACTCAAGTCGAAATGAGCAAGGTATGTAACTCATGCATTTCGACATGAATTTGAGTCAAAGATACCGAATTATTATGTGCCAATTATCTAAAAGAAATACTAAATTTCTTTCCATGGAATACCCCTTTATTTTGGCAATTGACCTCAATCACCATTACTAGCGCAGTAGATTTATTTCAGAGATGATATATCATAGGATTCTATTATTTGTATCATAAATGTAGTTAGTGCAAATTCCATCAATTTCACGTATCGGCCACATGAGATATCATGAAACGTTGAAATATAAAGTATATATAACTTCAGCCTAAAAGATCAAATAATAACTAGTTTCACAAAATCAAAACAGTCAGACATTTATAACTTCAGACTTGCTAGATATCGCATAATAAAACTCATATTTAAGTGTCACTATATAGAAAAACACTTACTGTGTTAACATTGGGATTGGGATTTGTACGGTTGGATGAGATCCTAGGACCATTGGCCTCGTCTTTGTCGCGCTTCGAATGTTGTTGCTGATGACCGGCAACATTGGAGGGCGAGGGGAAGGCTTTAGATGCCAAAGGAACTTCCATGGTTGCAACTAATTAAAAAGTAAGAACCTAGACGAACAGGCGATGAAAGTTCTAGGTATACTGTATGAGTTCACTTTTGAAGTGTTATACAACCTCTTCTCTTATTTATAAGTGCAGCTTGTAGGCGTGACAAATTAGTTTGCCAATGAGAGGTGTATCAGACTGTAAAGTTTATTTTCATATACAATTTGCTTTTTTGGAAAGGTTGTACTATGGGTTCCAAAGCGTGAAGTTTTTTCCGGTCTCAAAAAAAAAAAAGAGTGTGAAGTTTTTGTCGCACTAACTTGCTCGCTTTAGAAACAAAAGATTTCTTAACGTGAAGAAACTAGTTTGCGCAAAAGTGTAGGCATGTCATACAAGTTACAGCAATAGGTTTTGTTGCCATGCAAAATGTGTTGTGGTACCCTCCAAACTGTGCTGTCATAAAAAGTGTAGGATGCTATACAAATTACAGCGATAGCTTTTCGAAATAGTTGTACTGTAGGTATGGACATATAGTATATAAGTATATAAGGTTATCTAAGTGGTATGTATATATTTTTAAGGTGGTATATATAATTTTTTGAATGTATTTCTTTTTATGTACGAATATAAAGGTATTAGCAAAATATACCAAAAATCATGTGTTCCCATATAATTTTTTCATGTAGCTAACATTAGTGTATCTTAGAATTAGTATATTAGTATATCTAAGGTGATAAAGGAGTATGTTAAGTTCGTTTAGATGGTATATCATAAGTGGGAGTAATTACAAACATATATATAGAGAGATGATTCCATACTTTTGGGAGTACGTACTCTCCATGAGGAGCTCGTCACGCACTCTGACTTTCAGTCAGGGTGACGACGACGACGACGAGGCGGAGCAGGATGACGACGAGGACGAGCACGAAGACGAGGAGGCATCTACCCACGACGAGATTGGGGATGTCGTAGATGCCTGACGCACTATCTACTCAGGCGTCGCAGCGGCCTCGTCGTTTGGCCCATCCCCCGACCACGTATACTCCAGAGAGTGATGCTCTAGCCAAGGGCAAGGGAAGGGCCAAGAGGCAGTGAGGCTGAGTATTTTATGTGCTGAGACCTGTCATGTGATGTTTTCAGAGTTATTGATAGTTAGTTATGTGTTTTGAGACTTATTGATAGTTATGCGATGTTGTTATTTAGGTTTTCAGCTGTTTTATGTGTGAATGTATGTGTATGTGTGTATGTGCATATGTTTTGCAGAAAAAACAGCAAGGTTTGCTATTTTTTCTGCAGGTGTAGAGCATGGTACGTTTCATCCATAGCGATCTGGGTTAAGGAAAAAGAAAGGCCCTAGTGGCAGGCTCTGATACCACGAAGGTTTGTATAGTTCGCACACATGTATTGATTTAAGGGGTTGTGTATATGTACACAGTACATGACAGAGAGAGATGATGTAACAGCAAGTCAGAAACAGAGATGCATGCGTGCATGCAGCTGCATAAGTCCTGGAGAAGCGGTCGCCCAGGAGACTCGGTTCGGTGGGTTCAGAGTGCAAAATGCTTTAACAGTATGTAGTTTGTGCCCCTAGTATGTCACTCAGAGAATCTCACATCGTCCGCATTTTCCGCCCACCTGCTTTATCGTTGATAATGTCCTACAAAAAAGAGATTGATTATACATCACACTGTTTTGGTTATTTCGACTTCAAAAATATTCTTAATAGGTGGGTATGTGTACCTCTATAGCCTTGACAACATCTCCAATGGGTGGACGGCTCCTGTAAATTGGGTCCGCACATTTTTGCTGGATCTCTTCTAACTTCTGTAACCAACTATTCCCAATGTCTAGCGAATACTCTCTCTTGCGCCGTCCCTTGTACTTCCGAAGCAAGTCAGCGATGACGGTACTGAAACCGTAGACATCGTAGGCTTCCTTCGATTCTGTCAAATTGAAAGAGAGGTTTATTTCTTGCTAACAAAATAGTTACAGCCAACTCAAATATATAGTGTTTACTTAAGCCTAAGACTAGGACTCCTAACAAGTAACAACTAACAATTAAGACTCGAACTCTTTAATTCTCCTAACTTTCTTCCTGACCTAACCCTCTGGAATTCATGTTGCTGACTGGTCAACTTGGCCACGACTCCTTTGGTATTGTGTTCCTCAATAAGAGTCCACAACAATCAGTGAGATGTTCTAATAGATGTTAGCCTAAATGTGGACAATTGGGTGAACCCTAGTTGTATGACAGCAGCAGTCACTACAAGCAGTCATGCAACATAGAAGTGGACAAGTGGTACAACTATGCTATCAACCTCAGCTAGGGGCCGTGACTTGAAGATTACCACAACGTTGTGCATTAAATGAAATTTCGACATCAGTGAAACAGTTACTAGGAAAGGAGAGCCCAAGTTTGGTATGAGCAAAGAGCATGAGGTTATCAAAGATATTATGAAAATAACCGTGCTAAGTCCTAACCCTTTTGAATGTTCAAGAAAAGCTAAAACTACAGGGTATAAACACAAGTATTGTGAAGTCTAGGGATTTAGTAGATACCAGGTCGGTCAAAGGCGGCCTGTGGACTCCCTGCCCCAATGATTCGAAAAGTATCATTTCGTGGTCTCTTCGTGTAGCCAATCCGAAATCACCAAGGACCACAGAGTCATCCTGAAAAGGAAATTAAAGCAAGTTAGTTTTGAAAGGAAGTAGCTTCGCTTCTACAACTCTAAACACATTTTACCGCTAGTACCTCCTTCAGAAGAAAGTTATCTGTTTTAAGTTTAACATCCCAATGAATATAACCTGCTCTGTGCACAGCTTCAACTGCACTGGCTGCGCCTAGGAGAACTTGAAGTAGCTGCGAGCTATCAGTAACTGCTTGAAATAAAGAATTTGAACAAAATTATATCAACATCAAATAGAAGATGCACATCAAAGACATAAAAAGTAATATTAGAACAAAACTAGGACAAGAGACAAACCTGAACATGAAAGCAAATCTATTGAAAATTAGAGGAAAGATTTTGGAACATACAAGGCATAGGCATATACAAAGAATATAACTAGATGCATTGCAGTTCCAATACGGGACGGTAATTCTTGCTTGATACAATATAGTGTCTTCCTGCCGTTCAAAATGATAGGTCACACCATTCAATATTACATACTATAGAAGCACAAAGAAAATTTCCTACGAAACATATACACCACATTTCCGGAGAGATCGTAGAAATTTGCAAAATAAGAAGTGTGCAAGCACACATACAGCAACAATAACCTGTCCATAGTAGTATTGAAATTAACCGCTTGCCTTAACAGCCCACTGTCACAGTCTATCAAAAACAACAGTTAGTACCATCATGATATATAGTTATTTTCTCTTACAAACATGGTGTGGTAGGCTGGCAGTAGACTAGTCATGGCAACAGCTCCTAAAATGAGATAGCACAAGGCAAGGGACACATATGAAAAGCGCCATCTGCACAACTTTAAGCTCAAATTATCAGCACAGCAGGAGTTTACCAAAGCTTGAACTAACTAGGTGTACTAGCTACGACCTAATTCACGTCGAGGCCACACCTAATTCAGCTTATGGTTCTCTGATAGTGCTGTACATGTCGGAGAAGAGAAGAATTTCCACAGCACATAATTTTTATTCAAAGCAAAAATGCATAAAGGTGAAAGAAATGCCAGTACAAAATGAAAAAGAACACAAACCCACAGCGAAATTGAATTATTACGGAACAAAACTGGGACATAAATTCAGATTGGAGCACGAATCAGAATACTTTCACCACATATTTGGGACTCCAAACATTAGGCTGAGTTTGGAACACAAAACTCCAACCACTACTTAAAAAGGATAAAATATAGGACTAGATGTGCGAATGTGCAGGATATTCTGCTTGTTTAATCAACAACAGAGAGAAGAATGCCATTACCTTGCAGCTCATCGAGGTCTTTTGCAGCGCATTCATAGATCAGAGCAAAATAGTCGTCACTCACCCCATGACCCAATAGCTTAATCACATGCTCATCAGATATGGAACTTAATGCACTAATTTCTTGCTGCAATTAAAAAAGAGAGTTTAATTTACCCAAGTTAAATATAACTAACAGTCTACTCCTGATGACTCAACTAAAGACAGATTGGCAAATTGAAAAGCTTCTATCAGTACCTTCCACATTTGCCTATTGTTATCACCCTTATCCTTTGAAATCTTTATGGCAACTGTCCTTGGCAGTGTAGGATACACTGAAGAGTCAACCGTACCTTTGTATATGAAACCAGAGGATCCCTTGTTTGAAATCATTCTCTCTTTAGATCTATTGAAATTATCTGTGAGATGCTTTATCTCATCAGGTGTGAATTCATGTACATGCGCCATCTTCTGCTACACAAAATATAACCTAGTTATAGCTGAAATCAACTCACAAAAACAATTTTGTTGGGACAAAACAACTTCTGCTACACAACGGTACATTGTTACTAAGCAACCTAAGAAAGGAAGGTAGCTATTGGTAAACAAGGTTAACTAATGACAATAAATGGAAACGCCAAAATGCCATACTATATCACCAGTTTAGAGAATCTTAGTATCACAATAAAATAGCAAGGGTTGCATAGTATATACTTATCTTTGCTTGACGATAGGATTATTAGGTCCAAACAATAGTTCTGCAGTTGCACCATAGGATACAGAAAATCACCTAAGCATAATCATAGAATTGTGCATTGGCTGTCTAGTTGGTACGTGGCACCATTAACATTCTAACAAAGAAGTAACCTAATTTGATGTTTAGGAAGAAAAAGATTGGAAAACTTCAGGTGAAAAGAGAGGTTCTGAACCCTTCGTAAGAATCTGAGGAGGTTTCTGCCATTTGCTAATTCAAGAAGACACACCATATATCGGTAAGGTCATCCAATCCAAACTATAAACAATTTGTTTTCAAGTTTCCACTTAGAAGGAACCTATGCACAGAATTCACATAGCTGAGGTAGTAAAGCAGGTAAGCTAGACATGTCATTCATGAGAAACAGCCTGCTTGATTAAGAGTAGCAGCTGGAATCTCAGATGCGATTGGCTAATCTACCATGTTGACAAAGCTAATTAAATCAGACAGACGATGCATTTATATAGATTATAGAGAGCTATTAATTTCCAGGTGAGCAACGTGAGGTTTAGAGACTCATCTATAAGATTTCATCTACATTGTCACAGTTAAGTGGGAATGCATGCTAACTAAGGTAGTAACTCTAATTTTAATGTTGCAACAGGAGTAAGATGTTGCCTTCTGGTTAGGATCAGCACCTGTCAACTTCAAACCAAAGAATTGTCTTGAAATGATGTAGATATACCCTGACCAAAATGGATGCCCTGAAACAGCAAACAATCCATCAGGTGTTTACATAACAGCTAAGTATTAGGTGCTATGTCGGCATTGGTGAACATTGATGAATTTAGGTACATATAATGAGAAAATAAATTGATCAATGGCATGAATAAAAGCAAACGGGACAACACATTAGGCAAACAAGCATGTGGTAAATACCTGCTTGATCAATCAGGGGAACCTATGAAGTAAAGAGGAAATTAGTTTCTTCAACCGCAATTAAAAGAAGCGTTACATTTGTCTGTTTTTAATGACAACATTCAGAGTAAAGCACTAAAATCATTCATTATTTGACGAGAGCCACGATTGTGTAAATAAGCTTCAAGAAAGCAAACAACAGATATTCCTCTTCAGTTATTGTGTTTGTGAAGATTGAGTAAAGAAGTATTGGTTCTAGATCATATCCGATTCTTGTATGTTAGCTACATCATGTAGGTTGCAGCCTGGTCCACAATATCTATAGCTTGACATTTATGCTTTTATCCAAAGAGATGTTGCAAGACTGTGAAATGAACTATATGTTAAGCCAAATAAAGTTGTATAGTTTTTAATAGGAAATATTCAACAGATAAGGCAAAAGGGGAAACAGATATGCATCAATACTTGAGAGCTACTGCAGGACATGAAAAATGAAGATATCACTTTGCTTGTAATTTAGGAACACAATAAAACAAATCTGATTAGCATTGCCTGGCAAGAGATGCAAAAAAGGACAACATCAGCTAAAGAATACCTTTGCAAAGGTAAAGAAACTATATATATCCTAGCGTAGAACTGTAGCCAATCTCAACCTGCAAGAGACATGAAGAAAGTTAACACTGTATAAGATTGACGATATATTTGTCTTAGTTTTTCCATTCCAACTCTCTTTTCACTGGGTGACTGACATGAACATTTGTGATCCACCACCAAAAATAGAACAGTGGCAAGCAAGCAATTGCACTGAAGCGAAACCATGCAGCACAAAACAGAAAAGGCAACCAAATCAATAGAGAAATCAGCACCACACACAGCTAAGATAGATTAACCAGAGAGGGCAGTTAAAACTATCTGTAACGACACACAAAGGAACTTTACTATGGGGCAGACTAGCAGGATATGATATGTATTTTTTTAACAAACAACAAAACAAGCCAGTAATCAGAATTCTAACTTCGATGATGAAAATTTTAAATTGAGCTCTGCAAAACAAATGTATAAACGTTAATTCGTGCATCGCCCGTCCTACATTTGCGTTTAACTGAAAACAACAACAACTAGAGGAGCATCAACGGCTAAGGAATGAACTAATCAGAGATGTTCAACTCGTGATGAATAAAATGTTAAATCGAGCTCACAAATCGCGCGTAAATTTCGTTGAACACCTCACAGAAGTGTACGCTAGCGAGTGGTTCAATACTGCAAAATCACGAACCTCCACAAAACCAATTCGCACAGAAATTTCGCCAATAGAGATTCCACACTACGAGGAGCAAAATCAGGATACGATCAACACTCATACAAGTATACGCAAGCGAGTGGTTCAATGTTGAAAAATTTCAAACCTCCACAAAACCAATTCGCACAGAAATTTCGCTAACAGAGATTCCACACTACGAGGAGCAAAATCAGGATACGATCAACACTCATACAAGTGTACGCTAGCCAGTGGTTCAATGCTGCAAAATTTCAAACATCCACAAAACCAATTTGTGCAGAAATTTGGCTGACAGATCGATTCCGCATTACAATTCCGCACTAAGCAAACCAGGAGACGAATGATTCCTCACTACGAGAAGAGAGATCAGGAACACTCACCTGAGGTTTCCGGCATTTGTTTCTTCGTCTCGTGTTTCTGGAAGAATCTGCGGGAGCGCGAGTTTGAAACAAAGCGAAGAGGGGAATGGCCGAAACTGGGAAGAGGGTGGGTTTATATAGGGTACTGGCACTGTTCGATTCCAGCCAAAATGCCCGATGGCAAGTGGGCCCAGATGTCCCTTCTCGTTCCTGCCGCTGGGTGGTGGGCCCGCATCTGGTCGCGGCAGTCGCTGCACACCGCACCAAGGCGCCGCGCGCAGCACCGCCGATCACGCGCGCGCCCGCCTACCGAGCTGCTCCCAAGATCGTCGCCAGACGCCAGGCCACCTGCACGCCGTGCTCGCCGCCGCTCCGCTCGCCTCTGCTGCGCCGGTACGCAGTCGCCTGCCCTGGCCGCGCATACCTCGCCAGGACGTACTCGGAGCGGCCGACCACGCCCGCACACACGGCGTGGTCGTGCACTGGGCACGTCGCGCGCGGGCCGCGGTATCTGGCGCGCCAAGCGCGCCATCGCACTCTCCACGCCTCCATGCTGCCGATAGACGCCGATGACCTCCGAACCGGTGTCCACCCGCTGGTATCCTCAAGACAAGGGGGTGACAGGGAGCCTTCAACATTGGCAATGGAGATTGAGAGATACAAGAGTTGGTGTACGAGTGTATGGTGGGACTGAGATACAAGAGTTGGTTTACCGCCTCCGGTTCCCACCGGCTCACCCCCTCCTTTTCTATTTTTTTTACTGGCTAGGGGAAATGGCTATCTTGCCCATGCTTCAACAATAGCACTAGTGATAGGTCATAGGCCTAATCGGATGCTAGAAAGAATCACAGCGCGTTGCTGCGGAAGGCTGGACATGGACAATAAAATTGATATTGATCCTTACTAACATGGAATGAAATTATCTGTCGTGAAGAGAATAAATCGGATACTAGAAATAACACAGCGCGTTGCTGCTGAAGGCTGGACATGGACGATAAAATTGATATTGATCCGTACTAATACGGAATGGAAATTATCTGTAAGTGCCGTGAAGAGAACAAGAGAATCCACACGACTATGACCTGTGGATGGTGGTCGAATGGCATGGATATACATGTTTGCTTGAGACAACTTAACAGATATGCTGAGCTCTCGAGGGCGACGCGAGGGGCGCAGTAAAATTTTTACCTTTTAGCCTAAAATTTGAAAATTTTTTACATATAAACCCCTGGAGAAAAGATGAATGTTTAGAAATAGGCATGTTTTTAGGGTTTAATTTAAGTGAGATTGATGAATATTTAGAAATAGATATGTTATTAGGGTTTGATTTGAGTGAGATTGATGAATGTTTAGAAATAGACATGTTTTTAGGGTTTGATTTGAGTGAGATTGATGAATGTTTAGAAATAGAAATGCTAGGTACATGTGTTGTCGAAATGTACATATGTTTTCATCACGCAGCTAACTTTTATAGCAATTTTCAGGAGATACCCATACTTCGTCCTCGAACCCATGATGTGTTCCACTTGATGGTCTACGACGACCGCTATACCCCACTGCTTCGCCGTGCTGGGCTTCACGCGGTCGCTAACCTACTACGGCGGGGCATGCCGGTCTTCAACCCCGCAGCTTTGACCGCACTTGTCGACAGGTGCATTTTCTCTATCGGGTCTATTTGTTTTCGCTTCTATATTCTTACGTATGTAACTAATTCTTTTCTCCGTGTACTATTAATAGGTGGAAGCCAGAGACACACACGTTTCACCTTCCCTGTGGGGAGATGATCGTCACGCTGCAGGACGTGGCGATGATACTTGGACTTCCCATTAGGGGACAGCCGGTGGTCGGCCCGGCGGTGTCTGAGGGCTGGAGGGCACGTGTGAAGGCCTTCCTGGGCACGCCATTGCCTCCTGTCCCAGAGAATGCCAGTCGAGGCCGTGTCTCGGGGGTCCACATTATATGGTTGTGGGATACCTTTGGTGTATGCCCTGAGGACGCGGACGACGCCACGGTGACCTTCCACTGCCGCGCTTGGGTCCTCCACATGTTCGGGGCCGTGCTTTTTTCGGACGCCACGGGGGACGCCGCTTCGTGGATGTACATCCACTGCCTCGAGGCCGGATCGGCCGGCGGTTCAGGCGGGGCTCGGTGGTCCTCGCGTTCCTCTACCTCTAGCTGCGAGGCTGCGCAGCATAAGGCGCCCACGTCGGCGCTCGGTGGCTGCGTCTTCCTCCTACAGGTGTGGATGTGGACATGTATTCCTGTGGGGCACCCTCGAGTGTTCCAGGCGCAGCCTTGGCATCCACAGGGTGTGGATGACCTTGGCCCCACTGTGGCACAGTGGGATAGCGTCTCGATCCGTTTGCGACCACTCGGCGGGCGTCGTGGATTACAGCAACGAGTTCGACACCTTGTATCCCACGATGGTAAGAAATTGGTAATGCATTTATTTCTCCTATAGTTCTAGGTTTCTGTACATGGCTAATTGTATTACCCGTGTGTTCGCTTACTAGGTCTCCTGGGAGCCTTACTCCGAGCCACAGGTTCTAGCCCTACCGCTCAGCACCATGTGCCGCAGGGACTACCATATTTGGAGGATGAGGTGTCCGTTGATTTGCTTCTACGCCCTCGAGATTCACCTCCCCCACAGAGTCGCGCGCTAGTTTGGCCTCGTGTAGTTCTACCCCGAGGAGGTGTCGACTTACATTGAGTTGCACAAGTAAGTTACAATTTTTAACCCATTTAGAATGCTATTGGTTCTTACTCTAACACCTATTGTTAACATCTGCTACATGTACAGGTTTGACAGGGTCCGCCAAAGAAAGGTGACGGACTTCACTCATCACCACCGAGACTACGTCTAGTGGTGGAGGAGGATGGAGGACAACTGCGAGCGGGACAATACCCCCCACACGAACGCCAGCTTCCGGGACTACTTGTCCTGGTACCACACTGCCACCCGCTACAGGCTGAGACAGCAGTGGACCGATGTTGACTACGTGGACCTCGCTTCGTCCGAGGACGAGGACACTGCGTACGACAGGTGTGCGAGGGAGGGCACAGTTGTCGAGGCCGCTCCGATTCTCGATCGGGTGGTACGGAAAGCATGATATTTGCGATACTTTGGTTCAATACATTTATCTTGGACTTACTTATGTTTCCAAATTTCTTTAGGGGACTTCTCTCCAACCTCGCTGCGTGAGATCGACGAGACTCTCAGCTACCCAATTGGCGACCTGGACAGCGAGAGCCGCCGCCTGAGGAACTTCTTGAAGGTACAAAGATAATTCGTTAAATTAGATCCATTCAGCATGTATACAATTGTGACATATCATTACTTGCAGAGACTTCGATGTCGCCTCGATCCGGGCGGCGGTCGTTGTGGTTGTCACGCACGCCGGACGTGATCATCTTGGCGGCCTCACAGCGCTCAGGTGGCTCAGCCGCTGCAGCCTCGTCATCACACGTCGGCACGCGCCAGTCCATGAGGAGCTCGTCACGCACTCTGACTTTCAGTCAGGGTGACGACAACGATGATGAGGCGGAGCAGGATGACGACGAGGATGAGCACGAAGACGAGGAGGCATCTACCCATGACGAGATTGGGATGTCGCAGATGCCTGACGCACTATCTACTCAGGCGTCGCAGCGGCCTCGTCGTTCGGCCCATCCCCCGACCACGTATACTCCAGGGAGTGATGCTCTAGCCAAGGGCAAGGGAAGGGCCAAGAGGCAGTGAGGCTGAGTATTTTATGTCTGAGACCTGTCATGTGATGTTTTCGAGTTATTGATAGTTAGTTATGTGTTTTGAGACTTATTGATAGTTATGCGATGTTGTTATTTAGGTTTTCAGCTGTTTTATGTGTGAATGTATGTGTATGTGTGTATGTGCATATGTTTTGCAGAAAAAACAGCAAGGTTTGCTATTTTTTCTGCAGGTGTAGAGCATGGTACGTTTCATCCATGGCGATCTGGGTTAAGGAAAAAGAAAGGCCCTAGTGGCAGGCTCTGATACCACGAAGGTTTGTATAGTTCGCACACATGTATTGATTTAAGGGGTTGTGTATATGTACACAGTACATGACAGAGAGAGATGATGTAACAGCAAGTCAGAAACAGAGATGCATGCGTGCATGCAGCTGCATAAGTCCTGGAGAAGCGGTCGCCCAGGAGACTCGGTTCAGGTGGGTTCAGAGTGCAAAATGCTTTAACAGTATGTAGTTTGTGCCCTAGTATGTCACTCAGAGAATCTCACATCGTCCGCATTTTCCGCCCACCTGCTTTATCGTTGATAATGTCCTACAAAAAAGAGATTGATTATACATCACACTGTTTTGGTTATTTCGACTTCAAAAATATTCTTAATAGGTGGGTATGTGTACCTCTATAGCCTTGACAACATCTCCAATGGGTGGACGGCTCCTGTAAATTGGGTCCGCACATTTTGCTGGATCTCTTCTAACTTCTGTAACCAACTATTCCCAATGTCTAGCGAATACTCTCTTGCGCCGTCCTTGTACTTCCGAAGCAAGTCAGCGATGACGGTACTGAAACCGTAGACATCGTAGGCTTCCTTCGATTCTGTCAAATTGAAAGAGGGTTTATTTCTTGCTAACAAAATAGTTACAGCCAACTCAAATATATAGTGTTTACTTAAGCCTAAGACTAGGACTCCTAACAAGTAACAACTAACAATTAAGACTCGAACTCTTTAATTCTCCTAACTTTCTTCCTGACCTAACCCTCTGGAATTCATGTTGCTGACTGGTCAACTTGGCCACGACTCCTTTGGTATTGTGTTCCTCAATAAGAGTCCACAACAATCAGTGAGATGTTCTAATAGATGTTAGCCTAAATGTGGACAATTGGGTGAACCCTAGTTGTATGACAGCAGCAGTCACTACAAGCAGTCATGCAACATAGAAGTGGACAAGTGGTACAACTATGCTATCAACCTCAGCTAGGGGCCGTGACTTGAAGATTACCACAACGTTGTGCATTAAATGAAATTTCGACATCAGTGAAACAGTTACTAGGAAAGGAGAGCCCAAGTTTGGTATGAGCAAAGAGCATGAGGTTATCAAAGATATTATGAAAATAACCGTGCTAAGTCCTAACCCTTTTGAATGTTCGAAGAAAAGCTAAAAACTACAGGGTATAAACACAAGTATTGTGAAGTCTAGGGATTTAGTAGATACCAGGTCGGTCAAAGGGCGGCCTGTGGACTCCCTGCCCCAATGATTCGAAAAGTATCATTTCGTGGTCTCTTCGTGTAGCCAATCCGAAATCACCAAGGACCACAGAGTCATCCTGAAAAGGAAATTAAAGCAAGTTAGTTTTGAAAGGAAGTAGCTTCGCTTCTACAACTCTAAACACATTTTACCGCTAGTACCTCCTTCAGAAGAAAGTTATCTGTTTTAAGTTTAACATCCCAATGAATATAACCTGCTCTGTGCACAGCTTCAACTGCACTGGCTGCGCCTAGGAGAACTTGAAGTAGCTGCGAGCTATCAGTAACTGCGAAATAAAGAATTTGAACAAAATTATATCAACATCAAATAGAAGATGCACATCAAAGACATAAAAAGTAATATTAGAACAAAACTAGGACAAGAGACAAACCTGAACATGAAAGCAAATCTATTGAAAATTAGAGGAAAGATTTTGGAACATACAAGGCATAGGCATATACAAAGAATATAACTAGATGCATTGCAGTTCCAATACGGGACGGTAATTCTTGCTTGATACAATATAGTGTCTTCCTGCCGTTCAAAATGATAGGTCACACCATTCAATATTACATACTATAGAAGCACAAAGAAAATTTCCTACGAAACATATACACCACATTTCCGGAGAGATCGTAGAAATTTGCAAAATAAGAAGTGTGCAAGCACACATACAGCAACAATAACCTGTCCATAGTAGTATTGAAATTAACCGCTTGCCTTAACAGCCCACTGTCACAGTCTATCAAAAACAACAGTTAGTACCATCATGATATATAGTTATTTTTCTCTTACAAACATGGTGTGGTAGGCTGGCAGTAGACTAGTCATGGCAACAGCTCCTAAAATGAGATAGCACAAGGCAAGGGACACATATGAAAAGCGCCATCTGCACAACTTTAAGCTCAAATTATCAGCACAGCAGGAGTTTACCAAAGCTTGAACTAACTAGGTGTACTAGCTACGACCTAATTCACGTCGAGGCCACACCTAATTCAGCTTATGGTTCTCTGATAGTGCTGTACATGTCGGAGAAGAGAGAAGAATTTCCACAGCACATAATTTTTTATTCAAAGCAAAAATGCATAAAGGTGAAAGAAATGCCAGTACAAAATGAAAAAGAACACAAACCCACAGCGAAATTGAATTATTACGGAACAAAACTGGGACATAAATTCAGATTGGAGCACGAATTCGTAAATACTTTCACCACATATTTGGGACTCCAAACATTAGGCTGAGTTTGGAACACAAAACTCCAACCACTACTTAAAAAGGATAAAATATAGGACTAGATGTGCGAATGTGCAGGATATTCTGCTTGTTTAATCAACAACAGAGAGAGAATGCCATTACCTTGCAGCTCATCGAGGTCTTTTGCAGCGCATTCATAGATCAGAGCAAAATAGTCGTCACTCACCCCATGACCCAATAGCTTAATCACATGCTCATCAGATATGGAACTTAATGCACTAATTTCTTGCTGCAATTAAAAAAGAGAGTTTAATTTACCCAAGTTAAATATAACTAACAGTCTACTCCTGATGACTCAACTAAAAGACAGATTGGCAAATTGAAAAGCTTCTATCAGTACCTTCCACATTTGCCTATTGTTATCACCCTTATCCTTTGAAATCTTTATGGCAACTGTCCTTGGCAGTGTAGGATACACTGAAGAGTCAACCGTACCTTTGTATATGAAACCAGAGGATCCCTTGTTTGAAATCATTCTCTCTTTAGATCTATTGAAATTATCTGTGAGATGCTTTATCTCATCAGGTGTGAATTCATGTACATGCGCCATCTTCTGCTACACAAAATATAACCTAGTTATAGCTGAAATCAACTCACAAAAACAATTTTGTTGGGACAAAAACAACTTCTGCTACACAACGGTACATTGTTACTAAGCAACCTAAGAAAGGAAGGTAGCTATTGGTAAACAAGGTTAACTAATGACAATAAATGGAAACGCCAAAATGCCATACTATATCACCAGTTTAGAGAATCTTAGTATCACAATAAAATAGCAAGGGTTGCATAGTATATACTTATCTTTGCTTGACGATAGGATTATTAGGTCCAAACAATAGTTCTGCAGTTGCACCATAGGATACAGAAAAATCACCTAAGCATAATCATAGAATTGTGCATTGGCTGTCTAGTTGGTACGTGGCACCATTAACATTCTAACAAAGAAGTAACCTAATTTGATGTTTAGGAAGAAAAAGATTGGAAAACTTCAGGTGAAAAGAGAGGTTCTGAACCCTTCGTAAGAATCTGAGGAGGTTTCTGCCATTTGCTAATTCAAGAAGACACACCATATATCGGTAAGGTCATCCAATCCAAACTATAAACAATTTGTTTTCAAGTTTCCACTTAGAAGGAACCTATGCACAGAATTCACATAGCTGAGGTAGTAAAGCAGGTAAGCTAGACATGTCATTCATGAGAAACAGCCTGCTTGATTAAGAGTAGCAGCTGGAATCTCAGATGCGATTGGCTAATCTACCATGTTGACAAAGCTAATTAAATCAGACAGACGATGCATTTATATAGATTATAGAGAGCTATTAATTTCCAGGTGAGCAACGTGAGGTTTAGAGAGACTCATCTATAAGATTTCATCTACATTGTCACAGTTAAGTGGGAATGCATGCTAACTAAGGTAGTAACTCTAATTTTAATGTTGCAACAGGAGTAAGATGTTGCCTTCTGGTTAGGATCAGCACCTGTCAACTTCAAACCAAAGAATTGTCTTGAAATGATGTAGATATACCCTGACCAAAATGGATGCCCTGAAACAGCAAACAATCCATCAGGTGTTTACATAACAGCTAAGTATTAGGTGCTATGTCGGCATTGGTGAACATTGATGAATTTAGGTACATATAATGAGAAAATAAATTGATCAATGGCATGAATAAAAGCAAACGGGACAACACATTAGGCAAACAAGCATGTGGTAAATACCTGCTTGATCAATCAGGGGAACCTATGAAGTAAAGAGGAAATTAGTTTCTTCAACCGCAATTAAAAGAAGCGTTACATTTGTCTGTTTTTAATGACAACATTCAGAGTAAAGCACTAAAATCATTCATTATTTGACGTAGAGCCACGATTGTGTAAATAAGCTTCAAGAAAGCAAACAACAGATATTCCTCTTCAGTTATTGTGTTTGTGAAGATTGAGTAAAGTATTGGTTCTAGATCATATCCGATTCTTGTATGTTAGCTACATCATGTAGGTTGCAGCCTGGTCCACAATATCTATAGCTTGACATTTATGCTTTTATCCAAAGAGATGTTGCAAGACTGTGAAATGAACTATATGTTAAGCCAAATAAAGTTGTATAGTTTTTAATAGGAAATATTCAACAGATAAGGCAAAAGGGGAAACAGATATGCATCAATACTTGAGAGCTACTGCAGGACATGAAAAATGAAGATATCACTTTGCTTGTAATTTAGGAACACAATAAAACAAATCTGATTAGCATTGCCTGGCAAGAGATGCAAAAAAGGACAACATCAGCTAAAGAATACCTTTGCAAAGGTAAAGAAACTATATATATCCTAGCGTAGAACTGTAGCCAATCTCAACCTGCAAGAGACATGAAGAAAGTTAACACTGTATAAGATTGACGATATATTTGTCTTAGTTTTTCCATTCCAACTCTCTTTTCACTGGGTGACTGACATGAACATTTGTGATCCACCACCAAAAATAGAACAGTGGCAAGCAAGCAATTGCACTGAAGCGAAACCATGCAGCACAAAACAGAAAAGGCAACCAAATCAATAGAAATCAGCACCACACACAGCTAAGATAGATTAACCAGAGAGGCAGTTAAAACTATCTGTAACGACACACAAAGGAACTTTACTATGGGGCAGACTAGCAGGATATGATATGTATTTTTTTAACAAACAACAAAACAAGCCAGTAATCAGAATTCTAACCCGATGATGAAAATTTTAAATTGAGCTCTGCAAAACAAATGTATAAACGTTAATTCGTGCATCGCCCGTCCTACATTTGCGTTTAACTGAAAACAACAACAACTAGAGGAGCATCAACGGCTAAGGAATGAACTAATCAGAGATGTTCAACTCGTGATGAATAAAATGTTAAATCGAGCTCACAAATCGCGCGTAAATTTCGTTGAACACCTCACAGAAGTGTACGCTAGCGAGTGGTTCAATACTGCAAAATCACGAACCTCCACAAAACCAATTCGCACAGAAATTTCGCCAATAGAGAGATTCCACACTACGAGGAGCAAAATCAGGATACGATCAACACTCATACAAGTATACGCAAGCGAGTGGTTCAATGTTGAAAAATTTCAAACCTCCACAAAACCAATTCGCACAGAAATTTCGCTAACAGAGAGATTCCACACTACGAGGAGCAAAATCAGGATACGATCAACACTCATACAAGTGTACGCTAGCCAGTGGTTCAATGCTGCAAAATTTCAAACATCCACAAAACCAATTTGTGCAGAAATTTGGCTGACAGATCGATTCCGCATTACAATTCCGCACTAAGCAAACCAGGAGACGAATGATTCCTCACTACGAGAAGAGATCAGGAACACTCACCTGAGGTTTCCGGCATTTGTTTCTTCGTCTCGTGTTTCTGGAAGAATCTGCGGGAGCGCGAGTTTGAAACAAAGCGAAGAGGGGAATGGCCGAAACTGGGAAGAGGGTGGGTTTATATAGGGTACTGGCACTGTTCGATTCCAGCCAAAATGCCCGATGGCAAGTGGGCCCAGATGTCCCTTCTCGTTCCTGCCGCTGGGTGGTGGGCCCGCATCTGGTCGCGGCAGTCGCTGCACACCGCACCAAGGCGCCGCGCGCAGCACCGCCGATCACGCGCGCGCCCGCCTACCGAGCTGCTCCCAAGATCGTCGCCAGACGCCAGGCCACCTGCACGCCGTGCTCGCCGCCGCTCCGCTCGCCTCTGCTGCGCCGGTACGCAGTCGCCTGCCCTGGCCGCGCATACCTCGCCAGGACGTACTCGGAGCGGCCGACCACGCCCGCACACACGGCGTGGTCGTGCACTGGGCACGTCGCGCGCGGGCCGCGGTATCTGGCGCGCCAAGCGCGCCATCGCACTCTCCACGCCTCCATGCTGCCGATAGACGCCGATGACCTCCGAACCGGTGTCCACCCGCTGGTATCCTCAAGACAAGGGGGGTGACAGGGGAGCCTTCAACATTGGCAATGGAGATTGAGAGATACAAGAGTTGGTGTACGAGTGTATGGTGGGACTGAGATACAAGAGTTGGTTTACCGCCTCCGGTTCCCACCGGCTCACCCCCTCCTTTTCTATTTTTTTTACTGGCTAGGGGAAATGGCTATCTTGCCCATGCTTCAACAATAGCACTAGTGATAGGTCATAGGCCTAATCGGATGCTAGAAAGAATCACAGCGCGTTGCTGCGGAAGGCTGGACATGGACAATAAAATTGATATTGATCCTTACTAACATGGAATGAAATTATCTGTCGTGAAGAGAATAAATCGGATACTAGAAATAACACAGCGCGTTGCTGCTGAAGGCTGGACATGGACGATAAAATTGATATTGATCCGTACTAATACGGAATGGAAATTATCTGTAAGTGCCGTGAAGAGAACAAGAGAATCCACACGACTATGACCTGTGGATGGTGGTCGAATGGCATGGATATACATGTTTGCTTGAGACAACTTAACAGATATGCTGAGCTCTCGAGGGCGACGCGAGGGCGCAGTAAAATTTTACCTTTAGCCTAAAATTTGAAAATTTTTACATATAAACCCCTGGAGAAAAGATGAATGTTTAGAAATAGGCATGTTTTTAGGGTTTAATTTAAGTGAGATTGATGAATATTTAGAAATAGATATGTTATTAGGGTTTGATTTGAGTGAGATTGATGAATGTTTAGAAATAGACATGTTTTAGGGTTTGATTTGAGTGAGATTGATGAATGTTTAGAAATAGAAATGCTAGGTACATGTGTTGTCGAAATGTACATATGTTTTCATCACGCACTAACTTTTATAGCAATTTTCGGAGATACCCATACTTAGTCCTCGAACCCATGATGTGTTCCACTTGATGGTCTCGACGACCGCTATACCCCATCGCTTCGCCGTCTTTGGGCTTCACGCGATCGCTAACCTACTACTGGCGGGCATGCGGTCTTCAACCCCGCAGCTTTGACCGCACTTGTCGACGGTGCATTCTCTCTATCGGGTCTATTTGTTTTCGCTTCTATATTCTTACGTATGTAACTAATTCTTTTCTCCGTGTACTATTAATAGGTGGAAGCCAGAGACACACACGTTTCACCTTCCCTGTGGGGAGATGATCGTCACGCTGCAGGACGTGGCGATGATACTTGGACTTCCATTAGGGGCAGTGGTGGTCGGCCGGCGGTGTCGAGGCTGGAGGGCACGTGTGAAGGCCTTCACAGGCACGCCATTGCCTCCTCCCGAGAATGCCGGTCGAGGCCGTGTCTCGGGGGTCCACATTATATGGTTGTGGGATACCTTTGGTGTATGCCCTGAGGACGCGGACGACGCCACGGTGACCTTCCACTGCCGCGCTTGGGTCCTCCACATGTTCGGGGCCGTGCTTTTTTCGGACGCCACGGGGGACGCCGCTTCGTGGATGTACATCCACTGCCTCCAGGACTGGATCGACGCTGGGCAGTTCAGCTGGGGCTCGGTGGTCCTCGCGTTCCTCTACCTCTAGCTTTGCGAGGCCTGCAGACGCAAGGCGCCCACGTCGACGCTCGGTGGCTGCGTCTTCCTCCTACAGGTGTGGATGTGGACATGTATTCCTGTGGGGCGCCCTCGAGTGTTCCAGGCGCAGCCTTGGCATCCACAGGGTGTGGATGACCTTGGCCCCACTGTGGCGTACCTGTGGGATAGCGTCTCAGTCCCGTTTGCGACCACTCGGCGGGCGTACGTGGATTACAGCAACGAGTTCGACACCTTGTATCCCACGATGGTAAGAAATTGGTAATGCATTTATTTCTCCTATAGTTCTAGGTTTCTGTACATGGCTAATTGTATTACCCGTGTGTTCGCTTACTAGGTCTCCTGGGAGCCTTACTCCGAGCCACAGGTTCTAGCCCTACCGCTCGGCACCATGTGCCGAGGACTACCATATTTGGAGGATGAGGTGTCCGTTGATTTGCTTCTCGCCCTCGAGATTCACCTCCCCAGTAGTCGCGCTAGTTTGGCCTCGTGTAGTTCTACCCCAGGAGGTGTCGACTTCTTTGAGTTGCACAAGTAAGTTACAATTTTTAACCCATTTAGAATGCTATTGGTTCTTACTCTAACACCTATTGTTAACATCGCTACATGTACAGGTTTGATGGGGTCCGCCAAAGAAAGGTGACGGACTTCACTCATCACCACCGAGACTACGTCTAGTGGTGGAGGAGGATGGAGGACAACTGCGAGCGGGACAATACCCCCACCGAACGCCGACTTAGGGACTACTTGTCACGGTACCACCACGCCACCCGCTACAGTGAGACAAGCGGTGGACCGATGTTGACTACGTGGACCTCGCCGTCCGAGGGGCGAGGACACTGCGCTGACGTGTGTGCGAGGAGGGCACGGTTGTCGAGGCGCTCGATTCTCGATCGGGTGGTACGGAAAGCATGATATTTGCGATACTTTGGTTCAATACATTTATCTTGGACTTACTTATGTTTCCAAATTTCTTTAGGGGACTTCTCTCCAACCTCGCTGCGTGAGATCGACGAGACTCTCGGCTACCCAATTGGCGACACAGACGGCGAGCCGTACCGAGGAACTTCTTGAAGGTACAAAGATAATTCATTAAATTAGATCCATTCAAGCATGTATACAATTGTGACATATCATTACTTGCAGAGACTTCGATGTCGCCTCAGTCGGGCAGCAGGTCGTTGTGGTTGTCACGCACGCTCGGACGTGATCATACTGGCGGCCTCACAGCGCTCAGGTGGCTCAGCCGCTGCAGCCTCGTCATCACACGTCGGCACGCGCCAGTCCATGAGGAGCTCGTCACGCACTCGACTTTCGATCGGGTGGCGACAACGATGATGAGGCGGAGCGGGATGACGGCGAGGATGAGCACGAAGACGAGGAGGCATCTACCCATGACGAGATTGGGATGTCGCAGATGCGACGCACTATCTACTCGGGCGTCGCGGCCTCGTCGTTCGCCCATCCCGACCACGTATACTCGGGAGTGATGCTCTAGCCAAGGGCAAGGAAGGCCAAGAGGCGGTGAGGTTGAGTATTTTATGCTACCGAGACCCGTCATGTGATGTTTTCGAGTTATTGATAGTTAGTTATGTGTTTTGAGACTTATTGATAGTTATGTGATGTTGTTATTTAGGTTTTCAGCTATTTTATGTGTGAATGTATGTGTGTATGTGCATATGTTTTGCAGAAAAAACAGCAAGGTTTGCTGTTTTTTCTGCAGTAGTAGCACGGCGCCAAAGGTGCTGGCGCCGAGGTATTGAACTACGGTGCCAGGCCCTTTAGCGCGTGAAGAGGCGCCAAAGACCCTGGCGCCGTATATAAACATCTCGGCGCCAGACCCTTTGGCGCCGTGCTAGCTACATGCGGCGCCAGAATGTTTGGCGTCGTGATAGCTGAACTTGCACCAAAGCACGGCTATCACCGTTGTGGGCTAAGTCCCAGAGCACGGCGCCACGGCCGTTAGCGCCGTTGGTACATGGCACGACACCATAGGCTTTGGCGTCGTGATATGCCACCGTGGCTCCTATGTGGCCACTCACGGCGCCAAAGCATATGGCGTCGTGCTATGTACCCTGGGCGCCATATCCTTTGGCACCGTGCTAAGGGTCCATTTTTGCAAATCTTTTCTCCAGGAGTCCATATGTAAAAAACTTTCAAATTTTGGGCTAAAAAGCAAAATTTTTGCAGGGGTGCATCCCACACATCCCGACTGACCAAGAGCCTGTCCACCTCTGTGCTACCGCCGGTGAGGCTCGCGCTGTTAGAATACGAGTAGACTACGCTTGCGTAAATTAAAATTTTCTATCGTATAAACTAGAAAGCCATGTAAGTAAGAGATCATAAATCATTACCACTAAACGCACAGTGCTGCAGAAATATAGTTGAAGCAGCCGATTCAACGAAGAGTGCGTCGATATAGTGGAAGTAGTCGATCGTCCTCCGACCAACCGTCTCCTCCTCACGATCGTCCCGATCAATGCCGCAGTCGTAGCAGCGCCTCTACTGAGGTCTACACGTCCAGGGATGGAACACCATGCCTTAGTGTGCTAGCACTAGCTAACACAACAGGGATTCTGAGAGGTGGCAGATAGGGTTTCGATGGGTATGTTTCGGGATACCCCTTTAGCCCTGTACCTCTCCTTATATTGAGAGACCATGTTGAGGTGTCCCCATGTTTGTGATGAGTAATTGACTCGTGTTCTGGAAAGTTTGAGTTTGGTTTAGTCGGTTCGCGCCAAGTTAGTGGATGGCGCATTTGGTTCGGTTGGACCTGGTCAAACGCGGTCGGAGGTGTTTAGGACGGTGGTTCTTTTTCTCGATCGATCGTTCGGGCTTTTTCTTGTATGAGTATGTTTTATTAATGCTAATGATGGTTATGTTGTTTCGTGTGGTACTATATGACAGTTTGCTTGTCTGTGTGGTGCAGGACTTCGAAGCTAGGTCATGGTGAGGTGTGGGAGGACCGGGACTAGGCATAGGAGGTTTTGAGGTCCAGACGGTCGAAGATGCTGAAGATGATCGAGGCTGCTGAGGTGGTTGCGAACCGGGAGACGAGGAACCGGAGCTAGAGCTACCAGTGGAGAACACGATGGGCAACGACCGAGGTCTGGACTCATCAACGACCATGGCCAGGACTCACCTACGACCATGTCCTAGACTCGTATTCGACCTCGGCCAAGGCAACACTCATATTCGATCAGGTCTACGATCATGACTCTCCGCCGAGCGACCGTGAGAGAGGTTTGTTCCCTTGTGATCTTCAGTATTTTGCTTCCCATCACTTGGCTTTGCATTGGTTATTTATTCTAGTGGTAGGAAGGGTCTGATTAGTTAGATAGGAGCCAACTCTAGGTGATGTTGTCTCATTCACACCTCTTATTCAAATGGTTCTCTGGGATTATTTACTACCTAGTTTGGATTGTGATTATCTAGGATTCTCTTCTACCTAGTTGAACTTTCTTCTTGGCCACTAGAGTCTTGTGCATTGACATAGTGTGCTTTTGCTCCGTGGTATGAGGTTACAGGCTAGAGACCATGTGGATAGGGTGTGTTTGAGAATCACCTACTTGAGTTAGAACCTTCTTTTTCTAGGTTGTTGTGAGGGGGAGTTTTGTACTTTATGCTTTATCTTATTTATTATAATCATGTTCTCCTTTTTGTTGCATTGCATAGGGGTGTATTTGGGTTAGTTCTCCTAGCATAGATTAGAGTGGTTCTCTCGTCTAGTTGCTTAGACTTCTTCCTCTCATCTTGTGATTCTAGGATGCTGCTTATTAGCTGTTTCTCTTCTCACTAGGTTGAGCTCAGTTACTTCTTATAGGTTCTAGCAAGGGTTGAGCCACCCTTGGGTAGACAGGGAACATGTTTGTTTCTTAGTATGTTAGATGTCCAGCTGATAGTTCTAGAGTCACATGGGGTAGATGAGAGTCAGTCTGAGCCATAGTATCCTCTATATCTTGTCTATACTTTAAAGACTGCCTATTTCAGATTTCTTTCCCAGCTTCTAGTTTTTATTGCTTTGGTTCAGGGGGAATTCATTTGAGTATGCTTGAATTTAATTTTGTTATAACTCAACTTGAACTAAAAGTGCATCACATGTTGAGGGGGAGCTGGATTTTCATTTCATGTCATTTTGCATTGTAATATATCTACATAGAGCCTTGATTATTATCCTTTTATGACATGTTTACAATGCATTACATCTTGGCATGATCTGTGCTTCATTGCTAGAGTTATCATGACTTTATATGTGTAGTCTAGTCTTTGTCATGATAAGTTGATTAAAAATGTACAACTTGAATTAAATCATGTCATGTTAGCTCTTGAGCATAGTCTCTCTTTAGTTATCCTTTTATGATTCATGCCATGTCAAATAGGCTGAGTTGAGTCTTGAATCTTTATTGCGTTCTAGATTAAGCTATATTGAGTTCTTTTATGAAGCATGAGTTTTTATTAACTTCTTGTTCTTGCATTAATTTAAGTAAAAGCAAAAAGATCTCTTTTGTGCGAAAGAACTGATCTCACCAATTCTTTCTCTAAGGCTGCTTGCCATTGCACTAGGCATGAACTCAGGGGTAGTTTTGGATGACCAAGATCATCTTCTTAAGCTTCTTGCTTGGAGTGGTCGCATAAGGCTTGAGATCTAGCACATGACTAAAATTTTGGTTGGAAACCATCATGAGCTTCAAAAGAAAACATGTCAATTGTGCTAAGTTTGTTTAACTACAAAAAGAACCAAGTACTTGAACAAATGATTCATTTATGAACTTGTAGCACTCTAAATTGACTCAATACTAGCTTCTTGGTTCCACTTAGATTATTGACATGGCTTGCATCATTTTTGGATGCCTTTGGCTAGACTTTAATCTTGAATAACTTGACATGCTAAGAAATTCATCTACTATTCAGATTGTTACTTATTTGGCTTAGCTTGATTCTACATATCTAGTCATGATCTTGATAGCATCCTCTTGTATTATGGCTTGGTATAATACTGAAATGGTCATTTTGGATAATCTTCATGACTCTAATGGCTTAGAATGAATAATATTCACTCACTTCACTCTCACATCATGATTTATTCTCTCTTTTACATCCTGATGATTTTATTGCCAAAGGGGGAGAATATTGAAGAAAAAGCCATATTCTGGAGCTTTGAGGAAAACTTGCTCTTTCTTTTGCTCCTTTGTTCACATGGTCATAAGCTTCATTATCCTTCTTTTAGACCATGTGTGACTTTTTTTATTTCAAACAAACTCAATCTTATGTTTTTTCTGTGTTTGTCAATATACTCATCAAGGGGGAGATTGAGAGACCATGTGGAGGTGTTCCCATGTTTGTGATGAGTAATTGACTCGTGTTCTGGAAAGTTTGAGTTTGGTTTGGTCGGTTCGCGCCAAGTCGGTGCATGGCACAGTTTGATTCGGTTGGACCTGGTCGAACGCGGTTGAAGGTGTTTAGGACGGTGGTTCTTTCTTCTCGATTGGTCATTCGGGCTTTTTCTTGTATAAGTATGTTTTATTAATGCTAATGATGGTTATGCTGTTTCGTGCGGTGCTATGTGACGGTTTGCTTGTCTGTGTGGCTGCAGGACTTCGGAGCTAGGTCATGGTGAGGCATGGGAGGACCATGACTAGGCACAGTAGGTGTTGATGTCCAGACGGTCGGAGATGCTGAAGATGATCGAGGCTGCTGAGGAGGTTGCGAGCCAGGAGACGAGGAATCGGAGCTAGAGCTACCGGTGGAGGACACGACGGGCAACGACGAGTGGACCGGGACTAAACTCAAGGAGGAGTCGGAGGTCCAGACGGTTGGATGTCGATTCTGATCGTGTGCGGCAGAGCAGACGAGACTAGACTCAGGTGGAGTTGGAGGTCCAGTCAGTCGGAGTCGGGTGGACACGACAGGCAGTCGCGAGGTGCATCGGGACTAGGCTCAGGGAGGAGCTAAGGTCCAGACGGTCAGGATGCCGGGTGTGGTCGTGTGCAGCGGAGCGGACCGGGACTAGACTCAGGGAGGAGTCGAGGTCCAGACGGTCAGGATACCAGTTGTGGGAAGCTTTCGGGAAGGTGCTTGAGGGGCAATTTGGAGAATTGACTCAAGTGGCTGGTTTCCCTCCATTTCCTGGTGGGAGTTTGACTCTTTGCCTCTTTTGGTGTGTGAGGTATGGAGTGGGTTTGAGCTACCATTTCTTGATTTTCTCCTTGTGGGTGTGAGCTTGGAGATAAAGGGGCAGCTGGTGGTTGTTCTGGAAAACTAGAGCAAAAGCCAGAGCAAGCAAGCAGTGGGTGTTCTGGGTTCTGGTACTTGCTTGTGAGCGTGTGTATCCAGGAGTTGAACCATGTAGTGAGCTGAGTGCTTGAGTATCCAGTGCGTGTGTTCATCTCATGCATGTAGTGAGAGGGTTGTAGAAGAATCACTTTGTAATTGCTCATGTCTCTGAAGGGAGATTGGATCATATACCCTCCCTTTAGTTGGGAAATTGAGGATTTACCCTCCATATCTCAATGACACGTGGGGTCATCATAAGTCACTGACACGTGGGCTAGGAGGGTAAATCCTCAATTTCCATCTAAATGGAGGGTATATGATCGATTATTTCTTCTGTCTTTGAGTCCTTTTGTCTTGCTCTCTGTTTTCTGGAGTTCTTGGTTCTTGATGGCAGAGGAGTTGTGGATTCTAGATTCTCTTTGATTAGAGGATGGATACTAGGAATGCTTAAAACCATAAGATGCCAGAATCTCAAAAGCCTTGTAGAAATCAAAGCTTAGGGCCTGTTTGTTTCAGCTTCTGGTAACTGCAGCTACTCCTAGAATCTGCAGCTCAAACAAACAGTCAGATTTTCATCCGATTCTAAGTAGCCGGGCTACGAATCCGAAAAATGAACTAGTAGCCGGTAGGGGTTATCCACTTCTCCAGATTCTGACTAGCTGGATACTCACCAGCTGAAACAAACAGGCCCTTAGCCATGGATAGCAATTTCCTCTGCTTACCCATTTCTAGGGTTTGGAGGCAGGGGATCCATGGTTGCTTAGATTCTCAGTGAAATGCTTGTTCTAAGTTTGTGCTTTCTCGTTGTGAGATCATTTCCTGATGAAATACAAAGTTTCATGATCAATAGACGTAAAAAATCAAGCAAATTCATCATTTGGTCTCACTTTCAGTTTATTTCAGCATTTCTAGCAAGTCTTTGGTTTCTTGCTCCTTTGCTTGCATTCTCTTCTTTCTGAGGATATTTCGCTGTTTAGATGGAAGCTATGATCGATTGATCTGAGAAGAAAAGTTTTTGTTTAGTCATTCTTCTGTTTTCGGCGCCCCTGCAGTAATTACTGTTTTGTGCTTTTTCGGTTCCCTTCAGTGTTTCTGTGCCGACTGCTGCTGTCGTCTACCCTCTGTTCCTTCTCTTTTTATTTTTGGGTTGTGTAGCTTCAAAACTCTGTAGTTTTCGGTTGGCTACAATTTTCAGCTTTTCTTTCGTCAGTTTTTTTTCATGTCTCTCCGCCGTTTTCAGCTGCTCTTCAGGTTCTTTCCTTTGTCGGCTGCAGGTTCTAGCTGCTCTCTGAATTGGTATCCTTTCTCGGTTGGTCTGCAGCACTACCGGCGGTCAGACCGGATGCAAGCCGGCGGTCTGACCAGCTGGGCTGCAGTGGACGCCTCTGTGTTCAGTGCTCTTCGGTTTGATTTTCTCTTCAGTCCTAGCTTACAGGTTCTGTTAGTTTCTCCTTTTTCGGCTGTTTTTGTGCTCTCTCTGTTGCTGCTTCCTGATTTGCTTTTTGCCTTTATTTTTGACTGTATTTTCAGTTGGGATACTGTCAGTTTGATGATCACTGCAGCATTTGATGAAACAAGCAGTAGTCCGGTTAGACCGAATTTCTCTCTGCAGTCAGTCTGGCCTTTTGCATTCAAAACTGATTTGTTTCTTGTTTGAGTATCGGTTCTTCTGCGTCCAGTGAGCAATCTTCTTCCTTCTTCATAGCTGCTATAGTTATCGGAGATGAAAATTTTGTGGATACTTCGGGGCGATTTTCAAAGGCACCATTCACCTTCCCTCTGTTGCCATTTCCAATCCTACATATATAGACTCCAATCGGATCCTTATCCGATACAAGTAGAGATCGAATTCTACTCGAAAACTATCATCCGAACTCTTATCATTCCAGCACATTAAGTATGTGACCTTGTAGGCTCATATATATTTGGCCATGGATCGAAAACTCCTTTTCGGGTAGTTGTCCCTAGCAGGACATAACGACCTCAAATATACATAAATATCATATCAGACGAATCTATATAGTACTTATGTATTGATCCATTTGCCTCATGATACTGTATCGAACTCAAAGCGAGAAGCGTGTCATCCTATGATAGTTTGATCATTCATTCAAACCTGTAGTGGATTACTTAGTTGTGATCGACTCCTCAACCACATTTGGCATGGCCATGTACTTTCTTAATCCAACTGCATCGAGGGGCCTAGAGGTATCTCTCCTATTATATAGGAGAAACAAATTCCATCTTAACCATTCATATTCCTCCGCATGTTTCATAGTAAACCGAAAGTTATATTTATGACCACCCAGTCACGGTGTGGTGTTTAGTAACCCCTAAGTAAACAATTATACATGTAGAAAACCATGACGATTTCAGGTCTAAAGATTCATACACTATGTATGAGACCAACTGATGTCACTTAAGAATATAACAATTTACATAGTATCTCATAGTGGGTCAATCCAATATCATGTTCTCTAACATGTATCCACATTATTGATTTGATATCCCATATTCATGATCCGTAAAGCATGATCATCAATCAATACATGTGCAAATCTATACATCATAATTGTCCCATATAATGATACACAATCAGTGATAATTTAAAATAACATCAAAACATAAATAAAGAGTTCCACGAACAAGTCACATATTTGTTGATCAATATAAAATGCATTTATTCAAGGGACAAAATAACATATTATTCAAAAGATCATAAACATAAAAGTGATACAATCATCTCCATGATTACCTCTAGGGAATATCACTAATAATCTCCCACTTGTACTAGAGTCAATCATACAAATATCTAATACCCATAGCTCTAGGGTATTTTTTTCAGAGTTGCTTCCAGTTTGTTACCAGTAAGTGCTCATCTGCTTATTTTGTTTCGAATTTGGATTGACGGAAGCACATAACTAATTATCTAGTCTTGCAACAGTATGGATTCAGAGCTAAATCAAGGAAGGGCTGTGATGAGGAAATCAGATCTGCCTTGTTTCTTCAAATGAGCATAGTTAACCAGGCTATTGGACTTGTTGCTCAATCATACAATGGCCACTCTATTAATTGCCCTGGTCCTCTCATCACAAGTTTTTTTATTTTTACTCAACTGGTGTGTTGATTTCCTTTCTTTTTTTTCATTTCTACTTCTGGATGTATTTTATCCATAATCTAGGTTTCAATTCTAGTTCTTGACTTAGACCACTAAATCTTATGTTAAATGAGTTTGTGCTGTATTTGGTAGCTGTGAGCCTGTCACTCCTCGAGTCCTAATCCCACATTCCCACTGGCCAGTTTATTCAAATTAAAACTTTTAAAACTTAAAACGTTTGCAGATAATCAACTTGACATTTGGCCCAATCATGATCTTACAATCAGTCAAATAGGTTTTCTTTGATAGGTTCTGATACGGTGGACGAATCAGTTTATTGGGCTGTAAATTGTGCGCATATATTTTTTGGAAGCAAACTGAAGTCAGCATGTTATTTGCATGAAATTTATGGGGATTATATATCAGGATACAGCACTGTTGTATTGGACCATTGGTCTAGCATCTTATAAGTCTGGAATGAATTAATAGCTTCTTGTATTGCACAGCCCTAGCCCTAAAGGGACAATATATATAGTGAATACATGGAAACCCTAGAACAATAGGAAATGACTCTAATACCTTTAACACCCCCAAATGCGAGACATATGCAATAGAATTACATCCGGAAGGATTTACACTAAAATAGGGAATATCCGAAGTCCGAGTGTTAAAAATATCGTCATAGAGTACGGCTTTTGGAAAATTATGTCGAGTACCAAACATCCGAAATCGTGCAACATCCCAGAAAGCACAAATTGTAGGAGTTAGAAAAGTAGAGATAAATGGGAGCAAAGTTGACTGTGGCAACACGATGAAGAAGATGTAGATGGTGACACAAATAGAGAGGGCTGTCAAATCAAGCCAAAGACAGGTAGAAGCATAGCGGCGCAGATCGAAGCCCGAGATGATGGCAGAGCGGAAGAGAAGCGCGGCCTTGGAACTCGGGGCGGCGGCACACAGAGAAACGGAGGCATCATAAAGACTTCTACGATCTGCAACGGTTCAAAGAGAAGAGTGGCAGTGCAGCTATGCGATTGAAAGGAGATGACCACGCTCATCCAAAAGGATGGACCGTGGCTAGCAAAGCTGTTGGCTGACTGATAAGAAATTTGTGGACTCATGTGGCTTTGACAAATTGAAAGAGAAAAGCTACGGACTTGGATTGATCCAACAGAAATCTCAAAGGGAAATACTCGATATACTAGGTAGCCTTGGATCATAGGTCCAACAATCCACCTAAAGCCAATCAAAAGCAGAGATTTGGCTCCGAGGCCACATGTACGGATGGCCGCCTCCTTTATCTTCTTCCTCCTCAGAAATACCATTCCCCCCTCCTCTCTCTTTCTCCTTTTTCTCCAATTGGCCAAACGGCCTGGCCACCCATCCCCCTTGCTTCTTCCTCCTTTTTCCCCATGCTCCCTTCAACCAAGTCTCCTACCAGTTGAGGGAGGAGGCTAGAGAAGAGGAGAAGCCGATGGAGGCATGGGGCGGCCGGTGGAGGAACCGGAGGTGAGGGGAGCCCTAGACTGCGGTGGCAGCTGGATCTGTGGTGGCGCGAAGGTGGCGCAGTCGGATCCGACAGCGGCTTGGCGCGTCGAAGGCGGCGGTGGAGACAGCTGGATCCGGCTCGCATATGGCCGAATCTGGGCTTAGCGGCGAAGCGACGCAGAGGCTCATGTGAGCGTAGGCTCAGTGGGCACGGCTGCACCAGGAGGAGGCAACGCGGGCGGCCAAGAGGCACGACGCCTTATCCAAGGTGGTACGGGAGGAGGCTGGGAGGCGGCGACCCAACGCAGGGCTGTCGGGAGATGACAGGGAGGTCGACTGGATCCGGTGGCCGCCCTTAGGAGCGAAGATCACCCGTCCCCGGGGCAGCAACAGCGGAATGTGGATCGAGAGCTCTAGAGCTCTCATACCATGTTACAGGTCTGAAATTTATGAATAGTTTGCTGTATCGCACAGCCCTGAAGGAACAATATATATAGTGAATACATGAAAACCCTAGAACAACAGAAAATGGCTCTAATACCATTAACATAGCAAACATTGTCTGTGCCTTTGATTACACTTGAAAGGTTCACAGTGGGGTTAACCTTGTCAACTGTCAATGATGTAGAAACCATAAGGTTTCCTATTATTTGTTGAGTTAATAGATATATTACTGACTGCTCCTTATGCATTTGTTTTGGTCAGGTGGCAACTGTTGTGTCTGTCTATGGTGACTTGGATTTTGCTCTAGCAAAGTGAGTTTTATCTCACTTACAAAGGTTTTTGAAATAGAGGCTACTTATGCATGTTTCCATTCCCTCTCTTGACCGTGGGCATAGCTGTTCCAATAGTTTATACTCTATCGAGATAGTACATTTTACCCACAAGAGATAATCAACTTGCTATGTTTGACACGTTTTCTTAGGCATATGAATCAACGAGATCATCACAAAGCTTTTACAATACATCTCCAAATGTAAGCTACACCTACTAAGATGTCATGTAAGGGTGGTTACGTCCACGACACCTTGACCCTCTTTTCGCCACACGAAGGCTTATGCCAGCGACATGACCTATGACCACTACGGCTTAAAACTAGCGACACGACTTGTGGGTCACTCTAATGGTGCTACCTACACTGGTGGATACAAATTATTTAACCACATCGACACCATCATAGTCTTATGGTTATACTATTTTACATTGGAAGATTATCACAAAATTAAGTCCTTAAATCATCTGGACGGTACATGCCACAATCCACAAGTGGGCGTCTCGGACGTGGTCGTCACTTGTTGTAGTGGCACGCACATATCTGACTAGGGTTCGCCTGACACATAGGATCGTACAAACTCCCTATGTTAACGACCTCTTCGTTGCCCCTCTCGCGCTGCACCTGCTGATGATGGAGGTCATCGTTGTCTTCTTGTAGACTTTCCATCCGCGCTTCGAACTCAAAGATCCGCTGCCACAACGTGAACACGTACGTACATCTCCATGTTCTGTTCGTGCGAAGGGTCGATCCAATGCACAAAGCCGTGTTTCGCAACCTGCACGAATGGAGGGTTACAATGGAAGCTCTGTTAGTAGTAAGACAATTCAAACAGTTAGTACATCATACCCCTAAGTGTGGGTATCGGAAGAAACATCATCCGTCATCTGTCGGGTCGTCCGAGACCTGCACGACCGCGTCCTGCCTGTGTGTGCATTTGGGCCACAATGGGTCAGCACGGCTGTTCGGCACCAAGCGGAAGCTACGGCCGAAGTCCTCCCTCCTTTCTAGCGGAAGGTCTTCCTTCGGCGATCCATGTCCTACTGGACCCCTACTGTCCTCCATTGTTTGTAACTACACCACGCCGATGCACCTTCTCTTGTATAACAATGGGGAAGGGGGCCATTTTATATCCTCAGAGCTGGACCACTTCATGGGACAGCAATGAGCACAACAACGATAAAATGGGCCAGCATTGTAGCGACAAGACACGACGGGCCAGCTTTGCACAGAGACAAGACCCCACTTGGCATCTTTCTGCAATGAGGGGTAAGAGGGCCCAATTTTGCATAGCGAGAAGACACGATGGGCTAGCTTTGCGCAGCGACAAGACTAGACTGGGCAACTTTGTGCATTTAGGGCAAAGATAGGCCAGCTTTACGCAGCGAGTAGACATGACGAGCCAGTTTTACTTAGTGATTGGAAAGAGAGTACACATGAGGGGCCATCTTTGCGCAGTGAGGGGACAAGAGGGGCCAGCTTTGCACAGCGACTAGACATGACGGGGCAGCTTTGCGCAGCAACAATACACGACAGGCCAGTTTTGCGCAGCGACAAGACCTCACGCGCCAGTTTGCACAGTGATAAGACACGACGGGCCAGCTTTGCGTAGTGACAAGACGTCACACGCCAGCTTTGCACTGCGGCAAGAAAAGACCGGCCATCTTTATGTAGTGAGGAGACCAGAGGTCCTAGCTCTGCGTAATGACAAGACAATTCTGTACAGCTATGTGTAGTTACGGTACTTCTTGTGGCAGCTACGTATCATACGAGTACTTTGGTTTGTTGTCAGTCGTGCATGATGCAATTTTTTACGCATGTAAACAAACTCTGTGAGCCATGTTATTCCCATGTATATTGTCGGGACCCGGATTTCCAAATCCAGCCCCTCTGTGTATTACAGCACTAGTCCCAGATCAAAGTTAGTGCACACAGTTAAACAGTGATGATTACATAGTCAACAACGAAATTACATTAATAAAGAGAGTATAGGCCGAAAGACCTTTATTACAAACGAGGTTACAAGACCTCGCACTCACACAAAAGATAAAGCACGGTGAAGCAAAACTAAATCCGGTGGAGAAGACCCAACAATTAGCCACAGCAATTGGTGGGAAGCGCAACCTAGAACTCCTGAAAGCCTTCGTCGAATCCATACGCTCCGTAGTCGAAAGTTTCATCTTGAGCTTCGTACTCTTCTGGGTATTATTTTAGGTGTAGTATGTGAGTACATAAAGTACTCCGCAAGTCTTGGGAAAATGCAATAGATGCAAGGCTTAACAAAGGAGGGTTATATGGTTCTTTTTGCACAAAGCCACATTTTATTTCAAATACCATTAATTATTTTTAAAGGCATGTATTTAGCAAGGTGTTTGTTTCAACAAAATATATCAAGTTAAATAGTGAAGATTACAACCACCAACACTTGAATACTGGCTCAACCCGCCAAAGCTCAAAACCACGGGTTAAACCACCCACACTAAAGAACTGGCTAACCGCCAAAGTTCAAGAAAACGGGTTACACCACCCTCACTGGCTACAACTGCCAGGACAACCCCGGGAGTTTCAACCACTCCCGGTTCCCAAATCTTTTATTTTTAAAACAAAAAACAATGATCTACCATGTGAATGCATTCTTTGCCCGCCCTTGACCGTGGGCACGGCTATTCGAATAGTTTTACACTCTGCAGAGGTTGTACACTTTACCCACAAGAGACAAGTTATCTTAATAGCCAACATGCTTCCTTAGGCATGAGACCCAGATAATTTATCACAAAGCCTTTACCTTACTCTAGTCTAGCTGGTTACCACCGAGGTTTCACCGTGAAGGTTAAACCACCCGACGAAGCCCCTCTTGCGCCGTATGAGTGCAATAAACCTCGTCCCTCACTGTGAATAACCGGTACACCACGGCATCCACTTTCCACTTGGTGGCACCTAGACTAAACTATCATAAGTTAGTCAGCTAGGTCGTACCCATATAGACTTGTGGTTGTACGGTAAGGCTCAGTCTGGACAAACACAAGCGTCGGTCCTTAATTGACTAGGGCGGAACATACACTTTACAAGTTCTCGTGCTAACCGCACCAAACCAAACTTACCATCCGCCCCAGTCTAAACCAATTCTCACATTTTATTTTATTTTAAAGATCAGTGGCAACACCAATCGCCACTAAATTTCTAAACAAAAGTCTAAATCAGAGACATAATATTTTCCCAATCCAAGGTTACAAAAGTTTATGTAGCATGACTAAGCTTTCTACTACCGGTACATTATTTACCAAAGTTATATAATAATCTCATTATTGAGACAAAGGAAATCCTAGGGTGTCAAAGGTACATGGTTGTCAATGTCAAATGAGGGTATAACCATTGTCGGTTTAACTATTATCTCTAAAACATGAATTATCATTTTATGTAACATAGCAATGCAATAATTTAAAATAATCAAAACATTTCTCAAACATGGGTTCAAGATGTTCAAAGGAGACTTGCCTTAGTGTGTGAGTTCTTGATTTTCTTCTTGCAGTCGGCAAAGTCTTGACGACGTCAGTTCTCTGCGGAAAAAAAAAAAAGCAACAAAAGCAAATAAATACACATAAAATCAAATAAAATTCAAAATTGAAACAAAATGTATATTTAGATAGGTTATGATTTTAGAAAATTTAGAAATTTGAACGGGTCAAATCGGAGTTAAAACGAGATAGATATGGCCTCGGGAAGATTTAATTGAAAGAAAAAAAGGGCCGATTTCCCAAATTTTTTGTACTGAAAAATCATAATTATGACGTCATCAAAAATTTGAAATTTGAAAATATCTGACACGCGGGCCCAGTCCACCGTGGACCAAGTCCACAGACGGCGGCACGGCCGACGTGGCACGCACGGTGAGTGGCGCGCACGCGGCGGCCACGCGGCGCCATCGGGCGCCACGCGAGCGCAGCGGTGAGTGGCCGGCGGGCGGCGGCCGGGCGAGCGGCTTCGCCGGCGACGCACCGGCGGCCGGGCGGTCGGCGGCAGGCGGTGGGGCAAGGGAAGCTGCGGACTCACCGGCGATGGCGGCGGGGCCTGAGGCGGCGGAGGGAGGCCGGCGGAGGAGAGGTGGCCGGCGGTGGAGTTGATGCGGCGGTGGAAAAAGGCACGGGAAGGCAGCCGAGAGGTGGAGAGAGTAGGGAGGTGGCGGTGCAGAAAGGTCCCGGAGGTGCTATTTATAGGGCTATGTGGAGGAGAAGGCGGGCCATGGCACATGGTGGCGGCGGTTTACCAATTGATGGAGATTAAGAGAGAACGGCCGGCATTAGTGGGGAGTGATTAGGGAGTTGATGGCGCAATTAAGCGGGAGATTAAGCGAAGAAAACGGCCAAAATTGAAGCTCCCATTCGGCATTCATGGTGGAAGAGAGAGAGTGGGAGGAGGAAGAAGAAGGA